>CAWUFW010003752.1:922500-1522500 GCA_963921515.1 Calotriton arnoldi | reverse complement strand
CACGGCGGGTTGTTCCAAAGAGAGGAGGACTGCCCACATAGTGCTGCCGGGAGCGGGAGTGTGAGCGGTGATCCCTTGTTGCCAGCGATCCACAGTAGTATATACCCCCAGGCCGGAAATTAAGCCCGCGGCGCCGCGGATTCAGCGGGCCGCGATTGTCTACACATAAGCCTGTGACACGGAGAGCTGTTTCAGGGAGAGGTGGACTGTCCATATAGTGCTGCCGGGTGACGGATGATCCCTGCGGTGTAGAGAGGCGACGCCGGGGTGTAGCCCGACATGACTGGCCGGACACTGAGGAGCGGGAGTTTGAGCGGTGATCCCGTGCGGCCAGGGATATACAGTAGTACATACCCCAGGACGTCGTGAACGCAGCAGGAGGCGAGAGCATACTTGGGGATACACCGCTACGGCAGGAGTACTGTCCTGGTGGGGGATAAGGAGAGCATTGCCTGGGAGTGTGCACCGCGGCCTGGTGGATGGCCTGTGCTTCACGCTGAGCCCCGCGCCGGACCGGACAAAAAAAACATCGACGGAGGCCTTGGTAGCGGTATTTAGACATTGTAGGCGGCCAAGCTATCGGAGCTAACGTACGCGGGATTGGTCCCACTGTCCCCGTTTGCTGCACCTAGAGGAGGGGTGCTGACTGTGCTGTGCGGCTCCCCCGCTGTCCGCCTGCTGAAGCTGGGGCGCTAAGTTCATTGACACCAGGGGTGGTGCAACGTCCTGATGAGGTGAGACCTGCTGGTTGGCCACTCGGTTGCATTGGCGGATCCCATTGACTGTGCATTTACGGATTGGGCTAAAGCCCGGGGGTGACCTGCTGGGTAGGCAGGGAATCGGGAGGTGCACGTGCCATATCACTCCCTGCTGGACCCGCACCAGACTGGTTGATAATAAGAGTCGGTCCCACACCTCTAGTTGAGACATGGGCAAACAGGACGCAAAGCAGCCGAAACTGTCCTTCGATCAAAGGAGGAACACACGGCAAACGGAGCATGACTCGGAGGCGGGGGCAGATCGGCAACCGGACCACCAGACAGAAGATCAAGGGGAGGATTTGCACACCTTAATGCTCGAAATGAGGTCTAGCTTCCGAAACATTGACACCAAACTCGACACGTTGACCTCCCAGCTGGATGCAGTTAAAACACAGGTGGGGACGCACGAAACCAGGCTGGATGTGCTGGAAAACCGGGCCTCGGACTTTCACGACTTTCAAGTGGAGACGAAAGAACAACTCCTCCAGATGGATAAAGTGCTTGGAATCATCAGAGCCAAAAATGAAGATTTGGAGGCCCGGTCCCGCCGTAGCAACCTCCGAATTACTGGCATACCAGAGACGACGGCCATTAACAAGATGGAGACATACGTGGCGGATATGCTCCATGAACTATTTGACCCCCATCTTTCTTCGGTCTTTGCCGTGGAGAGGGCGCACCGCGCTCTGGGCCCCAGGCCGCCGGTGGGCGCTACCCCCGGACCCATATTGGCTAAGATCCTGAATTACCAAGATCGAGATGCTGTCCTGTGCCTGGCCCGTGGTAAGGGGACGATTACATATGGAGGCAACATCATCTCATTTTATCCAGACTTTACCCCGGCTGTGCAGGCGGCGCGACAGGAGTTCCTACAGGCTAAACGTCTCCTTCTGCAGGCCCAGATTCCGTATGCCCTTCTCTACCCTGCCAAGCTTAAGGTCACCTATGATGGTACTGCCCACTTCTTCACAGACGCCAAATCTGCCCTCAAGTTCGCCAAGCATGTCGGAGGGAAGACATCCAAACAACCTCCCAAAGAGTCCGCTACTGAGCAAGGCGGTCTAAGTGACAACGACTGAACGTAATCACAGTCCTGATGTTCTCTTGGGTTATGTGATGGCGACCTCTAAAGTCATGGTCTGGTTTATACTTATTGACACTGGGATGTTGGGGATTACATATGTGAATGTTGTAACTGGGCGCTAGCATGTGGCGTGAGTATGTAGGCCTATGGGGCCTGAGAACAGCGCGGCTGCAGGTGGAACTTACAGAGGTACACGGGGCTACCTGACACTCGGTGAGTTTGCACCCTATACGGTGGCTGCACACCCCATATGCTTTCTTCAGAGGGTTGGGTGTTTGATTTCTCCAGTTGCGAGTTGTTAGGTGAGTCTCACCGATATTTGTTTCTCGCCCACCCTGAGTAATCGGGGGAGTATGCCGGTGGTACTGCGCCCCCTTGGGAGAGCTCCCACCAGTTATTGAAAGTTTTTGGTATGTTTGGGATGGGTATTCTGCAACCTGATTGGGGGTTGGAGTGGGTGGGGGTGGGGGTTGGTATCGTTTTGTCGTTTGCCAGAGACATGCTTTTTAATCTTCACGATGATTGCCATGTGAAATTGTATTTGCTCATGTGTTGCGTTCCTCCTGCCTTGTCGCATTGTGATGGTCTGCACTCCATATGACTGTTTTAAACGATCTAACCTGGAATATTTGCGGGTTAAATGATGGTAGAAAGGCCAGGTTAGTGCACTCCTACTTGGTTAGGCACCATATTGATATTTGCATGTTGCAGGAGACACATCTTCATGTTCTGGAGAAGTGTCCAGACCACTGGCGTCACCCAGGTCCTCTCTCCAGTCTGGCTCTTCTAGCTGGTCTACTAAAGGGTCCAGCGACCCGTCCCAGTCCTCAACACCACCTTCTGGGTGATAGGGAACACCAAGGATGAACAGGGGAACAAACGTACCCTCCAGCGTCGGATCCGACGTCGACTGATGTCGGTCCCGCTCAGGGTCCATCTCGGGGGTGTGGACGGAGACGGCGTCAACCGGGGACGATTTCAATGCCATTCTTGATTATGAACTCGACAGGAAAGGGGTTTCAAGAGCTCTACACCCACTAGCTGGCGGGGCACTACAGGCTATATCAGCTGACGGCGATTTAGTAGATATTTGGAGACACCTCCACCCAACAGTTAAGGAAGGCACATGCATTTCGGAATATCATAAAGCGTGGTCACACTTAGATTATTGGGTAGTTTCTCGAGATGTGGTTACATGGACGAGGGAAGTCCTGCATTTACCTCGATCTTTATCAGATCATGCACCTTGCCTCCTGCGCTTGGTGCTGCCACACTCTATTCCGCGGATGTACACCTGGAGGCTGCCGCAGGAAGCACTCTTAGATGAAGCCTTTAAGGAAGAAATTAGGGGAGACATAAATGATTATTTTTCCCTTAATGCAGGATCAGTGGACACTGCGGCTACGTTGTGGGAAGCCTTTAAAACTGTGGTGAGGGGGAACTGTATAGCCCGACAGGCGGGGGTGTTGAAGGCCATCCGGGGATCTCTGGATTCGCTTGAGAAACAGGTTAGGGAATTGGAAACTCAATTTTACTCCTCCGGTGAACCTACCATCTTGGCGTCGATGAAAGAAAAGTTGCTTGAATTTGAGGAAGAGGCGTGCAGGGAAGTGAGATTCTTAGGGAAACATGCCCAGGCTAGAAGGTATGGGGAGGGGGACAGGCCCGGGAAAACGTTGGCGGCAATGCTCCGAGCCCCACGGTCTACTGCCTTTGTTACTGAACTGAAAACTGCCGACCGGTCATTAATTAGAGGTCAGAGAGCTATCCTCGATGAGTTCTGAGGCTTCTACCATAGGCTATATGAAACTACACAATATTCCGCTCCAGACGACCTGGTGCCGTTTCTTTACTCCCTGGAGTTGCTTTGGCTGAGTAAAGGACACAGGGACTACCTTGATTCTCCCTTTACAGTGGAAGATATAGCAAAGGTCATTAAGGGCATACCGCTGAACAAAGCTCCTGGGTCAGACGGTTTAACCACCGTCTTTTATAAAACATATGTTGAGGAACTCGCGCCCCGATTGTATGAGGTATTTGTGGAATCCCTTGAGTCTGGTATTCTTCCGCCTTCCATGCGTGAGGCGATAATAATTACCCTTTTAAAACCTGGGAAACCAGAGGATGAGTTGGACTCCTATAGGCCGCTCTCCTTGATCAATGTGGATGTTAAGATCTTGGCGAAACTGATTGCCAACAGGTTGCAGCCTCTACTTCCACTGGTCGCTCGTCCGGACCAATCCGGGTTTATCCCTGGGAGGTCAACATCACAAAATCTCAGAACTTTATTTTCAGTATTACACTATTTGCACCCTGAGGTGCAAGCGGCCGCTGTCTTCTTAGACACCACTAAGGCGTTTGATACCCTGGAGTGGCAGTATCTGTTTGCAATCCTAGGTCGTATGGGCTTTAGTCCGCTATTTATAAATTTAGTGCGATTGCTCTACACGCAGCCGATGGCACGCGTGCGGGTGAATGGTCTTCTCTCAGAGCCCTTTACCATTTCGCGAGGAACGAGACAGGGATGCCCATTGTCCCCACTGCTCTTCGCGATTGCGATGGAGCCGCTTGCAGCACGTATTAGGCAACACCATACCGCTAAAGGAATTGGATTCAATGCCCGTAGTCTTCTCATTTCATTATATGCAGACGACGTCACCCTATATGTCTCTGATCCAGCGTCAAACTTAGATCCGATACTGAGGGAATTTATAAAATTTGGTGGCCTTTCGGTTATCTCGATCAACTGGGCCAAATCTGTTATTTTCCCTTTGACGAATACTACTATACAGGCGCCTTCTGAGTTCCCTCTTCAATGGACGATGGAACCAGTCAAATATCTTGGCATATGGATTAGTAGGGATATGCAAGTGTTGTGGAATATGAATTATGGGCGTGCTGTGGCCTGGCTGGAAGGGAAAATTACTGCATGGGCTGGACTCCCGCTCTCTTTGGCCGGACGGATAGCGTTGATTAAGATGGTGGTATTGCCGCAATTCCTTTATCTATTTGTTAATGTTCCACTTGTCCTTACACGAGCGTTTTTTAAAACCCTGTGGTCCCTGCTGATTTCTTTGGTGTGGGCGGGTGGACAGGCCAGGATCTCCTGGGAGCTTCTGACGCTTCCTCTGCGGCAGGGGGGACTGGGGGCGCCGGACATGCAATTGTATGCTTGGAGTGCGCAAGCTCAGTTCTTACATTATTGGATACACCCCACTCTTTTTCAGCCCCATGTGGCTGTGGAAGCGGACGTGGCAGCGTCTCTTCCCCTACAGGTCGCCCTGTTTGGAGCATACAAACGCCCTGGGGAGGATATAGATACAGTGGAAACCCTGCGCTGGGCCTGGCATGAACTGCGAGGGAGAGCTGGCGCGACCATTCTATATGCCCCGGCAATGCCCCTAGTAAACAATCCGCAGCTGTTTCCCTCGGGTGACGGCATAGGAAGGGATCTGGCGCGGAAAATGAATCTAGCTACCCTTGGGGACCTCTATCCAGAGGGGTCGTTTCGACCCCCCCCCGACGGCAGGGGAAGATCGACAAGTGGTTTTCTCTGAATTATTTGCATATCATAAACTTAAGATGGCATGCCGGTCGTTGCATGATACATTCCCGGACGCACCGCACACCCTGAGTGCTTTAGAAATCATTCTTACAGTAGCCTCCCCACGTCGGCTCATTACTAGAATATATAACCATATGCAGACGACGGCACCAGTCTTGAAACCCCGGGCATTCATGGCGAGGAATGAGGATCTCCAGACCCCACTCACGGAAGACCAATGGCTATATTGTTGCAGCCAGCTAACGGCACTTTCCCCTAATTATAAACTCCGTTTAATTCATTTTAAATTCCTACACAGATTTTACAGGACGCCCACTAGTCTGCATCATATAGGATTAAAAGATGACAACAGTTGCTGGAGATGTGGTATTGCACCTGCGGGGTTCTTACATATTGCATGGGACTGCCCGCGGCTGGGACCATATTGGATTAATGTATTTAATATAATACGCCAAATAACTGGATTGGAGGGGGATCCTAACCCTCTACTGGGGTTGCTTGGGTATGTGAGGGACACGCCTGTGAAGGTTAGGAAATTACACGCACTGCTATTCCTCTTTGCTAAAAGACGGGTCGCCATTCATTGGGGAAGCAGGAGGGTTCCGTCTAAAGATGATTGGATAAGAGATGTGACCTTTGGCCATTCGCAATTGACCACATTTTGGGAGCTGATGCCTTCAGCATCACGCCCTAAGGACATTTGGGAACCATTTGTAGCGTGGGACCGGGAGCGTCAAGAACAGATAGTGGATGCAGTGCCACGGGAGTAGCTGGGAGGGAGTTCGGGTTGGGCTGTGAGGTAACACATGGAGTGTTGCTGCACATGCGGAGACGCTTGGAGTATTGCATTCCATGGGATGTTTAGAGTTCTGAGTGAGATGTGCCCTGCAGGGAACTAATGTGGTGAACTTCGGTTCATCCCTTTGTAATGGATCATGCCTATACCGCTATTGGTACTCGGCGGAGGAGAAAGTATTTATACAAATATAATTGTAATTCACATGATGGTACTATGTAACATTGATCGTGTGTTGAATCAAGCATTATCTGGCTGTTTGTTTGCCTTAATTGTGCTTTGTTTTCGCTTTTTGTTTGTACAAAATGCTAATAAACAAAAAAAAAAACAAAAAAAAAAAAACCCGATTGGTCTGGTCTGGCTATGAGTGGCAAAAGCGGCTGGAGCCTATTAGCTATAAGTTTGGCCAGGATCTTAACATCTACATTAATTAAAGATAGGGGCCTGTACGAGTCGCAGGAATTCGCCTGTTTGTCAGGTTTAAGAAGAGAGATGATTACTGCTTCCCGCATAGTTGGGGGCAGCAGCATACATTCCAACGATTCTTGATACACATCTAGCAATCTGGGCACCAGCTCTTCTGCGTAATGCTTTATAGAAGGAGGTTGTCAGAGCATCTAACCCAGGTGCCTTCTCACCCGATAGGCCGTTTATGACCCGCGTTATGTCTTCCACCGTGAAGGGTTCGTCTAGGTAGGACCTGTGGGCATCACTTAGCCAAAGCAGTTCGATGGAGTCTAAATATGCTTCTAGCTCAGGGTGGGGAGCCGACTGAGTGGCAGAGTATAATGAGGCATAGAAACTCGTGAGAAGTTTATGTGTATTCTGTTGCCCTCTGGCAGGGGCCAGATTACCATCAAGTAGTTCAGCTATGAAGGTCGGAGAGGAATGTTGTCTGAGGTTATTGGCAAGAGTTCTGCCCGGCCTGTCCCCTTCGCCATAGCTGCGAGCTCTCGCGTGTTTACCCAGGAAACGAGTCTCTCTTTCAGCCTCCTCACTAAACTCGGAGATTAACTCGCTCATGGAAGCTAGGTGTGCAGGCGCCCCCGATACAAAAAACAGTTGCTCAGTGGATTTAATGTTTTGCTCAAGCTTCGTTAAGGTAGTTCTAATTGCCTTTAATACCCCTGCCTGTTTGGAGATGCATGCGCCCCTAATAACTACTTTAAAAGCCTCCCAGAGGGTGGAGGGGGGGGGGGGTCTACCGATCCCTCATTTGTAGAGAAGAATTGGAGGATTTCAGTATGCATTTCTTCTTTGAATGCGGTATCTAAAAGGGCATATGGTGGGAGGCGTCAGTTAAATGCCCCAGGTGATGTGTGTGGAATCGTCCAGCGCAGTACAACTGGAGAATGGTCTGACAGCGTGCGAGGGAGATGTGACACCTCTGTGGTCCAGGAAACAACATCGCCGGTGACCAGCCAGTAGTCTAGTCTGGACCAGGCGTTATGGTATGGGGAGATACAGGTACCCTCCCGGATCTCTGGATGTCTGCTGCGCCAGATATCAAAAAGATTCTGCTCAAGTATGATAGTGTTTAATTGTAGGGCAGCCCTACCGTGTGGATATCGAGCAGCCCCTACTCTGTCCCATTCATCTTGTAACGTGACATTGAAGTCGCCACCCTATATAATTGTGCTACTCCTGGTCGCCAGAACTTTTGCAAAAATGTTAAGGAAAAACTGCGGGTCATCCACATTAGGCCCATATATGGCTACCAACGTGATTGGTGTGGACATCAACAGACCATTGATAATTACATAGCGACACTCAGGGTCAGTTTGTTTGCATGTAGTTGACCAGCCCAATCCGCGCCTAATCATCACTGAGACACCCCGTGCGTAATTAGACTATGGGGCTGAGTGTATTTCCCCCCAGTATCTGTTTTTCAGTCTGGAATCGGAGTCTTGCTGCAAGTGGGTTTCCTGCAGAAAGCAGATGACTATCCGGTGTCTGATTAGATATGCGTGCATCAATCTGGATTTCCTGAAATCATTGATCCCTCTAATGTTCCAAGTTAGGAATTTAGCGTCTGACATTGCGCATCTGATAGGTTGCATAGAGTGTGCCAACGAGAGCAAGAACATGTCATAGCAAAAAGTCATGTCAGCCGTTTGTTGAAGCAAGATCTAGAAAATAGTTGGGGCTGGATTAGTAGATTGGGCGTATAGTAACAAGTGTGATCTGTACGAGCACAGAGTGTGAGCAATGACTGTATGTCCGAAAAAATTACAAACTCCCTAACCCCCCCACCACCCACACCAACCTCCCAATTAGGTTGTGACCTTACACCACCCCCCACCCGAATAACCCCCCAAGTAACAGAAAAGCAAGAACGCATGGGAGTTCTCCCTGTGGGGGCAAGGGACACCGGTGAAAACCTGCCTATTGGCAAGGTGGCTAGGCCGTAGCATTGTGGCTGAACCCAACATATATGGAACAATTTCGTTGACTAGTACAAAGGGACTAGATAACTACAGCAACATGCATAATGATAAGCCATGCAGGACTCGCTATTAAAATACCAACCGAGCATAGCAGAACTCAAATTTAGCCAATTGAAGATCAGTGGCATCAGTCATTGTCACTTAGATTTTGCTCTGAGTTTGTTTGCCGGGAAGGGCGAGGTAGCGAATTCTTGGAGCATATATGTTTAGTGTACTTCAGGGCTGCCCTGGCGTCGTAAAGAAGTGCGACTGGCCTTCGTGCGTTATCTTTAGCTTGGCTGGGTACAGCATAGCGTCTGGAATAGAAGCGCTTTGCAAACTACGTTTTATGGAGGCAAACTCCCTGCGGGCGGCCTGCACTGACAGGGTGTAATCAGGGAAAAAAGAAAGAGAATTGTCCTGATGTGTAATTTTGCCCTTATCTCTGGCGGCCCGCAGTATCGCATCCCTGTCTCTATAATTTAAGAGGCGCGCAATTATGGGTCGAGGCCTAGCCCCCGCAGGTGGTCTAGGACCCAGTGATCGGTGGGCACGCTCCACAATGAACACTTGCGACAAAGCGGGACCAAAAAGTTCACGTAGTAAGTTCTCTATATAGGGCTCCATTTTGGGAATAACGGTGGTCTCCGGCAGCCCAATGATTCTTAGGTTGTTGCGCCGTGAGCGCGCTTCCAAATCTTCGTTCTTCGCTTTTATCACCTCTAACACCTTTTCCATGCTGAGTAATTGCGGCCTGGATTCAGCGTGAGAGTCTTAGGTGTCTGATACTCTGTTCTCCAGGGTGTCTCTAGGCGTTCTTCATGGGTGTCCACTCTCTTTTTGACCCTTTCTAGATTGGAGGTGAGGACATCAATTTTGTTGTCTATGGTTTTAATACTTGAGCGAACGTAATATAGTGCACAGATCCTCCTCCTGGCTGTCACCAAGGTCTTTAGCACCCTGGTCTGCGCCACGATCTGTATCTGGTTCTGAGCCAGCTTCTGTGGTGCGAGTCTGGCGCTTGGTTTCGAATGGGAGCTTGGCCTGGCGGGGGTCTGTTTTCCCCATTCTGGCGTGTTATTGTAGGATGCTCACCAGAGGGCACCAGCACTTGAACGTGGGCACAGCCAATGCAGGTCACAGCTCAACCCACAACATGTCTGGCGTGTTCAATTATAGAGGTTTTGCTCTGTGAAGAGCAGCGTATGTAGAAGTGAGGGGCTCGATATGACGAATGCTCCCAGAGCAGCGGAGAACGCTATGCGCACAGCCGGCCAACCGCCCCCCCACTAGTCGCCAGAAGGGGAACCTCCGGCAACCCCAACACCACCACACCACGTAACTGTGCGGGGCGGGGGCCCCCAGGATAGCCCAAAGACTAGCCGAGCAGATAGGGAGACAGTCAGGCACAACGTACACACCGCGCAATTCCCGGGGCTGCGACCGGCGGGGCGCGAGGTCCGGCGCTCCAGCTGGCAGCACAAGCCCAGCCCCCAGCGCCCCACTGACACCAGGAAGCTAGGCCCAGGCTGCAGGGCCGCACGTGTCCCCGCGCCCACCTCAGCCCCGGCCCGCTCTTACTGCACCAGGCTGGTCCAGCGACGTCCCTCCAGAGACACGAGGGCAGATGTCGGCTCCGCAGCTGCTGCTACCGCGAGTCCTCACTTGAAAAGGCAGTGAGTAGGGGTTAAGGAATTGTTGGTTGCCTCAACGAAGACACCGTGCGCATGCAACCTGATCTGTCTCACACAGAGGCAGAGAAACGTGGTGGGGTATCCTCCCGGCCCGCCGTCCGTTTGTGTACCCAGTGGGGGAGCCTCACCACGCAGATCGATCCCGCCACAGCCCGTGGCTAGAATTATCCAGATTACACTGATGGGCCGCCTCCGTACTGACCGCCCAAAGGGGGGAGTCCGGGCGGGCACAGGCAGTCGCCGTCAGCAGCCCGATTCTGCGGCGGCCATGTTGCGGCGCATAGCAGGTTTTGGCGGCGCCAGTCCGATTCACCGGCTTCTACCCCTTTAGTGTGCCAGCAGTTACCCACAGGTGTGGCTGGATGTTGGTACGACAGAGTCCCTTTGTTGCAGATGGTGGATGCTGGAGGTCTGGTAGGATTATTTGCGAATAATGTGGCCTAGCCTGCAGAGCCCCTTTACCAAGCGGCCATTCTGCTGCACGGTGAAGCCACGCCCCCTCAGAAAGAGACTTCGATCAAACATGATTACCCTTGCATGGGCGGGCAAGCAGCCCAGAATCACCTGGGAGATTCTTACGCTACCATTTGAGCAGCGCGGCCAGGGCGCGCCAGACTTTGACTTGTACTATTGGTGTGCCCAAGCACAATTCGCATACCAATGGATATATCCCACGCAATTCATGGTGCACACCGCACCTGAATACGATCAGGTGGCCCTGCACCCACTCCCAATGACACTGTACCAGGCACTCCCCGACATCGGAACATGATCAATCCGGTGGGATGCACAGTTAGGGCATGGCATGGAATGCGTCGGAGACGTGACAGGATGTAATGTATGCTCCAATGGTCCCCTTGCCCAGACACCCGGCATTGCAATTCCTGGCAGACGTGGGCCCCTGCACCAAATTGGGCACAATGAAGATTACTAAGATGGGAGATCCATTCCCGGAAGGCGCTTTAATTGCACCTCACCAGGTAAAGGAAGCGGAAGAGTTAACTACGCTAGAGCAAAATACATATTACCAGCTGCGTGCCGCGCTACGAGCTTACCTCCCTTCTTTCCCAGCCGCGCCCCCCACATTCCAGATGCTGGAGCGCTTCCTAAAAAACCCTCCCCGCGCAAGATCATTACTCGCCTATACTTTGATATGCAACACACAGCTCCAGTTTGCACACCGCGCGCACTTCAGGAGTGGGTGGCCGCGTTCGGCATTTCAACCACGCAGGAACAATGGACGTTCTGATGCACGCAGGCGCGCGCGCTCTCCCCAAACTACAGACTACGCCTTATACACTTCAAGTTCCTTCACCGCCTTTCCAGGACGCCAGCTTGGCTTTGTTGGGAAGTGACGGAGCTGGCGCTCTCTTACCTCCGCTAGTTTTCTGGCGTGCCTGCTATGCGTGCTTGATTGGGTGTACACTTGTAGATGGGCGGTGACACGGTGTATAAAGTCGTGTTTCCAGCGCTTGATCGGCGCTTGGTTTCTTTCCCGGTCCTGTGACCCGGAAGGTCAATGCTGGTAACCCTGGATTCCCGAAACTTCCTGTTGTCCCGTCTTTGCCTGACTTCCTGTGGAGTGGAGCCGGTGTGCTGAACGCCGGTATTCTGGACGGAGAGACTCTCGCTGGATACTTCAGCTTTTTTTTGGACTTTCGTTCGTGTTTCCTACAGTAGGGGAAGGATTGAGGTAGCGTTGTATACCCGTACCCTTTTTCTTAGTTTTTATTTAGTTTGATGTAAGAATGCCACTACGATATGGGATCATATGCGTAGTGGTATTAAGTGGTATTAAGAAAATGAACGCGGCTGCGTTTCATGTGCCATTTCCCCTGTTTGACTTGGAGAAATCTTAGGAAAACAGCGATGGGTTCTTAAGTCACGTTGGAAATATATCGTGACTACGGTGGGTGCACCCACCGTGGATTAGAAAACATAATCCTTCCTTTCTTGGGTTTAGCAGCAAAGGGTTTTTTTTGCCGTGTCCTTGGGTTTTTTTCCCCCCTCCCTCTTCTATAGTTTTTGGGAATAAGGAGAAGGTGTTTATTTACTTGGGATTCTTGTTATCAATCCTGGACACTTGACATTTTTATCCTTGGATGATGTGCACCTAGAGGCTTACAACAGTGTGCTGAAGACATCTAATTGGGACATTGCCTTGAGCCTCACGAACGGAGTTGGAATCTGTGTACAGGGGTAAGATCCTGTTGTTTTTTCCCAAGTTGTTATGCCTAATCAAGTGCGTATGGGTATGGATGCGTGGAGCTAATTCTCTCTTCTGTTGCCTTTTTATAAGTATCCTGGGGTCCACCAGTCCATGAGTGCTGGTCCAAAAACATCTGATCTTTTTGTTTCCCCACCTTCTTCCACGGTTCTTGTCTGCCATCACTGGTATAGTTGACAGGTGGTGGCGACGGGTGCTGAGGTAGAGGAGTGGGATTAATCTTTGCTCCCCGCAGTATTGGGTGGTTGAGAAGCGGTGGCAGGACAGAAAACCAAGACCACAAATTAAAATACTGCCTGAAGCGAAGATGGACCTGGGAGGAGGCACATCTAGCGTAGGGGAAGACGGGATTCCCTCTATACAGGAATTAATGGCTGCGGTCACGTCCCTTCAGTCAGAGGTACAGGGCTTGAGACAAGAGAATGTGGTTTTACATCAGGAATTAAATGCCTTTAGAGTGAAGGAACGTACATGGGGTGTTGGAGAAGGGCCGTCTTCTAAGATCCAGGGGCCTGTATTGCAGCCGGCTACATTTCACTTTGACTGTACAGTTACTCAGGGTGTTGCCGGGGGTAATCCTCTTGCGATTACAGTTAATACTCCGGTCCCTGTCCCCTTGGCCGTCCCTGAGAGATTCACGGGAGACTGTAATAAGTATGCAGTGTTCATGGGGGCGTGGCCTGGTGCTCGGCAAGATGGCCGCACTGTAGTTTTGCTCTGCCGGCCGCCGAACGATATCCTGCCTCTACTAAGCCATCCGCTGCAAGACTCAGTGGGACCTTGTTGCTGACACCGAGACCGTTCGGAGGTTGTGGTTTGCTCCAAAGTGAGAACGCTGGGGAGAGATTGACAGCAAGAGAGGAGCGCCGGCCACGCAGAAATGGCGCCGGAGTGAGTTTGGGAGATTTGACTTCCGTGCCCTCTAACGGCCCGGGAATACGATTCTGGAGAGAGTGGGGCAGGTTGGAGCGCAGCGAGGACTACGCTGATCGATGCGGAGCCACTGCGTTGGCTGTGCGCTGGAGTGAGTCCGCACTAGCAGCTGTGAGAGGTGAGCGGGGGGCCCGTGAGGAGGAACCGGGCCGCTGGGGACACGCAAGCAGCCGGCGCTGGATCAAAGAGCAGGCCCCAAGTAGGCCACACGGCTGAGAGTCAGGCCGGCGCCGGAACTTTCCATTGCGACACAGCGCTGATTTCGGCCCCCCCCCCCCCCTTCGATGCCACCACCCGGTCCTATGCTGTGGGGGTCGGGCGAGAACTAACTGCCCAAACCTGAATTGGCTGCATGCTTTGGGCACCGCTGGGGACAGTGGCGTAGGACGGTGCGGCGAGGCCGCATTGCGTGCAGATTAGCCGGATTGAACATTTGCGGCACAGAGTGGTGTTTGGGAGCGCATTACATCAGCGCTGAGTGTCCCTTTCGCCTCCTCCTCGCGGGACCGAGTACATGTGCCCCACGTGCCGTTTTTGTGTTGGAGCCTATGGACATACAGAGTAGCCAGCCAGATTGGTCCATTAATACCCGGCGCCATCGGGATTCGTCTGGACAAGAGAGCGCCCACATTCAACCATAGGATCAATCCTGGTCAAAGTGCACATCCGTGAACTCTGCCTGCTGCTTCATAACACTGGTCACCTGGGACCGGAGCTGTTAAGGTACAGGAGGGGGTACCGCTGCGGGCAGCGATATTATTGTCCTGCCTACAGAACCCTGGGTGTGAACGCAGCACGACGCAAGGGGCGGTAGTTTCTTGTCTCTAGGCGCTGATCCTTCGCCGAGGGTGGCGTGCAGCATGGGTAAACCGGAAAAGAACCAACCGCGCCTTAACTTTAAACTACGCAAAAGCGGCAAGTCTGTACAAACTTCGGACTCGGAGCTGGAGTCGTCGTCGCAGGCCCCCACGGCGCTTGAGAAATCGCTTGCCGCCATTAAAGCCAGTCTCCAAGCCATAGATGGGAAAATTGAGGCCCTTAATGGTAGGATGGACCACTTTTCTGCGAAACTAGATAAACAGGCAGCGCGACTCGGTAAAGCGGAACAGCGCATCACAGACACGGAAGACGGATTACAGCAAGTGGCTGCGAAGACTTCGGATATCACGAAACTCCTAGCGGTTATTCAGGCAAAGAGTGAGGACATTGAAGCGCGGTCAAGGCGCAATAATGTTCGCGTTTTGGGCCTTCCTGAATCCACCAATGTGGGGCGCTTGGAGGACTATATGGAGGCGATGTTACGTGACGTTTGCGGCACCGACAACTTATCAACTCTATTTGCTGTGGAGCGGGCCCACAGATCCCTGGCGGCGCGCCCACCACCTGGCGCTCCACCGAGGCCTATAATCGCCAGACTGCTTAACTTCAGGGATAGCGATACCATCCTGCGAGTAACTCGACAAAAAGGCACAATAACATATCAAAACAACGTTTTGTCGTTCTACCTGGATTTTACAGCAAATGTGCAGGCGGCCCGGAAGGAGTTTCAAAATGTTAAGAAGGTACTGCTTAAAGAACAGATCCCCTATGCCATGCTCTATCCGGCGAGACTGCGCATTGGGGAGGCAGATAACGGCAAAATCTTCACAAACCCCAAGCAAGCGATGGAACATGCCAGGTCTCTACGACGCCGTCGGAACTCACCAGGCCACACGTCGGACATCGATGATTGAACAGTAAGAGGGGCTGGGCACTGCGCTAATGTGTGCTCAGGTTCGCAGGAATTATTGTCTAGGCGGACTGTACAAAGTATTTGGTGAGAATGATACTGAATATGCCATTTCTATGCATAAGACAATAAGGCCAGGGCAAATAACACTGCTGTATAGAAATACATTATGTGACTGGAGAGCCACAAATGTTGAGCTATTGTACTCTGCCCAGTTGCATTGCTAGGGTGGACGCGGGCTCACCACCTAATGTCCTACACTACGTTTGTCTCTGTGAAACTTATGGGTTGGCCATTGTAGTGGGATGAGTTGACGTGTCGGCGGCCCCCTCCCTATTAGAGCTGGGAGTGGACTTCGCCGCTACGTCCCCCAATGGGCAATCCCCACCGGATACACCGTTTTCTATTGTTTTTGTTGGGATGGGAGTTACATGTGGGTCAGGTCTTTGGCAAATTGGGGATGCTGAAGTGGGAGGGGGGAGGGAGGGAATGTTTAAGTTTTTTTAGTCAAAGGTACTGTGATTGGGAGTATAATGACACATTGGTTTGGATTGGATGCATTTCTATGTGCTTGAGAATAGTAAGCTACATTCATTGTACTGATTATCGTCATAGATGAAAGGAGAAATGTATAAATGTATAACTTGGAATGTCCGAGGTTTGAATACACGTAAGAAGACGAGGCAAGTGTTGGCACAGTTGGATAGACATAGTGCAAATTGCTCTATTGCAAGAGACCCACTTGAGTAAACATACAGAGGGCACTGTGGCGCGCAGATGGGCAGTCTACCGTTTGGCCTCATCGTACTCCACTTATGCGAGAGGGGTCCTTATCCTCCTTAAGAAGGGTGTTCCGTTTAAGCCTGTACTGACCTGCGTGGACACGGAGGGCCGCTGGGCTATGGTGCAAGGTAAACTGGGGATGGTGCTGGTGACAATAGTAAACATATATGGTCCTGTGGTGGATGAAACGGCGCCTTTCTTGCAAATGTTTAAGGTACTGCGCACTTGGCCGGCGGCTGCACTCATATGGGGGGGTGACCTCAACACACATCTCAATCCACAAGTGGATAAATCTAACCCGGCTGGGGCGCGCACGGTTAAAGTTGCGCAGTGCATACGTGATGTCATGGTGGAGATGGGCCTGGTGGATGCCTGGCGTCTGCGGCATGAGAATGTTCTGGAAGGTACACATATAACCCCTGCATTTAATAGTTGGTCTCGGCTAGATTACTGGCTACTTAGCGAGGAAGCCAATGGGTGGCTAGAGGGGGTTTACACACTCCCGAGAACCTTATCTGACCACAATCCTGTTGTCCTTGAAATGTCTATACCCGCTAACCCGCACCGTCCATTCACATGGTGCTTTAGGGCAGACGCACTGCTAGATCCGGTTTATGCTGAGACGCTTAGGACTGCTATTATACAATACTTTGAACTGAACGTGGGTTCAGTCGAAAGCCAGGCGACCCTATGGGAAGCCTTTAAGGTGACGATTAGGGGGGGTCTCTATAAGCACCACAGCGGGAATCCTTAGAGACCTTAGAGGACAATTGCGTAAGCTTGAAGAACAACTAGGGAAATTAGAGACCCAATACGACAACGCACCTTCCACCGAGACATTGGCCCAAATTCACGAGCACGTGGTGGAATATAACTCGCTAGCGTCTAC
Organism: Calotriton arnoldi; assembly: GCA_963921515.1. Lineage (NCBI taxonomy): Eukaryota > Metazoa > Chordata > Amphibia > Caudata > Salamandridae > Calotriton > Calotriton arnoldi. The sequence goes on along the minus strand of CAWUFW010003752.1, from coordinate 1,505,613 downwards.
GGAAATGAAATATTTATCCAAACGACATGTGGCTAGAGCCTATGGCGAGGGCGGAAGGCCGGGCAGGGTCTTAGCTCATAGATTGCGTGACAGGATTGATAACCCCCCGATTGATCATATAGTCGATGAATCTGGCGAAGCCCATCATTCCCATCACAGTATTGTGGAGCAATTTCGGAAATTTTATGCGTCTATATATACCGCCCGTGGGGGCATGCATGAATCTGCTATGAATGAGTATTTGGAAGATACGGCCTGTGCATGGTTGTCAGACGCTCACAGAAAATATTTAAGCCTACCCATTGATGAAGAAGAGGTTAGGGAGGCCATTTTCTCTCTGCCAAATAATAAAGCTCCGGGGCCGGATGGTCTGACGGCGGAGTTTTATAAAGCATATGCTGATCTACTTATACCGCATATATTAGAAATGTATGCAGAGGCTCACGAGTCAGGTTGTCTCCCCAATCCTTGAGGCAGGCCTTAATCATCACCTTGCTGAAGAAAGATAAGCCTCCATCGCGGTGCGACTCATATCGCCCGCTATCTCTGATAAATTTGGATGCAAAGATACTGGCGAAGATTCTGGCCACAAAATTGCAGCCCCTGATGCCACTTCTCGTGCTCCCGGAGCAATCCGGATTTATCCCGGAGCGCTCTACCTCCCTTAATCTACGCACGATATTTGCCATGTACCACGTACTCAATCCAGACCTGCCGGCCGTTGCAGTTCTGTTGGACGCTGCAAAAGCGTTCGACTCTATAGAGTGGAAATACATGATGCACATCCTAAATAGGATGGGATTTCCCCCTGTGTTCGTTCGCTGGATTCAGGTCCTATATACCGAAGCTTCTGCGAGAGTTCGGGTCGGCGGGCTCACATCAGAGTCGTTTACCATAGAACGCGGCACCAGACAGGGCTGCCCCCTGTCCCCCTTCCTTTTCGCCATAATTTTGGAACCTCTCGCGTGCAAAATCCGGCAATCTCATAGAGCTGCTGCATTGAATTTTAACAACCGGCCGGTTGGAATTTCCCTATACGCGGACGATATGGTCCTCTATGTTCGCGAACCGCAGCACTTCCTATCCCCGGTTATACGAGAATACATCAAATTTGGCCTCTTTTCAGGTCTTCAAATAAATTGGGAGAAATCTGTTATCATTCCCTTAACGTCAGCCACAGTCTCGCCCCAGGTGGAATATCCATTAGTATGGTCTGAAGACCCAGTCAAATATTTAGGGGTGTGGATACATCGGGACCCCGAGGTCGTAATCAGGGAGAATTATGGTCGAGCATACACAGCATTAGTGCAGCAGATTGACCACTGGGTTTGCTTGCCACTATCACTGGCAGATCGAATAGCAGTGATAAAGATGATCATTCTTCCTAAGTTTTTATATATGTTCTGTAACATCCCTATCAAACTGACAAAACATTTTTTTAAAACAGTTCAAACCCAGCTGCTGAGATTATTATGAGGGAATAAGCAGCCGAGGATCAGTTGGAACACGTTGACATTGATATTTGAGAAAGGGGGATTTAATGCTCCGGACCTCTATGTATACTACCTATGTGGGCAGGCTCAATACGCGTACTTCTGGTTTAGGACTCATGACTTCATCCCGCATGTGGCTGTAGAAGAGGGGGACGCACATCCTTTACACCTGAAAAGCATTGTCACCCATACCAATAGACAGACGCCCAAGTCGGAGATAAACACGATAGATAACACGATTGCAGCGTGGCAAGAGATTGGGAGGCGAACCCATCAACTTCCTCTGTATGCCCCAGCATTGCCCATAGAGGGACATGCTGCTTTGTCAGCGGCTCGAGAACAAGGCCCCATTACCGCACTTAGAGAGGCAGGACTTACACTAATGAGTGATTTGTACCCTGGCGGAAAGTACATCACGGGGGATGATTTAGACTACATACAAAATCCCACGCCACTTTTTCAGTACACCTGTTACAGACTCAGACGGGCAGTAAAGGACCATTACACTAGTTTCCCTGATGAACGGGAAACGTTGCAGGCGCTGCAGTTGATAATAGTAGCTCCCTCTAGAAAGAAGCTGCTCACTAAGTTATATAGGGCGGTGCAGGGGGAAACGGTCCATGGGGTGGACAAAAGTATGGAACGCTGGAATACTGTGATAGACCCCCCGCTCACTGAAAAAGTGTGGGAGCAGAGTTGTATGCTAACAGGGAGACTGACGTCAAATAGTAACCTACGAATCATTCATCTGAAATTTCTTCATCAGGTATATCACACTCCCAACAAGTTACACAAGATGGGGCTTAGAGACTCGGACTGGGGTAAGAGATGTGGGATGGGTGTGGCTGACTTTCTTCACCTAGCGTGGCAGTGTAGGCTGGTATTCCAATACTGGGAGGAGGTCACTACTCTTCTATCAATCAATCAATCAATCAATCACAGAATTAGTAGAGCGCACTACTTACCCGCGAGGGTCTCAAGGCGCTGGGGGGAGGGAGAGGGGGGGGATGCTGCTACTGGTCGAACAGCCAGGTCTTGAGTAGCCTCCTGAAGGTCAGCAGGTCTTGGGTCTTTCGTAGGCTTAGTGGGAGGGTGTTCCAGGTCTTGGCGGCGAGGTGTGAGAAGGATCTGCCGCCGGTGGTTGTTCTTCGAATGCGGGGGACGGTGGCGACTGGTCAGGTGGTTAACTGCACACCATTGGAGTGTTTACTTGGCTATGTTCCCAGATCGAAAGCTGCAGTGGGACAGTTTGTAAGGGTGGCTTTGGTGTTGGCGAAGAGGCGGGTTCTGTTCACATGGGACAGTCGTCTGAGTCCGAAAGCTGATCTGTGGATCAAGGACATGGTATACTGCCGTGAACAGCTGGAACTGTATGCTGAGGAACTGCCGGTGACCTCACGACCCACGGATATCTGGGCTCCCCTGCGGGAATATTTGCTGGCTCAGAGTGAACAGATTGCTGGGTAGGTTACTGCTGGAAGGGAACCAACTCGAGCCTCAACTTAATCAGACAATGTATGTATGGGATTAGGACGGAATGAGATGTAGACATGTACGTTAATCACTGATCACTAGGGGGTACCTGTTATTAATTGTGTCCTATTATTGGATATGGTTATGTTGTTGTTGTATTTTGATGAGCGTCATTGCATTGTATTCTTGGATGATGTATATGCTATGCGACTTTGAAAATGCTCAATAAAAAAAAAAAGTATGCAGTGTTCATGAATCAATGCCATCTACATTTTATGTGTCGCCCCTCTGCTTTTCCTGATGATATGGCAAAGGTGGCTTTTGTCATATCTTACCTGGCAGGTTCTGCAGCTACATGGGCTGTTCCACTAGTGGAGGGGGATGACCCAGTCTTGTATAATTATCCGGCTTTCAGGGAGCAGATGCGTTGTTTGTTTGCTAAACATGCTTTTATGCAAGCAAGTGACGCGGAGTTGTTGAAATTACGGCAGGGGAAGCAAGATCTATTGACTTATATTACGTCTTTTAACCGCCTAGTGTCTGAAACCCATTGGCCTATGGCAAAACGAACCTCTATTTTCTATCAGGGGTTATGCGAGGATCTTAAAGATGTGGTATCACAGGTGGTGGATCCCCCCGAGGCGTGTACCGACTTTATCGATTTAGTTGTTAAATTGAATCATCGCCTTCTTGAACGGTGTGGGGAAAAGAGTCGTTTTCTGGGGTCCCGGACAGTAGTGGAGAGGGCCATTATCAAGTGAGGAAAAGAGTAGGAGACGCTTACACAATCTTTGTCTCTATTGTGGGAAGGGGGGTCACATTTCGCCCGTGAATGTCCCATAAAACCATCTTTTACTCCTACTCCCAAGGCAGTGGCATGTGTTAGGATAGGGAAAGACCATGGTGGGTTAGTTAATGAGGAAGTAGCTGGTAGTAACCCCTATGATATCCCAGGAGCTGTACAGAGGGTACCTCGACATTTCACTGTGACTATGTGTATGGTGTTGTCTAGTAGTAAAAGATCAACTGTGACGGTGTTACTTGACTCCGGCGCCACTGGCAATTTCATGGACAACCAATTGGCTGAGGCCTTGAAGGTTCCTTATGTGTATAAAGAACAGCCGGAACCTGTTCGGGCAATAGATGGAACCGAATTGTCACCAGGGGCAATAACACGACAAACAGAACCCCTGCTGTTGATTTGCGACAATGGACATTCGGAGTCTGTTAGTTTTGATTTAATTGACGCTCCGTCCTTTGGAATGGTATTGGGGGTACCTTGGCTGCAATTGCATAACCCGAAGATAGACTGGGTGCGGAGGACGGTGACATTGGATTCCGTATATTGTTTACAGCATTGCTATCAGGAAGCAACAGATTGGGTTGTGCCTCTGACATGTGCGGCTAGCACGCAGGGTGAGTTTCTTAATGTTCCTACACCCTATAAAGAATTCAGGGACGTGTTTGATGAGGTGCAGGCAGGGGTGTTGCCTCCGCATAGAGCATTTGACTGTCGTATTGATTTACAGCCGGGTGCGACCTTGCCATGTAGTCGAGTGTATGCGTTATCTGAGCCGGAGGAGAGGCATTTACAGGATTACTTAGATGATATGTTAAGGACAGGGTGTATACGTCCGTCTGTGTCCCCTGTTTCTTCTTCTATCTTTTTCATCCCTAAGAAGGAGGGTGATCTCCGCGCATGTGTGGATTATAGGGCACTTAACAAAGTGACGATTAAGAACAAGTATCCCCTCACTCTTATTCCGGTCTTGTTGGACCAACTGCGGCATGCCACAATATTCACCAAACTGGACTTACGTGGGGCTTACCATCTCATTCGTGTCCGTGAAGGGGACGAGTGGAAAACCGCCTTTCGGACGAAGTTCGGTTTGTTTGAGTACTGTGTCATGCCCTTTGGGTTATGCAACGCCCCGGCTGCGTTCCAGTTTTTTATTAACGAGATCTTGCGAGAGTTTTTGGATATAAGTGTCATCGTGTATTTGGATGACATACTGATTTTTTCCAAAGCCCCTGAAGAACATGTTGAGCATGTTACGCAGGTATTGCGGAGGTTGCGTGAAAATCGATTATATGTCAAGCTGGAGAAATGCAAGTTCCATGCTACTTGTGTTGAGTTCTTAGGATTTCTTGTGTCTGCAAATGGGATTAAGATGGATCCCCGTAAGATAGAGGCAATAATTTCATGGCCTCCACCTACTTGTGTGAAGGAGATACAGGTGTTGTTGGGGTTCGCCAACTTCTATAGGCGATTCATATCCCATTTTTCGGATATCGTATCTCCCTTGACTGCCTTGTTGAGGAAAGGTGTTCCGTTTGTTTGGTCCTTGTCGGGTCAGGCGGCTTTGGCTTTAATGATAGAGAGGTTTACCTCTGCCCCTGTTTTGGTACATCCAGACCCGGCGTTACCCTTTTATGTAGAGGCAGATGCCTCTATGTATGCCGTGGAAGGTGTGTTATCTCAAAGGGATTTGGACACTGGTCTTATGCATCCCATTGCATTTTTCTCCAAGATGTTGTTACCTGCTGAACGTAATTATACTATTGCTGAAAGGGAGCTTTTAGCTATTAAGTTATCCTTTGAAGAATGGCGACATCACCTGTGGGGAGCTAGACATCCCGTTACGATTTATACGGATCATAAAAACTTAGAGTTTTTCCGTTCTGCGCGGGCTCTGACCCCTAGACAGATGCGATGGGTACTGTTTTTTAGTGAGTTTGATTTCGTTATTACATATAGACCGGCAGCTCAACAGGTGAAGTCCGATTCGTTATCGCGTATACATGGAAGATCCGGAGAGAATGGGCTGGGCTTAGAGGAGAGGCCAATAAGCCCTGCAGAGAAGATTGTGGGAGGTACTTCTGAGGACGAGTTCCTTAAGTCTGTACAAACAGAGATGGAGAAGATGGATCTAACCCCATGGTTGACCAATCCTTTGTTTGAAATACGGGCAGGGTTGTTATATCATGATGGATGCTTGTTTATACCGCCTGAATTGAGGCAAAGGGTTCTTACGTGGTGTCATTCGTCTTCTTTGGTTGGACATCCTGGAATTCATAAGACCAAGGAAATATGTCTGCGCTGGTTTTGGTGGGAGACGATGGGCCGTGATGTGCAGGTGTTTGTGGGGTCCTGTCCGGTTTGTGCAACTAGTAAAGCAACACATACTCGCCCTGCTGGGTTGTTAAATCCCTTATCAGTGCCCCCATTCCCTTGGCATACTATTAGTATGGATTTTGTTACTGATCTTCCTGAGGTGCGGGGTACACTGCTGTTCTTGTGGTGGTTGATTTATTTACTAAGATGGCACATTTTATCCCACTATTGAAAATACCCGATGCTCGTGTACTTGCAGAACTGTTTATCTCCCATATTGTGAGGTTACATGGCTTGCCATCGGCTATTGTGTCCGATAGGGGTCCGCAATTTGTGTCGCATTTTTGGACTGAGTTATGTTCCTCTTTGCAGATGGAATTGCGTTTGTCCTCCGCATACCATCCTCAGTCGGATGGACAAACAGAACGAACTAATCAAACGATGGAGCAGTATATCCGTTGTTTGTTATCAGCCTTATCTTGTGACTGGTTGTTGGCTCTACCCTTAGCTGAGTTTGCGTACAATAATAGCTTGCATTTGGCTTTGGGTATGACTCCTTTCTTTTGCTCCTCGGGATTTCATCCAAGGGCACTACCTATTCAACCGTCTGGGCGGGTCCCTGCATTAGATACATTGAGTCGCTCTTTGGTGGCTATATGGGCAAAGGCTCAGGAACACTTGTTAGCTACCAAGGAGAGTATGAAACAACAGGCAGATAAACACAGAAGTCCTGCCCCTTTGTATGAAGTGGGAGATAGGGTGTGGTTGGCTACAAAGAATTTGAAGTTAGATGGGCCCAGGAAATTACAGCCGAGATATGTGGGTCCCTTTAGGATAGGGAAAGTGATCAATCCTGTGGCTATGAAGCTAGTTTTGCCTGATGAATATCGTGTACACCCTGTGTTCCACACCTCTTTGCTGAAGCCGTATACTCCCACCTCTTTGTCCCTGCCCCCTCCCCTTCCCGTGCTGGTGGGTGACCATGAGGAATTTGAGGTACATGCTGTTCTTGATTCCAGGAGGAGAAGAGGGAGACTGTATTATCTTATTGATTGGAAGGGCTATGGTCCTGAGGATCGTACCTGGGAGCCAGCAGTGGATGTCCATGCCCCTAGATTGGTTCGTTTGTTCCATCTTCGTCATCCCAGCAAGCCCAGACCTGTGGGGAGGCGTTTGGGGGGAGGTACTGTTGGGAAGTGACGGAGCTGGAGCTCTCTTACCTCCGCTAGTTTTCTGGCATGCCTGCTATGCGTGCTTGATTGGGTGTACACTTGTAGATGGGCGGTGACACGGTGTATAAAGTCGTGTTTCCAGCGCTTGATCGGCGCTTGGTCTCTTTCCCGGTCCTGTGACCCGGAAGGTCAATGCTGGTAACCCTGGATTCCCGAAACTTCCTGTTGTCCCGTCTTTGCCTGACTTCCTGTGGAGTGGAGCCGGTGTGCTGAACGCCGGTATTCTGGACGGAGAGACTCTCGCTGGATACTTCGGCTTTTATTTTTACTTTTGTTCGTGTTTCCTACAGTAGGGGAAGGATTGAGGTAGCGTTGAATACCGTACCCTTTTTCTTAGTTTTTATTTAGTTTGATGTAAGAATGCCACTACGATATGGGATCATATGCGTAGTGGTATTAAGAAAATGAACGCGGCTGCGTTTCATGTGCCATTTCCCTGTTTTCCTCCCCACTCTTCTCCTTTTTGACTTGGAGAAATCTTAGGAAAACAGCGATGGGTTCTTAAGTCACGTTGGAAATATAGCGTGACTACGGTGGGTGCACCCACCGTGGATTAGAAAACATAATCCTTCCTTTCTTGGGTTTAGCAGCAAAGGTTTTTTTTTGCCGTGTCCTTGGTTTTTTTTCCCCCCTCCCTCTTCTATAGTTTTTGGGAATAAGGAGAAGGTGTTTATTTACTTGGGACTCTTGTTATCAATCCTGGACACTTGACATTTTTATCCTTGGATGATGTGCACCTAGAGGCTTACAACAGTGTGCTGAAGACATCTAATTGGGACATTGCCTTGAGCCTCACGAACGGAGTTGGAATTTGTGTACATGGGTAAGATCCTGTTGTTTTTTCCCAAGTTGTTATGCCTAATCAAGTGCGTATGGGTATGGATGCGTGGAGCTAATTCTCTCTTCTGTTGCCTTTTTATAGGTATCCTGGGGTCCACGAGTGCTGGTCCAAAAACATCTGATCTTTTTGTTTCCCCACCTTCTTCCACGGTTCTTGTCTGCCATCACTGGTATAGTTGACAGGTGGTGGCGACGGGTGCTGAGGTAGAGGAGTGGGATTAATCTTTGCTCCCCGCAGTATTGGGTGGTTGAGAAGCGGTGGCAGGACAGGCTTCACAGGATCGGACTGATCCCTGAGGCGCGAGAGATGTAGCTCCCCCGACGCAGCTTTCATTCACCTTGCGTGGGAGTGTCCCCAAATACAACACTACTGGGTGACCATTTTTGACCCTATTGAGGAAATGACGGGCCTGTCCATGGAGAGATCCCCCCTGACAGCGCTGCTTGGCTATGTTAGAGACCTCCCACCTGACAGTAGAAAGTTGACAGCTATGCTTCTATTGCTCGCTAAGAGACGTATAGCAATGAGTTGGGGTAGGACTCGGACACCGTACAGATCAGAATGGCTAAGAGACGCAGCATTCTGCCAAGAGCAATTGGCGGCGTACTGGGACCTAATGCCCGCACAGTCCCAACCTAAAGACATATGGAGCCCGCTGCAAACATATATCCGATTGCACGAAGAAAGCGAGGAACTTTCACAGCCCCAGACCCCGGGAGAGCAGGGGTAACTAGACAGGCCCCAGACGCTCACACAGCTGCAATAGATATCAACAGCCTTGACGGACTGAAACTAATAGATCCTGCACCGCCCCTACCTTCCCTACACCTCTCCTCCCCCCCGAACCTCTGCCCCCCCTCTGTTTGGTATAATGGCACCTTTTGGTTTGTTTTGGAATCATGAAATGTATCCTGGAACCAGACACCACTAGTTGAAGAGAAGTGCATTGTTACGTGCACAGAAAGCGACTGGAACAAGGTCATAAGAATAGTTAAATGTAATAAACGGATTAATCTCTGTCACTGAGAAAAGTAGGTCTATTACCAATGTTATGGAAATCCATTCATGCACTGTGTATAACTGAAACTTTGAATAAAGAGAATTCAAAAACAAAACAAAAAAAAACCTCTTCGCTGTGTACAGTAGAGTTTTACAAATTTATAATTGGCCAGAAAACAGTTTCTCATTGTCGCACCGTTCCCTATTTTAACCATCACAGCTCCCAGGAAATCCCAGTGCACCCTATCAAATGTTTTTCCTACATCAAATGGCAACATAAGTGCTGGGAACCCTGCTCTCTTGGCTTTCTTTATTAGGTGCGCTATTTTCCTTATATTTTATGAGCCCAGTCTGCCTCAAACGAATCCCACTTGGTTCTGTCAGTGCCAAAAGGGCTTTATCAGTTAGACTTGTGAGTACTTTAGTAATATCTGCATTGAACAGGGCTATTGGATTTGCACTCTTCTGGGGGTTTCCCTGCTTTAGTAATTACTGTGACATCTGTGTCTCTCAGCAATACAAAGACCACGGTTAAATGAGTTAAAGTGGTTTATCAGCTGGCCCAAAAGTAATGGCTCAAATACTTTATAGAACGCCACTGAAAGTCAGCCTGTACTAGGGCTTTATTAGGGGTCACAGACTATTTTCTGCCACTCAAGGGGCTTGTCCAGTTCCTCTCTCTATTCAAGGGTGAGGGTTGAGAGCTGGACCTGATCTAGGAAACTGGCTATTTCAAGCTGCATATAGTTATTGGTAGAGATCTCTTTTATCCTATTCATTTGTAACCTCAAGCCCCTCTGGGATCTTACAATCTTTATAAACCCTTTGATTCTCTGGGCTCTCAGTCTGCGAGCTAAAACTCTTATAAGCTGCATTGCCCTTTTCATTGAACGCTTGCTTTATGTGCAGGGGCTTTTTTTCAGCCTTATTAGTTCTCATTACCCTCAGGTGCTTGCTCGTAATCGCAAGCTCTGTGCCCTTGTAGGAGCTTGTTTTTTTTTTTTTAACGTTCTAGATACTCTACTTCCGGTCTCATTTTAGTCTCTAACAGTCACTCCTCTCATATTGCTCTTACCGATAATGCTATAGCTAAACCCCTCATAGGGCCTTTAAACACATCCCAAAATTCTTTTGCTGACTCTGATTCCCTTATTGATTCTATGTTGGAAGCTGCTATCTCAATTATCCCGAAGCGGTGCAAGGACCCGGCCCTCTGTGGATCCTACAGACCCATTTCTTTGTTAAACAGTGATGCCAAACTGTTCACCAGCATCTTAGCGCATTGCCTAAACCCAATTATGTCCGGTCTGATAGAACCGGACCAAGCTGATGTATTCCAATATATCAATGTGGCGATAACACCAAGCGTCTTCTCCACTTGTTAGATAAGACCCACAGGTCCAAGAAGGAAGCATTGCTCCTTTACATAGATGCTGAGAAAGCATTTGACTGCGTCCATTGGCCCTATCTCTTCACGACCCTACAAATGTTTCGCTTTGGGGACATATTCTGTCGTTGGATTAGCACTGTCTACAGCGCACATCGGGCATCAGTTAGAGTTAACGGTTTTTCCTCCCCTATCTTTCCAATATCGCGTGGCACACGGCAGGGATGTCCCCTATCCCCTCTTCTTTTCGCCTTATATATGGAACCCTTTGTGCAGCGGCTCCGGGTTGACTTGAGTATCTCAGGGGTCCCTTTTCAGGGGGGACAACATCTCATTAGCTTATATGCTGAAGATTTCATTTTGTCAGTAACCAATCCTAAGTCCTCCCTCCCTGCGCTGGTCTCAGAACTCCAGCTATTCAGCGAGGTCTCAGGTTTTAAGGTAAACTTGCAGAAACCCCAGATTTTTAACCTCTAAGTCACCCCAATCACAAATTTGTCTTGCACACTTAGTTTTCGTTTGGATGGGCGAAGGATTCCATTGACTATTTAGGTATCAATTTGGGCAGGTCTCTACCCAAGACTTTGACTTGTAACTATACTACTCTCATCTTCCAGACGCGCGGAAAGCTGACCACATGGAGACGGCTATGTCTCTCTTGGACTGGGCGGATGGCAGCAATAAAAAGGACTATTCTCCTGCAAATTCTCTATGTGTTGCAGACACTAATGCTGCCCCCTCCACCCAAGGCTCTACGCTCCTTGCAATTAGTGATAAACTAATTTATTTGGGACGTTAAAAGACCTCTCCTGAATCAACGACTACTCTATCGGCAGAAACGTGATGGAGGTCTTGCGGTCCTTATGGTACTTTGCTGTTTTCAAGCAGTGCAACTTAGTTTTCTGATTCAGTGGAATCGCCTGCTTTCTGAAAAGCATTGGTCCTTCATGGGTCAGGTGGTTGCGGGCTCTAGCATTTGGAAAGAGATTTGATTACTGCGCAAACCTAGAGCTTGGGGCTTATACTCCTCTCCAGTAACAAGCTAGATGCTTAAAGTATGGGATGCGGTTGCAGTGAGATGTGGTCTCACTACGTTCCCCTCTCAGATGACTCAGATATTGGCCAATCCTGATTTCCCCCCAGGGCAGGCTCTAGGGGCGTTCCAGCGGTGGCAGGAGAAGGGCTCCCTCTTTGATCAGGATGGGATTATTCCCTTTGACCAACTAAAAGTTGACTACTCTCTGACGGAGTCTGTCCAAATTCAATAGTTGCAACTCCGACACTGGGTTACCTTCCCCAGGTATAGACTAGGTGCAGGTCGTCCCATGACTTCTTTTGAGAAATGGCTGCTACTTAAAACAGATGACAAACATCTTATATCTGAATTATATACTTTACTAGCCAAGGAAACTTCCCCAGCAAAAACCAAGGGGCAAATTCGATGGGAGGCAGAGATTGGGCGGGCCCTTACTGCTAAGGAATGGGAAGATATTTTCTATAGAGCCCACCATTTAGTGCATAATATAGCCAGTATGGAAACTGCTTTTAAAATAATCTCCTATTGGCACTGGAAACTGGTGCGAATCCACAAATGGAATCCGGGGTGACCCAAAGAATGCTGGCGAATGTGTGGAGGTACTGGGACTCTCCCACATCTCCTATGGCACTGACCAAAACTTACTAGATACTGGGACCAAATTCTCACTGACATTGACACTGCATTTAACACCGCCATCCCTAGGTTTCTGGCATACATCATCTAGGAACTTCCAAATCCTCTGACCTATCCCATATGTTCTAATCGGGGTAGACAAATGGCACAAGCCTTGGGAGCTGCTCATCAAGTGATCTTAGCCTCATGGGAATGGATAGAATACGTGACCACACTTCCTTGCTGTACAAACTATGGTTTATCCTGGGGATGGAGCAACTCTCCCTACCATTGGATCACCAACAAACCTCATACTCCGACAGGTGGGCCCCCTTCATTCAGATTCTATCCTCTGAGTTCAGGAAATTAACATGTCCATCTTATCTGCAGCTTCTCCGCTTAATTTCTCATGAAGCCCCAGCTACCACCTACATTTTGTAGATGTTCACTTAGATGTCCCCTCCCTTCTTCTAATATTGTCTTGAGTCCTATGATATATACTTTAGTAATAATGGACATGGAGGAGCGTGGGTGGGTGGATGAAGGTTGTTTATTTTTTGGTATTTTTACTTTTTTCTTTGCCTGATTCACGCTGCTGGCCCCAGGTTTGTAGGCAATCAGCTGTATTACATGAACTATGCACCTTATCTCGCTGCTGGCCATTGGTTGTATTGTATTGTAATTGCATTTATATAGCGCTTACTAACCCTGACGAGGCGTCGAAGTGCTTTTTCGGCGAGTAGCACGCTACTCCGGAACCCATAAAGGATTAGTGTTGAATTAGTACAGTGAAATATGAAAGTAATTTGAGTGGTGGATAGGTTAGTCAGTTATTTGGATTCAGAAGGATAGCGGAGGGATAGAAGATGGAAAAAAGGTTTGCATTTATATAGTGCCCCCTGATGGGGTGTAGAAGTGCTTTTTTCGGCGAGTAGCACGCTACTCTGGAACCCATAAAGGATTAGTAGTGAATTAGTATAGTGAAATATGAAAGTAATTTGAGTGGTGGATATTAGTCAGTTATTTGGATTGAGAAGGATAGCGGAGTGATAGAAGAGGGAAAAAGTTTTGCATTTATATAGCGCTTGTTACCCCTAATGGGGTGTTGAAGCACTTTCTTGGCGAGTAGCGCGCTACTCCGGAACCCATAAGCATTAGTGGTGAATTAGTATAGTGAAATATGAAAGTAATTTGAGTGGTGGATATTAATCAGTTATTTGGATTGAGAAGGATAGTGGAGGGATAGAAGAGGGACAAAGGTTTGCATATATATATATTTATAGCGCTTGTTACCCCTGATGGGGTGTTGAAGCGCTTTTTCGGCGAGTAGCACGCTACTCCGGAACCCATAAAGGATTAGTGGTGAATTAGTATAGTGAAATATGAAAGTAATTTGAGTGGTGGATACTAGTCAGTTATTTGGATTGAGAAGGATAGCGGAGGGATAGAAGAGGGGGAAAAAGGTTTGCATTTATATAGTGCTTGCTACCCCTAATGAGGTGTATAGTGGACATCAGTCATTACGAAAAGTCTAACTATATATTGGCTGCATCGAACCTGGTCATGCTTGGTATCAAACATGTTGGAATCATACCACAACACCGATTCTGCTGTTGGAGGTAAGATCCTAAGTACTGGGGGCCCCTTAGGGGAGCCCCCTGTACTCCCAGTTACAGCCTTTCAGGGTCAGCCAGCAAGCTAGTGCTGCTGCTGACCACAGACGCTGTTCTGCCCTCCTGCTGCTGAGCTGAGCTCGAGCAGGGGAAGGTAGAACAATAGGTTTCCAGTCACAGGGAGGTGACAGACAGGACTTAGTGTATTGGGCTAGGGTGGGGGTGCTTTCCAGCGCCACCAGACTGCATTGAAGGGCACATTCGGTGCCCTCCTTGCATACACCAGTTTGAGCCAGCTCAGGAATCCTTGGTTCCCGCTCTGACGAGGAACTGCACAAAGGACAGGGAAGTATCCTCCACTCTGTCTAGCCACTCCTCTGGGAGGGATCCCTTTCCTTGGGTATTTAAGGGCTCCCCGTGGGTGGGTCCTCAGATTCGTCATGGAACAAGACTCACCTCTGAAACCAAGACACTCTTCGACTGAGTAGACACTTGGACTTTGTTGGGCTTCGCTGTGAACCGAGACTGCATGAAGGAAGACTCGCCGCTCCTGGTCTCGCTGTTCTGCAAGTCTTCTGCCTCATCTGTGCTTTGGTCAGGTTACCCAGAAGACCAGTGGGCATCAAGGACTTCCAAAGAAATCTCCCTTGGAATGAAGGAGTCACTACCCTGCATCTGCAGGCACCATAACAAAGCTGAACGGTCTGCTGCTCCTGTCGTCCTACGGACTTCCTGAGGCCCAGCAACACAGGTGGTGGTTCTGTGGCTCTCCAAAGGCCTGACCTGTCTTCCTTGCCATTTGGAGTACAGTATTTCATGTCGGAGCCACTGGGACCAAACCCCTGCGCACTGAGTAGACTTGCTGTTGCCAAGGCTTGCTGACTCTACACTCCAGACATCTTTGGGCTACAAGAAGCTCCAGCATCCAGCACTTCATCCCTCGAAGATCAGCATCCTCACTACATCCCTTGCACCGTGGGCCTCCATATTTGGTGAGCTGCCTGAGGTCCTTCTGCGACTCCGGTGCCTTCGGTCTGGGTGTCCTCTCGAAGGTCTTCTCCTGCATTGGTGGGCTCCCCTGCTTTCTCTGGGCCTGCCCCCACTCTCCTGCACTTGATGAGTCCCTTGGACCTTGCTTGTTCCAACAATTGCATCTTGTCATCCACACCAGTTGCAGCTACCAAGGCTTATTGGCGCTCCTGTCAGACACCGAGCACCTAGACACCGACGCGGGACAGCTCGTGTACAGCTCCTGGTCTTCCTCAGTGTTGCCTGGTCCCCACAGCTGCACCAACAAGGTCCTCGTCAACTCTCCTGAGCTCCCTGCCAAAGGTGGGCATTGTGCTTCCGCGCCGCCTGGTCGCCTCCGAGTGAAAAATACTCTGTTCCCTCTGCTTGTACGTTCTCCTCTTCAAGAATCCACCCTTGGATTCCACCAGAGATCTTCAGAGACTTCTACAGAGGCCTTTCTTCCCAAGTCTTCCATTGTCGTCTACCGGAGGTTCCGACGCCACTCCACCCCTCTGCACCCGGCTACCCTGGAGCAGATGACCTGGTTCCTGGGGCATCCACAGGTGGAGTGGCTCTCCAACTTTCCGTCCTCCAAAGGGTTTCTTTGGGGTTCTGTGGGAAGGGTCCTTTTTCTTTAAAATCACGACTTCTCCATTGACTTCCATTAGGCACATAGCTGTGTTTCCACTCTACACACAGCCTCCGTGGGGTTCCTTGTTACTTACCATGGGTGGTTCCAGGTTCTCCCAGCTCCTCTGAGTCCTTTGGTACCAGTCCCGTTCTTCCTTGCAGTTCGTATTCCACTTCTTTAGAATATGGTTAGACGTCCCCCTGGAGACCAGTGTATATTAGTGCCACTGTTAGAAATGGGATTTCTGGTTGGCTAAGGCTTGCGCCAAAGCCAAGCAGAAACCACCACTCTAGTCAGGGCAAGAGAGTTACACACCCAAGATAACCCCTGCTCACCCCCTTGGTAGCTTGGCACGAGCAGTCAGGCCTATCCCGGAGGCAATGTGTAAAGCGTTTGCGCAACACACACACAGCACAACACCCCAGGCACACCACAAAAGGAACTCCACACAAGGTTATATATAAAAATAGCCTTTGTATTATCATAAAACACATAAGAATAGCACTCACATACAATACGCTGTGCCAACTGGCACGGGACAATATTTACAGGGGATTATGTACACATGACAGGGCCACGTGGACCACTGTCAGAACCCTAACTTAGTAAAAGGTAATAGATGTAGAACACATAATAAATGTAGGACATATCAGAAGCGTACAACCAGTAATCACTGGCAACCACTGTACTTAGCATCAGTCTGTAACATAAACCACATTATGCACAGCATCACATTAGGCGCAAAACCTTATGCGCCAACCTCACCACCCTAAACCCATTATGCAATTATCTCTCCAGTCTAAACGCATTAGACAATAACATCCTAAGTATAAATCACATTAGGAAATAATCTCAGGGGAAAATAGCTCACAACCTAAACGCATTAGGAAGTAATAACCTCACAAGCATAGAAACCACATTTTTAGAGGTATGAAACAGGGTGCGTAAACCATAGTAAATGCATCACATTTCCTAACACCACATACTCACAGTAGCACATAACCTCATAGTAGAAAGAACCATAGCAGAGGTATAAATCACATTAGCCTATAACTCCTAGGAGAGAAGCTTGCTAACACACAAATCACATTAGGGCCTGGCGCCCTAAAAACCTAGCAGTCCCCTTGGCCAACTGGCCATCTCTAAGGGGCTCAAATGCCCTATGTCCAAAAGTCAGGGCGCGCTGCAAGGGCAGCGAAAGTCAAGGGTGCGCAATCTGCGCAGGCCTAAATGGTGCAGCTGGCACTAAGTGCTGCGCAGCTGTGAATGTCAGGGGCACATGAGTGCATCTCACTCCTACCTTCAACATGTCCCCTAAAGCAAAGAGAAGACCTAAACGGTGTAGCTGCCCACTACTTGCTGGGCAGCTATAAACATTCAAATAAGGCATGGGCTCTCAATGGCCCTTTGAACAAATACGCCCCCGTTGGAGCCACACGGGGCTCTGAAGCGAATGGGGCGAAGCGTTGGAGCCACCTAGGCTCTGTGAGCAAACTATACCACAACTGGGGCAACCCCGGGCCCCTCTGGCCCTGGGAACAAATCTGCAAACGTGGGAGCTACCCGGGGCTTAGTAAACAAATCATGCCCCCAAGCACTGTGGCCCTCAGGGGCCCCTAAACTATGGGGCCCCTGTGGGAGCGCGCTGGCTCCTAAAACAATTGTACCACGTTGGAGCTGCCCACTGCCAAAACGGGGCCGTTCGGGATCTGTGCCTCGCACTGGCACCAACAATAGCCCACACGGAGCCCCCCAGCCCTTTCTAACTCACCGGGCTGCTGGCAGGACTCTGCTGGCTCTGGACATCACCACTCGGGGCTCTTGAAATAAACACGCCCCTCTCCTGGGAGCGGTAGTGCAATGCGGCCGTGTCCCCTGCCCAGCCATCACTCACCGGGTTCAGCAGGAGGACTCCTCCGGCCAGTCTCTGCCTCGTGGCACTCTGCGCTGCTCGGCTACATGGTGGCTGCACGCGGGGCTCCCTCCTCACCACGGGAGCCCCGTCTGGCATCAGCGGCTTCTCCTCTTCACCCGGGCCCCCTCCTGGGACCCGGGACTCTACAGCTGTGCCGGTGGAGGCGGGGTAGGCTCCCGTCCTCCATTCTCCCTTCACCCGGGCCCCCTCCTGGGACACGGGACTCTCTGCACGGCTTCACCCGGTCCCCCTCCTCGGGACCGGGACTTCGGGATGGAGCCCGCGAGGCTCCTTCACTTCCTTTCTCGGCCGCGCTGCGATTGGTCAGCCGGCCGCTATGTCCCGCCCACAACCAGGTAACAGTGCCTGTCTTCCGGGTCGCACTTGGCAGCGGCCCGGCAACGTTTTTCTTCTCGGCTTCGGCGATGCGGGGTGGGCACCCGTTCAATTAAAAATATAAAGCGGGGTGGGCACCCGCTATTAAATAACAGCACCGGCGTACCATGAGGGGTAGGCTCCCTCCCAATTAAAATTAATAAGCGGGGTGGGCTCCCGCTCGGCAGCCATCACAGGGGAATCCCTCCGGTCGGGATTCCCTCTCCAAGGGGGCTGCAGCAAACGCGCTGCGCAGCCCACACTCCTCCTTAGCTGGGCAATTAAAGGATAGCGCTTCCAGGCGCTAGGTGAAGCCAAAGTCCTAAATAAAAAGATCCTCCAGGTCCAGGGGCAAGGCAGGGCCCAGGGCTAAAAGTAATTAATGCAAGTGGCTCCAGGGCATAGCTGGGCCCAGGGAGGCAGCCCTCCTGGCAAGTCCTCCTAGGCCCCAGCAGCCGCACGCCCTGCAGGAATCAGGATCCAAAAGCAAGAACATTTCCATGGGGTCACAGCCCCTTCTTTTATACACCAAAATCCCTTTGTGTTAGAGTGCAGGGCATGGGGGAACCAGATGCAACTGGTTCAGGGAAGTTTTGGAGCACTTTGTTTTGCCCAGCTCCTCTTCCCTTTCACAAGACAGGCTAGGGACATCAGACGCACCACAGGAGGTGGAGCCAGCATTGTACAGGGCAGGCAACATCCTATTCAGGGTCAGGGGATCTCTCCTCCCACCACTCTCAGCTCAGGTGTCCCATTCAGCCTAGCGCTGACTCACCCTGCCCCTCCTGCAGCCACACACACCTCCCAGCTCCTGTCACTCACAGAGCCAGACATGTAATCCACATCAGGCAGGCAGACACAGAGCACACATACATGCCAACTTCTAGAAGTGGCATTTCTCTACCAGCCACTATAAATCCACGCACACCATTGCGCAGCATTTATTCTCACGAATTCAGACATACTAGACTTGATCATGCTGCACCTCTCATAACAGGAATTACCACTGACACACTCATCCTCAATGCATTCCTATGGGAGGCAGGTCAATCTCACTAAATGTGCACAGCGCGCGCACGCACTTGGCACTGGACCACAGTGCTAAAGTGCCCAGAGGTCTAAAATCACCAACACTACGCAGGGAAAAGGCTAAGGGACAGGCAAAAAGTTCAGGGGTGAACCTGCCAAAAAGGGCCAGGTCCAACAGCCACTTACCTGATTCTTCGAAGTATTTTAATGTGTATTGTTGATATCTCCGGCTAGGGGATATGCCAATGTGATAGTGATTATGCTGTGTAATAAATAGCCTTATTTTTCATAAACACTGTGTGGTTCTTTTTCATCTAATCTACACTATTGATTACATGTGGTAAACCAAGCTGCTCTACACTCCTTCAAGATAAGCCTGAAGGCTGCTCCCCACAGGTACCACTTTGAGAGCCTGAGGTTATCAAAGGCCACTAAAATCCCCATAAGTGTTGCCTGGATTAGTACAAGGTCCATCACTCTTAAGTGTGCACCACATACTAAGCCAACCTCCTACATTTGTGTGCAGCAGTTGGGATTAAATCCTGCACTGTTTTACCACTTAATCAAGTGAAGATTACATGAGAAACCATCACTAGCTAGGCACATATAAATACTGTATCAAGTGCCTAACTCCCTACACAAATCCAGACCACGTCTCTGTTCAATATTTCTTCCACTTTCTGCCTTGATTCTCTCTCTCATCCATTCTAAGCTTTGCTCTGCTTTCTCACCTGGCTTTGGCATTGGTCCTCAATTTCTTATGGCTGGTCTCTTTATCTCTTCTTTTACAGTGTCTCACTTCCCTCTCTCATTCTTCTTGCACCTTGTTTCATTCTGTTGTCTATGTTTAGCTGTGCCCCCTTCTCTTAGTCTTCATCTCTAATAATCCTCTTTATTTCTGCCTCATGCCCCTCTCTCATCTGACTTTGGCCTTGGTTTCCTCTCTCATCTAGCACGTGCTTTGCTCCATTCTCTCATCTGGCTCTCCGCTCTGGCTAGCACCAAGCTTTTTGCGCTGATTCAATCTTCTCTCCGTTCTGGCTTATGCTTTTCTGCTTCTCTCTTATCCATCTTGCCCATGCTCCCCTTAACCACCCTATTGTCTTGCCCGTCTTCTTTCTTTTGCCTGTTCCCTCCCTTATCCTTCAAGAGCCTTTTTTTAAGTGTTTTACAAGGCTTCCCTCTCATTCTGCAAACATCTTGTGGTCTGTGACACTTTCACATCAGTTATCTCTATTGATACTTCTCTCATCAGCCTTCTTTACTTGTTCATTTTCAACTGATCTCTGCCTTGCTTCCCTGTTACCTGGCTTGTGTCTTGGTCACCGCCCATCTATATTATCCCTTCTCACTTAGTTTGCAGCATTTACTCCCTCTTCCTCTTTGGGTCCTGGCTGCCTGATCACAACCATCCTGCACCTCCCACCTAGTTCTCACCCAGGGGGTGTTTCACTTCCCTTTCTTTTCTAGCTTTGTCCTCGCTCAGTACTTTAATTCGGCTTGCATGCTGCTTCCTTCTCTTACCAGCCTTGTTCCTTTCTCTCCTGTCATACAGTTCTTTCCCTGGTCCCCTCTCTTTCATCTTAATCATAGTTGCACTCGCTTTGTGGTCACACATTACTACAATTTGTCTTCCACTATTTTGCCTTTGCCTTTTTATAGTTGAATATACACATTTCAAATGAGAGAAATACAAAGATAACTATTCAGCAACATATATTGCCCTTTAATAATTAACATTGCTCTTAAGTTATTGAAGGTAGCATAACTAAACACTTAGAATTACAAACTCATTAAGGTGAATAAAAGAGGTTATTTATAACATTTATAGCCTCGTTACAGTACATTAAATAAATTATATTGTAATACAGCTAACATCCTATAACTATCCATAAACCCCTTTTCTTAGAAGTATATTCCTTCAAAGAATTCTTATCTGCCTTGTGGCTCTTATCCATCTTTCATCCATTTTATGCTTCATTTGGCTTGGGCTTTGCACCAGTTAATAATCAATTTCCTGCCTATGTTCCGTTTCTTATATTCTAATTTCTTCCCTACTTTGACCCCCCCCTTACCTCCATTCTAGCTACAAAAGTAACACTAGCCCTTACACTAAATGTAATTAAATAGGTAACCCAAAACCATGCCTAGTAGTAACCCCTACCATGAGTTGAACATTATATTTAAAGTAAATTCACTTCAGTAAATGTTAACTTTATAGCTAATACTACATTAATTACAAATAAATGAAATCTGATTATATACATTTAAATATATGAAATTAAATTAGCTACCTTGACCCAACTCTGAAAATAACCCCATCCAAACTTTAAACAAAATAAAAATTAATTGGATGTCATTTAATGTTATTAAATTAAAAAACAGATCTAAAGGTAAATCTTATCCTAATGCTAAATAAAGTTATAACTAGATTTTGTATATTACCTTAAATTATTTCATACACTAACCTTTTATTAATTACAATTACGTAAAATATATTGGTGTTAAATAAAAACTACTAAATTAGTTTTATCTTTACCCAACATTAAAATTCGCTTTCTATACTCTAAATTAAGTGGAATTAAATGCAATTTAGTTACATAAGTATTCGTTTAGTGTTTCTAATGGTTTCTCTTTGTAATATTAAATTTAATTGACTGAATTACTGTATGCTAACTCGAATGGTAAACCTAAAATTATTTAAATTTAATTTGGTTTAAAAAAAGTAAGCAAGCTCACCCTAATACTAATTCTATCCCAATCTTTCAATGAAAGTAGAATTACAAATACGAACATTTAGGAAACAATAAACCTAAATAATATTGTAGTAAATGTAGTAACTTATAGCAAACTAGTGCATACCTTTGAACTAACCTTGTTTCATCTAGTATCAAGCTCTGCCATCACATTCTCAGTAGTGGCAATGTTAATGTAGTGATTAAAGTTAGTGAAAGTAGTGGGGTGTACTCCACAGGCTACTTTTCTGTAAATTAAGTCCTTTGTAAATGTCCCTGGCTTCTTGAACAGTGTAAGTGACTCTTTGTAAACCAATTGAGGTTAATCTTCATCCAGCTTGTGTTCTGCTCCCCTCTCTCATCTATATTGTGCAGCTTTCCCGTTTTTCCATACTGTACGTGCCTTGGTCCTTTCTCATCCCTCCTGTCTCTTGTTCTGCCCTTATCCAGTTCGTGACTCTCTCTCATCTGGCACATCTCCCTCACTTCTCTCATCAACTGTGTGCTCATACCCCTCATTCATCCTTCTTGTGCGTCATTTTACTTTCATCTATTGTGTGGCTTAGCTGCTGCTCATATCAGGTTTTGTTCCCGTCTCTCTCTGTCTCACTGATTTGGACCACATTTTCTTCTCTCATCCCCTTATGTCTTGCTCTCCTACATCATCTGTGTTGTTCTTCTGTCCCCTTTCTCATCCATTGTGTACCATGTTCCCCTTCTTCTGTCTTGGACATTGTTTCCCACTCTCATTCATCTTCTTCCCTGCACCCCGCTCACCTGATAGAATCTTTCTCATTTCCAGCATCCATTTTAAGGCTCAACCTCCTGTGTCTTCAACTGCATTTCTTGGTCCAATCTCATCTGCATTATGCTCAGTTACCTTTGCTTGCTCCCCTTTCTCATCAGCATAGTACCTTGCTTGACTCTCAGCCACATCAAGTCTCAATCTCTTCTCTGATCCTGCTTCTCGTACTCATCTGGGTTGTGGCGTGTTCAGACTTATTGTCCATATTAGGCACCGGCCCCTTTGTATCATCCCTTTTCTCTTCCCCTTATCTGTTTTGTGTCTTGCTCTTTTCTATCATATGAATTGTGCTTCACTTGGCGTTCATCTGTGTATTATACCATACAGGCTTAATAAACAAATTGTTTCCATAAACACATCCCAATGGTTATTAAGGAAGGTCTCTAGTGAGTAATTGTTTGAGCAATAGTCTCTTAGTCCCGAGCTAGTTCAGCTCTATATTCTGGGTCTCTTGCCAAGCCCGGCTCATGTTTTCAGCTTCCTTTAGTTTTGGCCATGGGCCCCTGCCCCCCCAAACCCCTTGCCCCCGTCTTGATGTATCTCAGTGTAAGAGTGATCTAAAACTCTACCTCCTATCATCCGTGAATTTTGAAACCTGTGAAGTGTAAGCATGTGGATAGAAATATATAAACAGTTCAAGTGTAGGGTTGATGAACGTGGGGATAGTCCTCCTTTGAACGCAAACCTCTCCAGGCATCAGTTAAACCCTTTTCAGTAAATTAGTTTTTTTGACTTCCTGGACAGAGCCGTTGCATATTGAGCAGTTCTATCTTATATTTGGTCTGATAATATATTAAAGCCATATCCCAGTGTGAGATAGCCTCCGGCTCTACTTACTCTCTCACTACCTTCTTCAAGAATTTTCCTGATGTGTGTTTAGAGTGTATGCATATAAGAACTTATAGCACTTGCCCTTTATCTCTACCACATCCTAATTAAACTACCTTACAGGTCATGGGTGGTTTCCAGAGGTGCCATTAAAAAAATGTATGTGCAAAGTATGGCCCCCCCTCAGCCATTTTAGTTTTCACTGAGGCCCAGAATTGGATAAGATAGCCTCTATTTTCATTCTAAATTGGTCACTACTCATCAAGTGAGACTCCTGGATGAAAACTATTTCTGGGTATTGGTGGCAGAGGTAGGTCCATACCCTGTTTTTTTAATGGGGGAGTTAGGCCCCTCACATTCAGAGGAATAGGTTTGAATGAATCTTTAATTTGATTATGGGCCTGTCTGTAACCTTTCCCTTGGTGATATGATCCTGGAGGTGCAGTGACCCCCTACTGAACACATAATAATGCATTCCTTTTTAAACTAGCAGGTAACAGAAAATGAAACCTTATCAATGACTAACTTATGTCTTGTCTCACCCTATAAAGAACTGAAAACTCCCAGCAGCACTCAGTCACTGTGTCTAGTGCCCTCTCTATTTGGTGATTTCCATGGCTTAGTATTCTTCCAGCAATCGTATATTTCCTCTTGGGTAGTCCCAGACCCATACTCTTTTTTTATTTTTTATGAAACTTTATTTTTAAGTTGACAACAATATTGTCAAATACTTTTCAAACAACTCATGAGGTTGGTAGAAAAGTCAGAAATTCTATTCCGAACAACAAAATAATGTATCCCGGCCCCTCATTCCCATTCAGAGGTTCCTAGGACCGACTAACGCTCTTCATTAGAAGGAAGCAGAATCACCTTCTCACCCCAACATTTATCCCAATTCCTTTTCCTCCCTTAACTCTCAACCTCTCCAAATTCCGTTCATGTAAGGTACTTGAGAAGTCTACAATTTCTAGTGTACAACAAGATACACCACACAAGTCGTGTATTTCCAAACCGTATTCAAACAATACAAATAGAAGTGTTTTGGATACACAGTATATTGATCTTTTCCTCAATCAGCCTCACGTTTGCCCCAATGAGCTAATGATTAGTGTTCACTTCCTCTCTTGCTATAGACAACATCGTCAACAGGGGTAAGGGGCAAGCCCCTGGGCCACGTCTTTTGTGGTTCATAAGGAAAGGAGTACACGTTCTGTCAAATCGAGTTACTTTGTCTCACACAATCACTGTTAATTTCTCCATGGCAAAGAAATCCAGATCTTTCTCCACTATAGCTCTAGAGTTGGAGGGTGAAGAGCCCTCTATTTCTGGACTGCTGTCAATCTGGCTGCAAGCAACAACTGGGATATTAATCTGCCAGCAGGTGTAAAAAAAATGGAAACAACCCTTCATCGTCTACCTCCCTCAGTAAAATCATCAAAGAATCCAAAGGTATATCCATTCCTGTAATGTTTTTTTTAATCTTTATTTATGAACTGTTGGCATTATACAGGCATGAGATTGAAAAATGACATGTTAGACAGTGCACATACATCGGGAACACAGCTGTGAACATGACACAATTGTATACAACATCTAAATCTCAGGGGGCCTCCCCCCCCTTCCACCCCAGTGCAACAGCGCAATGCACAAAAGACAATAAGTTACAATATTAAAGAACCACTGGAAGGGGCCGCATGTTAATCGCTGTGCCCTGCTGGATTATATGGGAAGCATTATATGGGGTAGACCCTCCTCATCATTGCTATTTGGGACCATGGGGGACTTGTCCGTTTGGCGAAGGTAGGCGGTAAAGGGTTCCCAAATGTCCCGGAGCGGGTCTTTGGGGGCGTCAGGTCCCAATAGTTGGATTATTGTTCATGACAATATATAATGTCTGTGATCCAGTCTTGGGCTCGTGGCGCCCGTGTTCCTCCCCAGTTTATTGCAATTCTGCGCTTTGCAAGAAGGAGCATTAGCGCAGTCAGTTTGCGGGAATTGCGGGGCATATCCTTCACATAGCCCAGTAGCCCCAGCAGTGGAGACGGGGACACCAGTACATTCACGACTCTCCCTATCATGCCGAAGAGCTCCACCCAGTAGGCGGCAATCGCAGGACATTGCCAGGCAAGGTGGAAAAAGTCCGCCAGGGGTGAGTGACAGCGTGGGCAGTGGGAGTCCAAGGACAGCCCCATTCGGTGTATTTGTGCAGGGGTTCGGTTTATGCGGTGTAGAAATTTGAAATGAATAAGTCGCAATCTGTAGTTGGGAGATTGCATCTCAAGTAGACCACAGCAGAAAGCCCATTGGGCGTCAGTTAGGGAAAGGGCGAGGGCTGTTCCCCAAGCCTCTTGGGCTGGTGTGGCCGCCGAAGGTGCAGCTCGCTGCATGTGATTATATAGGGATGTTATCAGCTTACGGGTGAGGGTGTCGTGTATATATGGTCTAATGATGTAAGTGTCTTCGGGGGAGCTGGGAAAGTGTCAGAGCTCCCAGCATGTCGCACACAATTGATAATACAAAAAGGCATCTAGGGGGGTGCACGTAGCGGTGACCAGTTTTGGAGGGGCAAGGAATTGGTTGTCTGGGTAAAGGTCTGCAAAGGTGTGAATATTTAGCTTGCTGGCATGGCTGCTTGCACCTCTGTCGTATAGAGGGGGTAACGGGGTGCTTCGTCACTGGAACGGATGAGGCATAAAGTTGTGTGGTTCCTGCACGTCGTACCATCCCGATCCATGCCCAGCGCATGCATTGTGGAGTGTCAATCTCTGAGGTAGGTGGTTTGTATGGAAGAAACAACACTGTAGATAGTGGCCACGGGGAAACCTTGTCAGTCTCTACCCCGATGTGTGATTGAAAAGGTGTGGGGTGGGTCCAGTAATGTAAAAAGTGTGCCTGGGCACACAGCGCCTATAGCTGTGTAAGTATGGTGCACCAATCCCTCCCTGTGATTGTGGTAGTGTTAATAGTTTGTACGTTACGCGGGGCTGTTGACCCGCCCAGACTAGTGTAATGAGTTTAGAGCGGAGACGTTTAAAGAAGGCTTGTGTGAGTGGGGTGGGATGGGATGTTCACAAATAGATAGAGAAATTTAGGTAATAAACCACCTTCGCAATGGTGATCCATCCCGCCATGGACAGCGGAAGCTTAAACCACAGTGGCACTCGATCCTCCAGCCAGGCCATGGCTTTGCCAAAGTTGGCTTGCCAAAGTTCTTCAACATTTCAGCTCACGATGATACCTAGGTATTTCACAGGGCCAACGGCCCACTGGAGCGGATAGTCCATAGGGAAAGGAGTAGTGGCGTCTGTTAAAGGGAATAGCATGGATTTGGCCCAGTTAATCTGAACTCTGGACAAACCCCCGAAACATACGATTTCGCGGATAAGTGGGGAAAGGTTGTTCTCGGGGTGAATAACAAAGAGTAAAGTCGTCCGCATACAGGGATATAACGAGGCCACGGGTTGTGAATCCTAACCCTCGGTTCGCATGGTGTTGACGGATTTGTGCTGCCAGGGGTTCCATCGCCATGGCAAAAAGTAGGGGGGAAAGCGGGCATCCTTGCCGCATGCCCCTACTGACCGGGAAAGGGTCTGATATTTGCCCGTTGAGACGCACTCGAGTGGTAGGCAGGGTATAGAGAAGACGAATCTGTGCAATAAAGTTGGAGCCAAGGCCCAGTCTACACAGCAACGGGAACAGGTATTCCCACTCCAGCGTATCAAAAGTTTTTGTAGCATCGATTAGGGCGGACACTGCAGGGCTGTGAGGATGCAGATAGTGCATGACTGCGAACATGGTTCTAAGATTATGGCCTGTGGATCGGGTCGGGTCTGATCTTTACTGGGAGCTAGAGTTGCAACCTATTTGCCAGTACCTTAGCAAATATTTTGTTGTCTATGTTGATGAGCGACAGAGGCGATATGAGTGGCATTGGTTAGCTGGTTTGTCAGGTTTGAGAAGCGTGAAGAATACAGCCTCCCGCATTGATGGGGGGAGCGAACCCACCTTCAGGGCGTCTTGGTAGACGTCCAGGAGTTTGTGGGTTAAAATTGGAGAGTATTCTTTATAAAAAGCGGCTGTTAGCCCATCCAGACCGGGCGCTCTATCTGGGGGCAGACTGGCGATTGCCTGTTGTATCTCCTCTGCAGTGATGGGGGAGTCCAAGAACTCCTGTTGTGCATCTGATAGCCATACTAATTCGATGGCGTCGAAATAGGCCTAAAGATCTGGAGGTGCTGTAGTCTAGGAAGTAGAGTAGAGATGGGTGAAGAAATCGACCATGATTTGTAGAAGTTCTGAGACAGAGGAGCAATTCTGGCCCTCAGAGTTGAAAAGGTCAGAGATGTAGGATGAGGCAAGGGGCTTCTGGAGCAGCCTTGCCAGCGTTTTGTCAGGGCGGTCTCCCTCGCCATATTGGCGAGCCTGGGTCTCTTTTCCCAGGAAGAGTGTTTCTCTCAGCTCCTCTTCTTGATACGCCGACATCTTTTCGCGTATGCTGGCCAGAGTGCCGGGGTCAATGGAGCAGTAAAAATGGGCTTCAAGTGCGGAGCTGTCGGTTTCAAGTTTCGAGATCGTCCCAAGTATAGATTTAAGGATACTGTGCTGCTTGGCTATACACGTACCGTGTATGACCGCTTTGAAAGCATCCCAGAGCACGGCTGGAGAGTCAACCGAACCAGTGTTGTGTTCAAAGTATTCTTGGATAGCTGCACGTACTTCCTCTCTGAAGACCATGTCCCTGAGAGCTCCCAGTGGGGTAACCTCCATGAGAATGTGCTTCAGAGCGCGAGGTGGGGCTGAAGGACCAATTGCACCGGGGCGTGGTCCGAGAGAGTATGCAGCAAGTGGGTAACTGTTGGTTGCCAGGGCAATACGTCTCTAGTTGCCAGCCAGTAGTCGATTCTGGACCATGCCCTGTGTTGCAGTGAAAAGCATGTGCCTTTGCGCGTTTTGCAGTGTGTGTCTCGCCAAATGTCCGTGAGGTGGTTGTCTGTAATTATCGTGGTAAGAGTCGAGGCGGCTAGGGGGTGGAGTCATCTGGAGCTGCCAGCTCTGTCCAGCGCGTCGACTAACAGGACATTGAAATCGACGCACCAGAGTGCAGTTTGCAGGCCAGCACCGGCAATTAGATGCCAGACCCTGGCAAAAAAAAGTCAGGATTGTCTACATTGGGTCTGTAGACGGTGGTAAGGGTTATGGGGTGATTGTAGAGAGTGCCCGCCAATATAATATATCGACCTTCGTTGTTGCAAGTGCAGTGGGTGGTGGTTCAAGCCAAGCCCCTACGAATAAGGATGGAGATCTCTCTCGGGTAGTTGGAGTATATGGATGAATAGCACAGTCCCCAACCCCTGGTGAGTAAGGTAGGGAGAGTGTTACTGACTAGGTGAGTCTCTTGAAGTAGGCATTTATCGACTTTGTGTCTGTTCAAATAAGCATGAACTAAACAGTTGTTTCTGCCTTCATTTTGACCCCTTATGTTCCATGTGATGAGTTTAACCGTAGCTGCCCTACTCGTGTTTACACTGGGGGGCAGCGGCGGCCTCCCAAGGGGGATGCTGTGTTGTGTATGTGGTGATCTGTGCTGTGTCCCTGCATGCGTGCGCAGTAATGGAAATGGTGCATGTGCGTGCCATTAAGCCAACAATGTTATTATGCATTAAACAATACTCATTAAACTTTCTCACAACAATCCCCCATCAGCCCTCCCCCACCCACACCAACCCCCCAATTAGGTTGTGGCACCTTTACCCGTAACATTGACAACTGGGAGTTATCCCGTGGGGCAGTGGAATCTCCGAGCTAACTAACCGCCAGAAAGGCTGGGTGGCCGAGCGTCAGCCATGGGAGAGGGACCTTCGGCCGCCGGGAATATCACGTCGCGCAACGCGAGCCCAGGCAGATGTACTCAGATGGTGCATTAACATAGAGCTCTGGCATCAATCCATGACATTAGAGAGAAACAGCATATTTAAAAAGGGCAAAGCGTTCAGTAATCTTAGGAGTATCAGCTTCTGAACAACAATGCAACGTTTGTGTTCATGAACAGAGGAGGGGAGAAAAATAGACTGAGGCTAATCGTTGTCACTAAGTGGTGCCTCCGTCAAGGGTCGTGCTGAGGCTTCCTTGGAGCGGCGGGACTTGACTTGTTGTTTAGCGAACTTGAGGGCTTGTTTCAGATCAGTAATGTGGTGCGTTTTACCGTTGTGTGTTACTCTAAGCTTGGCTGGATACACCATGACATATTTATGTTGGCTTGTTGCAGAAGACGTTTGGTTGGTTGGAAGTCCCGGCGGGCCACCTGACCGCCATGGGGAAGTTGGGGTAAAAAAAAAATGTTGTCTCCTTTGTATTGAATTTGGCCCCATTCTCTAGCCAACCTGAGTATCGTGTCGCAGTCTTTATAATTCAACAGACGGGCCACAATCGGATGAGGTGGAGCTCCCGGAGGGGGTCTGGGGCCCAGGGACCTGTGAGCTCTTTCAACAATGAAGACTGGAGACAGGTCCGTGCCAAAGAGGTCTTGTATCAGGGACTCCACAAAATCTTCCATTCTTGAGAACGCAGCGGATTCCGGCACTCCCACAACTCAGAGGTTGTTGCGCCTTGACCGGGCTTCAAGGTCTTCACTTTTTTGTTTGATGAGTTCTAGCACCTTGTCCATATGCAGGAGGTGTTCAGAAGTAGCAGCGTGGTTATCTTCTGCCGCAGATACGCGAGATTCCATGTGGTCGAGCCGAGAGTCATGGACGTCCACTCGGTTTTTCACCTTGTTGAGGCAAGAGGTAAGTATATCTAGTTTGGCATCGATGTTCTTTAAGCTTGATTTTACCTCCAGCAGGATTTCTTTTAAGTCCAGTTCCTGATCCTCAGTCGTCTTCTGTGGGGTGAGAGGCAGCGCTTTGTTCCACCTCGGAATCAGCTTGCTGAAACTGCGTTTCCTCTCGAAGGAGAGTTTGGTTTGACGGCCCTCCTGCTTACCCATGACTGTACATGGTTGGGAATCAGCAGCTCTGTGCGCTGGCTGGAGCTAGCGTAGCGTTGAGAGGTGTATGGCCATGTGGATCTTAGTGGAGTCAAGTTCTAAAGATTATGCCCTGTCACTGTTTGTTGTTTAGGGCTGCACAAGGGGGAAGGTGCGCCACGAGGCTGCTTCTGATTATTCAGCGGCGGTGCCCGGTAGCGCCAGGGCCCGGTTCAAAGCAGTTTGCTGCTCCGTGGGTTTATGAGTGCCAGTCCTGCCGCCCTCCCCAGAGTCTCCAGAGGTAGCAGCACTATGCGTGGCCAGGTAGGCCGTGCGACAGTCCGGGCCTCCAAAAGGGGAATCGCCAGGCCCCTCGCTGCATGCACCGCAATCCGCAGCCCTCTAGCACCACGGATGGCAAATGGCATTAAAGGCACACAAGGATGGAAGGGGAGGGAGCGGTCCACTCCAATCCGGGTATAAGTAGTGCAGATGCCGGCGGAGGCAAGGCCGCAGGTCGTGGTGAGCGGTCTGGCCTGGCTCCCCACCGAGTCTACTCCCCGGCGTTTCAATGGCCCTCGGGTGCAGGGTATGTTGTTGTCCCCCAGGAGGGAGTGGCACCGGGTGGCCAGCGCGACGCTGGTAGTGCTGTGAGCAAGGGGGTCCAGCGAGCACCCTAGTGCCGTGTTCGCTGTGTCGTTTTCCCTCGCGGCGCGGGCCCAGCATCTTACCAGAGGTTCTCAGTGAGGAGATCCGACGTGTCTGGGGGGAGCTCCTCTGGGTGAGAGCCCGGCTGCAGTGAGGTCTCCTCTTGCCCCGATGCAGGCACAATCGTCTGGCCTCCACAGGGCCTATGCCGCCACGCCACCGGCACGGCCCGGGTAGGCCGCAGTCACCGTCCGGCGCACGCCAAGCACAGTGCCAACGCGGGGCAGCTGCCGCATTTACGATGTCGTCAGTGCTCACAGGGCGCCGGACCCGCAGCGTTGCGGCCAGATGGGTCCCATAGCGTGTGGGTCGTTCAGGATTTTGAGCTCGGCTGGCAGAGCTCGCCTACATTGCGGCCATCCTGCAGCACGGCGAGACCATGCCCTCTCCTGTAATGTTTTTGATCTTCTGGATGATATCCAGAAGCCTTGCACTCTATCACACACTCACCACATATGTATAGAGTACTAGTCTCGTTACATTCTTGTCAGCAGTTGCCAGGGCCTCTAAAAAATTGCCCTCAAATGTATTGGTTGTTTTAGTTAGTTCTCTACCCCCACTGACTCTCACTAAAGGAGTTTATGCCCAATGCAACAGCGAGGTTAATCTATAACGGTCTTAATAGAAAAGCACCTCTACCCTGATGTATTCCCTGGTGGTACAACATACCAGGCATATGCCTTGGCCATCTGCCCAAGCCAAATAGCTATGGTAGGATAGTCCCAGCAGGAAGTCAGGGTTTCCCACTGCCAGGGCAAGGGGGAGGAAGGATAAGTCTTTGCTTGGTGTGACCTCTCAACCTCTCACCAATTGTGTAACATTATTCTTTGGAATGCAATAGTTGGCCCTCATATTTATGTGCACGCGGTGCAAGCCAAAACAAACTAGATAATGGGATCTAACTAGAATCTTCTTTGACCAAGTACTAGTGTTTTGTTTTAATCTGTGAAAACCAAGTCAAGGCTGGCGCAAGCTGAAATGGCATATTATACCTGTGAATGTCTGGTGCTCCGACCTCCCTCTCCGATTGCGAATGATATAGTAGTCTTTGCTACTGTGTTTTTTTTTTTTACATAGTAGATAAAAGTCCATGCTAAATGTAAGAGAGAATATAAGAGTCATGGAAGGAAACCCATTAATTCTGTTAATATGCACCTGCTATGAAATCTCAAGCCTCCCTCATCTATACAAGTTGTTAAAGAGGGTATTAGGAAGAGAGGTGTACATTAGCAATATATGTCTTTTGTACCTGTGGAGGTAGAACCACACCCATATATTCAACCCCAGTCTTAGTCCATCAAGCACCATACAGCATGGTTAGCTGCCTATTCGCTGCCTATTCGGTGGAAACGGTGATTCGGGCCTTGATACTCTCTCGACTCGACTATGCGAATGCGCTGTATACCGGTTTGCCGGGTTATCTTCTTCGGAAACTGCAGACTGTCCAGAATGCTGCTGCTAGACTTGTGTTTAACATCCTAATGAGAAGCAGTGTTCTGCAGTATCTGCCACAACTACATTGGCTGCCGGTGGCCAATTGAGTCAAGTTTAAAGCATTGACTCTGGTCCATCGCGCTCTGCATGCCCTTGGCCCCTCTTACCTCCGGAAGAGGTTTTTGTTTTATACCCCCGGCAGACACCTTCGAGCATCATCTCAGTTCTTGGCTCATATTCCTCGCTTTCGGCTCACAAGAATGGGGGGCAGCTCACTTGCTGTTAGAGCGGCTACGACCTGGAACTCACTTCCTCTGGCTCTCCGCAGTATTCAGGATTTTTGCCTATTCAAAAAAAAACTGAAGACCTACCTGTTTGACTAATTGAACCTCACTTCTCTGTTTCTATTCTTTCTCTCTTTGGGCTCGCGCCGGGACACTCCTCAGAGTATCTGCGTGTGGTATAAGATTAAAGCACAAGTTACTTACCTTCGGTAACAATATATCTGTAAGAAACATTAGTTTTTGATAGCTTCCTTACCTTAGAATTACCCCCAGGCGTCAGACTGTATCCGGAAAGTTTTCGTCAGCAGTACCCCTGCGCGTCGGAAGGTGGCGTTGTGCGGCTCCGCGTCCGTCGTTGGCATCGTGGTCGCCGAGTTGACGTTGCAGCAGCTACTTAGACGCCGCCCTCGCGCGCTGACGTCAGTTCTGTACACGACTTTCCGCGCCAGGAACGCAGAGCCAGGCAAGATACTGACCACTGGTGCATAGAAACTAGGGCCCTAAAAAGGATGACCTTAACCCTAGAAATCAGTTCGCAGAACGGGGAGGGTGGGTGGGGCGGTAAGGAATCTATCACTAACTAATGTTTCTTACAGATATATAGTTACCGAAGGTAAGTAACTTGTGCATCTGAAAGAAACACGTTAGTGATAGATTCCTTACCTTAGAATAGATTCCCCAGCAATACCAACCCCGGTGGTGGGTCTGCGAACCAAGATCACACCAGGAAGTCCCGGAGAACAGAACGGCCAAAGAAGCCGTCTCTCCGGACTTGGCTGTCCAGGCTATAATGCTTAGTAAAAGTGTGCCACAAGGCCCACGTAGCTGCCTGACAGATGTCTTGTAAGGGGACACCACGTCCCAAAGCCGTAGTGGCAGCCGTCGCCCTGGTGGAATGGGCGCGCAGCCCCACCGGAGGCTCCTTTTTCACCAGAGAATAACAGGCTTTAATACACAAGACGACCCATCGGGAGATAGTCCGCTTGTGTACGGCCCGACCTCTTTTGGCGCCTACGTAGCCAACAAAGAGCTGGTCATCGACCCGGAACTGTCGTGTGCGATCGAGGTAAAATTAGAGAGCACGTTTTGGGTCCAGATGGTGGAGCCTCTCTTCCTCTCTAGAAGGAGGCGGAAAGAAGGTGGGCAAAGTAATGGTCTGCCCGATGTGAAAGGCAGTGACAACCTTTGGCAGAAAGGATGGACGCCTTCTGAGCACAACCTTGTCCGGATGGACAGACAGAAAAGGAGGTTTGCAAGAAAGAGCCTGGAGCTCACTCACTCTCCTAGCAGAGGTGATGGCAACCAGGAAAGCAGTATTCAAAGTTAACAGACGAAGAGGACAGTTGTGAAGAGGCTCAAAGGGAGCGCACAATAAATAAGTGAGAACCAGGTTCAAGTCCCACTGTGGCACTACGAAAGGAATAGGAGGGAAAAGATGAGTAATGCCTTTGAGGAATCTATCTACAACAGGGGACTTGAGTGAGGGCTGATCAGGAAGCCTAAGAAAGGCTGAAATAGCCGAAAGGTAGCCCTTGATAGTGCCCAGAGCAGAGCCCTGCCGGGCCAAAGAAAGAAGGAACAAAAGGACTTCTGAAAGAGGGGCAGAAAGGGGATCCACAGCCTTTGCTGTGCACCATGCACAAACTTGTTCCACCTGCAGGCGTATACCAACTTAGTGGAGGGACGCCTGGCTGCCAGAATGACATCACAGACTTCAGGAGGCAAGTCGAAAGGAATCAACTGCCGCCGCTCAATCTCCACGCAAAGAGGTGGAGACTGGACAGGTTCGGGTGGAGAACCGTCCCCTGCTGCTGCGACAGAAGATCCTCCCGAAGAGGCAGTCGGATCGGGGGATCGATGGTCATACTGAGTAGCTCGGGATACCAAACTCTTCGAGCCCAGTCCGGAGCCACAAGAATGACTTGTGCCCGGTCGCGCCTGATCTTCAGCACTCTGGGCAGAAGTGGTATAGGCGGAAAAGCGTACAACAGACCGCAACTCCACTCGCGACGAAAAGCATCGCCTAGCGAGTGCCGCCTTGGAAATTCCAACGCGCAGAACTGCTGACATTGCGCGTTCTCTTCGTTGGCGAATAGATCTAACCAAGGTTCTCCCCACTGCTGAAAGAGACCTTGCGCCACCTCCGAGTGAAGGCGCCATTTGTGATCCATCATGCACCTGCAGCTGAGTTCGTCCGCCCTGGCATTCAGTGAACCTGCCAGGTGTTGAACCACCAGGGAAATGCCCTGATGTTCCAGCCATGTCCAGAGGCGCAGGGCCTCCTGACATAGGGTCCACATGGCGGTGGTATTGTCTGTGAACACCTGCACTACTCTCCCCTTGACAGAGGGAAGGAATGCCTTCAGTGCAAGTCGGATCGCCCGGAGCTCCAGAAGGTTGATATGGAGCCTGGACTCCGCCGGAGACCAGAGGCCTCTGATCTCCGCCTCTCCCATGTGGCCGCCCCATCCCAGGAGGGACGCATCAGTCACCACTGTGTGCTCCGGTTGGGGAAGGGAGAGGGATCTGCCGCTGACCCAATGCTGGTTCGTGAGCCACCACTGCAATTGGTGTGCAGTGCCCTCCGAAATCTGGACGTAATCGGACAGGTTCCCCTGATGCTGCGCCCACTGGAACTTCAGGTCCCACTGCAGAGCCCGCATATGCCATCTGGCATGATCGACCAGCAGGATGCAGGAGGCCATGAGGCCCAGCAGCCTCAGGGTCATCCTGACCGAAACCCAGGATAGAGGCTGAAAGATCGGAATCAGAGCCTGAATATCCTGGACTCGCAGTTCGGGAGGATAGACCCGAAAGTGCGTTGTATCCAGAACCGCTCCGATGAAGAGGAGCTTCTGAGAGGAAATCAGGTGCGACTTCGGCACATTGATGGAGAACCCCAGCAAATGCACGAGGTCGGCCGTAGTCTGGAGGTGGGAGACGACTGTCCGGGGCAAGCCCGCCTTCAACAGCCAGTCGTTGAGATAGGGGAAGACTGGAACCCCTGCGCAGATGAGCTGCGACCACCGCCATCACTTTCGTGAACACCCGAGGGGCGCTGGTAAGGCCAAAGGGGAGCACGGTAAACTGAAAGTGCTCGTGGCCTACTGTAAACCGCAGTTAACGCCGGTGGGCCGGTAGGACGGGAATGTGGAAATATGCGTCCTGCAGGACCAACGCCACCAACCAGTCTCCAGGGTCGAGGGCAGACAAGACCTGAGCCAGAGTTAACATCCTGAACTTCTCCTTCCGGAGGAAGCGATTCACGTCCCTGAGGTCCAATTAGGACGCAGGCCCTTGTCCTTCTTGGGCACCAGAAAGTAGTGGGAGTAACAACCACGTCCTACTTCTGGCGCAGGAACGCGCTCGATGGCCCCCTTGGCCAAGAGGGCCGCGACTTCCTGTTGAAGAAGTGCCAAGTGATGCCCCGACATGCGGTGGTACCGGGGTGGCATGGCTGGAGGGGTAGTCTCGAAGGAGAGGGAGTAGCCACTTCAGACTATTTGTAAAACCCACCTGTCCGAAGTGATGGTGCGCCAGTGGGGGAGGTGATGGCGAATCCTGCTGCCCACTGGCGTTTGATGGGCCTGAAAAACCGGACTAGGAAGGTTTGGAGGCAGAGGTGGCTGGGGTGGAGGTGGACTGACCCGCCCGCTGGCCCCTGACCCGGCTCGGCGGGTCCCACGTCCGCGCTGAGACTAGTTGCTGCGCAGGCCTGTGGCTCTGAAGCGAATGTGCCGGGGCGCCCCTTCCGTGGCCACGAAAGGAGCGAAAAGCAGAAGGCGGAGGAGGGCGCGTGGCGGAAAGGCCCAAGGACTTGGCCGTAGCCCGCGAGTCCTTAAAACGCTCCAACCACTATCTGCTTTGTTGCCGAAAAGGCGAATGCCATCAAAGGGCATGTCCATCAGAGTGTTCTGGACATCCCCAGAAAAACCAGTTGTTCTCAGCCAGGCGTGGCGACGGAACGCCACTGTCGTGGAAATCGCCCTCCCCAGCGAGTCGGCGGTGTCAAGGCCACAATGAATAGTGAACTTGGCTGCATCCCTCTCTTCAGCAATAGCTTCCTCCGGACATTGAGGCAGCACGCGCGCCACCGTACCCCACACAGAGTGGGAATAACGGCCCAAGAGGCATGCAGTGTTCACAGACCGCAGCCCTGAACTGGTGGAAGAAAAAATCTTCTTACCGAAATGCTCCAGTTTCTTGGATTCCCTGTCCGGTGGTGCAGTAGGGAATGCGCTCGGGGACGCAGAGGCTTGGACAACCAAGCTCTCAGGGGTGGGGTGTTGGGAAAGGAAAATGGGGTCGCCCGGGGCTGGGCGATGGCGTCGGGCCACGTTCCTATCCACAGGAGCCCATGTTGGGCCTGGACCAGGTGCCCAAAAGAACATCCGAAAGTGCATCGTTAAAGGGCAGCAGTGGCTCCGAAGAGGTAGCCGCCGGCTGAAGCACTTCTGTCAGGTTAGTCCTGACGGCCACTGTAGGGAGCTCGAGGTGGAGGGCCTTGGCCACCCTACGCAACACCACTGCGTAACTTGCACCCTCCTCCATAGCCACGGTAGGAGGAGACAGCATGCCAAGGTCAGGAGAGGAAGCAAGACCACTGGCATCCCCCAACTCCTCTGCCCAGTCCGGGTCAAACTCACATTGTGCTGCGAGAGGGTCCTCAGACCCCTCCCAGTTCTCCCCTTCCTCCGAAGGCTGATAAACAGGCCGAAAATAAGGAGGACGGACATAGGGATAGAAATCCCCCATCGGCGTCGGAATCTGCGCTGTATCCACATCGGGGCTGAAACCAGGGGCCACGTCGTCCGGTGGGCCGGGCGACGTCGTCCGGTGGGCCGGGCGACGTCGGAGGTGGTGCCGGTGAGGTCGACGTCGGTGGAGGTGTCACAAATCAACCGGCGTCGACCGGGATCCAGGCCTGGATCCATGGGAGTCCTGCGGGGCCGGAGCCGACAGCGATGCCGGAGCCGCCGGCAGTAAAGAGCGAGGAACCCCAGTCGGGCCCGCGGGGCCCGAAGGCGCACCGGCGAGGCCCAAAGAGGCGAGCCATGGCTGACAAATTCCTGCAGCTGGGCCGGAGTCGCCGACGGACCCGGGAAGGGCGGTTAGGCCGGCGGCGTCTGCGTAGGCTCCGCCCGAGCCACGGTGGAGGCACCACCCGCACCCTCAGCCGCGACGGGCAAGGGGAAGTCATAGAGCAACGGCGCTTCTTCGACTTCTTTGAGTGCTTAGTCTTACCTGACCCCGAGTGCGAAGACTTCGATCCCGATGAACGGTGGTGGCGGCTCCGCGACCGGTCCCTTGACCTCCCACGGGACCGGGACCTTGAACGGCGCGGAGCCGACTGCCGGACTTCTAGCAACTTTCGGGACCGCTCCCGCAAAGTCTTCGGCGCCATGGTCCGGCAGTCGGAACACGACTTGGGGTCGTGGTCGCGCTCCAGGCAGTAAAGACACATGCGGTGCGGGTCCGTCACCGACATCATTCGATGACAGTCCCCGCAGGACTTGAAGCCGGGCATCCCTACTGCACCAGGAGTCGATCGACTCGAAAAATAAAGACAAAAAGCCTCGAAAAACTCAGTCAAAAAGTGACTGGGGGTACCGCTCTCTCCGGATCTGCGCTTGCTGGCACAGAAAAAGAAAGAACTGACGTCAGCGCGTGAGGGCGGCGTCTAAGTAGCTGCCGCAACGTCATCTCAGCGACCACGACGCCAACGACGGACGCGGAGCCGCACGACGCCACCTTCCAACGCGCAGGGGTACTGCGGACGAAAACTTTCTGGATCCAGTCTGACGCCTGGGGGTAATTCTAAGGTAAGGAATCTATCACTAACATGTTTCTTTCAGATTAACATAACATAACATTCGTTGTTGTTCCACTTCCATGGCGACTATGGCCAGAGATTGTTTAAAATACCTAAAGCTCTTCAAGCAATCTAGGAAGAGAGATTGGAGGATTTGTAAGGCAGCAGAGCACATTGTCAGCAAAAGGGGCTATTTTAATTTCCTTTCCAGCAACCAACATCCCTGAAATCTATAGGTTAGAGTTCACTTTTAGGATGAATGGCTCCATTGCTAGAGTGAAGATAGAGGGTGACAATGGACGCCCCTATCTCGTTCCTGGTTAGCGGGGTCGATTGGACAATTGAGATCTCACCAGCATGCAAGTCGAGGGCTCTTGAAAGTAAGCCAATCTCAAGGTTCGAAAGCACGGCTCGACTCAGGGTCACCAGCACAAAGGCACAGTCCATACTGACAAAGGCCTTTTCATGCGAAGAAGGACTAATAATTGTAGGTTCTCTCAGGATGCTTTAGCTCTCAGATTCAGGGACAGTCGTAAGTTATTTCCTGTCTGCCCATTCCTTATAAATCACTCGCTATTTTGGAATTGCGAGTCGCTATTAGGAATAGCGAGCGCAACCCCTTGTACAAATGTTTTGCAACCGCAGTTGCGGACGCAAAACACTCGGAAATTACCACCCTCTTCAAGAGGGTGGTAATGGGGTCGCAAAAGGGAAGGGGTCCCCAGGGGACCCCTTCCCCTTTGCATATGCAGGGGAAAATATTTTTTAAGGGCAGGCTGTGGTCCCAGGGACCTCTGCCTGCCCTTAAAAAAATGAAACAAAAACGTTTCATTTTTTTCTTTTTTAAATGCATCTCGTTTTCCTTTGAGGAAAAAGGGCTGCATTAAAAAAAAAAACTGCTTTATTTAAAAGCAGTCCCAGACATGGTGGTCTGCTGAGTCCAGCAGGCCACCATACCTGGGAGGGCCTGCCATTACCAATGGGGTCGCAAATTGCGAGAGGCTCATTAATATTCATGAGCCTCTCAATTTGCGACCTCATTGGGAATCGCTAACAGTGTGAAAAACACTATTGTACATTGGAAATAGCGCCTCGCAAATTGCAAGTCGCAAAAAATCGCAATGTGCGAGGCGCTATTTCCACGGTCGTACATCTGGCCCATAGTTTCTAGTTGATTACTGGCGTACTGGCTTAACTTGTACGTCAAAAATTTATCAGCTCTCTCCCCTTTCTCATGCAAAGTGTGCTTAATGCTTAGTGTTGGCTATATCCTAAACCAACACAGCTTCTGATTCACCACTCCGGGATCCAAGGTTTCTATAAATATGCCTTAATTCTGTTAGCTTATGTTCATTCTGTAGGTGCTCTATCTCAGCCTCTAGTGCTAAACATCTTGTTTTAGCCAACCTGTAGAAGGTTGTTTTATGTTTAATTAATTCACCTCTCATTACTGTCTGAGCAGCATCACAAATCACCGATTACGGCATGGCTTCGGTCTTGTTCTCCCGGAGGTAATTCTTTAGAACTTTCCTATTTGCCCAGAACACCTAGTCCCTGAGCGCTCTTCTTAAGCTTCCATGTTTGCCCAAGAAGAGGAGGGGGTGGGGGAGGGTGTTCTAACTGGAGAGTCAAAAGCACGAGTGTGTGATAAGAGATGATCTTAGTCCCAATTTCTGACGATCAAACTGCTTGTGAGAAATTGCACAATATCAGGAAAAAATCTATTTGTGAATGGGACCTATGAACGTTGGAGTAAAAGAATGAATCCCGTTTCCTATTGGGTTCACTGACAGAATATCGACCCTCAAAATATAGAGGTAAAAAATATTGTGTCCAAAATATCGAGGTAAAAAATATCATCATCCTATACTGTTGATATTGAAGGGCTCTCTTTCATGTATAACTTAGCATTCGTGCAACCATCTTGTAATCAGGGCGCCATTTTCTTTTATAATCGAAACTGCTGCATGGTTATTTTCGAGAAAACTGTCTCTGGTAAGCTTTGTTTCCTAAGGTTGAGTTTTTTTCCCTTTTCTGTAACTGCAAGCGTTCTCATTAGTACATGCCTTTCTCGATAGATAGAGTTCTTCTCCCACCTGCCTGATGGGGAGGATAGGCCAGACGACCTTGGGCAGTAGATAGCCTGTGCCCGGCTGCAGAAGCGAAACTTATGTTCTGTACCCCCATTGTATTACGACACCTGCTAGTATTTTTCCATAGTAGGCGGGTCTTTGTGGACTCTGCAAGGTACATAATGTAATTGTATGCTTACGGGGTCCAGTCCCTCAACAGCCATCCCTGGAGGCTGGTCAGACTGGGCTCCGCTGAATTGTAATTAGGCTTTCCTGTTTTCAGATTCTATTTTTGGTAAATTCTGGTGGGGTTTTTTCAATACCTTAAAAAACTGTGGTTATCAGTGGTTACACATTTTCGCACCATTAAAAACAACAGAAACAGTGTTTTTCCGGTGTCAATGGAATTTTAATTTAATTTAAATTATTGCTTGCTTTCTGCACTGATAGTGCATGTGTATAGGTAGTGTGTGCACAGGGTATATGAGGACCAAATACATTTTTACTGCACCAGAATGGACTGCAAAGTAAACAGCATTCTTCATTAACTCTGAAAATTGTAAAGATGCTTTCAGCATACCATCTAGCAAGTGACAAGGCTCTCTTGCAGGGAAGCACTTCAGCTCAGGTATCGATTGTGACAGGCCATCATACAACTTTTTCATACACGTAGCTGAATTACTGCAAATACAAACAATATCACTCCAATCTTTATTGAACTTGGTAGGAACTTTTTTCAGCAGCATTCCAAGTGACACTGTGTTCTATGTTTACCAAACGCCTGGTGTCATGTTTTCACCACTATCTCAGATGCTTGGTGACAACATTCTTTTCACATATACCTGTCACTACATCTTGCATTGAATGTTTAAAGACTGGGGTGTTTGGCAATTCACGTACAATCAATACTGACTCACTAGAAAAAGGGGCTGATGTATCAAAGGATTTCACCTATTCTCTGTCTGTGGGTAAATGTGATGCTACATATTAGGAAGCATTCTTATGAAACCAGCCATTTTACCTATCAGTGAAATCAAATGTAACCAAAATTTCAAATATGATTTTGATATTTCCCGATTCTCTACAGTTGATAAAATAACTAAATAAGACCTAAAACATGCTTCTAAACACTGCATCTTTAGACCAAAGACCACAAAACTAAAAAAAGCAGAAGGAAGAAGAGACAATGTTTTAGTGACATCCCTAAACAACAAAACTCAAGCAGAATACGGTTAGCCCAGTCTTTCTTGATACTACCTTGTATAACAAAGTTACATTGTATTGGCCACATCAGGAAGAAATAAAATTACTCTGTCACTCATCTTTTCCTTTCTTTGAATAGCACTTATTTTGTGGATGTAAAGGTGTTTTTTCAGTGTTTATATGTTTACACCGGTGATGGCTATTTTCCTTTCGGTGGGGTTTTATCAGTTATTATAGGTTTAAACCTAAAACCAGATAGCCTACACAGTGTAATCAATAAATAATCTGGTTTGTATTCTCTACTGTCTGACCGACTCGTCATTTGTAGGAAGGCAGAGAAGGCGGTCGTGAGTGACCCGGGTGATCCTTTTCGGGTCACTTCCTTCAATACTTATAATGGTAAGTACAAAAATATTGAAAAAATATTGATATCATTAATATCGTTGTCTTAAATATCATTTTTTAAATGTATATAAAATAAAATAATAAACAGTAAATATATTAAATAGTAATATTAATTTTAAAATATTTTAACAAATAAACTTAATTTAAAAAAGATAAACACACATATATAATAATTAATACATATACTTACATATATCTACTTAGAAAACAATTATTGAACTAATAATTTTAATTTATACCATAATTTCAATTTTTTGAATAATATAAACATATAACAAATATATATGTGTATATCAATGGCCGACATTAAACCGCAACTTTAAGCACTCAATTGTGGGTCCGTGTCTGCTTTGCTGAGGAAATACCTGCGGGAGGCGAGAAGCAGCCTTTTGGATATATATATATATATATATATTCCACACTCATCCGGTGATCCCACAAGATTGCAGAAGGAAGAACACCAGTACCGCGGCCACAATTGATTGATTGATTGATTGTTTATTTTGGCAACACAGCAACCCGACGCGTTTCGGAGTTAACAGCACTCCTTTCTCATGGGTAAGGTATCGTCATCGTCAGTTTCACATTTAAAGGTACAAGATCAACCAGGGACGTGCACGTGTTAATAAACATAAAAAACAGTGCTCGTGCTATCTGTTTATTGTTGTTTTTTGATATTTTTCAATAAAGTTTTGGCTGAGCACCTTGGCTTGGGAGACCTTTCGTAATTAATAATAAATGACAGTCTTTACTTAATGCTGTTAAACACATTAATACATTAGCTTACGTTCCATATCTTTTAAATCATGCTATGTCATTTGAAAAAATGCGTTTTGAATGCAAGACCTCAAAGGAATGAAATGAAAACACATTTGCTTTCATTTTATAATTCTGCCCCAATGGGCCACAAATGCCATTAGTCAACCTGCATCAGTAGCTCGATATGTACTGTAAAACAAATTGCGCCCAAGTGGGTTATAAGTTCAGTAATTAATCCTTTGTTTAACTTAAACAGATTGTAACTTCCAAATTATGCGCAACTGCCGGAACATGATCATAAGAATCACCAATTCAGCCCCAGTGGGCAACACAAAATTCATCTTAGTGAAATCAACAAAGATTTGCATATAGCTGGGTCTTAACTGAGGTGGCGAAGTGAGCTAAAGAACAATGATGGATTCAACCCAGAACTGTGACTGGGGGTGAGTGTATGAAAAGTTCATCATCTCCTTGTGTTTGATATATATATATAGATACATATATACATATATACCAATAACATCAAATCTTTAAAAAACAAACCATTCTAATTAAATTAAAAAAGTAAACAACCTAAAACTCTTAAAATTTAGAACAAATTATTTTACACATTAAAAACATTAATTAAAAATATAATAATTTTGAACAAAAACAAAATATAAATTATAAAAATATAAAATAAATGATTAAATATAAGATTTAATACATATACTATTCCCACTACAATTTATACAAAACTACAAAAACTGCTATAGTAAATATATAAAAACGTACTACTCCCACTTCACACAAGCAAAAATAATAAAACTGGGTAAAATTTACAAATCTCACTCCAGTAAATGCAACAGTTGTGAAAGTGTTTGATTGCGGATAGGTAATATCTACTATAACCATTCCAGCCAGTACAACAGCAGGGAAAGTGTTGAATTGCGGAGGAAAAATGATGTCAGGGAGCATAAAAATTCTGAACAATTCATAAGTCAAATACAGTCAGAGTCTTTCAATCCACAAAATTCCAAAGAAGTATAGCGAAGGGAGTCTTGAAAGATGTTGTATTCAAATATTTCTTTTATTCGCAAATCAAGTTCATGAATGCATACATCAGCCCAGCCAACGCGTTTTGTCCCACATGGACTTCCTCAGGGCTGTGAAAACAATTAAACATGTATCTTAGTTTCTGTTGTATAACATCAAAATCAAAAAGACCTCCAATCAAACTAAGCAAGATAGACATGGCACAAAACAAGAAGAACATATCTCATCTCATGTTTCCATTGACAAATTATTACAGAGATCTGTTTACATTCATAACTTCCTACCTATATACAATCTATTGATAGTGGTGACAAATTTCTCAAACAAATTCCAGTCATAATTGACTTTTCATAAAGTTTGACAACAGATTCACAGAACATAGACATTATATGAAGTTATCGTAACAGACTTATCTGGTCCTTGAATGTTGATAAAAGGAGT
Organism: Calotriton arnoldi; assembly: GCA_963921515.1. NCBI lineage: Eukaryota > Metazoa > Chordata > Amphibia > Caudata > Salamandridae > Calotriton > Calotriton arnoldi. The sequence goes on along the minus strand of CAWUFW010003752.1, from coordinate 1,461,363 downwards.
TATATATCACATAATAGCCTGTATACCAGTGTTTGTTAATGCGTTACATACAACAAACAAATCATAATTTATGGTGGTGGTGATTAATGACAAGCAAATTATATCACGTCAACAATCTATGGTGGCTAGCAATCTTCCCCGGTAGACTGTAAAACAACGCAAAATTTATTTACAATAACCAAAAAAACAGGAGATTCAATGTAAGTGACACTCACTCTGGTATTAATCTGTGTTAATTCATATAAACGATCTTCTTTCCAATCCGTTATCAATATGTGCGCTGGGATTCCCCGATGGCGTCTCATGAGTAAAGAGGATAATTGCCTCAAAATCCCATCTAGAAGTGAAAAGAATATATCTGTATTCGATCCTATTACCTCCACATATAAGTACTAACAGTAATTATAAGCCCGTCACGTGCGTAGGTGCAGAGTAGCCACACTAATCTAAAACGTCCCAAGTTGAGGTACAAAAAATGGCCCAACCATCGTAAAGCGTGAGGACCCAGAACCCAAAAATCTAATTAATAAAATTTCTAGAGCCAAGTTGATAGTCCTTTCATCTTTAAGAACAATTCACTGAATGTCCATTCAGAGAAAAAACATGTATATTTCTCACCTGCTGTGTGCAGAGACAAAGTAGTCGTGCCGGTCGTCTATTCGTCGTAAAAAGGATCCAGGCGCCGACCTCCGTTTTAAATAGTGTGTGAGCCAATCACACTGAGGTCTTGCTCCCGCCAAACCATCCTCCTATCCAGTGTCAGTAAAGTCAAGCCGTGATTATGAATATGTACATATACCGGAGCTGCCGACTCTTGCCCAAACTACTGTTCTTTTTTACTTTATTGAATTGCGGAGGGGGAAAATTTACTATTTCCACTCCAATGAGTGCAACAGTAGGGAAAGTGTTGGATTGCGAAGGGTTAAAATGTACTTTTCCCACTCCAGTTAGTACAACAGTAGGGAAAGTGTTGGATTGCAGAGGGGTAAAATTTACTATTCCCACTCCAGTCAGTACAACAATAGGGAAAGTGTTGGATAGTGGAGGAGTAACATTTACTATTCCCACTCCGGTCATTACAACAGAAGGGAAAGTGTTGGATAGCAGAGAGGTACAATTCACTATTCCCACTCCAATGAGTGCAACAGTAGGAAAAGTGTTGGATAGCGAAGGTGTAAAAATTTCCTATTGCCATTCCAATAAATGCAACAGTAGGGAAAGTGTTGGATTGCGGAGGGGTAACATTTACTATTCCCACTGCAGTCAGTGCAACATTAAAAACAAACAAAATATCTTGAACAAAATTTAATTATTTAAAAAACAAAGTAAATAAAGAAAAATATAAATGTTTAAAAAAAAAAAAAATATACTTAATATTAAAAGTTTTAAAAAATAAAAACATATTTCAATGTTAAATACATATCACGAATACCTACAAATATTATTCTAGAATAAAATACAAAAATATATTTCATATAAACATTTTTTATTTAGAAATTATTTATTCGGAAACAAATAATTACATAAATTTAATTTACTACATTCCCACCCTATAACCTGACAAAACTCACAGCCTGCACGTTACACTTAACTTAAAAATAGAAATTATTTACATATTTAATATTAATATGTATCAACAAACCAATTAAATATTAATTAATAATGAATTATAATTAATGCACTTCCCAGAATATACTCTTACAAAACTCACAACACACTGATAAAATGTAACAGTTTTTTTACACAATTAACATTATCAAATTAAGAATTAATATTAAAGAAATAATTATGAATTACTTAAAATTAATTTACTTCCCACCCCATGCCCCAACAAAACCCACAACCCACATCTAAAATATTTAAAAAAAGAATAATTGCACAATTAACAAAATTAACAATTAAACAAATATTATTTATTAAAAACTAAATATTAATTCATTCAAACTAATTAACTTCCCACCCTTTACTCCTATTAACCTCACAACCCACACCGAAAATGAAACTTTAAAAAAATGCACAATTAAGATAATTGTCAATTAAATAATTAATAGTATTTAACAACTAATTAATTAAAATTAATTTACTCCATACCCTTTACACTTATAAACCCCACAACCTGCGCCTAAAAATATTTAATTAAACAATTAACAAACAATTATCAATTAATTAATAATTAATTACCAACTAATTAATAATTAAATAAAAATAAATGAAATCCCACCCTTTACCCCTATAAACCCCACAACTCACACCTAAAAAATAATAATTACACAATAATGATCAATTAATTACTTAATATTAATTACAAACTAATTATTGATTAAAAATGTATTACTTCCCACCCATTACCCCTATAACCCCAAAACCCGCACATAAAATGTACATAAAAAAAATTACTAGCACAATTAACATAATTAAATATCAATCAAATAAATAATATTAAATAAAAAATAATCATTCATTGATTATAATTAAATTACTTCCCACCCTATACCCCTATAAGCACACAACCTGCTACGGAACTAAAAAACACAAAATTAAATTAAATTGAATAACTACTAAAAATGTAACAAATATATTAAAACACATAAAAAATAATTATACAAAAAAAATTACATGATATACATTTAAAATATATACTAAAATACATAATTACAAAACAATATTTTAAACAACTATTTTTGCAAACGATACTAATAACTTTGATATTTAAAAAATCGATATTACTTACCTTAAATCAATACTCTTTACATAGATATTCTTGCTGATGATATTTCCATACCACGATATTTTAGACTCAATATTTTGGTATGATGATATTTTGTACTCTATATTTTATCTGAATACCTCCCCTTCGTGTTTTTGACAAATATGTCTCTGAGAGTCAAGTCTAGGAGTGGAGTACTAATGGGTAGCAGACTTATCTATGTTTCGATTTGTCACATTATAGTCCCCACCCGTTACTAATTGCTCCATTGGGAAAGCAGCTACCTCAAGAAAAAAGTGATGGTAGAACATTTCTCTATGGTCATTCAAGTCATAAACCAAAATGGGTGGTAATACAATGTTGCCCGCCAACCCAGCAGCCTTTCCTCTACAAAGAGTGAAACTGTTTGGGGACACCTGATCGAAATCAAAATAGCAACCCCTTTTACCTTTGATCTGGTGGTGGAACGCACTTGTATCAGAAAATATCGAGCCCTCTGGCGGTTAACATCTTAGGACAGAATGTGGGTCTCGTGGAGCAGAACAACATCAGCTCCCTTCATGTGACGCCAGTGCAGGAGTGCTTTACGCTTCATTGGGGAATTCAAGCGGGGCAAGCTTATGGGTTTTCGGGTTCTAGCCGGACAGAAGAAGAAAAGATAAATGGTGGAGGAAAGAGTTAAAAAAAAGTGATCTAAACAAGTGAAGAAATAGTGAGGTGGGTCCCCCCTCTTCGGTTTCAGTTGTTCTTTATGCACAACTAGGTGTGGTTGAGATTGATTAGTCACTTTTCTTGAGTAGGCCACAGTCAGGACAAGTTCTTCAAGCAGAGTCCAGTTCCCCTTCACCATCTGGGAGATCATGTTTCTGGGATATTTGCGGCTTTTTGTCTGGTACTCTTGGACTGTTGCTTCTATCATACTCAATGTTTTTCTTCCATAGGCCTCTCTGGGGCCAGATCCAGGTTTAAGGCTTTAATCTCTTCATCCTTTGAGACCATAGTGATTGATTTACCATTGAAAGTTAACATCAGTCTGAACGGGAATCCCCATTTGTTTGCTTCAAAGGTGGTCAGGTGCTATTTTAAGCAATCTGCGTTTTGCCAGAGTCAAGGTAGAAGTATCCTGAAAAAGGGTGAATGTCGAGCCTTTATGGTATTTAAGGTCTGTAGATTTTGACGCTCTCAAAATTCCTTCTTTAATCTAAAAAAGTTGACTCGAGTCAATACATCTGGAGTCCATTTTTTCTTTATTTGGAAGGCGTTAAATACTCGATGGGTCCTGTGAAGTTTGATGGCTTGATCAATCAGGTTCTTCAATTTTGGCTTAAGCAGACCTTGCACATAGTCCTCCAGTTCTGGGTTGAAGATCATCTCTGAGATCCCTTCTATACACAGGTTGCTACTCCTGGACCTGTTTTTGCAGTCATCTATATGAACAAGCAAAACTTGGTGCTGTTTCTCCAGTTCCTGAACTCTGGTGTCTAGTTTGTCTCCACAGTGTACCTCGGCCGACGTATCTTCCTCAAATTGTTCCACCCTATTTTAAACCTTTTAAAGGAAGTTATTGAGTTCCGAAATGGCCTTGGAAAAATACGGACGCTGGGCGACCATTTATTTCTAAAGTTCCTTCATCAGTAAATGGATACCGGCTTCTGTAGCTGGGGCATCCATATTTTCACCTACAGTAAATTCAGAGGAGGTGACAACCAAGTGTCTCTTAGCAGATTGATGTTGGATTCCTAGGGAGCCTTTAATGTTCACTAGTTTCTGAGCTTTAAGTTGGGTGGCAGGCATCGTCTAGGCGGTAACCAAATGGTGTTTCTGCCAGTGGTTCTAAATGGGTTATGATCCACTTCCAAAAGTAAGCTCTGTTAGGGAAGTCTGCATCAGCCAAGATGACACACTGTAGGGGAATGAATTGATCAAAGGAGACTGGAGTAGTTCATCAACAATAGGGCGGCAATCAGTAATTTTTAGCATCTGGCGCTCCACTGCTTGCAATTCCTCATCTAGGCCTTGTTCATTGGGTACTAGACTCCTCTCTCTCCTGGCCTCGACTTACTCAATAGGGTCGATAGCGCACCAACAACACTATCTGCAGAGGATGTGCAAAAGACCATTAATTAGATTCTGTAGTGTATGGAGGTACTCCACCTCTCTTTCTCCTCAGGGTTCGCTTTCTCTCACCAGGTCCCCGATGGGCAAAATCAGTAGCATTTTGAATCAATAGACATTAATCACACCAGTTCGTCACTGTTCACATTCACTGGTTTAATTTGAGTTCTGGGGGGGTGTCCATTTTTTGCGCATCGCTTCTCCCAAGGGAGCCTGCAGTCTTATCCGGTCACCTGGCCATGCGGCAGTATCTCAGGGATGGCCACGAGCACATATCGGTTTCACAAGGCGCCCAGCTAGCCACGTTCATACAGGCGGTCATGTTGATAGCGCCTTCTTGGATCACTTTTCAGCCCCAGGGCTGTCTGGTTTCACAGAGGCTCCTACAGCAGAGATCAATCTTTCATGGTTCTAAATAGGATCATTTAAATCGGCGTCTTTGCTCCACAGCGTCTGCTTTATTTATATGTTCAATAAATGCAAAAAAGGTGCAGTTTAAACTAGGGAAAGGAGTCTGAACCAGGAACTTAGCAGCGCCCATGCCCCTTCATACTCTTTTCAGTCCTGTCGGGTAACAGGGCTTTCGGTAGCCTTGATTATTGATATAAGTAATTTTCAATGTCCATGAGTGAGTATTGGGATCTCAATTCCTATTAATATAACCGAAACCCTCCATGTTGGGGAATAGTGAATGTTGTGCTTCCCCCGCAGTATCTTTGCCTTCTGCCCCCTCTGTATTCGCTTCTCATTTGTAACATGCAGCTGTGAGATCCTGAAAACAGAGACTTTACTATCACAGTAGGGTATAATTTTCAGGGTGCAAATGTGGGTTATGATTCCTTCTTTTAGCGAACAACTGGAGAGTTTAATAAAAATGCTGCATGGGTGTTCCCTGTTTGTGCTTTGTTGCTTGTCCACCATTGGAGCTCTTTCAATCCCTGTTTAGGAATCTGGCTCCTCCTTCAGGATGCCTCTAAAGACACCTCTAAAGAGTTCCTTCATGCATCTGACCAGGACATTGTCCTCTGTCCCTGTTGTCGCATTCCTGATTCCAGATCAAACCAAGGTCAATGGGAGCCCTTGCGTAGGGACTCCTATTGACCTCAGTTTGATCTGTTCCCGTTGCAGGCACTAGGCTCAACCACACAAGAGGCATAGCATTTTTATCACTACTAAGTGCAGCAATGCTGGGTGTTAGACATTTTGTGCATTCCTACGGATTCTGGAAATTTCCATCACAGAAATGTAAAGAAAATGTGTGATTTCAGGCAAAGATTGAGGTTTGCAGGGCATTGTGGGTAAGAAACCCTCATGGGATTCACACAAGGCACACCACCCTGGAATCCCATGTTTATCTACTTTTCAAAAATGTCTGTGGTTAGTAGGTTTCCATGGGTGGAGGCCGAGCACGGACCCAAATCCCACAGTTAACACTATTGCTGGTCTCTCCACATAGCACTTTAGAGTCTTTTGTGTTGAGGTCTCTTGGCCCACCCACACAAGTGAGGCACCATTTTTAGGGGAAGACTTGGGGGAATGCTGTGGGGTAGTAAATGTGTGACTCCCCGCAGATTCCAGAAGTTTTCGTTACAGAAATGTGAAGAAAATTTGTTTTTTTTAGTCAACGTTTGAGGTTTGCAGGGCAATATGGGTAAGACAATGGTGTGTGATGCATGTGAAGCACACCGGTCTGGACTCCCCCAGATGTCTAGTTTTCAGAACTGTGTGGGTATGATAGGTTATTCCAGCTGGCAGCCTACCCAAGCCCAAAAAGTGCAGCCATTCAATATTGCAGGCAGGATGATATTGGGAGTTAGCAACTCTCTCCTGGCTCATTTGTAAAAACAACACCAAAAAGAATTAAATGTCATCTGAAAGCCATTGAGATGGGATGCTTTAGTCCATAATGGAGCAGAAAGACTGATGAGGTTTCAGGGCTAAGTGTGGGTCCTGATGTTAGGATGGGGAAGACACACCCTATTATTTTATTAAACACATATTTTGCTGCCATACAGTGGGCTTTCTGCCTCCTGAGGGGAATAATAACTGCAATCTGCTCCATCGGGGAAGGGGCAGAAAGACTTTTGCCCCATTTACTGGGGAGGGGGGACATGCCCTTGCTGGGCAGCTACCACCCCTATATTTAGTAAAAAACATCCCTGGCATCTAGTGGGCTTTCTGCTACCCGGAGGCAGATTGGAGGTAAATAACCCAATCTGCCACACAAGGGGGACAGAAAAACTGTTGCCCAATTTAGTTGGGGTGGGGGCATTGCCATGCCCAAGGTGGGTAGCCCACACCCAATATTGAAGAAAAAAAAACTTTCATGGGGTCTAGTGGGCTTCCTGTCCCTGTGGACAGATCAGGAGTAATTACCCCTATCTGCCCGAGGGGGCAGAAAGACTGATGCCCCATTTACTTGGGAAGGGGGCATAGCAATGCCCATGCTGGGCAGCCCCTACCCCTATATTTAATAAAAACAACATTCCTTGGCTTCTAGTGGGCTTCCTGCCCCCCTGGGGGCGGGGCAGATTGAGAGTAATTACCCCATCTGCTACCCAGGGGGGCAGAAAGACTGTTTACCCATTTATTTGGGATTGGGGCATAGCCATGCCCAGCCTGGCAGCAGCCACCCCTATATTCAAAAAGAGTCCCTGGCTGCTAGTGGGATCAGGGCTAATTACCCGCATCTGCATGCAAAAAGACTATCTCTCTTGTTTGGGTGGGGGCATGGATATGCCCATGGTGGACAGCCCCCACCACTACATTAAAAATTAAAAAAAACATTCCCTGGTGTATAGTGGGTTTTCTGCTCCCCCGGGGGCAGATTGGGGGTAGTCACCCCCATTTGCCCTCGGGGGGGGGGCAGAAAGACTATCACAATTATTTTTGGGGGTGGGGGCATGGCCATTCTCATCATGGGCAGCCCTCACTCCCTATAATTAAAGAAAATCGACCTTGCCCAAGGGGCCGCTCCCCCTAAATCCCTGGTGTCTAGTAGCTGGATCCCTGCTTGGGGATCTGTCTCCTATGGCGATCTGTAAGCAGGGATCTACTGGGGAGGGATTTCATTGGAAAGGGGGAATTCTCCCCTTTCCAACGATTCCTCTTCCATCCCAATCAGTGCTCGGGGGCTGAGATATACCCCTCCCCCCCCTCAAGCACCGAAGCAGTAAAAGTAAAACAAGCCCATCAGCTCATTTTACTTTCACTTTATGGTTTAGATTGTTTTATTTGTAGTATTCAATCATAGCATATAACAGCAGCTTAGTGGCCTGTGGACCACAGGATACATTGCATACGATTGTATAGTTACCCCAAAACTCCCCCCACCCTCTCCAACCCGGACCCGGTACACATCTAAGAAAGGTAAGAAGATGCCGCTGTCGCCCACCCAGTCATGCCCTGGTTCGGGGTCTCCTAGGTGTTATCTGTAGACACCTCTGATAAGCGTAGATGGCGTAAGTATTTGGGGCAGGTGAGTTCGCAGAATTCTGACATCAGTAGTTTAAAAAATGGCCTCCAAAGCCTTGGTTTGTTAATGTAAGGGTGAGTCGCTACATCCCCATTATGTACCACAATCTGTGCAGCCATCCTTGATGTGTTGGAATGTGCCCAGTGCCCCAATGCGATATGTTCTGCAGGGCCACCATTAGCGCTAGCTCGATCTGTCTGCCTCTGCGGGATTTTAATGGGAAGGTGAGTGTGTTAGGGAGGCCTAGGAGAATGTAAGCAGGAAATCTAGGGAGTTCTGTTTCGAGGTGTGTGTCGATGTCGCTAAGAACCTGTGCCCAATATGGTGTTAACTTTGGGCATTCCCATAAGATGTGAAAAACTGTGCCGGGGGACCCACATTGACGCCAACACTCGGAGGATCTGGATGATTTATACTTGTGTAATCTGGTGGGGGTGAGGTACCAGTATGTTACAATCTTGGTTGCCGTTTCGATTCCTGGAACATTGCAGGCAGTATGATGAGCACGGTAGTGCATGTCCTCCCATTCTTTCTTGGTCTGTTCCCGCACAATCTCCGACTCCCAGCGATTTTGGCCATAGGATTTAGTTGGTGTGGTCGTAGGGCTTATGAGTCTGTAGAGGTGTGTGATGAGGCGCGTGTTTGCCGAATTTAAGAGCAGCCAGCGTTCAAATGGGGTGAGGTGACATTGCGCCCCTGGGCTAACCGAGGGATGTTTGCATTCAGGTACTCCGTGCTCTGTGCGAAGGGACTTGAAGGGGATAGGGCCTTATGTGTCGAACAAGCGTCCAACAGATCTGCAGCCCGGTTGATTCCAGCGGTGAAACGCTGGGTTGGTCAAGGCCGGTGTGAAGTAGGGATTCCCCACTATAGTAGTCAAAGGGGAAGGGAAGGAGGTGAGGCTCCTATGAGTCGGCAATTTGTCCCATACTGTTAATGCTGGTTTGGTGATTGAGGAGATGTATAGGTTTTGGGGCCGAGCGCTTTTGGGAAGGAAGGGAATCTTCCACAGTGGTTGTCTCGCCAGAGCCTTGTCCATGAAAAGCTGGTGCTTTTCAGACTCTGCGCAGGACCACTCCGCAATGATTCGTAGTTGAGTAGACCGAAAGCATCGGGACAGGTCTGGGATTCCCAGGCTGCCTTTGAGGGGGGGAGGAGGAGCAATAGGCTAGGTCTCTGCGGAAGCAAGATCGTTTGTCTGCCCACACGAAGCGGTTAAGGTCATCTTGAAGGGAACGAAGTGAACCCGGGAGAGGTTCTGCTGGCAGGACCTGGAATAGATACAAGATCCGGGGTAGGATTGCCATTTTTACTGTCGCAATCCTCCAGAGATAGGAGAGAGAGTGCTGCTGCCAGCGACTGAGGTCCGACCTTACCTGACGAATCAGGGTGCGTTAATTGAGAGCTGCGGGAATCGTGGGGGCAATTTGGAGTCCTAGATAGGGGAGAGATGTTGGGCCCACTGAAAGGGAAAAGCTTGCCACAGAGTGTCTAGCGTGTGATGCTGCAGGATCAAATTGAGGGCCTGCGATTTATGGATGTTCATTTTAAATCCGGCTGGTTGGCCGAATGCTACCAACACATCGAGAAACGCCGGTAAGGACGTGGATGGGGTCGTGAGCCGCCGAGAGGGGCTGATCTGTGTAGATTCAGGGTGTTGCTGGTCTGGAGGGGTCTCCGGGTAATGATTCTATGATGGCCTGTCTCTCTTTGGCTATGGTTTCTGGGTCTGGACAGAGTTTGGTCAGAGTAGGTCTTGCGCCTTTCTGTCCTCGGGCTCTCCTTCTGTTGGGGTCCTGATCCTTGCCTTGCGTGAGCTCAGGTGAACTTTCTTTCATGTCCAGAATGTGGCGCGCCTCCTCCAGCGATCGTGTGTGATGTAATTTACCTTCATGGCAAAAGATTAGGCAGAAGGGTTTGACCCCATGTGTACTATACTCCTGCAGCTCGAAGATGCGTGGTGATTGGACACAAGGCTTTGCGTTTCTGGAGAATCATGGCTGCGAGATATTGATAAAGAACCAGGTGGTGACCTTGATATTGTAGTGGGTGTTTGTCTCTCGCCCCCTGGAGGATGTGCTCCTTCAGGGGAAAGTCATGTACACACGTTATTATGTCGGGTGGAGGGTCGGTTGGCGAATGCTTGGGACCTACTCTGTGCGTTTGGTCCAGCTTAATGTCCATTTCTGGGGGAGGGCTTCCAGAATTGATCTAAAGAGTTCCATCACAAAGGAGGAGATATCTGATCCCTCTGCCCCGCCTCTTATGCGGATGTTATTCCGGCGTGATCTGTTCTCTAAATCTTCGGTGTGGGCTTGGAGATCCAGGTGTTGATCTCTGAGGCGGAGTATTTCTTGTTGGAGTTGCTCTATTTCCTCCGCTCTACTTGCCTCATGGTCCTCCAGAGTGGAAACTCTGTCCCTGAGTCCATCCATGTTGCGTCTGATGTCTTTCAGTTCATGTGTGAGCTCTTTCTTGAAGGATTGGAGATCTTTGCGTAGGGAGGCAAACAGCGACCCAAGGTAAGGGCGGGTAATCAGTTCCTCTGGAGCACCAACACTGGGGGACCCATCGAAGGGCACTGCTGACATTGCATCACCCGCTTGACCCCCCCCCTGGGGTTTTAGGAGCATGTCCTTAAGATTGCGGCCTTGCTTTTCCCTCCCGACTGCCATGTTTAGAGATGGTTAAGCGCCCAGGGAGTGGTCAAGATAAGGGAGTGTTGGGAGGTTGAGGGGTCCCTCTTCGGGTGGGCCTGATATCCCAGTGTGTCCAGAGTGTTCTTTATGGCAGGTCTGGCCTTCTGGTCCCCAGCGTTGGATCAGGTTGTTCGCTCAGGCTGGACCTCCCTAGATTTGATGCGTCAATGGGCCTGCGCTGCTGCTCGCGGGAAGCCCGAATGTGTGCTAGGCCCGTTAGGCTTCCTCTTTTTCGGGTGTTGCAGAGCCCTTCGTTGGCTCTGTTCTGGGTGGGGCCGGCTTCCCAAGAGTTGTGGCTGACCGTGTGCTCTATTATGGACACAGGGTGATGTCCAGATGGCAGACTCTGCCAAGGGAGTTTGTAGTGCCCTGGCAGAGGACCGGCGAATATGCAGCTGCTTCTGTTTTTTCCCTCCCCCGGAGTCCTGCACGTTGTGTCCCTAGTGCTAGTTCCAGTTTGAAAGGCACCACTCCCTGCTGTTATCAGACGGGGCCTCTCCTCCACTGGGGGTCAGGACTCTCCCCGGAGCCCCATGCGTTGGGAGGCCAGGGATAATCTCAGGCACCCCCCTAGGTCATGCCTACAGCCACTCCGGTGGATTGCCTCCTCTCAGGGGTGCTCCGGTAGTTGCTGCTCAGTCCCGAGACTGCCATATCGTCTCTGGCCTCCGTCCGCTACACCCGCTCTCATGGGCGCCCGGCCCTCCTCCGGTCAGATATCAAGTGGTGCCGCCGGTGTAGTGCTGCTACAGCCGCCTGCGGACATGGAGGAGGGTCGGCCAGGACCTGGGCGATGGCGTAGGAGCCGGGCTTCTCAGGCTTGTACGTACAGGAAGTTGGGTGCGCGCTCTCTCCAGGCCCATCGTCGTGCAGGCTGCACCAGTTACGGCTCTGCCTGGCCACCCACGGGGGTCAGGAACGACGTGACGAGGCCCCCATCTTCATCTGGAGGAGCCTCCAGCTTCACAGCGAGGCAGCAGTGTGCTTCGGTATGCTTTACCTCTGTATACGCTGCTCTAGGTGGATGAGCCTGGCGGCAGGGAGTGGAGAGACCCAAGAACGCGGCTCATCCATCCACCATCTTGGCCACGCCACTTACTTTCACTTTAGTGTAATAATGTCAGCACACCTTGCATGCTGATTGTCATTATACTAAAAAGACTCCGGCTGCTCAGGAAGATCGTCCCAAACAGCCCGGGTTTAAAAAATAAAAGGGCCTTAATGTGCCTCCCCAGTGCCAGCCGACACCCACACTGGGGAGGCAGTGCGGCCGTCAGCCGACTGCTGCAGTTAAAAGTTTAACAGTTGGGAAAATTGGGGCCCACTCTCTTTGAGGAAGGAAGGACAAGTTACTTACCTTCGGTAACATCCTATCTGGTAGAGACAGGATCTAGCCGCAGATTCCTTATCTTAGAATCCTCCCCAGGTGAAAGACTGGATCCGGAATTTTTTTCAACAGTGCCTCCGAGCATCGGTAGAGGGCGTCGAGCAACTCCGCAATGACGTTGCCCCCGAATGTGACGTCAACGGAGTCCATATAAGCCCTCCCTTACGGGCTGATGTATTTTTCTTTTGTGACGATTTCCGCACCAACATGCGCAGCCACGTAGAGACAGTCTAAGAAAACAGTGTGCCAAAAAGGGAAAAATCTTGTATCAACAAGTACAGATAGAAAGAAATGCAGTAGAAAGCAAAGAGGGGCTCTAGGAGACCACAGGACCTTAAGTTCGCAGAGTGAGGAGGATGGGTAGGCCGATAAGGAACCTGTGGCTAGATCCTGTATCTACCAGATAAGGTGTTACCGAAGGTGAGTAACTTGTCCATCTGATAGAGACATCTAGCCACAGATTCCTTATCTTAGAATCAGATACCCAAGCAATACCATTCTTGGAGGAGGGGCTGCGAACTGACCTCACCAAAAATCCCCAAATAGGAGATGCTAGTCCAAAAGATAGAAAGGAACTCGACTAACCGAAATATGATAGGTGAAGCAAGATGTGCACCGAAAGACTGATCTTGAAGAAGGACTACGGGAAGCCCGCAGGGAGCAGAAAGCTACAAGGCCGTGAGAAATACGGTATAGAACCAGTAAAGAGGCAGCCCCAAATAGAAATGCAACCTACAAAAGGGGAATGCAAAGGTACCAAGGAGAATGGGCTCAAAACCAATGTAAGGAGCATACATAGCGTGCTCAGCCTCAGTGAACACATACAACGAATAAAGAGCACCCACAGATCGTCAAGGAAACTATCCTGAGAAACATATTTTGAAAAAAGGGTCCTCCAATTATAGAATGCTGGAGAAAGAGAAAAAGAGAGAACAATGAATGCTGAAGAGCATCGCTAGAATGACGAGAACGGTAAAAAGAAACCGCTCTTATACTGAGAACTTTGATAGATATACAATACATCCTCCAAAATAATGTAACGGAGACGCTCATCGAAAAGAGGGAAGGAAACAGACAAGTACAACCAAGAAGGTTGAACCAGTTCACCAAGAAAGGTGTAGGTAAATGCAGCGGCACACACCGTATCGAAGGCCAGACCACCATATGTGCAAAACACACATATATATACATAAAGTAAAAGACATCTACAGGAGATCCATTCAGGAGATAGGTATATACATGCACATAAAAAACATAGAAATTCCCGTAGACACACAAGTCATACAGGATATAGCAAAAGTATATTCACTCCTCCGAAGCCAACTCATGTTCTAAGCCAGTGAGCGGGAGGAGGAGAAGTGGAGGAACGAGGGACACTGTAAGAACAGAGGTAACCAAGGAAGGAGAGAGATATACATCCTACTGTCGTAAAAGAAGAGGTTACAACAGTAACTGAGGTGGAGATAGAAAGACAAAGCTGGGAAACCCCAACACAATGCCCCATAGAGCAGGAAGTGGAAGGCATCACCTACTACAGGAAAACAAGGGCAACTGCCAAGAACCAACGCCAACAACTGAGGAAGGATGCCAGCAGGCGGTAGCAGGAGAAGTAAAGAATAAACATCTGGAAAGTCCACTATGAAAGAGAAGAAGAAGTCCGCCAGGGGAAACGAAGGGCTGGTGGAAGCTAACAGCAACAGATAGTCTATTATGACAAACACACATTGTCCAGCTTATGGAAACAGGTAAGAACCCTGACCAACGCTTCATGGAAACTTGTGGAAAGATAGAATAGAAAGGGAAACCCAGCTGCTTGTGAAATAGGGATACCAGAAAAGGATCCAAACAATCAAGAAACTGGTATCCCAGGTGAAGAGAACTGAAAGAAAACCAGACACAACAGCTACCCCACTGTTGCAATGGCAGAGATGTATAAACCCTTCCATCCTCCGCAGGAGGCAACAGAATCGACGTACCCCAAGTAGGTGGGTAGAACACCGAAAGAGTAAAAACAGAGACAAGAACACCAGACTTCGGAAGATAAGTAGCACCAGGGACACAATAAAGGAGAAAAGAGGGGGGCACACAAGAAAACAGTGCCCAGGCGCAATCAAAATAGTACTCCAACAAAATGCCAATATCATAAGGGTAGCAGGGAGGGGGGAGTCGAGGAACCCAGGCCCAACCAAGAAGAACATAATATGAGTAGGAGAAAAGCCATGTGTCTCAGAAAGCAAATCAGAACAAAGATAAGATCCACACAGCACTGGGTCGAAGACTGCAATGAAAGATAACCAGGTCAAGAGCGTGCCTGCCTGTGGTAATAGTGTCACCCATATGGAGGGGGCGGAGAAAAGAAGAAATTTAGTCCCTATAAGGGATACTAAGGGGCCGATTCCGATCTCGGTCGGAGGCGCACCCAATACCATTCGGTCGGGAAAAAAGCCATGCGAAAGCCTGTTTCCCGACCGAACCGTACGCGGGTCCGGCCGAGCGAGTACGATGCGAATTCGCCGACCGACACGTCCGGGCGACCCGACCGCTCCGACCGACTCGTACCCGGATCGTACCGCTCCGACCGACTCGGTCGGACCCGGTTCGCACCGCGCAATGGAGACGTTTTCCGGCCGGGTAAGTACGATGCGCACCTCGGACCGCTCCGACCGACTCGCGCCGTCCGACTCGAACTCGCTGTCGGAGCCGTACTTTGGGGGTCCGTGTCGGACCCCCTGTCTACGCGTACCCGTGCGAGGCGCACACAGGGGGACCCATGGGTCCCCCCTACCTGTGCGTGTACGCCGCGAGCGCTTCGCGGCGTACTCGCTATAGGGGCGCCCTTGTCCGCCTCGCACCCATTGAGGCAATGGGAGCCCGCGTACGCGTTGTACGACCGGCTCCCATTGAGTTCAATGGGAGTCCGACCGACTCGTGTCCGATAACATACGGACGCATCGGACTCGTTCGGTCGGACTGCACGGGTCCGATTCGGTCGGAAATCTCTCCGGGTCCGGCTCGGTCGGAGAAATTTCCGGCCCGAATCGGAATCGACCCCTAAGTGTATAGACAGCTTATAAAACACCGCTAAGGTACACAAAATAAGGTCCCCGAAAACGCAGCACAAGGCTAGAGTGCATCCGCACAACGTAACAGAAAACCCACCACAGAGTAAGCATTCGGGTAAGAAAAATCAAGCGGCAGAAAGAAGCCGTAAGAACAGACTTTCACAATACCAGAAAGCAAGATGTGTTCCAGATGGCTGGAAACTAAACCGGTCATTAACAGCATAATTGAGAAGAAAAGTACCTGCAGAAAGCAGGAACACCACACTGGGTGTAACCCTGGAAGGGATAGAGTACCCGCCCTAAGGAGGCGGACAAGAGTCAAAACAAGGGGAAACAGACAGTCCCCGACAACCTTAGTACAACTAACAGTTGAGACTCAGCACCACCATGACTATCTCTGAACCGGCATAAGGCCGAGTTGGCATGTGCGCCAAAAAGAGAGGCGCCATCAAAACGGATGTCAATTAAAGTAGTTTGCACAGCCTCAGAAAACCTGGAAGTACGCAACCATGCATGCCAACGTAGAGCTATAGAAGAGGCCATAGCCCGACCAACAGAATTGGTGGTATCCATACCACAGCTGATGCTAAGAGTGGCAGCTTGCTGCCCATTATGTACCAGGGGAACAAGAGCATTCTGGGCTTCCTCTGGAAGGGAGGGCAAGAGACATTCAACTGTGTCCCACAAGAATAGAACAGAAGGTTTATTTAAATAATTGCTAAGTTACTTAAAATCATTGCAATAAAAATTATACATGATATAAATACACAAATACATGTGCATAAAATTAGATCTTTACATTCGAATTTAAAATTATCGAGAGGTAAGAAAGAAGGTGGAAATCAATAAACAGGAAGTGCTATTTTAGCAGATTAGATGTTATCACGTAGGTCAATGTCACGTAAAAGGGAAAGCGGTTTATAGTTTTTTATAGTTTAGTTTCAGGCGTATTTACAGCTCTTGGATTTTCATCGAGATTTGGTTCAAGATTAAAACAGGTCAGCCCCAGTATTGCCTTGGTGGAGGGTCATATTGTCCGTTAAGAGTGATATAACCATTTAAGCAGCAGTTTATGTCCGCTGCGCTGAACAAATTACATTTGCTGTAATCTTTGCTCCACCTTTAACAAAAATTTGACAAAGCGCAGTTTAACTGGGGGTCTCCTGGATCGAAGCAGGCTAGAATTGCCTGCCTTGTTCGAATTCCCCCTTGTGTAAATGCCCTGATTAATAGTTGTTTCCTTTCTGTCTGAACAATGTTGCAGGAACAGACTAAGTGCAACAGATCTTCCTTATTGGTCCCACAGAGTTGGCAGGTAACAGGGAGATTTCCACGCAGTCAGGGTGCCATATGCTCTTTAACTGTTAATACCCCCAGCTGGTATTTTAGAAACTGCAGCTTGATAAAAGCTGGGTAACCAGTGGCAAAGTAATCTTGAAGGGCAGTAGACTTATAGTCATTTATTGTCATCCACTCGTGCTCTTTTTGCTAGTGTGGCTTTATCCTCTATAACAGATTTAGTTTTAAGTGACTTCTTGACCAGACACTTGAAGGTCTGTGAATTGGTTGGCATTCCCCAAAGTTGTGCGAGGCCTGTGAGGACGAGGGACTCTTACAGGTACACTTTTGCCAGTGACGTGTTGCGATGTTGTAGCTCATCCCATAACATATGATTCAGTGTGTTGGGTTTGGCTTTCCCAATCTTGTTCCAGCATATTACGTATGCACCGCATCTGGCTAGTGATTGTTTTAGGAACCCGAATTGTAATCTTATCCGCGCAGGTGAGGTATAACTTGGTAAGGAGAATATAATTCTGCAAGCATGAGTGATTGCGTAGTCTAGGGTGCTGGCGTCCTGCCCTCTTAATGCTTCACTTCCATATGAGATTGTTGGAAGAAGCTTTGCTCTTATGACTTTGAGGAGAGGCTTCAGAGAGTGACCAGCAACCTTTTTCTTCAAGTTTTTAAATGCTATAGCCAGAACCAGGCCTTTCTTTTGTATCGCAGCCTTCTGTGTTAAAAAGCTACCTTTGTTATCAATAGGTTATCAATAGGTTTTCACCCAAAAACCAGGCCTGCGTTTGGGCGCTCTTGATGTTATAACTCATGGTTTTCGTTTTGCCCAAGTTGATTGACAGGCCGTTGGATAGTGAGTACACCATCATTGTGTCGAGCAGTCGTTGAAGTCCCACCCGAGTGCGGCTAACCAGTACACCATCATTGGTGTATAAAAAACTGGATATTGTTTTTCAGCCTAGTTTAGCAACGTGATGATTACATGATTGTAGTGGTTCCGTCAAATCTACCAGAAAGAGTTTGAATAAAATGGTTGCCAGAACGCATCCTTGTTTTAGTCCTCAAGTAGTATGGATTTTTCGAGAGAGATGCGTGCCTGCTCCTATTTTAATTTGAACCCATGTATCTCTTTGCAACATTATCAACATATTTAAAAGGTATTGCGGCATATTCCAGTGCGCTAACTTCGCCATAACTTCCCTCGATCCACACAGTCAAATGCTGCTTTAAAATCAATACAACAAAAGAGTAGTAGTGGTGTTTTGGAGGCACGGGAAGCATCCATAAGAAAAGAGTTTGCTAAGATGTTCATATTCGTGCCAGATGACTTAATTTAAAAAAAACGGTCTGATTATATGGTATGATGGTGTTGCTAGAAGACCATGATGTTAGCTCATCAAGCACAATTCCGGCAAAGTATTTAGCATCAACATCCATCAAAGTTATAAAACGATAGTTTGCTGGAACAGATCTGCCCCCTCCTTTAAAAATGAGAGATATAATCGAACCTTTCCAAGACGCAGGGACAATTCGTGTGCTTCTAACCTCCGAAAATACTCGGGGTAAGATTTCTACCCAGAGATCTGGGTCATATTTAAATACCGCTGGAGGTATGCTGTTTGGGCCCGGGGCTACATCTTTTCGCGCTTTCATTATTTGTTTTTTAATGCTATATGCATTCACCTCGGGCAGTCCCTCATGTTGTACATTTGTTAGAGTATCCCAGATTCCCGTCTGGAGGTTATCTGTAGATTCATCATTGAAGTGATTTTTTAGGTAGTGAACCCATGAAGCCTCAGTAATATATGAGTTTATACCTCTATTGTCTGGTTTAAGAATTTGATTCACTGTAGTCCAGAATCTAGTGTGTAATTTAGCCCATAATTCATTGTCCTGGTCTCTTTGTATTTTCCATCTTAACTTCTTTATTAGTGTTTTTTTTTTTTTACCTTAAGGCTGCAAAAGCAGTTAAATCTCCTGGCTTTTCCCTTAGAATTCTGAGTGCTTTATTTATTTCGGTTTTATACTCACAGAATCTAGAGTCCTGTGTTGCACTGGTGACCTCTTAATATACTTTATCACATTTGAGTTTGTTTTCTTTGGCATGTTTTTCCTGTAGTGTTCCAATGAGAGTTTCCCACGTATTTACCACCGTAGTTGCATTACCTAAAATGTCTTGAAATGTGTCCCTTACGGTTACATGCAGTTGAGTAAGGCCGACTGGTGAGCTCTTAATGAGTCTGCAATTTGTGAGGTAGATTTTATCAGTTGTCTCCCTTACATGATTTGGGGTAGTGAAGTATGGTGAAAATGTGACTTCTTGCGGAAGATGGTAATTTTTTCTGGGTTTCTGGCTGTGATTTGAAATGAACAAACGTATTGAAATATGGACAGGGATACAAAGGTGTAGTCCAAACAAGTACTGGTTTTGTTGGAGTGATATGTGGCATTCGGCGGATTATCTGTTTGGAACATGCCGTTCAGGGCTCTAAGGCTTAAGTGTTCGAGGTTGTCCAGTAATCGACTCCCAATTTTCATTTGGTGCCCGGATGTATTGCTGCCCTGGTCGGGTATTTCCCAAAGTGCTATTTGCGATATTGTTAAGTCGCCTGCCGAAGGGCCCATTAAATATAGATTAAAGTCCCCAGATATAACAAAGTGGGTAAAATGTTCCTCCTCCAGCAAACTCGTTAATTATTGCACTACCTTTTTACTGTCATTGAATTTGTTTTTAGGATCAATATAGATATTAATAAAAATTACATCATTAGCGACGCCTTTAATGTTGATGGTGCATTTTGTTGCATTCATTCCTCCGGCCTTAATGTCTAGGGCTGTAGCCGAGGCTATGCTGGCTATTGAAATATAATTTGCCAGCCTCCTGAGGGATGCCGGCGTTTTGCCTGTTTTACAGCTGGAGAAAAATAATGAGTCCCACACGGCGTGGGAGAACCGGGCGAGGACACAAGAAGTGTTCAGAGAGATCGGGACAGCGCTAGAAGAAGAGAAAATACACCTACCACAAGCATCGAATTTCCTATCCTCTCTCCCCGGAGGGATAGGAGGGAGAAAATCAATATTTTGCGTGGCCAAAGCAGCCTGAACCACAAAGCTCCTAGTTAAGGGATGTCTAAGGAGACATGAGGAATCGCCCAGTGCCGGGCAATTCCTGGGAGAAATGGAGTGATCCACAGGGGGCCAGTTTTCAGGTCTAGTATAAGCACCCAGTAGGATATCGAAAAGACAGTTACTATAAGGAAATACAGGTTCAACATTAGACTGGTCAGGATGTAGAACGCCAAGTAAAGGGTCTGTTGATAATTCCACAGAAGGAAGTTGTAAATCCAGTACACCCAAAACTCGATTGAGGATGTCTGCCAGACCGAAACTCGCCTCCGTGGCCAAACCAGGAGAATACAGGAGGCTGGAGAAGATTCCAAGCCACTGCCGTTACCCAAGTCAAGTAACCAGTTAGACTGCATAGGGAGTGGAGCCGTCTCTAAAATGGGAGGGGGACACACCACATCGTCTGTATTACTTCCACAACCATAGTCCTCAGAAGGAAAAACCAGAGGAAGGGAGTCTGAGTTGGTCGGTGCCATCAGCGCCGCATCCGACACTGTAACCGAAGCCAGTCAACATTGAGAAGGCGACGTCTCGACATCGGAAGGAGCGTCAATCGGCCTCACCAGTATGGGAGCCAGCAGACAAAAGTCCGATGCCGACATTGGAGTCGGCACACTAGAAGCAACAGCCGAAGGTGGGAGCCTCGGCAGGCTGTGCACCAGCGTCACTTAGGTGTCAGACACAGGAGACCGAACTGAGGCCTGGGGAGAACCCGCCGGCGGGGCCACAGGCATGACCTCATGCACTTCCATGGGGCCCGAGGGAGCCCCAGAAGGAGACAACATCCAAGAATAGAATGAAGAGTTTGAGAATATTGTCTCATCTGGGTCAAACACGCCCCAGCCCCAGGACAGGTGGGGAGACACGGGGCAGAACCATGCCCCGACACTTCAAATGAAGAGCGTGGACCAGCGGTAGGCAACGAAGGCGGGTGACATTGTGACTTCAACCGCAGAGGCCTCTGGACATCAAAGGAGAAGGACGCCTGCGGTAACGGCTCCTAACGGGGACGTGCAGTCGGTCAGTAGAGCGCATAGGGGATTGAGAACAACGAGAAGACTTTAATGACTGACATCCGCACCGCAAAGAGCTTCATGCAACATTCCCTGCCTGCTTTCAGTCAGAGTTGGCGACAGGAGTCATGGTGCTCACTCAGGCACCACATGCAAACCGAGTGAGGGTCCTTGGCAGACATCTGTCATCCACAGGACTCACAAGGCTTGAACCCCAAGGACATTTAAAAAGGGAGAAAAAAGGGGCAGACTGCTCCGTCGGCAAAAAAAAGGTCAAGTAAGCCGAAAAACAGCTG
The DNA here is from genome assembly GCA_963921515.1 of Calotriton arnoldi. Classification (NCBI taxonomy): domain Eukaryota; kingdom Metazoa; phylum Chordata; class Amphibia; order Caudata; family Salamandridae; genus Calotriton; species Calotriton arnoldi. The sequence goes on along the minus strand of CAWUFW010003752.1, from coordinate 1,440,187 downwards.
GAGGCACTGCAGTGTGGATCCATGTTGTTAGTGCGAAAAAGAAGGAACTGACGTCAGCGCGTCGGGGGAGGGCTTATATGGACTCCATTGATGTCACATTCGGGGGCGACATCACTGCGGAGTTACTTGACATTCTACCAAAGCGCAGAGGTACTGCTGAAAAAATTTCCTGATTCAGTCTGGCGCCTGGGGAGGATTCTAAGATTCTAAGATAATAAATCTGCAGCTACATGTTTCTATCAGATACATTTTTTATGGTGTGTTATTGAGGAAAAGTGATCAAAGCTCTGCATGTTCTATAACCAGCGAGATCTAGCAAAAACATTTTTTAGGATTCTTTGATGTGGAGTGCCCCGCTTTGCCAGAGGTCTGGAAAAATCTTGCTACTCTTGCCTTTTTCTGTTTTCCAGCTGTTGTTGCCTCTGGCCATTAAGGCGGCAGGGCTTTTTCAAGTACCCAGATTAGTGAGGCGGTTCCAGCCCTCTTGTCTACCCGGTGAAAGTAAATTTGCTTTTGGCTAATATGCTTCTGTGGTATGAAGTTAGAATGTTTGTATAGACTTTGTGTGGACATATGATTGCACGTTGTCCACTTACTATCCATCTATGGTACATTTTTTCTGGGTTTCTGGCCCTCAGGAAATCAGTTTTGTGAGGGTCGAATATCTAGAAAAGAGTGGTTACTTTTGTCCACCTTATATTGTGAAAGATTGAGCAGCAAGGATGTTGTGGCAAGCATGGTCAAGGAGTAAAATTAAGTGGAATTTTTTTGTCTATGCACATGGTGTATGTTAAATTTGTACACTGTTGGATTTCACTTAAGAGTGTGAGGGGAAAGCATTGTTTGTTGCTTCTTCAGTTAAGATTGGGAAGGGAGAGTACTATATCTGAACTTTCACAGGTGGTAAGGATTAAGACAACCTCCTAGGTAAGTGGCGTCTTAGACTGGCTTGCCCATTATGGAGAGTGAGTGCTCAGATAAGCCTGTTTATGAAGTGTTCCTCTGACAAATGAGATCAAGAGCATAAGTCTAATGCTACTATTGATTGAGAGTCCAAAAAGAGCCACTGCTAAAAGTCTACTCAACCAAGCCTGGTCCATGTGTATGGTTATCTGTTCTTGATCAGTCCTACTAGATTATGTTGGTGGTTATCTGCCCTTGATAAGTCCTCCTGGACTATGAAGGACACTCCTGATTTAGGCACAATGGGACAAAGTTTCTTTTAAATCTGACAGAATTTTTGTATTGATATATAGAAGTAAAGTTCTGGTAGAGACTATTTAACTGCAGGTTCCCCAGGTGCCAGACTCGATCTAGAGACTTTCTGATAGCAATTCTCTTGCACGTCAAAAGGTGGCAGTGTGCCCCAAATCCGTGCCACCCCTAATGTGACCACTATATCTGTGCCACCTCTGTAAGCTGAATTAATTTTCTTTCTGATCTCTATCTGCGCTGTTGGACACAGAGCCCATAGAAATCAGAATATGCTAGTGAGCGCATCTCTTTATTTGAATCTTATTAATGGCCCTTATGTGTCCATTCCACAGAACATTGAGGAGGATGGGTCATGAGGAATCTGCGGTTAGATAAAGTATTTATCAGAAAAGGAGTTACCAAAGGTAAGTAACTTATTCTTCTGATTGAAACTTCTAATCACAGATTCCCTATCTTGTGAATTGATGCTGAAGCAGTATCTCCCCAAGTAGTGGGTCTGTGGAATGGCTCAGATCAAGATATCCTGCAAGACAGATTGGGTGAAGTGCCCCTCCCATCAGACCGGGCTATCCTGGCAGTAGTGCTTTGTAATGTGTGGCAGGACGCCAACATATCAGAATGGCAGATGTCAGAGACTTGCACACTGTGCAACAGCGCAATGGTATCAGCCTTTGATCTGGTCTGGTGGAATGAGCACACAAGGCTTCTGGGGCCTGCTTCTTGGCTAGCCCATAGCGCATTTTAACAAACAAGTTACTTACCTTGGGTAACACCTTTTCTGGTAGAGACTCTTTCTAAACCACAGATTGCTCACCTTAGGATCACATCTGTGCCATCTGCGTTGGAAGTGATGTTGCGTTGCCTTATAAGCTCCACCCCGGTGCACTGACATCAGTTTCTTTCGTGGATATTTCCATGCCAAAAACACAGAGCCAGGTAAAAACCAATGTTTTGCCTAGTGAGCAGTATCTAATGAGATCTGTAGGGTGAAGAGCCAAGCACGCAGAGTGGGAAGGATGGGAGGGTAGGTGAAGAATATGCGGTCAGAGTCTCTACCAGAAAAGGTGTTAAGTAAAGTAAGTAACTTGTGCTTCTGATAGAGACTTTTAACCACAGATTCTCACCTTAAAACAGATACCCAAGCAATATGATCCAGAAGGAAGGTCTGCAATCTTTCTCAAACTAAAAAATCTTGGAGGACTGAATGGGCAAAATGCCAGTCTCGACAGACCTGACTGTTCAAGCACGTGTGGAGGGACACCCATGCAGAGGACTGGCAGATTTCCAGAACAGGTAACCCGCATGGCAATGCAGTAGCAGCGGCCTTGGACCAGGTGGAATGGGCCCTCAACCCCTCAGGAGGCAATCCATTGAGAGATGGCTTTGCAGTGAACCCGATGAAGAGCTGATCATCCACCTGACGGTCCTTAGTGCGATCAATGTACAACCAAAGAGCTCTCTTTTGGTCTGGGCAATGGGGTCTCTCGCCCTTCTTAAAAGGGGGAAGGGGAGTGAAAAAGGTAGGCTGAGTGATGCTGTGGCCAACAAGAAATAGGGTGACCACTTTTGGCAGAAAGGAGGCACGTGTACGAAGAACCAGTTTGTCTGGGAAGAAGCTAGTGTAAGGACAGTAAATAGCGAACTTGAAGCTTGCCGACCCTTCTGGCTGATGTAATGGACACCAGAAAGACCATTTTGGTTGTTAAGAGTCGCACAGAAAAGCAGAGTGGGGGCTTAAATGAGAAGAACATGAGAAACATGAGGACCAGATTGAGGTCCCATTGGGGCATCACAAAACTGCTAGGAGGGAAAAAGTGTTGCAAAACTTTCAGAAAAAGAGTCACAACAGGTGACCTGAACAGTGAGGGTTGATCCAGCAGCTGCAGGAAAGCTGAAATCGCTGACAAGCAATCCTTAATAGTGGCCAAAGCAAGACCTTGCCCGCTAGAGACAAAACAAACACCACCTCTGGCAATGATGCAGAAAGGGGACCCACCTGGCGTGACGAACACCAAGCCACACACTTAACCCAAGGCATATACTGTCTTAGAAGGGGGACGTCTGGCTGCCAAGGATAACATCACAGACCTCGGGAGGAAGATTGAAAACTCTCAACTGTTGCCACTCAATCTCCATGCATGAAGGTGGAGAGTGAACAGTTTCAGGGGCAAGACCTTGCCCTGTTGCTGCCACAGGAGATGCTCCTGAAGGGGCAGTCTGACAAGAGGGCCTATTCTCATGCTCAGGAGGTCAGGATACCAAGCCCTTCATGCTCAATCCGAAGCCACAAGAATGACTTAGGCCCGGCCTATCCTGATCTTCCTGAGAACTCAGGGCAGGAGAGGTATAGGCGGAATGGCATACAGGAGTCCGAATTCCACTCAAGATGAAATGCGTTTCTGAGTGAGAACCGTTTGGAAACTCCAACTTGTAGAAGTGCGGACATTGCTCGTTCCCAGCAGAGGTGAAGAGATTGAGCCAAACTTCTCCCCAGACATAGAAGAGACCTTGTGCGACCTCCGGATGCAGACACCAATTTGGATCTGTAAGACATCAACTGCTACAATCATCCCCCCTGGAACTAAGTGAGCCTGCCAAGTGCTGCACGACCAGGAAGATATCCTGGTGCTCCAGCTATGTCCAGAGGTGAAGAGCCTCATGGCAAAGTGTCCACGACCCCACCCCGCCCTGTTTGTTGCAATACCACATGGCTGTGGTCTGTGAACACCTGAACCAGCCTTCCTTAGATAGACAGAAGACTGTCAAAGCCAAACGAATTTCCCTTAGCTCAAGAAGATTGATGTGGAGCTGGGACTCTGCTGGAGACCAGAGATCTCGGATGTCTACCTCTCCCAGGTGGCTGCTCCATCCCACAAGCAATGGTCACCACTGTCAGCTCCGGGTGAGGAAAGGAGAGGTGTCTGCCGGCTTGGCCAATCGCAGTTCATTAGTCACCACTGCAGTTAATGTGCAGTGCCCTCCTATATCTGGACCAGATCAGAGAGATTTCCATGATGCTGCGCCTACTGACATTAATGGTCCCACAGCAGTCTGCATGGGCCATTGGGCATGCTTCACCAGCAGGATTCTGGAGGCCAAGAGACCGAACAACCTCAGAGTCAGTCTCATCGAAATCCTGGATAGAGGCTGAAATGTCGAAATCATAGCCTGACTATCCTGGACTCGATACTCTGGAGGAAAGGCACAGAATTGCACTGTGTCTAGAATGGCACAGATGAACGCGAGGGTCTGAGAGGTCAGGTGTGAATTGAGCACATTGATAGCAAACACCAGCGAGTGCATGAGGCCCAGCAAAGTCTGGTGGTGAGTAACGACTGTCTGGGGGCAAGCCCACCTTCAACAGCCAGTCATCGAGATAGGGGAAGACTTGAAACCCTTGTCGTGTATTTCTTACATGGCCGACTGTAGTTTTCCCTATGTTAGCCTAATTGTGTACGTTGTAGGCCGCGTTTCTCTTTGCACACGTTACTATATAAACACGCGGGCTTTTGAGCCACATCGTATTTTCACACAGACCCCGCATATGTTTATCGCGTTCTGTTCTTTTCCTGGGGTTTAGTCTGCACACTACAGACATGGTCAAACAACAATGCCCCTTGTTATTTTCTCTGGTCTGGCACTGGCACCTAGACATAACATGAGAATGCAGCTGTTGTTTATGAGCGCACGTCTAGTCATATAGATGAGCACAGTGGTAAAAAAAAAACACGGACAGAGTTTAGAGGCAAGAGAACTGCGTCAACTGAGATGTAGAGCCTCCATCTGTGTATGCTATACGGGGTCAGCCACTAATCCCTGAGATCTTTGATATATAATCATTTAGCTTCACTAGAAGGGGAGGGGGGTTAGACTACTCTGTTTTATAACATGAAAGGGCTTTTCATCGTATGCGGTTTACTAACCATGCTAACAGTATTTTTAGTATGCATTTGTTTTTTAGTTGTGGCACGAATACTGCATTTTAGAGCACAATATATTAAATAAATATTGTAAACTTCCTTCGTGTCTCTTGTTTATCTTATTGTGGACAAGTACGAGTGAGAGAGCAAAAGGGTGTGCCCCGTTACCGCGATCCCTGAGAGGGTCGAGAGTGTTGTGCTCTGGGGGGCCAATTCGCTTGTTTCTCTGGTAAGGTTAGGAGGGCAAGTGAAGTACTTTAGCTAGTCAGACTCTGTTCTTAGATACTGAGGTAGTATAGTGACTCAGGCCCTACATGCCAAGGTTCTATGGTTCAATGCTTACTTCTGTTCCCGAGCAGAATCCCTGCAACACCCAGACCACCGCAGATGTGCTGCAACCACCGCCATCACCTTTGTAAACACCTGAGGGGCAATGGTGAGCCCAAAAGGGAGTGCTACGATCCAGTCTCTTGGGTCCAGGGCAGATAAGACCTGAGCCAAAGTGAGCATCTTGAATTTCTAATTTATCAGAAAGTAGTTGAAAGGGCGTAGATCTAATATAGGACAGACGCCTTCATCCTTTTTGGGCACCAGAAAGTAGCAGGAATATTAATCACGCCCTACTTCTTGTGTGGGCACCCTCTCAATGGCTCCTTTGGCCAGAAGAGCCTGTATTTCCTCCATCATCCATTCTTGTGAAGGTAGCAAATGCGGAGAGTGTCCATAAACGAAAGGGAGTACTCCTTCCGCATAATCTGAAACACCCACTTGTCGGAGTTTATCACAGACCATTGGGGGCAGATGTTGCCTGATCCTGCCGCCAACGAGATGGCTGTGCTGAATGGAAGGTGCACTAAAGAGGCTTAGAGGCGGCACCTGCCGCAGCGGTGAGGGGACTGGAAAGCTCGCTGGGTTTGACTCCTGCGTCTTCTTTGGGATCCGTGATCCTGACTACAAAAGGACTGAGCATGTGGATGTACTGGTAGGTATTGTTGGTACGTGCCCTGGCCACAGCCACTGTAGGGGCAAAAGAACTGCTAATGGGACTGGGCCGATAGGGAATGCCCGAGAGATCTGGTGGTTACCTGGCTCATCTGAAAGCGCTCGGGCACCAAGTCAGCTTTGTCACCAAACAGACCCGACCCATCGAAGGGCATGTTAATCAAGGATGCCTGAACATCCCTCGACAACCCAGTGGACTAAGTGTGGCAGTGCAGCGCTACTGCAGAAGCCATGACTCTGCCTAGGGAGTTTGTGGTAGGCAGATAGCAAACTTTGCTGTATTCAAACCATCTGCTATGGCTTGGTTGATGATAGCATGACCCGCCTCGGGAAGGAGCTGTACAACCGAATCACCACAATGCAGGGGAATATCGGCCAAAGAGGCATGCAGTGTTCACCGACCGCAAGGCTAAGCTGGTGGAAGAGAAAATACACTTCACAAAGGTTTCCGGCCTCTTTGATTCCCTGTCCGGTGGGGTTGAAGGGTAAGCATTTAGGTTTAGCTTTGAATTTGAGGCATGCATAACCAGGATCTCTGGGGAGGGGTGCTGGGAGAGGAAGGCTGGCTCTCCTAGGGCAATGGCATCGGACAATCATGTGCTCGACAGGAGCTCATTTGCAAGGTTCAGCCCCAGCCCTCAGGAGAACGTCGGTGAGGGCTTTATTAGAGGGGAGAAGCGATTCAGCTGAACCAACTCCTAGATGAAGCACCTCTGTCAAGACGTTGGCCTTGACCTCGACAGCACGCAGCTGAAGATCAAGGATCTCCGCTGCCCTGTGCATCACAGTGCTAAAGAATGCACCTACCTCCGGCCCGAAGGGGAAAGCATGTCAGATTCCAGTGGTGTCCACCTCAGGCCAATGGCATCACCCAGCTCCTCATACCAGTTTTCCGCTGGCTCAGGATTCTCTTCTAGGGGACAAAACCCTTCCACCTCATCTCCCCGTTCAGGAAGGAAGGGTTGATCAACGGTAGGGTGACCAGACTTCCCGGATTTCCCCAGACAGTCCTGGTTTTCTGAGGACCGTCCCGGTGTCCCGAAGCTTTCCATAATTTTAGATACATGTCCTGGTTTTTGGGACAAAGGTCATGTTATCAGGCAAAGAGGAATTTAAAGGCATACTCTTGTTAAATATCTCTTTCAGGCAGGGCAGGTTGACGCCGGCTGCATGCATGCATGCTGCAGCAGATAGGAGACAAAGAGCAAGGGGGGGTCAAGGGTAGAGGTGGAGCCATAGCTAATGTTATGTAAGGATGTGAGGGTAGCTTTTATATATATAATTTTACAGGGCTACGCAAAAATCAGGGCAGGCCAGAAATAGATGTAAGGTTAAAGACTTTAGTCCTACTTTTATGTCTGGCCTGTCCCGGTTTTTGCTTGTTAAAATATGGTCACCCTAATCAAGGGACAGTAAGTCCAGTGGTAGGTAGGGCCTGGACAGTGATGGCATCGACATCGAATGCCAATGGTTTCGAGTCTGGGATAACGATAGGCTCATTGTTGAGCGGCGCCTGAAGCATCAGGATAGCGCTGGAATGGATGGAGTCGGAGTGGAACGAGGCACCTGTGACAGCATCAGTCTGGATCCAGGGGTGGATCTAGAGGGCCCGGCTAGTGTCAGGTGCAAACCCAGAAGTGGCAACTCTCCGCTCCATAGGGCCCAAAGGCATGCCAGAGGAAGGCGGTGGCCCAAAGATGGCATGCATGGCAATATAAAACTCTAAGTTGGGTGGGCATCGCTCCGGCTCCAGGGAACTCGGGGCTGTGTGGTGCGGACCCAGGCGCTAGTTCCGCAGGTGGTGTGCCTGAGCGGAACCGAGAAGCCAGGTGTTTGGACAGGGAAGCCGAAGAATGCTTCGACTACTTCTTCTTGTGCTTCTTGGACTTAACCCAACTTGGAGGAAGAAGTCTTGGACATTGAAGATGATTTTCCACCGGAATGGCTTTGGGAGCAACCTTGCGTTTCCCATAGGAGCGGGACCAGGCACAGCGTGGAGCCTTCTGCTGTGCCACCAGAACCTTCGACGCAAGCTCGCAAACCACCTTTGGATTCATAAACTTACAGTCGGAGTAGGCCTTGGGGTCGTAGCTCGACCCGAGGCTCCCCAGACGAGCCAATTGTGGGTCAGAGACAGACATCTGTTGGTGACTGTCTCCACACGGTTAAATCCTCGTGGGTTTATTTGGAGACATGCCCCTAGCACACTGGGAAATGTTTTTTAAAAAATATACAAAAAGGTGGTTAAAAAATTATTAAGGTGGCTTTCCGGATCAGCCATGTTGGCACGGAAAGAAAGGAACTGACGTCAGCGCGCTGGAGTAATACTTATATGGACACCACAATGTCACTTCCGATGTGGAGCCAATCAATACCACCTACTGGCGAACAGAGGTACTGTTCAAAATAATTGTGATCCAGTCTGTTGGCTGGTGAATATTCTAAGGTGAGGAGTCTGCAGTTAGAAGACTGTCAGAAGCACAGAAATATCCATTGTGAGATAGTTCTCTTTTGCAATCCTTTTTCACTTCAGAAAAGCCCACAAAATGTTGATTGTCCAATTAATGGTTTCTGGTCCAATCAATGTAAAAATTGAGGGCCTTCTTAGGGTCAAGACAATGGCGCTGTTCTTCCTTATGCCAGTATCTTACATCAAGAACTGACCACCTGGGTGGAAGAGCGTAAGTTGATCCCATATACCCAAACTGGTTTTCAAAAGTTACATCGAATATAACCTGGTCTGCCAACCCATATGATCGAGGACAAGCCTGCAACAAAAGGGAGGGCCTTGTACTTGGGGCATATTGACTTCCAAACAGCATTTGCTAGTGTAGCCCGCCCGAGATTATGGGAAAAACTAAACAATTGGGGCATTCCTCAATCCTTACTAAATTCTCTCACCACCTCTCATCAGAAACCTGGATGAAAATCAGAGTTACCACCGGCTGGTCTACAACCAACTAAATCATGACCAACAGGGGTCTAAAGCAAGGATGCATATTGGCCCCATTACTTTTTAACTTGTACCTGGCAGATCTACCGGAGTGGTTGGCAGGAACTCGGGCATTTCCGCCCAAGCTTGCTGGTTCCAAAATTCAATCAATGCACTACGCGGACGATACGATACTCCTCGACCAAACCCCGGTGGACCTCCAGATGCTCTTTACATCATTGGCATCATATTGCAAGATAAATTCTTTGAAAATAAACATAGCAAAAACGAAGGTGATGATGATCACAAAACAAAATGCAAGGAAAAGTTTTTGGCATATCGAAGGAAAACCTATAGAGGTAGTGGCCGTATACAAGTATCTGGGCGTCCGGATAGACTACAGGGTAAGATTGGCTCCGCACATCACCGCAATGCAGGGAGTGGCTCACTCCTTAGAGGGGGCCTTTTCAAGGGTAAGGAAAGCCTTGAGCACGCCAGACCTATCCCCCTAATTCGTGTAAGGGGTGCCAAATTCTTACCGACAGTGGCCTATGGTGCGATGATTTTTAAAGACAAAATGTTGACATGGTTTAGATAGAGCTCAATCAGCCTGTTTTCACAGAGTGTTTTGTCTCCCAAACTCTACCTCTCACGCTCAAATCCACATGGAATTCAACCTGTCATCTCAACACTGGATTTTAAAAGCAAGATTTGTAGCCTATTGCCTGAAAACCAAACAAGCCCGGGATCATACCCTAAAGAGTCATATTTGGTCACTGATAAATAACACAGGGTCAAACTGGCACAAATATTTAATACACTGCCTAGATGTATTGGAAGCTCATGAAATTTGGTCAAGGTCATTACCTATAGGTGTGTCAGCAAAGAACAAGTTACTTACCTTTGGTAACAATTTATCTGTAAGAGACATATTAGTTATAGATTCCTTACCTTGGAATTACCCCCAGGCGTCAGACTGGATCCGGAGAAATTTTTTCTTAGCAGTACCCCTGCACGTCGGTAGGTGGCGTCGGTCGACTCAGAGTCCGTCGTCGGCGTTGTGGTCGCCGGGATGATCTCGCGGTGTCTACTTAGACGCCTCCCCTGCACGCTGACGTCAGTTCTGACACGACTTTCCTCGTCAGAAGTGCAGAGCCATGCACGACTGAGCACTGGTGCACAAAACTAGGGCCCTGCAAGGGAGACCCTATCCCTAGAAGTCAGTTCGCAGAACGGGGAGGATGGGTGGGGCAGTAAGGAATCTATAATTAATATATGTCTCTTACAGATACATCGTTACCGAAGGGAAGTAACTTGTTCATCTGAAAGAGACTATTAGTTATAGATTCCTTACCTTAGAATAGATACCCCAGCAATACCAATCGCGGAGGTGGGTCTGCAAACTAAGTTCACACCAGGAAGTCCTGGAGAACAGAACGGCCGAAAAAGCTGTCTCTCCCGACTTGGCTGTCCAGGCAGTAATGCTTTGTAAACGTGTGCAAGGATGCCCACGTGGCTGCCTGGCAGATGTCAACCAGTGGAACTCCAAGTCCCAAAGCAGTAGTAGCTGCCGTCGCCCTGGTAGAATGGGCGCGCAGTCCTACTGGCGGTTCCTTTTTAGCAAAAGAATAGCAGATCTTAATGCATAGGACAACCCATCGAGAGATGGTACGTTTGTGCACTGCCCAAACTTTCTTGGCGCCCACATAACCCACGAAGAGTTGATTGTCCACCCGGAAGTCTTTAGTGCGGTCAAGGTAGAAGGACAGCGCACGTTTTGGGTCCAGATGGTGGAGTCTCTCCTCCTCTTTGGAAGGGTGCGGAGGCGGGAAGAAGGTGGGCAATGTGATGGTCTGAGCTATGTGGAAAGAGGTAACCTCTTTGGGCAGAAAAGAGGGTCTAGTGCGAAGGACCACTTTGTCCGGATGGACAGCAAGAAAGGGAGGTTTGAAAGATAAAGCCTGAAGCTCACTCACCCTGCGAGCAGAGGTGATGGCAAGCAAGAAAGCAGTCTTCAAAGTAAGGAGACGAAGAGGACAATTATGTAGTGGCTCAAAGGGAGCACACAAGATAAGTGAGGACAAGATTGAAGTCCCACTGGGGCAGTACGAAAGGAGAAGGAGGAAAGAGATGAGTAATGCCCTTCAGAAATCTGTTAACAATAGGGGACTTGAAAAGAGAAGGCTGATCAGGAAGGCGAAGAAAGGCCAAAATGGCTGAAAGATAGCCTTTAAGAGTGCCCAGAGCAGAGACCTGCTGGGTCAAAGAAAGAATGAAGAGGAGAACCTCTGAAAGAGGGGCAGAAAGGGGATCCACAGCCTTTGCTGTGCACCATGGCACAAATGTGTTCCATCTACAGGCGTATACCGTTTTAGTGGAGGGACGCCTGGCTGCCAAGATAACATTACAGACTTCGGGAGGAAGGTCGAAAGCTCTCAACTGTCGGCGCTCAATCTCCACGCAAGGAGGTGGAGGCTGGACAGGTTCGGGTGGAGGACCGTCCCCTGCTGCTGCGACAGAAGATCCTCCCGAAGAGGCAGTCTGATCGGAGGATCGATGGCCATGGTCAAGAGATCGGGGTACCAGACTCTTTGTGCCCAGTCCGCAGCCACCAGAATGACTTGGGCCCAGTCGCGTTTGATCTTCTTCAGCAATCTGGGCAGAAGTGGTACAGATGGAAAGGCGTACAGGAGGCCGCAACTCCACTCGCGACGAAAAGCGTCGCAGAGCGAGAGTCGCCTTGGAAACTCCAACGTGCAGACTGCTGACATTGCCCATTCTCTTCGGTGGCGAATAGATCTAACCAAGGCTCTCCCCACTGCTGAAAGAGACCTTGCACCACCTCAGAGTGAAGACGCCATTCGTGATCCATCATGCACCGGCGGCTGAGTACGTCCGCCCTGGCGTTCAGGGAACCTGCCAGGTGTTGAACCACCAGAGATATGCCTTGATGTTCCAGCCATGTCTAAAGGCGAACAGCCTCCTGACATAGGGTCTACGACCCCACCCCACCCTGTTTGTTGCAGTTCCACATGGCGGTGGTGTTGTCCGTGAACACCTGCACTACTCTTCCTTTGACAGAAGTAAGGAATGCCTTCAGTGCAAGACGAATCGCCCGGAGCTCCAGAAGGTTGATGTGGAGCCCGGACTCCGCCTCTCCCATATGGCCGCCCCATCCCAAGAGTGACGCATCCGTCACTACTGTGAACTCTGGTTGGGGAAGGGAGAGGGATCTGCCGTTGACCCAATCCTGGTACGTGAGCCACCATTGCAACGGACTTACAGTCCCCTCTGAGATCTGGACGACATCAGAACGATTCCCCTGGTGCTGCGCCCACTGGAACTTCAGGTCCCACTGCAGAGCCTGCATATGCCATCTGGCATGATCCACCAGCAGGATGCCATGAGGCCCAGCAGCCTCAGGGTCATTCTCACCAAATCCGGGTTAGAGGCTGAAACATCGGTATCATAGCCCAAATATCCCGGACTCGCTGCTCAGGAGGATAGACCCGAAACTGCGCTGTGCCCAGAACAGCTCTGATGAAGAGGAGCTTCTGGGTGGAATCAGGTGCGACTTCGGCACGTTGACTGTGAACCCCAGCGAATGCAGGAGGTCCGCCATAGTCTGGAGGTGGGAGACGACAGCCTGGGGCGAGCCTGCCTTCAACAGCCAGTCGTCGAGATAGGGGAAGACTGGAACCCCTGATCTGCGCAGATGAGCTGCGATCACTGCCATTACTTTCGTGAACACCCGAGGGCAGCTGGTAAGGCCAAAGGGGAGCAAGGTAAACTGAAAATGCTTGTGGCCTACCGTGAACCGTAGGTAACGCCGGTGGGCAGGCAAGACGGGGATGTGAAAGTAAGCGCCCTGCAAGTCCAAAGCTACCATCCAGTCTCCAGGTTAGAGGGCAGACAAGACCTGAGCCAAGGTCAACATCTTGAACTTCTCCTTCCGGAGGAAGCGGTTGACGTCCCTGAGGTCTAAGACAGGACGCAGGCCTTTGTCCTTCTTGGGTACCAAAAAGTAGTGGGAGTAGCAACCACGACCTACTTCAGGCACAGTGACGCGTTCGATAGCTCCCTTGGCCAAGAGAGCCGTAACCTCCTGGTGGAGAAGGGCCAAATGATCCTCTGACATGCGATGGAGTGTTGGTGGCGTGGAGGGAAGGGTACTCTCGAAGGGGAGGGAGTAGCCCCTTCGGACTATCTGAAATACTCACCTGTCCGACGTGATGTTGTGCAAGTGGGGAAGGTGATGGCAGATCCTGCCGCCCACTGGCAACTGGTGGCCCTGAAAGGTCGGACTAGGAAGGTTTGGAGGCTGCAGGGGGGGCTGTGGTGGACTGGCCCGCCCACTGGCCCCCAGACCCACAACGCTGGGTCCTACGTCCCCGGCCACGCAGAGGCTGGGTAGCTTATGCAGCCCCGTGGCTCTGGGTGGAACGTGGTGGGGCACCCTTTCCGTAGCCACGAAAGGGGCAAAAGGCAGACTGCATGGGGCGAGAAGTTGCCGCGAGGCCCAAGGATCTGGCTGTAGCCCTAGAGTCCATGAAACGCTCAAGTGTGTTGTCCGCCTTGTCACCACACAGGTGATGGCCATCAAAGGGCATGTCCAAAAGGGTAGATTGGACATCCCCCGAGAAGCGAGACGTTCTCAGCCAGGCGTAGTGCCTCAGGGCTACCGACGTGGAAACCGTTCTACCCAGCGAGTCAGTCGGCGGTATCCAGCCCACACCGGATGGTGAACTTTGCTGCGTCTCGACCCTCAGCAACAGCACAGGTGAGCACGGCCAAGGCCTCCTCCGGGCACTGCGGCAGCACTTGCACAACCATATCCCACACTGTGTGTGTGTGTGTAACGGCCCAGAGACATGCGGTGTTCACCGACCGCAGTCCTAAGCTGGCGGAAGAAAACATCTTCCCAAGATGGTCCAGCTTCGGGCAATCATCCTGTACACAGGAGCCCCCGTGCTGGGCTTGGACCAAGTGCCCAGAAGGATGTCAGTGAGGGTCTCTTTAAAAGGCAGCAGGGGCTCCGAAGAGGCTGCCGCCGGCTGAAGCACCTCAGTCAGGAGGTTAGTACTGACAGCCACCGTAGGAAGCTCGAGGCCCAAGGCCTCAGCCGCCCTACGCAAGACCACAGCGTAGGAGGCTCCCACTTCCGTAGCCACGGTAGGGTGAGAAAGCATACCAAGGTCTGGGGAGGTATCCAGACCACTGGCATCACCCAACTCCTCTCGCCAGTCCGGCTCCTCAAGTTGGTCTGCTAGAGGGTTAACAGACCCCTCCCAGTCCTACTCACCCTCCTCTGGCTGCCATTCAGGGCGATAGGGAACGCCAGGGATGAACAGCGGTACAAAAGTACCCTCCAGCGCCGGTACCGGCGTCGGTCCGGCACCGTGTCCACGTCGGGGTGAGGCCGGGGTCGATGCCGGTTGGGGCATAACTGGCGTCGCCACTGGAATGGGCACCGGGGAAGGTACCGTGAGGTCGACTGGCACCGATCCGGGTCCAGGCCTGGATCCTTGGGTACCCTGCGGCGCCGGGGCCGGAGCCGCTGGCATCAAAGGCCTAGGGCCCCCAGCCGAGTCCGTGGGGCCCGAAGGCGCGCCTGCAGAGTTGGGCTGCCCAAACATGCTGTGCAGCGCTTCGTAAAATTGACCAAGCTGGTCAGGGGACGCTCCGGCTCTGGGAAAGGGAGGGAAGCGCAGAGCAGTCCCAGCGGACTCTGAGGAAGGAGCCGGAGAGCGACGACGCTCTGGGTCTCGGGTCGGCCGACGGACAGGGAGAAGGCAAAGAGCGACTATGCTTCTTTGCCTTCTTCTTGTGCTTCGACTTACCCGAGGAGTGCGAAGTCTTCGATGACGAGTGGTGATAGCTCCACGACCAGTCCCGCAACCTTCCCCTCGACCGGCACCTCGAGCGGTGCGGAGCAGACTGCAGGGCCTCCAAAAGCTTTCGGGACTGCTCCTGCAAAGATTTCGGGTGCAGGGCCCGGCAGTCGGAGCACGACTTCAGGTCGTGGTCGCGCTCCAGGCACCAAAGGCACACGAGGTGCGGATCGGTAACCGACATCAACTTGTGACAGGAGTCACAGGGCTTGAAACCGGGCCGACGGCTGGACATCCCTCGTGCACCAAAGACTCCAAAGACGTTGCCAAAAAGTAAAAAAAAGTTAGTCAAAAAACGACTAAGGAGCAAGCTCTCGCTGGCTGGCGCGGAAATAGAAAGAATTGAAGTCAGCGCGCACGGGCGGTGTCTAAGTAGACACCGCAACGTCATCCCGGCGGCCACGACGCGGACACGGAGTCGACCGACGCGATCTACCGACGTGCAGGGGTACTGCTAAGAAAACATTTCTCCGGATCCAGTCCAACGCCTGGGGGTAATTCTAAGGTAAGGAATCTATAACTAATAGTCTCTTTCAGATACTGCTAACCAAACAAGCAAAGTTAATTTCAGCATAACGTGATGCACTAGCTGTGAAAAATCTGACCCACGGCATCTGGGTGTCAAAAGTTTATGACTGCGGGTGCTTACCTCATTATCTAACATCTCCCCCTCAAGTCAACAATGAAATGCCAATTAATGAGAGTACGACTTGGACTAATCCCACTGATGGCATACAAGTATGGTCAGAGTGTGCAGTTTTTGTGGTAAAGGGGAGGAAACCTTAATTCACGTGCTGTGCATCTGCAAGAACTTGTGCTCTCTGCGTATTGTTTGGCTGCGCCCCATCTGGTGCATCCTCCACGTACGAACTTGCCAAGAGGTTTTGGGAGAGTGCATGAAAGGTGACTCCGTTCAATTGGCCGGTTGTTTCGTGAAATTCATGACTGTAATAAATCTTTACTTCCTATAGAAGATCACCCAGAACTTTAGTCATCATGCACACAACCCCAGTACCCATTTAAAAAATAATAATAATATATATATAAAAATACGTTAAATCAAGAATTTAAAAAACATTCTTTTTAAAGCGTATTAAGAGTATAAATTGACATTTTTTTTATAAAAAGGAAACATTGTTTTTAATAAGATTTTTGTAATAATTGCAATCATTTTAAGAAATGAAAGTTATCTATCTCCTTAGAGGGATGAGGCAGAGATTAGAAAGCTGGCACGGTGATGGATTGCCTTAAACAGAAGGGCGTCACTACCTTTGGCAGGAATAATGCTCTTGTCTAGAGGACCAGCTTGTCCAGAAAGAAAGAAAGATGTATATGGCTGTTGCACAGACGAGGCCTGGAGTTAGCTCACTCTCCGGATAGAAGTAATGGCGATGAGAAACAATGTTTTTATGGTGAACAGACATAGAAAGCTATTATTCGTCGGTTCAAAGGCTCACAGATTATGTAGGCGACAACCAAATTAAGGTCCCACTGTGGCATGATGAAAGATGTTGGAAGAACATGTGGTTCAGTCCCTTTAACCCTTTCCGTGCTCATGACGGAGGGGTTCCGTCATGAGCCACGGTCGGCGTGTGCTCATGACGGAACCGCTCCGTCATGGCACCCACCCATGGGGGAAGCGCTGGCACTCACACCCATGGGCAGCCGATCTAGCCCCCACAGAGGGGGATGGCAGCGGAAGAGTTTCCGCTGCCACCCCCGACCCCCCCCCACACAATCCCATGACGTCAGTGTGCACAGCGCGCGCCGACGTCATCAGAAAGCGCTGGAAACCATTTGTTTCCAGCGCGTCCAGGAGGAGCCGGTGAGTTTGTGTGCTCCGGTGGTGCGGGGGGAATTTGTAATGTATTGAGGCATCGGGGGAGAGGAAAGAATATTTCCTCTCCCCTGATGTCTCAATACAGGGCATTCCTGCAGCACGATCGCGCACAGCGTCGCGATCGTGCTGCAGGAATGCCCCCACTAGGCACCAGGGATTCCTAATTTAGTTAAAGGAAGCGACCCCTTGGGCAAGGGTCGCTTCCTTAGGGGGGCAAATATTTTTAAGACTTTTCTGCCCCCCTGGGGCCAGATCGCCTGGGTTTTTTGGCGTTTCTGGGCCCAGGGGGGGCAGAAAAGCCCACTAGAGCCAGGGATCTTTTTAAAAAAAAAAAATGGAAGCGGCCCCTTGGGGAATGGTCGCTTCCAGGGGCCTCATTTAAAAAAAAATGTGTATTCTGCCCCCCCCCGGGGGCAGATCGGCCCGTGTATTTGGCCTTTCTGCCCCCGGGGGGGGGGCAGAATACCCCACTAGACAACAGGGAGTCCTTTAAATATGTAAAGGAAGTGACCCCTTGGGCAAGGGTCGCTTCCTTAGGGGGCACATTTTTTTAAAGACTTTTCTGCCCCCCCCCCCCTGGGGACAGATTGCCTGGGTTTTTGGCATTTCTGGCCCCAGGGGGGGGGGGGGCTGAATACCCCACTAGACACCAGGGAGTTCATTCAAATTTAAATGGAAGCGACCCCTTGCAAGGGTCGCTTCTGGGGGGGGCATTTATTTTTAATGTGTATTCTGCCCCCCCTGGGGGCAGATCGGCCTGTTATTTTGGCCGTTCTGCCCCCGGGGGGGGGGGGGTAGAAAACCCACTAGGCACCAGGGATTTTGTTTTGAGTGTCATGGAAGCGACATGGTTGCTTCCAAGGGGGTAAAATTTGGTTAATGTTTTTTCTGCCCTTCCTGGGGACAGATCTGCCCCTTTTTTTTGGCCTTTTTGCCCTACGCGGGAGGGGGGAGGCAGAACACCCTACTAGGCACCAGGGATTTATTTCTTTTGCAAGGGGGGCACATTTCTGTCTGCTGTTTTCTGCCCCACCCTCAGACAAGCTCACCCGATCCCTTGGGCAAGTTCACCCCCCATTTTTCACAGCCCTATTTGAAGGCCCATCTGGCAGATTGACCATTTGGGTAGTGACATAGCGTGTTATAATGTTAATTGTTTTATTTCTTGTGAATTGCAATTGTAATGCTTTATTCCTCCCTTTTTGTTCTAGTTGAAAGCTTTTGTTCTTTAGACTGTTCCAGGTTGCGGTTTCGTTACTTTTGGTTCTGCTGTTTGTGTAGTTGCTTGTGTTTGGTAAGAGACTTTTTTTTGTAGAGTGTAAATGAGTTTCATTTCTCTGCATGAATGTGTTTTTGCAAATGGTGTAATAATAGCAGTATGTTTGGCTTCTGTTTTTTGAGTGTCAAAAACTTTTTGCATTTGTGCTCGATGTGTATTTTGTTGTCTTGTGAGTAATTGGTTTTGTTTTTTTCTTTCTAGTGGGATATCGTTGGTTTTTGCTTTCTCTCTGCAGAGTAGGTGCTGGTGAGTGTAGCTGTCTCTTGCAAGTGATTTGTATAGTTTGAGTATATAGATCTTTGTGATAAAGGCACACTTTTTTTTTTACTTACTTATTTTGCACAGTGTTGGTTGTTGTTGACTTGTTTGTGCAGTCTCCCTTCTTAGTAAGGATAATGGCTAGCCGCAGGATTACTGCTCAGCAGGTTGTTATGCTTTTTGAGTCTTCCTCTGACCATGGTTCAGAGACTGACTCTGCATCTGAGGCAGAGGAGGGAAGGGAAGATTCAGGCAGTGAGTTTTCTCTCTACATGGAATCATCGGATGATGAAGCTACTCTCAGTGCGGATGAAGCTACTCTTAGTGCGGATGAAGTGCCTGTTTTAAAGGAGGACATTGATGTGCCGATAGTGCAGCAAGAGGCATCTGGGCTGCAGCCTGGGGCTGCAAGGCTTCTAGTTGGAAGTGATGACCTCTGGGTTGCCCCAGGCATGGTGCAGCCAGCATTGCCAGACTTTACTGGTGTTCCAGGTTGTAGAGTGAATACAGAATTTTTTTTGCCGATAAATTCTTTTCAGTTGTTTATGGACGATGTGTTTTTGGCAGATTGTTGAGCAGACTAATTTGTATGCCGAACAGTTTTTGAGGGACAACAGTGCCAGCCTTAGGCCCCACTCTAGAGCTACCCGGTGGACTCCCGCAAATCTGGAAGAGATGAAGAAGTTCTTGGGTTTAACTTTTTTGATGGACTTGCTAAGGAAGCCATCAATGTCTTCATATTGGTCTACTAGTCCCTTGATGGCAACGGCTATATTTCCGGCAGTCATGAGTCGTGATAGGTATTTGCTTCTGCTTCGGTTGCTGCATTTTGTCGATAATGGTTTAGCGTTGCCACGAGATCACCCTGATTGTGACCGTCTTTTTAAGATTAGGCCTGTCGTTGATCACTTTGTTGATCGATTTTCTGAGATCTATGCTCCAGGGAAAGAAATAGCAGTGGATGAGTTTCTGGTGTTGTTCAAGGGCCGCTTGGTTTTTAGGCAATACATTCCTAGTAAGAGGGCACGCTATGGAATTAAGCTGTATATGCTGTGTGACAGTAGGACTGGACATGTCTCTAATTTCAGGGTGTACACCGGTAAGGAATCCAGGATTAACCCCCATGGTTGTCCGTCCACTTTTAGAGTGACGGAGAAAATTGTGTGGGAACTTGGTAGAGGGCTTTTTAATAAAGGTCACCATTTATATGTAGATAACTTCTACACTGGTGTGCGGTTGTTCAGGGAATTGGCCAAAGTGGACACTGTTGCTTGTGGCACAATCCGCTCTAACCGTAAAGGTTTCCCAAAAGAATTTGTTTGTCAAAACCTTGTGCGGGGACAGTGCAGTGCGTTGCGAGGAACTTCTAGCTGTGAAGTTTTCAGACAGGAGAGATGTCTACATGCTGACTACCATCCATGATGAAAGCACTTCACCTGTGACTGTTTGGGGTCAGGTTGCTGAAGCGCGCAAACCTGTGTGCATTTTAGACTATAATAGGCACATGGGTGGTGTTGATAGAGTAGATCAGAGGTTGGAACCTTACGCTGCTCTTCGTAAGGCTTACATTTGGTATAAGAAGTTGGCTATCCATCTTTTCCACTTGGCAACCTTTAATGCTTTTGTTGTATTCAAGGATTCTTGTCCTGAGTCAAAGATGACTTTTGCTAAGTTTCAGGAGTCTGTAATAGGCAGCCTTGTTCTAGTGGAACAGGCAAGTGTTCCTAGAGTTGGAGTGGTGGAGGATGTTGCTAGATTGACCACATTTTCCACATATTTGTGTGTGGAATCACCGTGCCGGCACAAATGTCCTATCAGTGTCCGGAGTAAAATGATACCTCACTTGTGTGGGTGTCCAATGCAGAATTGGCTATAAACGTATTTTTTTTAAAATGTAGCGCTTAGAATTCTCGGTGCTATACCCTTATTCCCTATGTTTTGGGCTCTTCCCAGTCACAGGCCCTTGCCCCACCCACACAAGTGAGGTATCATTTTACTCGGGAGACTCAGGGGAACGCTGTGGGGTAGGACATTTGTGCCGGCACGGTGATTCCACACAAAAATATGTGGAAAATGTGTTTTGTTTCAGCTAAATTTGAGGTTTGCATGGCATTCTGGGTAGGAAAACGTTGGGGGATCCACGCAAGCCATACCTCATTGGACTCCCCCGGTTGTCTAGTTTTCAGAAATGTTTGGGTTTGGTACTTTCCCAAGATGGCCGCCGAGCCCAGGGCCAAAATCTCAGGTGCCCCCACCCCCCCCCAAACCAGGTAGTTTTGTTATAGGTAATTTTGAAGTCTCCACAGTACGATTTGGGCCATTTCCTGTTGCAGCCACTATGCTTACCCACACAAGTGAGGTACCATTTTTATCTGGAGACCTGGGGGAACACTGGGTGGGAGGAAATTTGTGGATCCACGCAGATTCCAGAACTTTCCCACACAGAAATTTGAGAAAAAAGTGATTTTTTTCTGCAAAATTTGCGGTGTGCAGGGGATTCTGGGTAGGAGAATGTTGGGGGACCCACGCAAGCCATACCTCGCTGGACTCCCCCGGGTGTCTAGTTTCCAGAAATGTGTGGGTTTGGTAGGTTTCCCTAGATGGCCGCCGAGCCCCGGGCCAAAAACTCATGGGACCCCCCTTGCAAAACCAGGTTGGTTTGTGATGGGGAATTTTGATGTCGCCTCCATAGGTTTTGGGCCCTTGCCTGTCGCGGGTCCTTGACCCACCCACGCAAGTGAGGTACCATTTTTATCGGGAGACCTGGGGGAACGCTGGGTGGGAGGAAATTTGTGGATCCACGCAGATTCCAGAACTTTCCCACACAGAAATTTGAGAAAAAAGTGATTTTTTCAGCGAAATTTCGGTTTGCAGGGGATTCTGGGTAGGAGAATGATGGGGGACCCACGCAAGCCATACCTCGCTGGACTCCCCCGGGTGTCTAGTTTCCAGAAATGTGTGGGTTTGGTATGTTTCCCTACATGGCCGCCGAGCCCCGGGCCAAAAACTCATGGGACACCCTTGCAAAACCAGGTTGGTTTGCGATAGGTAATTTTGATGTCGCCTCAATAGGTTTTGGGCCCTTGCCTGTCGCGGGTCCTTGACCCACCCACGCAAGTGAGGTACCATTTTTCTCTGAAGACTTTGGGGAACGCGGGGTGGGTGGAAATTTGTGGATCCACGCAGATTCCAGAACATTACACCACAGAAATGTGAGGAAAATGTGATTTGTTTGACAATTTTTTAGGTTTGCAAGGGATTCTGGGTAACAGAACCTGGTGAGAGCCAGTCAAGTCACCCCATCCTGGATTTCCCTGGGTGTCTAGTTTTCAAAAATGTATAGGTTTGCTAGGTTTCCATAGGTGCCGGCAGAGCTAGGGTTCAAAAACTACAGCTAGGCACTTTGCAAAAAAAGGGTCATTTTTCATTGTGAAAATGTGGTGTGTTCAAGTTGCGTTTTAAAAAAAATACAATTTTTAGATCCTCATCTTACCAATAGACTTCTGCAGACTGAAAAGCCGTCATATCTTCTAACTGGGGAGCCCACGGCTAACTGCACCCGCCTAGGTCAACCAGACCGGCCCCAATTAGTAAGGGCTTGGTATAATCATAGGACCCAGTATGTAGGAAGAAGAAGAAAAAAAAAAAAGGAGAACAACAATGATATACTATCAGATGCATTCAGAAAGGAGGAATTAGCCTCAGTTCTCTGCCCCATTTTAATAGAGGCTGCCAGATGTTAAACGGGGTTTCCCCATTCCCTTCTCGCTCTAGTCTCGCCATGGTAAACGCGGCTTGCTAGGTTTCCCTAGGTGCCGGCAGAGCTAGGGTTCAAAAACTACAGCTAGGCACTTTGCAAAAAAAGGGTCATTTTTCACTGTGAAATTGTGGTGTGTCCACGTTGAGTTTTGCGCCGTTTCCTGTCGCGGGCACTAGGCCTACCCACACAAGTGAGGTACCATTTTTCTCGGAAGACTTTGGGGAACGCGGGGAGGGTGGAATTTTGTTGATCCACGTAGATTCCAGAACTTTCCACCGCAGAAATGTGAGGAAAATGTGTTTTTTTGACAATGTTTTAGGTTTGCAAGGGATTCTGGGTAACAGAACCTGGAGAGAGCCAGTCAAGTCACCCCATCCTGGATTCCCCTGGGTGTCTAGTTTTCAAAAATGTATAGGTTTGCTAGGTTTCCCTAGGTGCCGGCAGAGCTAGGGTTCAAAAACTACAGCTAGGCACTTTGCAAAAAAAGGATAATTTTTCACTGTGAAATTGTGGTGTGTCCACGTTGCGTTTTGCGCCGTTGCCTGTCGCGGGCGCTATGCCTACCCACACAAGTGAGGTACCATTTTTCTCGAAGACTTTGGGGAATGCGGGGTGGGTGGAAATTTGTGGATCCACGTAGATTCCAGAACTTTCCACCACAGAAATGTGATTTGTTTGACAATTTTTTAGGTTTGCAAGGGATTCTGGGTAACAGAACCTGGTGAGAGCCAGTCAAGTCACCCCATCCTGGATTTCCCTGGGTGTCTAGTTTTAAAAAATGTATAGGTTTGCTAGGTTTCCATAGGTGCCGGCAGAGCTAGGGTTCACAAACTACAGCTAGGCACTTTGCAAAAAAAAAGGGTCATTTTTCACTGTGAAATTGTGGTGTGTCCACGTTGAGTTTTGCGCCGTTTCCTGTCGCGGGCACTAGGCCTACCCACACAAGTGAGGGACCATTTTTCTCGGAAGACTTTGGGGAACGCGGGGAGGGTGGAATTTTGTTGATCCACGCAGATTCCAGAACTTTCCACTGCAGAAATGTGAGGAAAATGTGTTTTTTTGACAATGTTTTAGGTTTGCAAGGGATTCTGGGTAACAGAACCTGGAGAGAGCTAGTCAAGTCACCCCATCCTGGATTCCCCTGGGTGTCTAGTTTTCAAAAATGTATAGGTTTGCTAGGTTTCCCTAGGTGCCGGCAGAGCTAGGGTTCAAAAACTACAGCTAGGCACTTTGCAAAAAAAGGGTCATTTTTCATTGTGAAAATGTGGTGTGTTCAAGTTGCGTTTTGAGCCGTTTCCCGTCGTGGGCACTAGGCCTACCCACACAAGTGAGGTACCATTTTTATCGGGAGACTTAGGGTAATTCAGATTTGTAGAGCAACTGTTATTACCTATTGACTTTCGATGCATTTCTGCCTTCCAAATGAAAGACAATGTGTAAAAAAGAAGTCATTTTGAAAAATGACCGATAATTCTCATGCTAGTATGAGTATTCCCAATTTCGGAAATGTGCAAATATCTACTGTTTCTAAACTCTATATTTTGTTCCCATTTCAGAAATACATAGGTGTCTTTCATACCGATTTTTCCATGTATACATTTTCCCAGAATAATTGCTATATACCCGGTACATAATAAAAAACCATTGCAAGTCGCTGCTCAGTTTTAGGCTCTGGGTTCGTCGGGTTCTTGGTGAACCTACAAGTCCTATATATCCCCACAACCAGTAAGGTCCAGCGGATGTAACGGTATATTGCTTTCAAAGAGCTGTCATAATTAGAAGAAGTTACAGGTGAAAACATTGACACAAATGGCTGTTTTTTCAACAAATTTTCAATTTTTCCTATATTTAACTGTTAGTTTCTATAAAGAAACCTTGAAGGATCTACACAAATGACTCCTTGCTGAATTCAGAATTTTGTCTACTTTTCTAAAATGTATAGGTTTCCAGGATCCATTATTGCTTTCATACCAATTTCTACCATTAACTGGAAGGAGGTTGAAAGCACAAAAATAGCAAAAATAGGCAATGTCCCAGAAAAATGCCAAAACTGTGTAAAAACTTTTGGTTTTCTGACAAAAGTCTGTCATTCCCTAAAAGCTGGGAAAATGGTGATATCAGCCCCACAAACCCTTTTTGATACCATTTGCAGGGAAAAAACCAGACGCTTTCATTTGCAGCACTTTTTTCCCAATTTTCCCCCCAAAAACAAAATTTAGCTGTATTTTGGCTAATTTCTGGGTCCCCTCCAGGGGAATCCACAAACCCTGGATACCTTTAGAATCCCCATGATGTTGGAAGAAAAGGACGCAAAATTGGCGTGGATACCTTATGTGGTCAAAAAGTTACAGGGGCCTAAGCGCGAACTACCCCAAATAGCCAAAAAAAGGCTTAGCACAGGGGGGGAAAAGGCCTAGCAGCGAAGGGGTTAAGAAACACATCACAACAGGTAATTTAAAAAGGGACGTCTGATTTGTCAAACATAAAAACCCAAAAGGGCTGAAGACAACCCTTAACCGTTGCCACACAAGGCCTTGCTGGGCCAAGGAAAGACAAAACAGTAGTGCTCTAGACTATTTTGCTTGTAAATGTTGAATGTCACAAGTAAAGCACCAGCCACAAACTTCTCCCACTGCCTTGCATTTACAGTTTTTGTGGATAAACACCTGGCTGCCAGGATGGCACCAACCACTCTGAGAGGAAGATCAAAAGCTGTTAACTGTCGCCGTTCAATCTCCATGCATGGAGGTGTAGGTTGTGCAGGATCCGATGCAGGGCCTCGCTCAGCCCTACTGTTGCAACAGGATGTCCTCCTGAAGGGGCAGTCAGATTGAAGAACTTGTGTGCATGGCCTAAAGTTCTGTATACCAGACTCTCTTCGCCCAGTCTGGAGCCACTAGGATGACTTGGGTCTGGTCTTACCTGATCTCATGCAGAAAAAGCAGTGGCGGGAAGGCATACAGGAGTCCTGAACCCTAACCTAGGTGAAAGGCATCGCCTAGGGGAAAAAAGCCTTGGGAACTCCAACGTGCACATTTTAGACACTACATTCTCTAAGGTGGTGAATAGATCGAGCCAGGGTTCTCCCCATTGCTGAAAGGTGTTCTGTGCCACTTCTGAGGGTAACTGACATTAGTGATCCACCAGGTAAGGTCTGCTGAGTTCATCCACACTGGCATTTAGAGATCCTGCCAGGTGCTGGGCAATCAGAGAGTTGACTTGAGCAGTCAGCCACTTTCAGAGACGTAGAGCCTCCTGGCACAGGACCCACGACCCCACGCCACACATGGCAGTTATGTCGTTCATGAGAACCTGTACCCTTTACTCTCGAC
The DNA here is from genome assembly GCA_963921515.1 of Calotriton arnoldi. NCBI lineage: Eukaryota > Metazoa > Chordata > Amphibia > Caudata > Salamandridae > Calotriton > Calotriton arnoldi. The sequence goes on along the minus strand of CAWUFW010003752.1, from coordinate 1,414,758 downwards.
GGACAGGAGGAACGCCTTCAATGTCAAGTGAATAGCTTGCAACTCCAGGAAGACTATGTGGACGCTGCAGGAAAGTAGGATCTTTCTGGCATAGTTACCCCCACTTTTTGCCTGGTGTCAGTGTGTTTTGACGGTAGTATACTGGGATCCTGCTAATCAGGACACCAGTGTCTGAGCATTCTCTCCTCAATTCATTAGTAAGTACTTTGTACACCCCACAATTGGTATACTGGTGTACCCCTGTAAGTCCCTAGTATATGGTACTAAGGTACCTAGGGCATTGGTACACCAGGGGTCTACAATGGGCTGCAGCATGTATTGTGCCACCCATAGGAGCCCATGCAAAATGTATCTGAGGGTCTGCCATTGCAGCCCGGGTAAAATGGTTCATGCATCTTTCACTTCATATATAAGGTTTTCCTTATATCCCGGTCACTGTACTTAAAACCTATAAGTCACCCCTAAGGTAGGCCTTACAGCCCACAGGCAGGGAGCATGGTGCGGACTTTGAGGGTGCCCCTGCATGAGCAGAGTCACTCCTACGAACCCCAAAGTCCATTCTTTGTAAGTGCGGGGAAACCATTTTGATGTATATAGTGGACACTGGCAAAGTCTAGATATCCAGCTACATAAGAGCTTCAAAGAATCGGGTCATGTTTGGTACTAAACATGTTGGAAGAATGTAACTAGACTGATTTGTGTTATTTGCATGATACCGTGTACTAGGGGGCTCCTTAGAAGACCCCCTAACCCCCCAGGTCTACCTGTGTAGCCCTGCTGGGTCTGAATGCAAGCAAGTGCTGCTGCCGACCCCAGACACTGCTCTATCCTCCTGCTGCTGAGCTTAACTCAGGCAGGGGAAGGCAGAACAAAGGATTTCCTGCAGAGTAGAGCGGTCAAACCACCTCCCCTTCAGAAATAGGTGTCTGAACGCTTTCGCTGCTAGGCCTTCCCCCCTGTGCTAAGCCTTTTTTTTGGCTATTTGGGGTAGTTCGCTCTTAGGGCCCTTTAACTTTTTGTCCACGTAAGGTATCCACGCCAAATTTGCTTCCTTTTCTTCCATCATGGGGATTTTAAAGGTACCCAGGGTTTGTCGATTCCCCTGAAGGGACCCAGAAATTAGCCAAAATACAGCTAATTGTTTTTTTTTTTGTAAAAATGGGGAAAAGGTGCTGCAGAAGAAAGCGTCGGTTTTTTCCCCTGCAAATGGTATCAACAAAGGGTTTGTGGTGCTGAAATCACCATCTTCCCAGCTTTCAGGGACAGGCAGACGTTTGTTAGAAAACCAAAATTTTCTACACAGTTTTGGCATTTTACTGGTACATAGCATATTTTAGCTACTTTTTGTGCTTTCAACCTCCTTCCAGTTAGTGGTAGAAATGGGTGTGAAACCAATAATGGATCCCGGACAGCTATACATTTCTGAAAAGTAGAAAACATTTTGAATTCAGCAAGGGGTCATTTGTGTAGATCCTTCAAAGTTTTTTCTATAGAAACTAACCGTTGAATATAAAATATTGAAAATGAGTTGAAAAAAACAGCCATTTGTTCCAACGTTTTCACCTGTAACTTCTAATTATGACAGATTTTTGAAAGCAATATAACATTACATCCGCTGGACGCTTCTAGTTGTAGGACTTGTAGGTTCACTAAGAACCTGAGGAACCCAGAGCCAATAACTGAGCTGCAACTTGCTATGGTTTTTCATTGTGTACCGGCTATATAGCAATTCATTTGGTAAAATATAAAGAGTGAAAAATAGATATCAAGGACACCTATGTATTTCCGAAATGGGAACAAAATATAGAGTTTAGAAGCAGTTGTTATTTGCACATCTCCAAAATTGTGGCTACCCATACTAGCATGTGAATTATAGGACATTTTTCAAAGTGACTTCTTTTTTACACATTGTCTAACATTTGGAAGGCAGAAATGCATAGAAAGTCAATAGGTAATAACAGTTGCTCTACAATTCTGTGTTCCCCTAAGTCTCCCGATAAAAATGGTACCTCACTTGTGTGGGAAGGCCTAGTGCCTGCAACAGGAAACGGCCCGAAACGCAACATGGACATACCACATTTTTCTATTGAAAACTGACCTTTTTTTCGCAATGTGCCTAGCTGTGGATTTTGGACTCTAGCTTAGCCGGCACCTGGGGAAGCCTAGCACACCCTGTACATTTTTTTAAATCTAGACACCCAGGGGAATCCAGGATGGGGTGACTTGTGTGGCTCTCACCAGGTTCTGTTATCAGAATCCCTAGCAAACCTCAAACTTTGTAAAAAAAAAACAAAAAAACATTTACCTCACACTTCTGCAATAGAAAGTTCTGGAATCTGTGTGGATCCACAAATTTCAACCCACCCCGCATTCCCCAAAGTCTCCCCATAAAAATTGTACCTCACTTGTGTGGGTAGGCTTAGTGCCCGCAACAGGAAACAGGCCAAAACGTAACGTGGACACACAACTCATTTTTACAGTGAAAACTGATCCTTTTTTTTTGCAAAGTGGCTAGCTGTGGATTTTGAACCCTAGCTCAGCAGGCACCAAGGGAAACCTAGCAAACCTATACATTTTTTTAAACTAGACACTCAGGGAATCCAGGAGGGGGTGACTTGTGTGGCTCTCATCAGGTTCTCTTACCCAGGATCCCTTGCAAACCTCAAACTGTATAAAAAAAAACACATTTTCCTCACATTTCTGTGATGGAAAGTTCTGGAATCTGCGTGGATCCACAAAATTCCCCCCGCCCCGCATTCCCTAAAGTCTCCCGATACAAAATGATACCTCGCTAGTGTGGGTAGGCCTAGTTCCTGCGACAGGCAACGGGCCAAAAACGCAACGTGGATACACAACATTTTTACAGTAAAAACACCCTTTTTTTGCAAAGTGCCTAGCTGTGGATTTTGAACCCTAGCTCAGCAGGCACCAAGGGAAACCTAGCAAACCTATACATCTTTTTAAACTAGACACCCAGGGAATCCAGGAGGGGGTGACTTGTGTGGCTCTCACCAGGTGCTGATACCCGGAATCCCTTGCAAACCTCAAATTTTCACAAAAAAACCACATTTCTCTTACATTTCTATGATGGAAAGTTCTGGAATCTGCGTGGATCCACAAACTTCCACCCACCCCGCATTTTCCAGAGTCTCCCGATAAAAATGGTACCTCACTTGTGTGGGTGGGCCAAGTGCCCGTGTCAGGGAAGGGCCCAAAACGTTCTGTGGTGACATCAAAATTGCCCATCACAAACCGACCTGCTTTTGCAAGGGGGGGCACCTGGGTTTTTGGCCCTGGGCTCGGCGGCCATCTAGGGTAACCTACAAAACTCACACATTTCTGAAAACTAGACACCCTGGGGAGTACAGGGAGGTATGGCTTGCGTGGATCCCACGTTTTCCTACCCAGAATCCCCTGCATACCTCATATTAAGCTGAAAAAAAAAAATCAAATTTTTCTCAAATTTCTGTGTGAGAAAATTGTGGGATCACCGGGCTGACACAAATTTTCTACCACCCAGCGTTCCCCCAGGCCTCCCAATAAAAATGGTACCTCACTCGTTTGGGTGGGCCAAGTACCCGCGATAGGCAAGGGCCCAAAAAGTATTGTGGAGACATCAAAATTACCTATCACAAAATGACCTGGTTTTGCATGGGGGGGGGGGGGCACCTGGGTTTTTGGTATCGGGCTTGGCGGCCATCTAGGGAAACCTACCAAACCCACACATTTCTGAAAACTAGACACCCTGGGGAGTCCAGGGAGGTATGGCTTGCGTGGATCCCCCAGCAACATGTTCCTACCCAGAATCCCCTGTAAACCTCAAATTTAACTGAAAAAAAAAATTCACTTTTTCCATACATTTTTGTGTGGGATCACCGTGCTGGCAAAATGTCCTACCACCCAGCGTTCCCCTTGGTCTAGATGGCCGCCGAGCCCGGGGCCAAAAACCCTTGCAAAACCAGGTCATTGTGATAGGTAATGTTGATGTCTCCACAATACGTTTTGGGCCCTTGTCTGTCACGGGTACTTGGCCCACCCACATGAGTGAGGTACCATTTTTATCAGAAGACCTAGAGGAATGCTGGGTGGTAGAAAATTTGTGTCGGCCCGGTGATCCCACAACTTTCCCACGGCAATCTACACATACCGTCATCAAGTGCGAGTCCACCTACACCATTAGCCAAGTGCAGGTCCACACACACCACCAGGAAAATGCCAGCCAAAGGTCAGTACACGCAGACAGTCAGCCAAACTCCAGTTTACACACACACACAAACTCTCCCTGGTTTCTAGAGATTTTCTGCCCCCGCTTGGGTGCAGATGAGAAGAACAATTTCACTGAAACAGCCAAAATGTGTGCCTAAAAATAAGGGAGCAACCCTTGCCTATGTGGCTTCTCACTGGCATGCCCATAAACATATCCCTGGTGCCTAGTGGGCTTTTGACCCCCCGGGGGAGGTCAGGGGCTATTGCCCCCATCTGCCCCCCCGGGGAAGGCAGAAAGGCTATGGCAATTTTTTTAGGGGGGTGGGGGCATTGGCATTCCCATTTTGGGTAGCCCCCACCTCTACGTATACAAAAAAAAATCCCTGGTGCCTAGTGGGCTTTCTGCCCCCCAGGGGGGCAGATCAGGGGTTATTGCCTTCATCTGCCTTCTGCAAGGGCAGAAAGACTGTGGGATTTTCTTTGGGGGTTAGGGGCATTGGCATGCCCATTTTTGGCAGCCCCCACCCCTATATACATTAAAAACAAAATCTGGTGCCAAGGGCAGATCAGGGGCTTTTGCCCCCATATGCCTCCCAGGGGGGGTGAAAAGACTGTGGGATATTGCGGGGGTGGGGGCATTGGCATGCGCAGCTCGGGCAGCCCCCACCCCTAAATACAATAAAAAAAAGAATCCCTGGCATCTAGTGGGCTTCCTGCCCCCCCCCAGGAGGGCAGATCGGGGGGCTACTGCCCCCATCTGCCTCCTCGGGGGGCAGAAAGACTGTGGAATTTTATGGGGGGGCATTGGCATGCCCATCTCCGGCAGCCGTCACCCCTAAATAAAATAAGACAAATAATCCCTGGCATCTAGTGGGCTTTCTGCCCCCCTGGAGGGGAGGGGGGGGGGGCAAAAAGACTGCGGAATATTGTGGGGGTTGGGGGTATTGGCATGCCCATCTCGGGCAGCCCCCACTCCTAAATACAATTTTTAAAAATCCCTGGCATCTGGGGGGGGGGGAGGGGGCTATTGCCCCCATCTGCCTCCCAGGGGGGCAGAAAGACTGTGTACGTTTGCGGGGGTGAGGGCATTGGCATGCCCATCTTGGGCAGCCCCCACCGCTAAATCAAATAAAAAAAAAATACCTGGCTTCTAGTTGGCTTTCCGCACCACCGGGTGGGCAGGTTGGGGCTACTCCCCCCCGGGGTGGGGGTGGGGGGCAGAAAGACTGGAATTTTGCTGGGCAGCCCCCATCCCTAAATCAAATTTAAAAAAAAATCCCTGGTGTCTAGGGTGTTTTCTGTCCCCCTGGAGGGGCAGAAAGACTGATTATGCAGGAAGGAATTGGGGGAGCAAAGGCCCTTGCCCAAGGGGCTGCTCCCCCCTCCATGGTGCTAGTGGGTGGATCCCAAGCAGGGATCCACTAGGGAGGGGTGCCATTGGAAAGGGGAGATTCTGCCCTTTCCAACGATACCTCTACTGACTTTCTAAGTGCTCAGCGGGCTGATATTGCCCCCTGAGCACATAGAAAGTGAAACTGAAATCGGCTCATTTCAGTTTCGGTTTCTATGAAATTACGTCAGTGCGACATGCGCGCTGATCGTCATTTCACAGAAACCAAACATACAGCCTTAAGAGCTGAGGAAGCCCTTCCCTTCGGGGGTAAAAGGAAATCCCTCTGGTGCCCGCACCAGAGGGATTCTAGTGCCATGTGATTGGACGGCTGGGAGCTGTCCGACGCACAAGAGCACTGGTGCATTGGACGCCTCCTGGCCATCCGACGCACCGAAGGGGTTAAGCTAGGGTGGGAGGTGCTTACGAGTGCCTCCAGACTGCTTTGATTGGCACATTTGGTGCCCTCCTTCTATAAACCGGTTTGCCCCAGTCTCAGGTGTGAAACTAAATATAGGACAGGGGAGTGACCACCCCCCTGTCCAACTCCTCCCCTGGGAGGTGCCCAGAGCTCTGCCAGGTGGCCACTTGATTCTGTCATTTTGAATCCTAGATGGACAGAGGCCCCTGGGAGCATCTGACTGGTCAGTCCACCGGAGTAGCGACCCTCACCCTCCCTGATAGGTGAGTCACCACAGAAGTAGTCCTACTCCCTTTCTGGGTTACTTAAGGGCTCGCTTGAGGGTGGATCCTTAGATTCATCCAGACTTAGTATTCAAGAACCGACTGGCTTCCTGTGAAGATCTGTCTAAAGACTCTTCTGCTGTTAGATACTGAACTCTGCTGCTGGAACCGAGCCAGGAACCAAGACAAGACTGCCTCTGGTAGGAGACCCCTACTGAAACTTCATCTCCGTGCTCCTCCAAGTGCTGCAACCTACATGGCCGGGCATACTCCTGAGTCTCCAAGGACTCGGCATGCATCAAGATATTAAGAAGGAATCTTCCTTGTACTGAAGGAGTCACTCCCCTGCAGGCTCCTCGATGATGACGACCGGTGTGTGGATCTTGCTGTCCCACGGACACCTCAAGGCTCAACAACACAGGTGATGGTTTGGTGGCTCTCCAGAGGCCTGACATGTCTTCCCTGCAACTTGGGAGACAGCAATCCCTCTTCAGTCTACCGGAATAACATCCCTGTGCACCGCATCTGTTTGCCGTTGCCAAGGCTTGTTGTCTCTCCTGACCGAAGATCTTTGAGCTCCAAGAAGCTCCAGCCACAAGCGCCACACAGCTCCAAGAGTGATTTCCCCACTGAATCTCCTGCGACGTGGGCCTCCATCTTCTGTGCGTTGCTGAGGCCTCCCTGCAACTCCCTGTGCCTGATGCCAGAGGGTCCTCCTGGGGTCTCCATTGAATCCTGCTGGCTCACCTGCTTGCTGAGGGCTGGTTCTGACTTACCCTTGCTTAGGCTTTCTTTGTGTAACACGTCTGTTGCATTTGCCAAGGCTTGTTGGTGGTCCTGCTGGCCACTGACCCTCCTGCAGCTCGGCAACCGACATGGGACAGCTTGTGGAAGTCTCCTGGGCCTCTGCAACCTCGCCTGGGCTTCACAACTGCAGCTTCAAGACAGTATAGTACCTCTAACAAGGGTTGGCATCATGCCCATGCTCCTGCTTCTCCTGGACACCTCCCGGTGGTTTGGACTCTGTCCCTTCTTTTTGCAGGTCTGGAATCCACATCTAGGTTCCACCGACCTAGTACACGAGACTCTGTAGCAGCTGGACATCCAAGGTTGCCCGTTGACGTCAAAGGACGGTTCGGACAAAACTTCGCACCTATGCACCCGGGCTCCCTGTTGTAGGTATCCTGGTTCTCTGGGTATCAATGGGTGGTGGTGTTCTCCAACATCTCTGGGGGTGTCCTCCAACCTCCCTGGTTCCAAGTGGTTTCCTCAAGGTCCTCTGGGAAGAGTCCTGAAACAGTAAAACTCCGACTGCGATATCCGTTATCCTATGGACACTGGCACACGGGCGCCTAGCAACTATTAGTTACTTACCTGTGGTGGTTCCGTGCTCCCCCTGGTCCCTAGTATCTTGGGTGTTAGTCTTGGTTTGGTGCTCACCTCGCATTCTATTTTCTTAGCATATGGTTTTGGCCCCCCCATAGGGGCCCGTGTGTTTCATATGCTTCACAAGGTATTTTTCTAACACTGGTGTAGTTCTTTCTTGTGAGAAAGCTTCACTGACTGACTGTATGGTAATGTACCCACTTTACACCCTCCTGAATAAGCCTTAGATGCTCTCCACAGCTACCCCTTGAGAGCTTTGGTTATCAGGGACCACTTCTACGTTCACTAAGGGTTGCCTTGACTCAGGGCACGGTGATTCACCAATAGTTGTGCACCATATACTGAGCCAGCCTCCTACAGAAGCAGGTCTCCATTGGAGACCTGAGTCCTCTGATCACCACCTCTCCCAGATGATCTCTCCAATCCAGCAGTGATACATCCATCAGCTCTGGGTGGGGTAGGGAGAGACGTCTGCCGCCAGTCCTATTGCGTTAGAGCAGCCACCAATGCAGGTCTTTCGTAGTCTCCTCTGACACTTGGATGGAATCTGACAAGTTCCCCTGGAGCTGACTGAGACTTCAGATCTCACTGCAGAGTCTGCATGTCCCACTTGGCATGGCACACGAGCAAGAGGCAAAGAAGCCTCAGAGCCGCTCTCGCAAGACCCACATCAGGGGTTAAGGCGGAGTATAGAAAGCTGTCATGGTGATGGATTGCATTATGCAGAAGGGCACCACTACCTTAGACAGGAATACCACTTTTGTCCAGAGGACCAGTTTGTCCAGAAAGAAGGATGTATATGGCTGTAATCTGACAAGTTCCCCTGGAGCTGAATAAGACTTTCTATCCCACCACATGTGCCACTTGGTGTTGTCCATGAGCAAGAGGCCAAGAAACCTCAGAGCTGCTCTCACCGAGACCCACATCAAGGTCTGAAACATCAGAACACAGCCCAAATGTCCTGAACTCAGTGAGGTAGGGGAAATGCCAGGAAAAGCGCTGTATATAGGATAGCCCTGATGAATGGGAGCCTCTGCAAAGGAACCAGGTGTCATTTCAGCACGTTGATGGAAAAGCCCAACAATGTCAACAAGTCAGCTGTTGCCTGTGGTTCACAACTTCTTGAGGTAAGCTAACATTCTGCAAACAGTTGTCGAGGTATAGGAAGCATGGTATTCTCAACTTCAGCAGATGAGCTGTGACCACCACGATCACCTTTGTGAACACCCGAGGTGCACTTGTAAGGCCAAACGGAAGCACAAAACTGAAAGTGCTCTGGGTTTACCTGTAACCTCAGGTAATGTCTGTGGGATTGCAGGACAGGGATGTAAAATAGGCATCATGCAGATCCAATGCCACCATGCATTCTCCTGGATCTAGGGTAGACAGAACTTGTGCCAGTGTAAGCATTTTGAACTTGTACTTCTGGAGAAAGAAGTTTAGAGGGTGCAGAGTTCTCCAGCTATCTTTTTTTAGCACTCGGAAATACTGTGAGTAGCAGCCAGTCCCAATCTCTGATACTGGCACCCTCTCCGACTCCTTTGGCCAAAGTGCTTGGTTTTCTCCTTAGGAGTACTGGCAAGTGGTCCTCTGGGAGATGTTTTGATGTGGGTGGCATATCTAGGGGATGTGACAGGGAGGGTAGGGAGTAACCGTGTCCCACAATCTGGAGCACCCATTGATTGGATGTGCTGCTCCTCCACCCAGGGAGGTAGAAGGTGAAACGTCCTCCCAACAGGTATTCGTAAGCCACCGAGTACGATTTAAAGCAGTTTTGTGGCAGCTGCAGGGGTTTGGAATGGGGTTTGGATAGTGCTTTGCCTATGGACACTGTCAGCGTGATCTCCTGCCTCTATCTCGAAAGGACTGAGAGGCATACTGTTAAGGAACTGCTGATATCCCCTGCCAAAGCCTCGAAAGGGGCAAAGTTGTTGGGAGAACTTCCAAACAGGCGTAGGCCTAAAGAGCATGCTCTGACCTTGCTCTATCTAAATCTTTCCAAAGCAGAGTATGCCTTGGCTCCAAGAGACTGGAGCCATTAAAGGGCATGTACTAAGGATTGCTGGATGCTGTTTGAAAATCCAGAGGAGCAAATCCAGGTGTGGCACTGAAGTACTGTGCTGGTCCCGACTGCCCTAGACAGACAGTCAGTAGTGTCCAGATGCTAACATATGGAGTACTTTGCTACATCTAGCCTGTCTCCAGTGAGGCGTCGTAGGGTTGGCCAGATGTCATCCGGAACAGCTGGCAAGATGTCCACCACCCTGTCCCACAACACATGCGAGTACCTCCCCAGAAGGCAACTAGTGTTGACTGATTTGAGTGCAAGGCTGGCAAACGAGAACATACGCTTGGCAAATGTCTTCATCCGTTTAGACTCCCTGTCTTGCAGGGCTGTGGGGAACATGTTGAGATTGAGTCTACTTGTAAACGCCTGCACCACAAGGCTTTCCGGGGTGAGGTGTTGAATGAGGAAGTCTGGATTCCCAGGGGCAAATCTGTGCCACCTTTAGACTTGTCGATTGACTCGGGGGGCAAGATCCTTGCTTTGACCAGGTGCCCATCAGTACATCCGACAGGGCCTCATCAAAAGGGAAGAGAGGCTCTTAATTAGTTTGACCTGGGTGAAGGACCTCATTGAGAAAATTAGTTTTGACCTCTGTGTTTGGTAGGGTGTGGTCTAAGACTTCTGCCGCCCTCCGAATCACCGTAGTGAAGGAGGCAGATTATTCTGTATCAGTGGTAGGTTTAGGGGACGAAAGACCAATGTCTGGTGAGATTTCTAGACCACTGGCATTGTGTTAATCTAAAACTACATTTTTGCCATCATAAGGGTTCTTATCTTCAGGATTATCGTCATCTAAATGATATTCAGAATCTGAATGGAGATATTAGTAGGCTATTTATGGCCTCAAAGGGAATTGTGGTAGAGCTTCCACATCTGAGAAAAATATTGGTTCTGGTTCCGGCATTGGAGCTGGTATCAAGACTCTGGCTTGGGTCAAGTTGCACAGTCGGAATCTGGGACAAATCCACCAGCGGTAACTTGACTGGAGGATGCCTCTGATCCGTTAGGCCCAGAGTCGCACCAGAGGGATCTGGAGGAGTACTACAGATTTTAAATAGGGCCATTTTCAGCTGTTGTGGCTTCGCCGATCACCCACGGAAGTCGGGGCACCCTAAAGCAGAACCTGGGGAATGACTGTGGCCTAGAGGTACTAGAGGACGTTGTGCGAGTGGCAGGTTGAAGGAGAGCAGTGATTGAATTTATTGTGTTGTTTGGACTTCTTCGACCTACCTGAGCTACACGACTTCAACGATGATCAGTTGCGAGGCCAGCCTCTCAGTTGTAGAGCAACTGAACTCTCAACTTCGACTGAGACTGGGACTTCTTTGACTTCCTTTCGAATACAAGAACGTCAAGGTTGGCTTTGTGGTCGCAGATGGCCGTTTGGTTCATTTCCGCACAGCAGTCACATGATGCTTGGAGCTGAGACACCAGATGGAGACTTTGTGGGTATCTGTCACATTTGGAAGTTGCAGCCCTGCTCCGTTTGAACCCTGTGAGCTTCTGAGGGGACATATCGCTAGCGCACTGGAAACATTTTAGGGATTAGAACTTCTGTCAGGTTGACAGGCTTCAACAGTGCTCTCGATTCGCGCCGGAAGGCGCTTACAGAAAGGAACTTATATCAGTGTGTGGAGGTGGCACAAATATAGTGGCCCGGGTGTCACATCTGGGGTGGGACAGATCTGATGAAGAGCCACAAAACGTCACCTATTTGCACCCAAGGGAATTGCTATAGAAAATTTTCCAGACCCAGTTTGGTGCCTTAGGGTATTCATAAGGTGAGAAATCTGCTGTTAGAAGTCTTTATCAGAATTAAAGTCTCAGCAATTCTGGTGTTTCTCAGGTTATGCAATATTTTGCATTTTAAGATTTTTCCAGGCAAGATGGAGGGATGGTTCATTATATACTTTTTGAGTACAAACTAAATGCATACGGAGCAGTAATTCTGACATTAACAAGCATGATATAACAAACAAAGCATATAGTAGGAGCAGCAATGTCTAATGTCCATTGGGAAAAACAACAACACACTAGGCAGATGAACAAAGATTGGGTATCACCAGCAGTTAAAGTGTCAGCATTACATAATATGAGAAGATTTAATATGAAAAGATTTAATATAAGAAGAATCCAAGAAATGTGTTGGTGTCACACACCAGACTATGATTTAAAAAAAGAAGGGTATGGCAGTGGGGTAGGCTCCTTTAATAGTATAGGTTCAGAAATAGCCAGAAGGGAGACGCAGACTGCTATGGAACCCAACTGTAAGCAAGTTGGCTTCTGTCTCTTGCATTGTGTGGGCTGTTTGTCTCAAAGGTGCAAGACTGTGTACTGGCTCTGGGTGCACCTATGAGGTTACCTTGGTGGGAGGAGGCAGGCCTCTCTTGCAAGATCAGACGTTAATCCAATAAGGTTTCCCATTGGTAGAGGCAGCTGGGGCTCCGGTATGGGGGCAGGCATAGAGCAACTGGCAACACTATCCGAGGGTTCTAAATACCTGGAGGTCATAGTGGGGACTGATTGTCCTGGAGATCTTTACCACCATTGTATGATGTTTTACAGGGGATAAGATATGTACAGTTTTCCTGCATCAACCAGGTGGTGTTGGGACATTAAAAGCTATCACTGTGTATAAACACTTATTGGATTTATAAAATGTTTTATCATTAAAGTCAACTATTCTTTGACACATACATTGATTTAATATTAGTTGGAGTACCGGAACTCTGCTTTCCTTTATGGGACCTTCAGCATCTCTGTATATTACACCAAAAGAAATGTAGTGCATGACATAATACTCTGCCTGTTTCAAAAGCAAGGGAAAGGGCAAACAAATCAGCGGTGGTTAGAGTTAATTTGCAATAAGTTAGCCTGTGGAGACTGAAAACAGTGGCAGAACAAATGTATGAAAGAAAAGTTTTTATTATATATATTTCATCGGTAAATGTCTGTAAACAGTTCTCTTTATAATTCATTATATCCAAAAAGATCCATATATTACCAAATAATATATTTGATATTTTGCCTGAATTAACTTTACAGAATAAAACATATGTACAACCAACCAATAAAAACTTCTGAAAGCAGCAGTTTTGAACATGCACTTTTCTGTTATGCATTGTCTATAATCCAGCATTAGGAGGAATTTAGGAGCATAATGTAAATGTGTTTAACTTGGGTTCTGCGACTTCCTATGTAGTTATTGCAAGTTGATGATGAAAGGGTCACTTTAGCAAAGTAGAGCAGAGGACCCAATCTTAAAATAAGCAACCTTAATTATAGGGCAATAAGGACGCAACATGTGGTGAAGTGTAAAACAGTAATGTACCCTAGTAGAAACTGAAACCTTCAATAAAATATAAAACAGGACATTTCTCAATATTATCTTTTTACAGCACTATCCGTAATTGATTTTTCCTACATCCATTTTGGAAAGAAGAAATACTAAAGGGTAACAACTCAGACCCATCTTCCAATCCATGAGTACCTGGAAAGTGCCACTCCATTGGGTAGCAATTGTAAACCAAGAAAACACTTAAGTTCACATATTTATATGTGACATGAATTTCCTGGTCTCATTTGCCACCAATATTGACAGCCAAACAACATTACATGAATGCATGCACACTGAACAACATTCAAATTTAAAGGTTGTAATTCTTTGAAAGGCTTGATACATCTTCTAAAAGGATGCTCTTTTGCTGCTTTTCATTGAGGGCATCGAACAACTCCTCAACCTCACACTTTTCATCAATACTAAGCATCGTCAAAATCATCTGCAATTAAAATAAAACATTATTCAGTTGATTGTGCAGACGAGAATTTCTAGTGAGTGCTAATTCTATGCATACTCGATATGCTTTAAACACAATCCGACCACACTTGAACAGTCTTGCTTTAAAGATGGGCTGCAGAAAATTCTTTTGAAATAACTGAAATACCAATCTACATGATCACATAAGAGCTCTTCCTTGACTTTTGGTGGGTTTTTAAAAGCACTTTATTTTGTAAAGTATAAACCTGTCCCAATGAGCTTTCAAGTGTAAATAGAGATAAACAATTTGAATAGAGTTACATTAATCAGTAAAAAATAGGTAGAAGCATTACAAAATTTCAAATGTTTTTTGAGCTATACAGAGTTTATGAACAAGCGAATGGGTAAAACAATATAAAGAGACTTACATTAATACAAAGTAGTACTAGGTTTGAAAACGTTTTTGGATAATTAACAAAGGGTAAGGTACATTATATTTATTTTATGCATGTGATAAATATACGTAAGTAAATCACTACCATCACACAGGGCCTGATTCACAAAAGTAAATATACACGTCTATATTTACAACTACACCTAGGTGTACCTCTACACATTTTTTGCTATCCGACAATTCTACATGGAGATTTACACCTAGGTGTAGACTTGCATGCCTACACCCCCTCAAATCAGGGGGTAGAGTATCCTAAAACAGAATTTACAGTTTATTATTCTTAAATATATATATATATATATATATTATATATATATATATATATATATATATATATATATATATATATATATATATATATATATATATATAAAAAATAAAAGTAAAATATTTAAAAATACTTATATATTAACCTAGAACTAATAAAAAAGTTCCAGGTCACTAGCAGACCAAGTTAAATGTGTATAAAGGATAAGTTACTTACACCTGTAATCCTAGTACTTTTCCAGGAGAATTCTCATCAAAGGCATAAGCACTGAATAGTCCCGCCCACATGCAGGGTCCCCAGAGCACATATCAAATTCAATGTATATTTAAAACCTTTAAAAAAAAGTACATAGTACCCTAAAACATACATTTATATGTACAAATATATATATATATACACACATACAGCCTAAAGAAATACATATATGTGTGTGTGTATATATATATATATATATATATATATATATATATATATATATATATATATATATATATATATATATATATATATCCTCTCACACTGCTTCAATGCTTTCACCAGTCCTGGAAACGGAAAGTAGGCACGGACCACGTTTCTGTGCAAAAGATGTTTATTGTCAGTCGGCCATGACGCGTTTCGGTCCCTCGTGGACCTTGAACACATGACAACGCTCATTACCATTTTCTCCCCTTTTAAAGTGACAGTGATTAGTGCAAAGTTCCGGTGATTTCACCATAGACATTGAAGACATACTATGGTTTTACAAATTTGATACATTTCCGTTTTTTCTTTTTTCTCTCCCCCACAATTTATATACTTATTTTTTGTCCTTACAATATTATATTGCACTATCGCAATTTGCCTTCGATCGTGGGTGCAAATAAACGTAACTATAAATAAACATATATTGAGTACCATAACAACTTATTTCCATACATTTATAATATATGATAATAAATAAGGGCTAAAATTTCATTTTAATCAATTAATAATTAAAATTGTTTGGGTCAGTCCTATGTTAAAAACGGAATGTAAAACATAGTAAAAAAACACCATAGAGACCATTTTGTATCATATTTGCTTAAATGCAATTTGTATCATTATGATTCTTGTTTCAACTTAGTTTGTCTAAGATGTTGCTCATCCTGTCCTGTGCTATCTACTAACTATCATTAAAAGAATATATATATAAAAATGGAGTGTAAAGTGCCTGTGCATAATGTGTTCCACTTCCTTAACACTACGGATATGGACCTTAAAAGTGACCTTCTAAAAAGTTAATATAACCCTAAATGTGCAAATAACAAATATTAAAAAAACATTATTTTTACGGTTAAGGTCAGGTGGCAGCCTCAGTATTTTTTCATTTTTACTTTCCGTTGGTGTTGGATATCCTCCCTTTTTATCCCCCTCCAATCACTAATAGTATAGATGTTCATAGGTTCAAATCCCTGTTTAAAATCATGAGCTAAAAATGATTTAAAACTGATGTAGCTTTGGAATCTTAAAAACCCCACATTGCTGACTTATGAAAGGGATTCCTATATACATGTGTAAAGATCTTCTGTGGTGTTAAGGCCTCCCGGGAATTTACTGTCGAGATTTAGAATATATCTAGTTTCTAGTTTTCGCAGTATTCCTTCTCTATCACCTCCTCTTCTGTTTTTTGGTACCGAGTCTATGAGGTAATATAGGAGAGGTTTTGGGTCATTATTATGGGTTTCCTGAAAATGTCTGGCTACAGGGTAGGTTGGATCTTGGTTTGTTATTGCCCTTAGGTGTTGTAAAATTCTTTTATTTGCAGGGAGTTTTGTACTCCCTACATATCTTAGGTTGCATGGGCATTCCAAGATATATATGGCGTAATCTGTTTTACAATGCAGCGCACATGTGATCTCTACCTCCCTATCACAGAATGGGGTTTTATATGTTTTTTTGTTTATACCGTGCTTGCAGGCCTTACAGTTTGAACATTTTGAAACCCCTTTCATTGCGTGAGCCAATTTATTGGTTCAACAACCTCCGGACTACTCTTTACTAGACTTCCACTCATGGAAGGAGCCCTCCTATAGGTTATGCCCAGAGATTTAGGTAAAGTACTGCCTATGATAGGGTCATTTAGTACTATAGGCCAATTGCGTTGTACAATATTTTTGATGGTTTTATTTTGCATATTGTAAGTTGTGATAAGCCGCAATTGAAAAGATTCTTTTTCCTTTTCTTTTTCTATAGATTTAGGTTTTAACAAGGAATCCCTCTCTAAGCTGCTGGTTTTCTTGATAGCTGCGTCTATTGTTCTGCATTTGTATCCCCTAGCTAGAAATCTGTTTTTGCATTCTAGTTGCATTTTTTGTAAATCCTTGGGATTGCTGCATATTCTTTTAATTCTCAACATTTCGCCATAGAAGATGCTATTAATCAGCTGTCGTGGGTGAAAACTTGTTGAATGCAAAACTGAGTTCCCCGCAGTTTCCTTTCTGAATAATCTTGTTTCCAGTTTATTATGCTTGATAAAACCTTCTACATCAAGGAAACTGATTGACTGGGTACTAATGGTTGATGTAAAATTTAAGTTAATGTCATGGTCATTAATATTATTTACAAATTCATTTGCTTCTGTTATAGAGCCATCCCAAACAATAAAGATATCATCTATAAATCTAAGAAACATTTGTATATGATTTTCCATAAAATGCCTGTGCGTTACACTGAGGACCAGCTCCTCCCACCACCCCATGTGTAAACAGGCGTAGCTAGGGGAGAAGCTGGCCCCCATTGCAACACCACACATCTGCTGATAGACACACTTGTCAAATAGAAATACATTATTGTTTAAACAAAATTGGGTCAGATTGCTAAGCATTACACTGTGAGTAGACAGTCTTGTTTTTCCTTTTCCCTTATATATATATATATATATACACACATACACATACACACACACACACATACACACACACACACACACACACACACACACACACACACCCTAAATAGAGACTAAAAATGCCCAAATTATATTGAGTTTTTCATTTAAAATGAACCATACACATTTAACATTTCTGCAATACAGAAAATGAAACTTAAAAGTATAAAACATAGCCTTTAATTGAAAGGAAAAAGGCAAGGGAATGGAAGGCATTGTTAGCCAATAGGCTGCTGCATTGTAAACTGCAACAGAGAAAAACTGGCACAGTGCCTTTAAGACCTCCAAGACCTCCTTAATCCAATCATGCCCCACAGGTGACAGTTAGGTCAGGTCTTTTTTACGGCGACAATAAATATTCAGAGAATAACCTATATCACAGCTGCTGTGTTAAGTATTCATTCGGGGACGAGGGAGGGTTGCTTATGACTTTGATGAGCAGTCCCCTGGAAGAGAACTAGGATTAGAGGTAACTTATCCTTCTCTTCCAGGGGATACTCATCAATAATCATAAGCTCTAAATAGAATAGCTAGCCCATCCCAAACCCCTGCAGACTAAAACAACACAATTACTAGCAGCTAAGAAGAGAATCAACCAAAAAGGTTTCTTTGTGAAGCCTTCCCTACTTGAGCATCTGCCTGAGAGTTTCGACAATAGTGGTGAGCAAATGTATGTATCGAACGCCATGTTGCAGCCTTACAAATCTCTGCGATGGGTACATTTCTGAGTACAGCAGCAGTGGCTGCCTTACCCCTTGTAGAATGAGCCCTAGGTCTACAAGGAAGGCGCTTATTGGCTAACTGGAAAGCGAGAAGTATGCAAGAGACTATCCACATCACATAAAGATCGGTTGTTTGGAAGAAGCCAAACCAGTGCACATCGGACCATAGTTAATAAACAAGTGGTCAATTCGTCTGATCTTTATTTTGTTGAGGTAAAACTTAAAAAGTCTCTTAAGATCTAAAGAATGTAAAGGTATTTCTGGTGGTGTGGAAGGGTTGGGGAAAAACGTTGGAAGAGTAGTGGTCAGATTGATACGGAAATCAGAGATGACCTTTGGCAGAAAACTAGGATGTGTTCTCATGACTACCCTGTTTGCATGAAAAACCAGATAAGGTTCTTTAGCACAAAGAGCCTAATTTCGCTGACTCTGCGTGCTAAAGTGATAGCAACTAGAAAAGAGGTCTTCCAAGTACAATGTTGTAAAGAAGCTTTGTGTATGGGTTGAAAAGGGGGACCCCTTAGCTTTGAGAGAACAACATTAAGCTCCCATGAGGGACCTAACTGGAAGTTAGACCTTTTTCAAACCTTCTAAGAAGTCTTTGACTACAGGCATCTGAAAAAAGGAACCCTGTGTGGAAGACTTTCTGTAGGCCGTAATGGCTGCAAGGTGTACCTTTATGGATGTAAACTGCAGACCAGACTTCCCTAGGTGCAACAAATAAGGTAAGATTACGATTTCTTGACCTAGGATATATTGATGACCATTCTGGGCACACCATAAATAGAAATGATTCCATTTGAAAGCGCACAATTTCCTGGTAGAAGGCCTTCTAGACTCTTTCAAGATGTCCACACAGTCTTGGGAAAGACCAAAATGTCCATAATGCAAGAATTCAGGAGCCATGCCATCAAGCTCAGAGAGGGAAGGTTGGGGTGGAAGATCCTCACTTCTAGCTTGTAGAGGAGAAATGGTCTGCAAGGCAACTTCCTGGGTGATCTTTCGGTAGGTGAAGAAGATCTGGATATCACCAGTGGCGAGGCCACCCTGGAGCGATCAGGATCATTCTGGTCTTGGCTCTGTAAAATTTGTTGATGACCATTGGGATCAGGGGTATGGGAGGAAATCTGTATAGAAAAGTTCTGACCAGTTGATCAAAAGCGCATTCCCTTTGGATCCTGGTTGGGAGAACCTGGATGTAAAGTCGTGGCATTTTGCATTTGTTTTGTTTGCAAACAGGTTTATTTGTGGCGTTCCCCATTGCTGAAAAATGTCTTGAGCGAATTCTTCGTTTAGTATCCAGTCATGAGCTTCAGCGAAGTTGCGACTGAGACAGTCTGCTTGAACGTGTAGTGCGCCTGGTAGGTGGATTGCTGAGATGGTCAGGTCTCTGGCAAGTAGTCAGTTCCATATGGCTTGTGCCTCCAGAGACAAAGGGCGTGACCGGGCTCCTCCCTGCTAGTTCAAATAGTGCATAGTGGTCGCAATGTCTGTCTGTACCAGGAGGGATCGTGTCTGAATGGACGGGTAAAAGGACTCGAGTGCGAGATGTACTGCACTCAGTTTCAGCATGTTGATATGGTACAGTTTCTCCTTGTCCGACCACAGGCCTTGAACTTGTAGAGAACCCAAGTGGGCTCCCCAACCCTGGAGGGAAGCGCCCGTAATAAGCGTCTGTGTGGGAAGTTCCTGGTGAAAAGGAACTCCTATTGTGAGATGACGACTCTTCATCCACCACTGGAACCATTTCTTGGCCATTTGTGAGAGGACCACTCTGTCTTCCTAGAGGCCCGAGAACTGAGACCATTGATCTTCCAGTGTTTGCAAGAGAGGTCGCATGTGTAGCCTGGCATTGGGAACAATGTAGATGCAAGATGCCATGGAACCCAGAAGAGAGGCTACTTGCCTGGCCAATAGATAGGGAGTGTGGAGGAGAGGGAGACCTTTGTCGTTGATTGAGGATAATCTCTCCTCCAAAGCATATAGTCTTGCATTTCTTGTATCCAGGATTGTACTCAGGTAATGTATTGTTTGCTTAAGAATTAGAATAGATTTTTTTTATTGACTTGTAGGCCTAGCTGTTGCAAAGCGTGTATGCAGATCTGCAGATGATCCCGAGTGAGAAGAGGAGAGGAACTTTTGATTAGTCAGTCATTAAATATGGGTAGACGAAGATTTTCTCCTCCGCAGGTTTGCGGCTACCACCTCCATGAACTTGGAGAACGTGTGAGGTGCTGACTGAAGATCGACTGTGCACATCCAGTCCCCTTGGTAGAGCTGGGGATAGAACTGGTGGAGAGCAAGCATCCTGAACTTTTCCCTCCGGATAAACTTGTTCAAAAGTCGTGCATCTAGAATGGGTATGTACTACCGAGTTGGACCTTTTTTCTGAACCAGAAAAAAGCACGAGTAAATGCCAAGCCTTCGTTGGGAGTCTGGAACTTCTTCGATGGCTTCTCTCTGGAGCAGTGTGTTGACTTCTTTTTGTAGCAAGACCTGTTGATAGACTATTTTCCTTGGTGGAACGGCAGGAGGAGTGGTCTTGAAACCGGTGGAGTAGACCCTATGCACAATATTTTAGACCCACGTCGTTTATCTTGCGCCACTCCTCCAGATGCACAAGTTACTAACTTGTGTAACGATATATCTGTAAGAGACAGTAGTTAGTGATAGATTCCTTACCTTAGAATATCCCCAGGCGTCAGGCTGGATCCGGAAAGTTTTGCGTAGCAGTACCCTTGCGCGTCGGTAGGCGGCGTCGTGCGGCTCCGCGTCCGTCGTCGGCGTCGTGATCGCCGGGATGACGTCGCGGGCAGTACTTAGACGCCGCCCCTGCGCGCTGACGTCAGTTCTGTACACGACTTTCCGCGCCAGGAACGCAGAGCCATGCAAGAAGCTGACACAGGTGTCTGAAAAATACTAGGGCCCTGAAAGGGATGTCCTTAACCCTAGAAATCAGTTCGCAGAACGGGGAGGATGGGTGGGCGGTAGGAATCTATCACTAACTACTGTCTCTTACAGATATATCGTTACACAAGTTAGTAACTTGTGCATCTGAAAGAGACACGTTAGTGATAGATTCCTTACCTTAGAATAGATACCCCAGCAATACCAACCCCGGTGGTGGGTCTGCGAACAAAGATCAGACAAGGAAGTCCTGGAGGACAGAACGGCCAAAGAAGCCGTCCCTCCGGACCTGACTGTCAAGGCAGTAATGCTTAGTAAACGTGTGCAGCGAGGCCCACGTAGCTGCCTGACAGATAACCGGCAGCGGAACACCGCGGCCCAAGGCCGTGGTAGCAGCCGTTGCCCTGGTGGAATGGGCACGCAGCCCAACAGGAGGCTCCTTCTTAGCCAAAGAATAGCAGGTCTTGATGCACAAGGTAACCCAGCGGGAGATGGTCCTCTTGTGCACCGCCCGACCTTTTTGGCGCCCACGTAGCCAACAAAGAGCTGGTCATCCACCCGGAAGTGTTTTGTGCGGTCGATATAGAAGGAGAGCGCACGTTTTGGGTCCAGACGGTGGAGCCTCTCTTCCTCTCTGGAAGGATGCGGAGGCGGAAAGAAGGTGGGCAAAGTGATGGTCTGCCCAATGTGGAAAGCAGTAACCACCTTTGGCAAGAAGGACGGACGCGTCCGAAGAACAACCTTGTCTGGATGAACAGACAGAAAGGGAGGTTTGCAAGAAAGAGCCTGGAGCTCACTCACCCGCCGAGCGGAGGTGATGGCCACCAGAAAGGCTGCCTTTAGAGTCAGAAGACGAAGAGGACAGTTATGCAGAGGCTCAAAGGGACCGCACATTAAAAAGGTAAGAACCAAGTTCAAGTCCCACTGAGGCATTACAAACGGAACAGGAGGGAAGAGGTGAGTAATGCCTTTTAAGAACCTGTTAACAACAGGGGACTTGAAAAGGAGGGCTGATCAGGGAGCCTGAGGAAGGCCGAGATAGCACAAAGATAACCCTTGATGGTACCCAGGGCAGAACCCTGTTGGGCCAGAGAGAGAAGGAACAGAAGGACCTCAGAAAGAGGGGCAGAAAGGGGATCCACAGCCTTTGCTGTGCACCATGCCACAAATTTGTTCCACCTGCAGGCGTATACCACCTTAGTGGAGGGACGCCTGGCTGCCAGAATCACATCACAAACTTCGGGAGGCAAGTCGAAAGGAATCAACTGCCGCCGCTCAATCTCCACGCAAGCAGGTGTAGACTGGACAGGTTCGGGTGGAGGACCGTCCCCTGCTGCTGCGACAGAAGATCCTCCCGAAGAGGCAGACGGATCGGGGGATCTATGCTCATATTGAGTAGCTCGGGATACCAAACTCTTCGAGCCCAGTCCGGAGCCACAAGAATGACTTGGGCCCGGTCGTGCCGAATCTTCTTCAACACTCTGGGTAGAAGTGGTATAGGCGGAAAGGCGTACAACAGACCGCAACTCCACTCGCGACGAAAAGCGTCGCCGAGCGAGTGCCGCCTTGGAAATTCCAACGCGCAGAACTGATGACATTGCGCGTTCTCTTCGGTGGCGAATAGATCTAACCAAGGCTCTCCCCACTGTAGAAAGAGTCCTTGCGCCACTTCCGAGTGAAGACGCCATTCGTGATCCATCATGCACCTGCGGCTGAGTTCGTCCGCCCTGGCGTTCAGAGAACCTGCCAGGTGTTGAACCATCAGGAACATGCCCTGATGTTCCAGCCATGTCCAGAGGCGCAGAGCCTCCTGACAAAGGGTCCAAGACCCCACCCCGCCCTGTTTGTTACAGTACCACATGGCGGTGGTGTTGTCTGTGAACACCTGCACTACCTTCCCTTTGACAGAGGGAAGGAATGCCTTGAGTGCAAGCCGGATCGCCCGGAGCTCCAGAAGGTTGATATGGAGCCGGGACTCCGCCGGAGACCAGAGGCCTCTGATCTCCGCCTCTCCCAAGTGACCGCCCCATCCCAGAAGGGACGCGTCCGTCACAACTGTATGCTCTGGCTGGGGAAGGGAGAGGGATCTGCCCATGACCCATTGCCGGTTCGAGAGCCACCACTGCAACTGTTTTGCAGTCCCCTCCGAGATCTGGACGTGATCGGACAGGTTGCCCTGGTGCTGCGCCCACTGGAACTTCAGGTCCCACTGCAGAGCCCGCATATGCCATCTGGCATGATTGACCAGCAGGATGCAGGAGGCCATGAGGCCCAGCAGCCTCAGGGTCATCCTTACCGAAACCCAGGATAAAGGCCGAAAGATCGGAATCATAGCCTGAATATCCCGGACTCGCCGTTCGGGAGGATAGGCCCGAAACTGCGTCGTGTCCAGAACTGCTCCGATGAAAAGGAGCTGTGGAGAAGGAATGAGATGCGACTTCGGCACATTGATGGAGAACCCCAGCGAGTGCAGGAGTTCGGCCGTAGTCTGGAGGTGGGAGACGACTGCCTGGGACGAGCCCGCCTTCAGCAGCCAGTCGTCGAGGTAGGGGAAGACTGAAACCCCTGCCCGGCGCAGATGAGCCGCGACCACCGCCATCACTTTCGTGAACACCCGAGGGGCACTTGTAAGGCCAAAGGGGAGCACGGTGAACTGAAAATGCTCGTGGCCTACCGTGAACCGAAGGTAACGCCGGTGGGCCGGCAGGACGGGGATGTGGAAATATGCGTCCTGCAAGTCCAACGCTACCAACCAGTCTCCAGGGTCGAGGGCAGTCAAGACCTGAGCTAGGGTGAGCATCTTGAACTTCTCCTTCCGGAGGAAGCGATTGACGTTCCGGAGGTCCAAGATAGGACGCATGTCCTCCTTGTCCTTTTTGGGCACCAGAAAGTAGTGGGAGTAGCAACCACGCCCTACTTCTGGGGTCGGAACATGCTCGATGGCCCTCTTGGTCAAGAGGGCCGTGACTTCCTTCTGTAGAAGCACCAAGTGATCCCCTGACATGCGGTGGAGTTGAGGTGGCATGGCTGGGGGGTGGTCTCGAAGGGGAGGGAGTAGCCCCTTCGGACAATGTCCAAGACCCACCTGTCCGAGGTGATGGTGCGCCAGTGGGGAAGGTGATGGCGGACCCTGCCCCTACTGGCGTGCCGTGCACCTGAAAGGAGGGACTAGGAGGGCTTGGAGGCCGCGGACGGGTTGGAGGTGGTGGCCTGACCCGCACGCTGGTTGCCCGATCCGCCACGGCGGAATCCACGTCCTCGGCCACGCGAAGACGCCTGCTGCGCGGGCCGGTGGCTGGGCTGCTGACGTGAAGGGCGCCCCTACCGTGGCCACGATAGGGGCGAAAAGCAGAAGGCAGCGGAGGGCGTGTAGCAGAAAGGCCCAGGGACTTGGCAGTAGCCCGTGAGTCCTTAAAGCGCTCCAACGCATGGTCTGCTTTGGACCCAAAAAGACCGACTCCATTAAAGGGCATGTCCATGAGAGTATTCTGGACATCCCCTGAAAAACCAGTGGTTCTCAGCCAGGCGTGGCGGCGGAGCGCCACCGTCGTTGCAATCGACCTGCCCAGCGAGTCGGCGGTGTCAAGGCCACAACGGATAGTGTATTTGGCCGCATCCCTTCCTTCCGCAATGGCGCGGGAAAGCAGTGCCTGGACCTCCTCAGGGCACTGGGGCAAAACATCCGCCACCGAATCCCACAGAGAGTGGGTATAGCGGCCCAAAAGACAAGCGGTGTTAACGGACCGCAAGCCAGCACTGGAGGAAGAAAAACCTTTCTTCCCAAACTGATCCAGGCGTTTGGATTCCCTATCCGGAGGAGCGGTAGGGAAGGCGGTTTGGGAAGCGGAGGCTTGGACAACCAAGCTCTCAGGAGTGGGGTGGACAGAAAGAAACAGGGGGTCGCCCGGAGCGGGGCGATGGCGTCGTGACACGTTCCGATCCACAGGAGCCCCTGTGTTGGGCTTGGACCAGGCGCCCAAAAGAACGTCTGTGAGGGCGTCGTTAAACGGCAGCACAGTCTCCGCAGAGGAGGCTGCCGGCTGAAGCACCTCTGTCAAGATGTTAGGCTTGACCGTCAAAGTAGGGAGCTGGAGACGTAAGGCCCCAGCAGCCCTACGCAACACCGTACCAAAATTGGCCCCCTCCTCCGTAGCCACGGGAGGAGACAGCATGCCAGTGTCAGGAGAAGTATCCAGACCACTGGCCTCCCCTAGACTCTCTGTCCAGTCCTCATCATACTGACAGTTGCGAGTCAGAGGGTCATCAGACCCCTCCCAGTCCTCCTGGTCCTCCTCTGGTTCAAAATAAGGAGGAGGAGGGACATTTGGGACCCAAGGGCCCCTCGGCGCCGGAGCCGGCGTCGAGCGACGTCGCTCCGGGTCCATGTCCGGAGCCGGAAGGAACTGGGGACGACGCCGCCCGGAGCCCAGGGCGGCGTCGAGAACGGCACCGGAGACATCGGCGCCGGCGGAGGTGTCGTGAGGTCGACCGGCGTCGATGGGGGTTGTGGAGCCGGGATCGAGGCCGGGGCCGAAGCCGGAGCCGGGATCGAGGCTGGAGTCCCGGGCGACGCCGGGGCCGGAGCCGCCGGCGACGCCGGAGCAACCCCATCAGGGCCCGCGGGGCCCGAAGGCGCACCGGAGGGGCCTGAAGGCCCGAAGAGGCGGGCCATGGCCGACAGGAACTCCTGTACCTTGGCCGGATCCGCCCCCGAACCCGGGAAGGGCGGGTAGGACGGGGGCGACTCCACAGGCAAGTCCGGGGCCGCGGGGCGGGGACGGTGCCGGGAGGGGCCTCAGCCGAGTCGCGAGACCGGGCGAGGCGAAGTCCGAGAGCGACGATGCTGCTTGGACTTCTTGTGCTTAGACTTACCGGACGAAGAAGACTTCGACGCCGACGACCGGTGTGCACTCCGCGAGCGACCCCTGGACCTCTCACGCGACCGGGGCCTCCGTGGAGCCGAATGCCGGGCCTCGAGGAGCTTTCGAGACCGCTCTCGCAAAGCTTTCGGGTTGAGGGCCTGGCATTCGGGACAAGACTCGGTGTCGTGGCCTCGGCCGAGGCAGAAGAGACACTCCCAATGCGGGTCGGTGACGGACATCATCCGCGCACAGGCGCCGCATCGCTTGAAGCCGGGCATCCCTACGACACCTTAAAGATGGAAAAAACAGTGAAAAAATCACCAAAAAGTATGGTCAAAAATTGACCAGGGCACTGCTCTTCCCGGATCTGCGCTTGCTGGCGCGGAAAAAGAAGAACTGACGTCAGCGCGCAGGGGCGGCGTCTAAGTACTGCCCGCGACGTCATCCCGGCGATCACGACGCCGACGACGGACGCGGAGCCGCACGACGCCGCCTACCGACGCGCAAGGGTACTGCTACGCAAAACTTTCCGGATCCAGCCTGACGCCTGGGGATATTCTAAGGTAAGGAATCTATCACTAACGTGTCTCTTTCAGATGTGCAACAATACTTCCCCCCACCGGAGTGGGACACGGAGAAAGGGGAAGCGAGTGCTCATCGCTTTGCTGGTGTTTTTGTGGTGGAAGACGATGGACGAGGAGCTCCTCTTCTCGAGCAGGTCTGTGGGAACGGTAATGTGACCTTCCTTGATATTGTTGGTGAGTTGACAAGTGAGGGGTTTGAACCCTCTGCTGATGGGAGCGACAGTCGTAGGGACGGAATCTGCAGTGGAATTCTTTTAATTTCTCAAGGCCCACTGCTTTGAGTGTGTCCAGGTCTGTTTTCTTCCACGCCATCTCGTTATCTGCATGTTTGCCGAATAATGAGTTGCTGGAATATGGCAAATTTAGAATATGGTGCTGGGCTTCAGGTTTGAGACCTGTAAGGTGTAACGAGGAAGATCGTTGTGCACACATGCCCTGGGAGTATCCATGGGCTGCAAAATCAGAGGGATCAGCAGCTGCACTAACGACTTGATTAGCCACAGACCACCCACTTGAAGGATCTCTTGGAAATCTTGCCTATTCTCTTTAGACAATTTCTTGGTGAATCTGGATAGTGAGTCCTAAAGAGATCTGTTATACCTCCCCAACAAGGCGGAGGCGCTACCCACAATCATAAAAAATGTAGAGGTGTTACACATATTTTTACTCAGCGAGTCCATCTGTTTGCTTTCTTTATCTGGCGATACTGTGGAAGAGGATGACCCTGGATGTTTACTTCTGGCAGCAGCCACGATTATTGGGTCAGGTGGTGGATCCGACCTGAAAAGTGGATCTGTGTCAGGTGCATTATATTGTTTCAGAATACATGGTAGTGGAGTACCTACAGATGCTGGAGTGAGGAATGTGTGTAATGCTGGTTTCAACAAGCCTGGTACTAGAGGCAGTAGATGTCTGGACGCTGCTCTGTGATGAAGAGTTTTAAACATCACTGATGCCGACGCGTCCGGTGCAGGTATATCGACGTTAAGTTTTGTTGCCCTTCTGATTAAAACATCACTAAATGTAACAAGGTCCTCCACAGGTGAAATCCTTGCCAGAGAGAGTCGGATAAGGTTGGTGAGTAATCCCTCACTGAAGACTAGGAAGTAGTGGAGGACCATGAAGGAGATCTGTGCCTGACATGAGATCGTTGAGATGTGGACTGTGCCTGCTGTGGGGAGTTTTAGATCTTGATCTTTGCGTTTGCGGTGACAAGGATCTTCTCCTTTGTGGAGATTGAGATCTTTGAGGGGATATTGCTGGAGGCAATGGAGATTAAGCCTTAGGAGAGAAAGTACATGGAGGAGTACTCCTCGGGGGAGGTGTATGCTTAGAGCCCCTGGATGAAGAGTATGTTTGAGAGTAGTCCAAAGCTGGGCTCTGAGGTGGAACACGCCCACCTTTTACACTCTGCAACCACCGTGAGAAAGGTTGATGGAATTTTGTAGGGATGTATGCAAAATCCTGATGTCTGCAGAGGAAGACAAACTTCTTGGTGTCGATCTCCCTGTCCTCGACCTCCATATTCTCGACGTCTATCTCCTTCTCGATGTTGATCGAGATTTGTCCGGCTGAGAGTGACTCGATGTCGACGGATGCCTTGCTTTCTCTAGTGCGGACGTCAACCGGTGGGGTGTCGCCAAATGTCTTGATGTTGCCTCTGGGGACATCGATGGATTCTTCGATGTCCATCTTCTTGACGCTGAGATGGTCAACAGCACCTTAAACACCGTCGGCTTCGATGTCGGGGAATGCAGCCTTGTTGTCTACTTTCTCTGAGTCGGCAGGGCTGTCGATCTTCGTCTCAACAGCAAGCCCTCCATCATCGGACGCTTCAACGTCGATTGATGTCTATCTGGCTCTTTTGACGTCAATCGTGATGCCGACAGCGAACACACAGGAATCGGTCTCGACGGTGATCTCCTACCTGGTGAAGGAGAGCGGCTGTAGGAGGCTGGCTTAGTATATGGTGCACACTTATTTAAGTGATGCACCTAGCACTAATCCAGTCAAACCCTTATGGTGATTTTAGTGGTCTTTGATAACCATAGAAAGCTCTCAAAGTGGTAGCTGGGAGAGCAGCCTTCCGGCTTATCGTGAAGGAGTGTTAAGCAGCTTGTTATACCAGTTTAATCAGTAGTGTAAGTTACATGAAAAAGAACCACAGAGTGTTTGTATAAAAATACTTTTTATTTATTGCACAACACTCACTAACACATTGGTATATCTCCTACCCGGAGATATCAACAGAATAAACAATCAGTTAAGTAGCACAAAATTCAGTGGTCTCCAGGGGGAGACCAAACCATATACTGAGGAAGTGGAATGCAAACTGCAAAGAAGGAAAGGACTAGGGCCAGAAGACCCAGAGGAGCTGGGGACACAAGGAACCACATAAGGTAAGTGCCCAGGAACCCCATGCAGGCTGTGTGCAGAGTGGAAACACAGCCATATGAGCAATGGAAATCAATGGAGAAGTCGCGGTTGCAGTTTTGAAGGACCCTTCCCAGAGGACCCCGAAGAATTGCCTTGGAGGATGGAAGGTTGGACAGCCACCCCACCCATGGATGCCTCGGGAACCAGGTTACCTACACCAGGGAAGCCAGGTGCATATGGGTGAAGAGACAACGGAATCCTCCATAGACGACAATGGAAGACTTAGAAGAAAATGCCTCTGGAAAAGTTCAGGAAGGAGTCTGGTGGAATCCAAGGGTGGATTCTGGAAGTAAAAGACCTCCAGCAGAGGGGACAGAGTCTATGCCACTTGGACCTGACCAGGAGGTACGAAGACACAATGCCCTCTGAAGCCGGGAGGTTCAGAAGAATCAACGGTGATCATGTCACTGCAGTCGAGAGGACCAGGCGATGCGGAGGAAGTGCATGAGCTGTTCCAAATCGTATGTTGGTGACTAGTAGGTTGGTATCCGGCGGGAGCACCAACAAGCCTTGGTAGCCACAACTGTGTGAAATACGAAGGACCAACGTTGGGACCAGCAAGGTCCAAGGTACTCACCAACAGCACAGGGGTCAGAGCAGGCCCCGAGCAAGCAGGAGAGCCTGCTGAAGCAGTAGAAAACCTTCAAGAGAACCTACAGGCCAAAGGCACATTAGTCGCAAGAGGACCTTGAGCAGCTCACCATAATGAAGGCCCACGGTGCAGAGGATGCGGTGAGGACGCGGATCTTAGCAGGAAGAGATGCTGTAGGCTGGAGCTTCTTGTACTCTGAAGATCTCTGGATTGCAGAGCCATCAAGCCTTGGCAACGGCAAGTCGACGCAGTGCAAAGGGGTTTGGTCCCAGTGGTTCCGACGAGGGATACTAGCCTCAAAATTGCAACTAGGAATGGTCAGGCCTCGAGGGTGTTGCAGAACGACCACCTGTGTTGCTGAGCCTCAGGAAGTCCGTAGGATGACAGGTGCAGCAGACCGGTCAGCTTTGTTGCGGTGCCCGCCTATGCATGGTAGTGACTCCTTCAATCCAAGGGAGATTACTTTGGTTGTCCTTGATGCCCACAGGTCTGTTGAAGAACCTGGAAGAAGCACAGACAGACAATGAAAAAGACTTGCAGAACAGCGAGACCAGGAGCAGCAGGAGTCTTCCTTGGTGCGGTCTTGGTTCCAGTTGAAGTCCAACGAAGTCTAAGTGTCCAGACGGTTGAAGAGCTACGTAGTTTCAGGCTAGAGTCTTGTCCCATGACGAATCTGAAGACCCGCCCACAGATAAGCCCTTAACTACCCTAAGGGAAGGGTTGGAACAAATCGCGGTCCCTCCCCAGAGGAGGGGATGGACAGAGGGAAGGATACTTCCATGTCCTTTGTCTAGTTTTAATCCAGAGCGGGAGCAAAGGGTTTCCTGAACTGGCTCAAACTAGAGGATGCAAGGAGAGCACCAAATGTGCCCTTCAAAACAGTCTGGTGGCACTGGCAAGCGCCCCCACCCCAGCCCAATACACTAAAACCTGTTTGGGAGGTGGTCACACCTCTTTATGACAGGAAAACCATTGTTCTACCTTCCCGTGCTCGAGCTTGGCTCAGCAGTAGGAGGGCAGAATCGTGTATGTGGTTGGTAGCAGCACTAGATTGCTGTCAGACCCTGAAAGGCTGTTATCAGAAGTACAGAGGGGTACCCCAAGGATCATACTTCCAACACTGGAATCGGTGTTGGGGTATGATTCCAACATGTTTGATACCAAACATCACTGGGTTCGGTGCAGCCACTATATAGTTAAACATCTCATAATGACTGATGTCCACCATATGATTTAAAATGGCTGACCTCACTTACTAAGCCTGGAGAATCGACTCCAGGGTTTGTAGGGGTGTCCTCCTCATGCAGGGACACCCTCACACTTATAACCGAGCACCCTGCCCTCAGGACTGAAGAGCCTGCGATAGGGGTGTCTTATAGGTTTTAAGTACAGTAAACCAGATGTAAGGAAACATATCTGTCATGAGAGGTGCAAGCACCAACGCGTACTGGCGACAATGGCAGGCCTGTACTCTCAGTTTAAGTAATGAACAAGTTACTTACCTTCGGTAACGATATATCTGTAAGAAACATAGGTTAGTTATAGATTCCTTACCTTAGAATTACCCCAGGCGTCAGACTGGATCCGGAAAGTTTTTCGTCAGCAGTACCCCTGCGCATCGGAAGGTGGCGTCGGTCGACTCTGCGTTCGTCGTCGGCGTCGTGGTGGCCGGGATGACGTCGCGGTAGCTACTTAGACGCCGCCCTCGCGCGCTGACGTCAGTTCTGTACAAGACTTTCCACGCCAGAAGTGCAGAGCCATGCGAGACACTGACCACTGGTGCACAAAACTAGGGCCCTGAAAGGATGTCCTTAACCATAGAAGTCAGTTCGCAGAACGGGGAGGATGGGTGGGGCGGTAAGGAATCTATAACTAACCTATGTTTCTTACAGATATATCGTTACCGAAGTTAAGTAACTTGTTCATCTGAAAGACACAGTTAGTTATAGATTCCTTACCTTAGAATAGATACCCCAGCAATACCAACCCCGGAGGTGGGCCTGGGAACCAAGTTCACACCAGAAAGTCCTGGAGAACAGAACGGCCAAAGAAGCCGTCTCTCCGGACTTGGCTGTCCAGGCAGTAGTGTTTCGTAAACGTGTGCAGCAATGCCCACGTAGCTGCCTGACAGATGTCATTTAGGGGGACTCCTCGTCCCAAAGCAGTAGTAGCTGCCGTCGCCCTGGTGGAATGGGCACGCAGCCCCACTGGAGGCTCCTTCTTAGCCAAGGATAGCAGGCTTTGATGCACAGAACGACCTACCTGGAGATGGTCCGTTTGTGCACGGCCCGACCTTTCTTAGCGCCCACGTAACCAACAAAGAGCTGGTCGTCCACCCGGAATTGTTTGGTGCGATCCAAGTAGAAAAAAAGCGCACGTTTTGGATCCAGACGGTGGAGCCTCTCTTCTTCTTTCGAAGGATGCGGAAAGAAGGTGAGCAAAGTGATGGTTTGGCCAATGTGGAAAGAAGTAACCACCTTGGGAAGAAAGGAAGGTCTAGTTCTAAGGACGACCTTGTCTGGATGGACAGCCACAAAGGGAGGCTTGGAAGACCGAGCTTGCAGCTCACTCACCCTGCGTGCAGAGGTGATGGCCACCAGAAAAGCAGTTTTCAAAGTGAGAAGTCTGAAAGGACAGTTATGCAGTGGTTCAAAGGGAGCGCACATAAGATATGTCAGAACTAAGTTCAAGTCCCACTGTGGCATTACGAAGGAAACAGGAGGAAAAAGATGGGTAATGCCCTTAAGAAATCTATTTACAACAGGGGACTTGAAAAGAGAAGGCTGATCAGGGAGCCTGAGGAAGGCTGAAATGGCCGAGAGGTTGCCCTTAAGAGTGCCCAGAGCAGAGCCCTGCTGGGCCAAAGAAAGGAGGAACAAGAGAACCTCAGAAAGAGGGGCAGAAAGGGGATCCACAGCCTTTGCTGTGCACCATGCCACAAATTTATTCCATTTGCAGGCGTATACCGTCTTAGTGGAGGGACGCCTGGCTGCCAGGATTACATCACAGACTCCGGGAGGCAGGTCAAACGACGTCAACTGCCGCTGCTCAATCTCCACGCAAGGAGGTGGAGGCTGGACAGGTTCGGGTGGAGGACAGTCCCCTGCTGCTGCGACAGTAGATCCTCCCGAAGAGGCAGTCTGATCGGAGGATCGATGGCCATGTTGAGTAGCTCGGGCTACCAGACACTTCGTGCCCAATCCGGAGCCACAAGAATGACTTGGGCCTGGTCGCGCTTGATCTTCTGCAGCACTCTGGGTATAGGCGGAAAGGCGTTGGGAAGACTGCAACTCCACTCGCGACGAAAAGCGTCGCCTAGCGAGTGCCGCCTTGGAAATTCCAACGCGCAGAATTGCTGACATTGCACGTTCTCTTTGGTGGCGAATAGATCTAACCAAGGCTCTCCCCACTGCTGAAAGAGACCATGCACCACCTCCGAGTGAAAACGCCACTCGTGATCCATCATGCACCTGCGGCTGAGTTCGTCCGCCCTGGCGTTCAGTGAACCTGCCAGGTGTTGAACCACCAGGGATATGCCCGGATGTTCCAGCCATGTCCAGAGGCGAAGGGCCTCTTGACATAGGGTCCACGACCCCACCCCGCCCTGTTTGTTGCAGTACCACATGGCAGTGGTGTTGTCCATGAACACCTGCACTACTCTTCCCCGGACAGAGGGAAGGTAGGCTTTGAGTGCAAGACGGATCGCCCGCAGCACCAGAAGGTTGATGTGGAGCTCGGACTCCGCCGGAGACCAGAGGCCTCTGATATCCGCCTCTCCCATGTGGCCGCCCCATCCCAGAAGTGATGAGTCTGTCACCACCTTGTGTTCTGGTTGGGGAAGGGAGAGGGATCTGCTGTTGACCCAATCCCGGTTCGTGAGCCACCACTGCAATTGTCGTGCAGTGCCCTCCGAGATCTGGACGCAATCGGACAGATTCCCCTGATGCTGCACCCACTGGAACTTCAGGTCCCACTGCAGAGCCCGCATATGCCACCTGGCGTGATCGACCAGCAGGATGCAGGAGGCCATGAGGCCCAGCAGCCTCAGGGTCATCCTGCCCGAAAACCGGGATAGGGGCTGAAAGATCGGAATCATAGCCCAAATATCCCGGACTCGCTGTTCGGGAGGATAAACCCGAAACTGCGTCATGTCCAGAACCGCTCCGATGAAGAGGAGCTTCTGAGAGGGGGTCAGGTGTGACTTCGGCACGTTGGAGAACCCCAGCGAATGCAGGAGGTCGGCCGTAGTCTGGAGGTGGGAGACGACAGCCTGGGGCGAGCCCGCCTTCAACAGCCAGTCGTCGAGATAGGGGAAGACTGGAACCCCTGATCTGCGCAGATGAGCTGCGACCACCGCCATCACTTTCGTGAACACCCGAGGGGCGCTGATAAGGCCAAAAGGGAGCACTGTAAACTGGAAGTGCTCGTAGCCTACCGTGAACCGCAGGTAACGCCGGTGGGCCGGCAGGACGGGGATGTGAAAGTAAGCGTCCTGCAAGTCCAACGCTACCATCCAGTCTCCGGGGTCGAGGGCAGGCAAGACCTGAGCGAGCGTCAACATCTTGAACTTCTCCTTCTGGAGGAAG
The DNA here is from genome assembly GCA_963921515.1 of Calotriton arnoldi. NCBI lineage: Eukaryota > Metazoa > Chordata > Amphibia > Caudata > Salamandridae > Calotriton > Calotriton arnoldi. The sequence continues at coordinate 1,380,951 of CAWUFW010003752.1, read as the reverse complement.
CGGTTGACGTTCCTGAGATCCAAGATAGGACGCAGGCCTTTGCCCTTCTTGGGTACCAGAAAGTAGTGGGAATAGCAACTACGACCTACTTCTGGGGCAGGAACACGCTCGATGGCACCCTTGGCCAAGAGTGCCGAAACTTCCTGTTGGAGAAGGGCCAGGTGATCCTCCGACATGCGATGGTACTGAGGTGGCATGGAGGGAGGGGTTGTCTCGAAGGGGAGGGAGTAGCCCCTTAGGACTATTTGCAAAACCCACCTGTCCGACGTGATGGTGCGCCAGTGGGGGAGGTGATGGCGGATCCTGCCGCCCACTGGCGTTGGTGGCCCTGAAAGGTCGGACTAGGAAGGTTTGGAGGCTGCTGCAGAGGGGGCTGTGGTGTACTGGCCCGCCCGCTGGCCCCCAGAACCACGCCGGTGGCCCCCAGAACCACGCCAGTGGTTCCCACATCCCCGGCCGCGCTGGGGCTGAACAGCTTGCGCCGGCCTGTGGCTCTGGGCGGGACGTAGCGGGGCACCCCTTCCGTAGCTACGAAAGGGGTGAAAGGCAGACTGCTCAGGGCGGGTGGTGGAGAGGCCCAAGGACCTGGCCGTAGCCTGAGAGTCCTTAAAGCGCTCTAGCGCGTTTTCTGCCTTGTCACCGAAAAGGCGACGGCCATCAAAGGGCATGTCCCCAAGGGTGGATTGGACATCCCCAGAAAAACCAGTCGAACGCAACCAGGCGTAGCGTCGAAGGGCTACTGACGTTGAAGTCGTCCTGCCAAGTGCGTCAGCGGTATCCAGCCCACAGCGGATGGTAAACTTTGCTGCGTCTCTCCCCTCGGCAACTGCAAGGGAGAGTATGGCCCGGGCCTCCTCCGGGCACTGACGCAGCACCTGCACCACCGTATCCCACACGGAGTGGGTGTAACGGCACAACAGACATGCGGTGTTTACCGACCGCAGTCCCAAGCTGGCGGAAGAAAACATTTTCTTCCCAAGGTGGTCCAGCTTTTTGGATTCCCTTTCCGGTGGTGCGGTAGGGAAGGTGCCTTTAGAAGTGGAGGCTTGAACCACCAAGCTCTAAGGGGTGGGGTGTTGGGAGAGGAGGGTGGGGCGCCCGGGGCCGGCGTTGGGCAATCATCCTGTCCACAGGAGCCCCTGTGTTGGGCCTGGACCAGGTGCCCAAAAGGATGTCCGTGAGGGCTTCATTAAACGGGAGCAGGGGCTCCGAAGAGCTCGCTGCCGGCTGAAGCACCTCTGTCAGGAGGTTAGTCCTGACTGCCACCGTAGGAAGCTCGAGGTTGAGAGCCTCGGCCGCCCTACGCAACACCACTGCGTATGACGCTCCCTCCTCCGTAGCCACGGTAGGAGGAGACAACATGCCTAGGTCTGGGGAGGTATCCAGACCACTGGCATCCCCCAGTTCCTCTCTCCAGTCCGGATCATACTCCAACTGGTTTGTCAAAGGGTCTCCAGACCCCTCCCAGTCTTCCTCACCCTCCTCTGGCTGAAACTGGCCAGGGTGGAACACAGGGACAAAAGTACCCATTGGCGCCGGATCCGGCATCGGCCGATGCCGGTCCGGCTCCGTGTCCACATCGGGGGGGAAGCCGGCTGGGGGTCCAGCCGACGTCGGCTGCGGACGTGGTGCCGGTGGAATCGGCGCCGGTGAAGGTGTAACGAGGTCGACCGGCGCCCATCCAGATCCAGGGGGGCCCTGCAGTGCCGAGGCCGAAGCCGCCGGCGTCGAAGGCCTAAGGCCCCCAGCCAAGTCCGCGGGGCCCGAAGGCGCGCCGGCGGAGTCGGGCTGCCCAAAGATGGCGTGCATCGCTACGTAAAATTGACGAAGCTGGGCAGGGGTCGCTCTCGGTCCCGGGAAGGGAGGGAAGGCCGGAGTCGACGCTGAAGGCTCCGCACGCATAGCCGCGGGGGGGCACCACCCGCACCCTTCGTCGCGCCGGCCGACGGACGAGGGGAAGTTGAAGAGCGACAATGCTTCTTCGACTTACCTCACCCCGAGTGCGAAGATTTAGAAGAGGAGTGATGATGACTCCGCGATCGGTCCCTCGCCCTCCCACGTGACCGGGACCTTGAGCGACGCGGAGCCGACTGCCGGGCCTCGAGGAGCTTTCGGGACCGCTCCCGCAAAGACTTCGGGGCCATGGTTCGACAGTCGGAGCACGACTTGGGGTCATAGTCGCGCTCCAGGCAGTAGAGGCACACACGGTGCGGATCCGTCACCGACATCAGTTGGGTACAGGAACCGTATGCCTTGAAACCTGGCATCCCTCGTGCACCAGGAGTCGGTTGCGACTCAAAAACGAAGTGAACAAAAGTCGCAAAAAACTCAGTCAAAAAGTGACTGGGGGTACCGCTCTCTCCGGATCTGCGATTGCTGGCGCAGAAAAAGAAAGAACTGACGTCAGCGTGCGAGGGCGGCGTTTAAGTAGCTACCGCGACGTCATCCCGGCTACCACGACGCCGAACGCAGACTCGACCGACGCCACCTTCCGACGCGCAGGGGTACTGCTGACGAAAAACTTTCCGGATCCAGTCTGACGCCTGGGGGTAATTCTAAGGTAAGGAATCTATAACTAACTGTTTCTTTCAGATAGTACTTGTAAGTCTCTAGTATATGGTACTGAGGTACCCAGGGCATAGGTACACCAGGTGCCTCCCAGGGGCTGCAGCATGTATTGTGCCACCTATGGGAGTCTAGTTAAACTCAGACTACAAGCCTGCTATTGCAGCTTGTGTGAGATGGTGCTTACACCACTCACAACAGATATCATTTTCCTTATATCTGAGGTCACTGCACTTAAAACCTATAAGTCACCCCTAGGGCAGGCCCTTCAGTCCTGAGGGCAGGGTGCTTGGTTATAAGTGTGAGGGTGCCCCTGCATGAGCAGGACACCCTTACAAACCCCAGAGTCGATTCTCCAGGCTTTGTAAGTGAGGTCCTCCATTTTAAGACATATAGTGGACATCAGTCATTATGAGAGGTCTAACTACATAATGGCTGCATCGAACCTGGTCATGTTTGGTATCAAACATGTTGGAATCATACCCCAACACCGATTCAGGTGCTAGAAGTATGATTCCCATGTACTGGGTGGCTCCTTAGGGGACCCCCTCCACTCCTGATAACAGCCTTACAGGGTCTGCCAGAAAGCTAGTGCTGCTGCCGACCAGAGACACAATTCTGCCCTCCTGCTGCTGAGCTGAGCTGAGCTCGAGCAGGGGAAGGTAGAACAATAGGTTTCCTGTCACAGGGAAGTGTTACCACCTCCCAGACAGGACTTCGTGTATTGGGCTGGAGTGGGGGCGCTTTGCAGTACAACCAGACTGATTTGAAGGGCACGTTTGGTACCCTCCTTGCATACTCCGGTTTGAGCCAGTTCAAGAACCCTTGGTTTCTGCTCAGGCATGAAACTGGACAAAGGACAGGGAGTATCCTCCTTTCTGTCCAGCCCCTCCTCTGGGAGGGACCCCCCCGAGTCGTTCCAACCCTTTCCCTTGGGTACTTAAGGGCGGCCCTGTGGGTCATCAGATTTGTTGTGGAACAAGACTCCCTTCTGAAACCAAGACACTCTTTGACCATCTGGACACTTGGCATTCGACTGTAACCGTGACTGCATCAAGGAAGACTCCTGCTGCTCCTGGTAGCTGTTCTTCAAGTCTTCTGCCTCGTCTGTGCATCACCCAGGTTCTCCAGAAGGCATGTGGGCATCAAGGACATCTGACGAAATCTCCCTTGGAGTGAAGGAGTCACTCCCCTGCATTTGCAGGCACCAAACGAAACTGACCAGTTCTGCTGCTCTTGCTGTCCAACAGACGTCCAAAGGCTTAGCAAAACAGGTGGTGGTTCTGCAGCTCCCCAGAGGCCTGCCATGTCTTCTCTGCAATTTTGAGAGAATGAGGCTCTTCTCATTCTTGGAAGAGACCTTGCGCCACCTCTGGATGTAGATGCCATTCGTGATCCGCTAGGCATCGACGGCTGAATATGTCTGCTCTGGTGTTGAGAGAGCCCGCCAGGTGTTGAACCACCAAGGATATGCCCTGAAATTCCAGCCGTGTACAGAGGCGCAAAACCTCTTGACAAAGAATCCACTACCCCACCCCGCCCTGTTTGTAGCAATACCACATGGTGGTGGTGTTGTCCGCGGACACCTGAACCAGCATTCCCTTCATTGAAGGAAGGAAGGCCTTCAATGTCAGTCAGATCGCTCTGAGTTCCAACAGGTTGTTGTGGATCCTCTATTCTCCACTTCTCGCAGATGGTCGCCCGAGACCAAAAGTGATGCATCGGTCACCACAGTGAGCTCTGGTTGAGGAAGATAGAGGGGTCGACCACTGACCCAATCACAGTTTGGTGGTCACCATTGCAGATCGTTAGTGGTTCCCTCCGAGATCTGGACCATGTCAGAGAGATTTCCCTGATGCTGTGTCCACTGGAACTTCAGGTCCTACTGCATAGCCCTAATATGCCAGTAGGCATATGTCACAAGAAGGATGCAGGAGGCCATGAAGCAATTTTAAGGATAGTATCCCTCGTCTGAGCCGCTGGGACCAAACCCCTGTGCACCACATCGACTTGCCGTTGCCAAGGCTTGTTGGTTCTGCACGCTAGAGATCTTCAAGCTACAAGAAGCTCCAGCCTCCAGCACCTCATCCATCGAAGATCAGTGTCTTCACTGCATCCCTTGCACCGTGGGCCTCCAACTTTGGTGAGCTGCCTGAGGTCCTCTTGCGACTCCTGTGCCTTCGCCCTGTGGGTCCTTTTGAGAGTCTTCCTTTGCTTCAGTGGGCTCTCCTGCACTTCGTGAGTTCCTTGGACCTTGCTGATCCAAACGTTTGCATCTTTTTGCTTTCCACGCCACTTGCAGCTACTAAGGCTTGTCGGTGCCAGACACCGACCACCTAGACACCGACATCCGATGTGGGACAGCTCGTGCACGGCTCCTGGTCTTCCTCAGCGTCACCCGGTCCTCACAGTTGCAGTGACAACGTCACCGTCTTCACTCCTGAACCTCCCGACATCGGTGGACATTGTGCTTCCGTGCCTCTTGGTCACCTCTGAGTGGCATAGACTCCGTCCCCTCTGCTTGCAAGTTATCCTCTTCAAAAATCCACCCTTGGGTTCCACCAGAAAACCTGCACAGTCTTCTCCACAGGCATCTTCAAGTCTTCCATTGTCGTCTACAGCAGGTTTCGACATCACTTCACCTCTATGCACCCAGCTTCCCTGTTGCAGTTAACCTAGTTCCTGAGACATACACGGGTAGGGTGGCTCTCCACCTTTCCATCTTCCAAAGGGTTTCTTCAGGGTCCTCTGGGAAAGGCCCTTCTTTAAAACTGCAACCGCGACTTCGCCATTGATTTCTATAGGGCACACGGCTATGTTTCCAATCTGCACACAGCCTCTGTGGGGTTCCTGGGTACTTACTTTGGGTGGTTCCTTGTGTCCCCAGCTCCTCTGAGTCTTCCGGTCCAAGTTCTGTTCTCCTTTGTAGTTCGCATTCCACTTTCTTAGTATATGGTTTGGTCTCCCCCTGAAGACCAGTGTATATTTCTGCTACTTACCTGATTATTTTGAAGTATTCTTGTGTGTATTGTTGATAACTCTGGGTAGGAGATATACCAATGTGTCAGTGATTGTGTTGCATATTAAATAGACTTATTTTATAAACACTGTACGGATCTTTTTCATCTAATCCACACTGTCGAAGAAATGTGGTAAAAACAAGTTGCTTTACACTCCTTCAAGATAAGCCTGAAGGCTGCTCTCCACCGCTACCACTTTAAGAGCTTTCTATGGCTATCAAAGACCACTAAAATCAACATATGGGTTACCTGGATTAGTGCAAGGTGCATCACTCCTATTGTGCACCATATACTAAGCCAGCCTCCTACAAAGATCCTCACGCACACCTACAAGGCCCACCACGACCTAGGACCTGCCTACATCAACCGTAGACTGAACTTCCACAAACCCTCTAGACACCTGCGCTCCTCTTCACTTTACCTTGCACCCACCCACCCACATCCGTCGCAGACACAGCAGTGGTCACTCCTTATCCTACATCGCTGCCAAAACCTGGAACGACCTTCCCCTCCAGCTCCCTCGCCGTCAGACTTCAGACAGAGACTCAAGACATGGCTCTTCGAAGGAGACTCAGCGCCCAGATGCCTCTAGGGGTGCCAGCGTTGCGCTTTACAAATGCTGGTTGATTGAATGATTGATTGACATTGTGGTTTCTTGATGGAAGTGAATACATCCAACCAAGGCTCTCCTCATTCTTGGAAGAGACCTTGCACCACCTCTGGATGTAGACGCCATTCATTATCCGCTAGGCATCGACAGCTGAATATGTCCGCTCTGGTGTTGAGAGAGCCCGCTCGGTGCTGAACCACCAAGGATATGCCCTGAAGTTCCAGCCATGTCCAGAGGCGCAGAACCTCTTGAAAAACAGTCCACTACCCCACCCCGCCCTGTTTGTAGCAATACCACATGGTGGAGGTGTTGTCCGTGGACACTTGAACCAGCATTCCCTTCATTGAAGGAAGGAAGGCCTTCAATGTCAGTTGGATCGCTCGGAGTTCCAACAGGTTGATGTGGATCCTCTAATCACCACTTCTCGCAGATGGTCGCCCGAGCCCAAAAGTGATGCATCTGTCACCACAGTGAGCTCTGGTTGAGGAAGATAGAGGGGTCTACCACTGACTCAATCACAGTTTGGTGGTCACCATTGCAGATCGTTAGTGGTTCCCTCCGAGATCTGGACCATGTCAGAGAGATTTCCCTGATGCTGTGTCCACTGGAACTTCAGGTCCTACTGCATAGCCCTAATATGCCAGCAGGCATATGTCACAAGAAGGATGCAGGAGACCATGAAGCCCAACAGCCTCAGAGTTAGTCTCACCAAAATCCAGGATAGAGGTTGAAACATTAGTATTATAGCACGAATATCCCGGACTCGCTGTTTGGGAGGTTATGCTCGAAACTGCACGTTGTCCAGAACAGCTCCAATGAAAGGGAGCATCTGAGAGGGAGTCAGGTGTGACTTTGGCATGTTGATAGTGAATCCCAGCGAGTGCAGAAGGTTTGCCGTAGTCTGGAGGTGGGAGACGACTGCCTGGGGCGATCCTGCTTGAGCTGCAAACCAATGCCATTATTTTCATGAACACGTGAGGAGTGCTGGTAAGACTAAAGGTGAGCACTGCAAACTGAAAGTGCTCTTGACCTACCGTGAATCGCAAGTAGCATCTGTTGGGAGGCAGAACGGGAATCTGAAAGTAAGCGTTCTGCAAGTCCAGCGATACCATCCAGTCTCCATGTCCAGGGCAGACAGGACTTGTGCGAGCATTTTGAATTTCTGCTTTATTAAGAAGAGATTGAGAAGCCATAGGTCTAGAACAGGACAAAGTCCTCCGTCCTTTTTGGCCACCAGAAAGTAGCAGGAATAGCAACCACAACCTACTTCTGATGCCAACACCTTCTCTATAGCTCCCTTGGCCAAGAGGGGTAACACCTTCTGACGAAGCAAGGAGAGGTGGTGTTCCGTCAGCTTGTCATAAGTAGGTGGCATGGGTGAAGGGGTGGTCACAAGGGGAGGGAGTAGCCCCTTTGGATGAGCTGCAAAACCCAGCGGTCTGATGTGATAGACCTCCAGTGGTGCAGGTGATGGCATATCCTGCCCCCCCCTGAAAGCCCGTGATGGTCGGAGGGCATACTAATAGGGTTTGGAGGCTGTGGCTGCTGGACTGGCTCGACCTCTGGCAGCCTGTGCTCCGTGGTCTGTGGAAACCACGTCCTCAGCCACAGATTGTGAGGATTGTTGGCCAGTGTGGCTGGACGAGAAAGACGTGTGTAGGAGGCTGGCTCAGTATTCAGTGTTCATCTATGGTGAGGCACTGTGCACTGAGTCCAGGCAACCCTTAGTGATAGTGTTTAGGTCCCTGATAACCAAAGCCCTCAAGGGGTAGCTGTGGAGAGCAGCTAAGGCTTATTCAGGAGGGTGTAAAGCGAGTGCATTTACCACATAGTCAGTCAGCAAGCTTTCACACAAGGACTACACACAAGGTTATAAAAAATACTGTAGAATTATTACACAACACTATGAACTAACTTGGTATATCTCCTACCCGGAGATATCAAATACACATAAATATTTAAATAAATGGTAAGTAGCATAGAAAAACACATGGGGCCCTATTGGTGGTGGGGGTGGCAAACCATATACCAAGAAAGTGGTATAATGGTTAAGTACCAAACCGAGACCAATATCCAAGGATGGAGGAGCCCAGGGGAAGCATGGAGCCACCAAAGGTGAGTAGCTAGGGACCCCAAGGCACCTGGGTGCAGAGTGGTGACACCAGGTCAAATGTCCTTAGGATAACACAGGGTAAGTCGCAGTTGGTATTTTCTTGTTTCAGGACCCTTCTCAAAGGACCCCGAAGTCACCAATTGGATCAAGGAAGGTTGGAGCGCCAACACACCCGTAGATAGCCAAGGAACCAGGATACCTACACCAGGGAGCCCGGGTGCATAGGTGCATGGTGTCAGAACTGCCCGTAGAAAAGCCAATGGAGGATCTTGGAAGTTTGGAGGCTGTAGTGACTCGTGGACCAGGAACGTGGAACCCAAATGTGGATTCTGGACGAGAAGTACCTGAAAGCAGAGGGGACAGAGACCAAACTACCCGGAGGTATCCAGGAGGCGCACAAGCACAATGCCACCCCTTGTCAGAGGTACTTGCTTTAGCACGACGGTCTTGATAAAGCAGCTGTGGAGTGAATAAGACTATGCAGGAGCACAGGAGCCATCCTCAAACTGTCCCACGACGGATGAAGAATGCACGAAGGACAGTGGCCAGCAGGACCACCAACAAGCCTTGGCAACTGCAACAGTCGGGGCAAAGGAAAAGAAGCTTGGTTGCAGACCAGCAAGGTCTGTGGGACTAACCCAGCAAGGGTAAGTCAGGGCCGTCCCTCAGCATGCAGGAGAGCCAGTAGGAATCATTGGATCTCCCTCGAGAACTCTTTGGCAGCAGGCACAGGGAGTTGCAGGGAAGCCTCAGCAGCAGCACAGAGGATGGAGGCCCACGGAGCACAGAATGCAGGCAGGACGTCGTTTTGGGAGCTGTGCGATGCTGGAGTCTGGGGCTTCTTGGAGCTCGAAGATCTTCGGTGAGGAGAGTCAACAAGCCTTGGCAAAGACAACAAGAATCGGTGCACAGGGATGCGGTTCAAGTCGGCTGGAGATGGAGTGCAGTCTTCTAAGTTGCTAGGAAGGCTGGCCAGGCCTCAGGAGAGCAAACAAACCACCACCTATGTTGCAGAGCAGGGAAGTGTCCATGGGACAGCAGGATCAGCAAACTTGTCAGTGACTGTGGATACAGGGAAGTGACTCCTTCACTCCAAGGGAGATTCTTTCTTGCTTGGATGCATGCAGAATCCTTGCTGACTCAGAGGATGAACAGCCACGGAGTTGCAGAAACTTGGAAGAGCACAGAGACGGAGTTGCAGCAGGAATCTTCCTAACAGAGCAGTCTTATCTTTGGTCCTGGTTTGATCCAGCAGTAGAGTTCCAGTGTCCAACAGCAGAAGAGTCTTTAAACGATCTTCAGAAGACAGGCAATCGGTTCTTGAAGATGGAGTTAGGACGAATCTAAGGACCTACCCTCAGGGGAGCACTTAAGTAACCCTACAAGGGGAAAGGACGTCTTCTGCGTTGACCCAGCTATCAAGGGAGATCAGGGACACTACTCAGCTGGCCTAGCCAGTCAGATGCTCCTAGGTGCTCCTAGGGGCCAACATTCAAGATGGCAGAATTAAGCGACCACCGGGAGGAGCTCTGGGCACCTCCCTAGGGAGGAGCTGGACAGGAGGGAGGACACCCCCTGTCCTTTCTGCAGTTTCACGCCAGAGCGGGAGCAAAGGACTCCTGAACTGAGCCAAACTAGTTTATGCAAAGAGGGCACCAAATGTGCCCTTCAATTTAGTCTGGTGGCACTCTGAAGCACCCCCACCCTACCTAATTCTAAAGGAGAGGTGGCCACACCTCTCCTTTGCAGGAAATCCTTTCTTCAGCTTCCCCTGCCCGAGTTAGGCTGATAAGCAGGAGGGCAGAACAGTGTCTGAGGCCTGCAGCAGCACAAGCTGGCAGGCAGACCCTGTAAGGCTACACAGGTAGGTATTGAAGGATCCACCCAGGACATGGGATCATGCAACACACACTGAAATCGGTGTGGCTACATGATTCCAACATGTTTGATACCAAACCTGACCAGGTTCGGGCAGCCATTATGTAGCTGGACATCTCGACTTGCCAGTGTCCACTACATACCTTAAAATGGCTGCCCCCACTTACTAAGCCCAGAGAATGGAGTCCGGGGTTTGTAGGGGTACCTGTGCCCATGCAGGGGTACTCACACGATTAGAACCATGCACCTTGCCCTTGGACTGAAGGGCCTACCTTAGGGGTGACTCTGGCTGCGGCTCCGGCTTGTAGACGGTATGCAGGTGGAGTGAGAGCGGAGGCGTGCAAGTCACTAGCTGTACGGCAGAGCGGAGAGCAGGGTGCGCAGTGCAGAGCAGCGAGGCGGCGGCCCGCCCGTGAGCGGATCCAGGCCTCTGTTACCCGGTACCCGACATTCCGCACTAGGGGCTGGTCACCGAGCCCTAGTCACTGGGCCCCCGTTACCCTGAGACCTTGTGGGGTACCGGCGGCAGCAGCACCGGCAGACGTCAGTAGCCGACCCAGCATTTCCCGCAGGACGCAGCCGTGCAGCCACGCAGCAACGCCAGGAGCTGGGAGCCCATAAACGGTGAGAGAACCGAGGGACCCCGCCCACCCGTCATTCCACTCGGTGCAAGCGAGGGGGGTACTGAGGAGGCTGCTGAGGGTCAGGGAGCAGAGAGCAGCAAGTGCGGCAGCCGTAGCAGGCTGCCGCGAAGTGTGGCCCCCAAGTGCCGCGGAGACGGCCCGGTAAGACCGGGCGCGGTTTGTGGCACCTTAGGCGCGTCGCCACTTGCCTGACGGCCTCTGACAGCACCCTCTCTCCTGAGCGCACCAGCTAGCAGTGGGCCAAGCAGAGCCCTTGCCCTTAATCAGGCCAGGGGCAGCCCCAGTCCCTGTACCAGCCCTACCCCCAGCCCCTCAACCAAGTGCTGGCAGTGCAGAGTCACCTGGATGCTGAGCTGAGCGCAGAGAGGAGCGCCGAGGAGCTGCGGACAGCCGGAGGAGCGCGCAGGCATCAGCATCATTGCCAGCAGTCTAAGCAGGGAGGTCTCCCAAACCTCAGTACAAAACTAACCGTGGACATGAGTCGGGGTGTTGCGGGGATTCTGCACATATACAGAACTATGCGCAGGAAAACAGGACCTCGGTGTATAGTGGTGTACCAACCATCCACCTTAGTGCCCAAAATCCCAATCCGACTAGCTATAGTATCTCATTCGTTCTCCGTACTACAGCGAAGCTACCAATGATTAGACATCCCAGAACACGGACTCTTTCAGGAATCGCGGGAGCAAGAACACTCTTTCATTACTCACTCATACTTGTCCACAACGTGCGTATTAAGAGACACAGTATAGTTTAAAATGTTTATTTCAACTAATGTGCTCTGAGACACAGTACACGTGCCAGTACTAGCAGCATAATGCATAAAGACAAAATAGTAAGCATTGTTACAATTCCATAGAATACAAATGGGGACAGCATTTTATAAAGACAGTGGATGAAGGACTATAATGCCTTGCCACCCGAACCCGCCAAAGACGCTGGAAAAAATAGAATGAATAAAAGCCGGAATTGCACCAAATATAGTCTGAAAGGAGGTCAAAAGGCCTGAGCCCACAACTTTAAAAAAGTATACAAGACCTTCTGTATTTGATGCATTAAATATACGGTGAATCAGTTCACCGAAATGTTAGGGGAGGTTAGTGTTTAAAAGGGCCTGTATCTCACTGTGGGCGCTGGCCACCTGGAGGACGAAGGTCTCCCGTGCGGAAGTGAGCATAACCTCCTGGTTTAACAATAGCGCCTTTATTCTGCTCAATTTATTGAAATCCGCCTTCAAAGTCGGTATGTAAGGCCAAATGGAACTATCTGACTTCCCACACGGGGGTGGAAAAAGCACATTTTTGCAGCACACTACGCGTTGCGAAACTGTTACTATGTAGGGTATGCCAGCCTGCAAACCACAGCAATCCTGATTATTTAAAAGCAGATAGCTACCATTAGCAAGCATAGTGAAAGTAGGTGATATAACAGGAGCAGGAATGCCCTTTAAAACACAAGCAAGATTCGGGGCAGAAACATCACAAGCCCCGTGCAACTCAATGCCCTTACAAACAAGGGAATGACCCACTGTAGAATCGCAAGACTCCAGTGCGAGAAACACCCCCTCGTCATCCCTAAGGCATCTGTATGTGAACGGCAGGGACCAGAGTTCGTGCAAAAAGGCACTACCCAAAGGCCCGAAACGGCCAACAGGACAATGTCTCATGCATGAACTGAATTCAAATAAAGAAAAAGGCAAAGTGATAACCCCGTGTACCAGCCACACTGCAGTCAGTCTCCGCCACAGAGAATGGCAAAGCATCTATTTTTTCGATATGTAGAAGAGTGCATGTTGCATCTTTCATGGACATGAACTGCTGTTTCTCAGTTAAATTAAACGGCAAGAACAAGGCAGATGTGTTTAGAAAATGCCATGGAACCTTTCCCATTTCCAGTGTCTGCAAAGTCCATGCAAACTGCACCACTGAACGCAATCGACCTTGACCATGATATAACACAGACACGTCATCCTGTACAACATCAACAACAGATGAAACAATATTCTCTAATGTGTAAAGGCGGGAAGACAGGGTGTCAATTCTATTGTCGACAACAGCAAGCACTCTTTCCAGATTTGCTTGATCTATTTCCCGCAAACGGGAAGCAGCTTCCATTTGCGAAAGCCTCCAGATCTCATTGCAAGTCGCACAAACAAATCTTTTAGGTCTTGGACCTCTAGGCCCTAGGACAAAGTCATCCAGATCGATGTTGCCTGATAGGAGAGATAAATGTTGTTCCCCTGAATCTAAAGTAGAGCGCTGCAACCACCGTTTACATAATTCACCAACCGAATAAGTCGTAACCGTACGTGATTCAAAAAAACGTGGATCCGGTCTATCCTGTTGGCAACCCGGAGCAGAGTTATGAAAACGTAGTTGGCATGCATTAGATGCTATGGGCCACACCAACCAGGTGGACCGATCTAGTGCAGAGACATTAAACGAATTATTTTGAAACAAGGCTTGCAAAGTTTCAAGGGAAATATTTAAATGCAAGCTTCTGTTCGGCCAGGAGGATAACGCAGGAGTGGAAGGTGCATTCAATTGTTTGGAAGTTGCCAAACCCAAACAAGTTGTTTGATATATAGTACTGTTTAAAAATAACATTTGTGTGGGGATAAGGCAAGCACGGTGCAAAGCTTCTGTACCGCGTACCTGCCAAGCTTTAGTGCCCCAAATAGATTTCAAGTCAATGGTGTTTTTCCAGTGCTCATAGCCACCCACAGCTAATGCGTCCATAAAGGAACTGGAATATAGCAATTTTGTGTGGGTCAACATTACCTTTGGATTTGAAGAAATGTTCAATTTAAAACAATAGGACCCCGGGCCAGATCCGTCAAAGTCTGTAAAGTAGGTAAATTTATTTATCAGTGTTTGGGAGCTACCTTGCAGAGGGGTCGGGCAATGTTCCCATTGGGTGTAATTGAAACTACCTCGAATTGTACTGGGTTTATGCAGAAAATGATTGCCGTAATGCTGGTAACAATACAAATCGGCATAATTAGCAGAATCCAAGTACAAATCCTCAGCGTCAAAAGCAGCATAACATTTCAAATCAGAAAATAACGATTCAATGGCATGCACATCCCAATAATCTGAATGAATATTCCTCCTTACCACATCACCCATGGAAACACGAAGCACATTTGGGACATTGATAAGTTCTGTCGGTCCATGAATTTGGAAATTCACTGCATCCCCTACGATGCCATCTGCAACTGGAAAGGTGGAAATGTTCACAAATGTGTGGTCACGCTTCATGATGTGCGAAGAAGAATGCAGAGCCAAAGTTCCAGCCACAGAGTTCACCGCAGAGCGCTCTGGCAAGCAGTGACCACTGACGAGCAAGAAAAAAACTGTCACAAAGTAAATGGACATGAACAGGAAAATCAGGAATAGCACCAACCAGATGTATGTCCACGGAGGGACCAAAAAATTGTCTCTGAAGCAGGATACAAAAATACTGAACTTGGTCGGGACAAATGATGAGGTGGAAGACGAATCAAAGGAAAAACGAGTCGGGTTCAGAGGTGTTGTAGGTAAATGAGCCACTGACTCACTTGCGGGGTATGTATATTCGGTTTCCTCGTTGCAGGAGGAAGCCGGGAGGTTGAGCAGGCGATCTGGCAAAGCGACCATCCCAATGGCAACATCAGCGCCTATGTAGACTGGAGGGCCACAAACAGGATTTCTTGAAATTGCTGGACACGATACCGCAGGTGTTACACTATTCAGGATCGGCCAGATGTTGTAGCTTGACATTGTCCACTGAGATGTATCTGTTGTCTTTGCGACCAGGAAGCGGTGGTAAGATGACTGTACGAGTACCCTTCAAGCCAAGAACTGGAACCGGTGCACGATAAGAGGGGCCAAATTCTTTTTTGTTCTCCACCTTCTCTCGGACCAGATCTCCAATCTTTGGAAGCCAGCCTGCAACCGGAATCTGCAACGCAGCGTCAGTGGCTGAAGGTAAGTGTTCGTTTGCAAGTCTGTCACGGGCCTCTTGTAAGTCCTGTAACATAGTAGAATGATTATCTACGTCAAAGATTGCGGCAGTCGCCGCCATGTCTAGACCATCAAGGTCTGGCACAAACATCTGTATGCCAAAGAGCATTTCGTATGGGGTCCGCCCATCCAGAGATTTTCTAGGGAGATTATTAAGTGCACGTTGCACGCCATACAAGTGGGCCAGCCAGTTCCTGCCAGTACCTAAGACTCTAGCTGTCAAGGACTGCTTTAAGTCACGGTTCATTCGCTCCACAATTGAGTTGCCCTCAGGCCTGTATGGAGACGAAAATTGCACCAGAACCCCCATAGACCTCATTGCGGCCTTGTACGCCTTAGAGGCGAACGCTGGACCTTGGTCGGAATGGACGGTGCCACAGGCAAAAATTCCCACAAAGACACGCAAATCCCTGATGACATTTCGAGCGTCAGCACTGCGTTGTGGCCAAACCCAGATGAAACATGTGCACGAATCAACTGCAACTAAGATGTATTTATATGCAGCATCAGAAGAAAATGGACCGCAGTGGTCAAGGTATACACAACCAAAAGGTTTATTAGAAATGCAGAGCTGTGTTTGCGGTGGACGTGTAACCGTAGAGGGCTTAATTTGCTGACAGATGTCACAAAAAAGGACATAATTACGGGTCTGTTTATATAAGCCACGCCACCAGTAAAGCTGCTGCAAGATTGAAACAGTTGCAGACACGCTCAGCATGGGCCGAGCCAAGCCTTCGTGGTGCGGCTGTTATCAACGACTTTCTGCGGTCCGCGTTGGGAATCAGCCGATCACCAACGTCCGGAATTCTTACATAAGGAATCTTGTCGGGAGTTAAGTGATAAGAGTACTTGGAAGGGAAACCCTGTGGGTAATTAGAACCCTCCGTAGTTGCAGCAATAGCTGCCAAAATCTCATTATCTATTTTTGTCATGGATCTTGTAACTGTTGCTACTGAGCACGTGGCTACTGCTGATTTGGCAGCTTCATCCGCCAAACTGTTACTGACCGCGTGTGCGCCCACACGCTGGTGGCCAAGAGTGTGAATCACCTGTGTGAGAGGCAGACGTTGCTTAAGATTTGCTACTCGAACCCAAAGCATTTTATGCTTAATTGCGCTGCCTTTAGAATCTCTATAGTCGTTCTGAGACCAAAAGAATAAGTTGTCATTGTAAGACTAAAGACAGTAGTAAGAATCGCATACAATAAGTGTAGTCACATCCGGGTTTGCAAACTCAAGCGCGAGCACCAAAGCACGCAGCTCGGCCAATTGTGCGGTACTGTCTCCCAGTGCCTGCGTGTGCACAACACTCGATTTGAACTCACCGTTCACCATTGTGACCTGCCACAATAGCACATGCTGCTGAGTATGCATGCTTAGAACCCGTGGCCGGTTGCGCCGAACCATCGGTGTAAATGATACATTTGTACTCCTCAAGTGGCAGCAAAGACATAGGAGGGGGATGAACAAATTCATACTGCAAGAACTCCTGTGTCTGAAGAGTGGAATCAAAGATAAAGGTGACATCCGGAGATGTCAAAGAAGTAGCCCATTGTATCCAACGGGGGTGCAAAGCCTTAGAGTTTGGTACATTTGCCTTTGTCACTGCCTCCAGGGCAGGATAGGGTGTGACAACCAAGATGCGTTTACCCTGTGCCAGTGCGCGTTCTTTAAGAATCGCCATCTGCACAGCAGTCAAAACTTTCTCCACAGTTGAAAAACGCAACTCGGCAGAAGTGTATAGATGCGACTTAAAGGTACTGTGTCACCTTCGTTAAACGTCAAGTACGTGAAACCCACTGCCCCTGGCACAATTCTAATCACCAGGTTCGTGTGGTTATCACGAGTCAATAAGAACTTAGATTCAAGTAGATCAGACTGCAAAGATTGCAGTATAGTGGAGTGTTCCGGAAGCCAGCACGACTTCGAAAAGGTTGGTTGTATCAAGGCATAGAGAGGCTTGATACGCTGGGCATATTCGGAAATGTAAGAACGCCCGAAGTTTAAAAATCCCAGCAAAGACTGAAGTTTTTTCAGGGTCGTTGGAGGGCGCAGAAGTGCGCACTTTCCAGGAAGTGGGGAGCTAAGCCCCTACCCTCATTGTTGAGCTCATAGCCCAAAAACAACACAGTATTCTGCGATGTGAGATTTGGCAAAATTAAATTTGTAACCCAAGACCGCAAATTCGAGAATAATGCGGTCTACTCGGGAAAGATGCGGCCATAGTTCGTCTGTCAGATATATATCATCCACGTACGAATACGCATCTGGGTCTATGCTATCCAACAAAGAGACAACACGGGCGGCGAAGACCCCTGGGCTGTTCTTGTAGCCCATTGGCAAACGCCAGAATTTTAATTGTTTTCCACCAGAAGTGAAAGCGGTCCATTGACTGCAGTCCGGGGACAAATTGTGAGTGTAAATCCATTGGAAAGGTCAAGTGTCGTTTTATATTTTTTACAAACAAGACGGTCTATGAGCGCAGAACTATGGGTATTCTGTACCGCAAAAGTCCGACAATGAGAATTCAAATGCCGGTAGTCTAAAACCAAGCGGTATGGCCCATCGGGTTTAGTAACCGCGAAAAGGGGATTGTTCATTGGTGACACGCATGTTCAATCACGCCTTGATATTCTAACTGTGTTAGAATGTCGGAAACGGGACCCTTAGCTTCCCGCCGGAGGGGATATTGGGCTTGAGGCTGTGACAGAGACCGCAATGGTATATCATGGGGGGGGGAGAATCCTCATCCCAGCCCACGTGATTACGGTACAGTGCCGGGGCCTGGGCCACAGCCCATTCAGCTGCGAGAGCCTCCGCTTTGTCCTTGGGGACATGACGAGAAAAGCTCGGAAGGATTACTTCCTCCCTCTAGGAGCAGCGAGAACAAATGGGGCGGCTAATCCGCCTCCGCCAATAAAATGTCGTAGGAAGAGGTAAGATTTTCCCAAAAATCCCTTTAATAACACGCTCAATGTCACCTTCAATTTGAAGGACAATATTAAATAGTCTGTCAGGGGGTGCCACTCGGGTGTCAGCTGTCTCGACAGTAATGAAAGTGTTAGTTGCTGTCGCCGCCACATGAGGACGTAGTGCCTCCCGCACTATGGTAACTTCCGCGGCGCTGTCTAGCAGTGTCACTGCCCACGTCCAATTCAGGAGTCTCGTTCTCACCGTCTGTGGCATATCTCGCTGTTAAAGCGGCAACTTTTTTCTTCTGAAACTGTGGGCGAGAACGGGGAAATTCTTCTTGTTTCCCCTCTGCCAGGTTGTCGAGGTTGGTCTCGTACCTGTGGGGCGTCACGACCTCTGCCTCTTTCCTGGCGATCTCCTCCACCAGCCTGTGAGGTCGATGGTGCCTGTGAAGAACGAGGAGAACGCTGGTCAGGGACCTGAAATCTATCACCAGACTTAATTCTCGCTCGGTCGCGCAAATCATAAGTGCGTTCAGAAGATACTGAAACCGGTGACGCAGCACGCGTCACTTGTTTTGGTTGTTGCTTTCCCTGTTTCTTCAACTTCCAGTTCTTTTTTAGAAAAGAACGGTTTCTCGTCTTTATCAGACTGAGATTCTTGTTGTGGTTGTGTTTGAGCTTGCGTTTAAGCAAAAGGCTTAACTCCCAAACTATTGCGGCCAATGGTTTTATAAGCCTGTGCAATAATTTTTGGTAATTTGCGTGGCTTGTCCAGGTCTGGGACTAAAGCCAAAGCATTAGCGACTTGAAAGTTAACTGCATCACCCTTGACATTCGCAAGGATTAGATCAGCCACTACATCGAACACTCCCACCAGTCTCATCCCCAATTCCACAGCCGCTTCAGGGCCATGTTCGTCTTTTACACGCTTAATCACGGTGGGGAGGACCGTCATGGAGTGCCGAAACACTTCGCATACACTGCTGCGAATACCTTGCCCCAGTTGTTGCATTCTGTCAACTTGGGAACTAAGTCTTTTGGCAAACTGAAAGTCAAAATCCTGTGTTTTTCCACAGGAGAGGTATTTGGAAACACCGCCTCAGCTGGTCAAATTTTTCTACAAGCCAATAAGGCAAATCATCCTTATTCTGTGGGTGCTTGCCAATCACCGAATTAACCATGACGGGACTTAGTCACACCGCCAAGTCCAGCTGAATGCGCCGCAACTACAGGAGGGGCCATCTGGACGTTACCTGTGACATACTGTACTAAGGCTCTGTGTACACGGACCAAAGACGTATGCAGCACGCGCAGTTCATCTACTGGAACCGCTAAATAACGTGGATGTGGGGTATACCCGGCCAAAACAGGCCAAGCGGCCCCATCTATCGATAAAGGGCCTAAACGAATCGGGGTGACCGGGTGTGGGAGGGCACCATTAAACCAAACACGGTGTTGCCATGCCGTGAGCGGTACTTCAAGAGCCTGATAAGGCCGATAAACATTAGGAAGGGCGGTGGGAGCGTAAACGTGGAACAAATGGTCAGCTCCTTCCACCGCCGGAAAAGTGACCCATGAGTAAAACACCTCAAAGTGGTAAACCGGATCAGCTTGGACCACAAAGATGAGGGCGACAACCGCGTCAGGCACCCCATACGCTGTCAAATGAGCTCGGAGCGCAGCGCGGCTATGTGCCGGGATATTTATATTCACAGCCATTAAGACCAAGAATGAAAAACAACCTAGTGCGTGGCAGCGCAATATAGGGTTAACATTAAAGAGAAGACCTTTTAATAACTTCAAGCTTGAAATAACCTATAAAAACATCAATATAGGAGGTTACACCCTCATATATGTTTCCGGAAACATAAGTGAAGGGAATTGTGGACAAGCACAAGTACTACTCAAGCCGCCTCGCAGATAAGAAGCCCACCACGTTGGTGGCGCCATGTTAGTGGGATTCTGCACATATACAGAACTATGCGCAGGAAAACAGGACCTCGGTGTATAGTGGTGTACCAACCATCCACCTTAGTGCCCAAAATCCCAATCTGACTAGCTATAGTGTCTCATTCGTTCTCCGTACTACAGCGAAGCTACCAATGATTAGACATCCCAGAACACGGACTCTTTCAGGAATTGCGGGAGCAAGAACACTCTTTCATTACTCACTCATACTTGTCCACAACGTGCGTATTAAGAGACACAGTATAGTTTAAAATGTTTATTTCAACTAACGTGCTCTAAGACACAGTACACGTGCCAGTACTAGCAGCATAATGCATAAAGACAAAATAGTAAGCATCATTACAATTCCATAGAATACAAACGGGGACAGCATTTTATAAAGACAGTGGATGAAGGACTATAATGCATTGCCACCCTCCCCGTGCTAGTAACTAGTTTATTATAAAAAGAGAAGACCGCTGGGCTTTGTCAGGGGGACCCCCATACCTCAAGAACTAGATGCAAGGTTTACATCATCGGACAAGCACAGCTCTTCTCCCTGGAAAGGTTTTTCTCCAAGTGTGTCCAACAGGGAGATCACAATATTAAAAGCACCCGAATTTCTCCAGTGCAGCTGTGTTTCATGTTATGTCTAAATGCGAGGGGCTGACCAGAACAGCAACAATAAGGGACGTTGTTTTTCGACCTTGTACATTGTGTTCAGACGAAAACCACAGAGAACATGAGAAAAGGTGAAAGGCAGAAGCTGGAAAAACAAAGTCACGGAGTAACGTGTGCAAAAGAGGCATCATGGCAGCTAGGCCTAAGCTGACTTAGCAATGTCGACAATGAGGCCACAATCCACACTACAGGGGGAACGATCACCCCCCGCACCTCCGGCATCTTTCTAGTTTCAGCGCGTTCTCAGCGACTGACTACACCACACCAGTCCAGGCAAGACAGCCAAAGCACTATCCTGCGCTTTTTTTTGGCAAGATGGGACCTAAAAAGAAGGATCGACCACGTACGACCCCTGAAGAAATCGCCAACAGACAATCATCAACTAAAAGGATCACAAGGAGTACATCTCTATCAGAGAGCCCAAATGAAATCCCACAAGACGCCCCACAAAGGGGGTCGATTAGGCGCTTCTTTAAAAAAAATGGCAACCTTAGCACCACCCAGGGCACCATTCAGGGCTGGCAAAAGGATGAACCCCAGGATGCACCACTTTCTGATTACGATCCGTGCATCTCACAAGAGATCAGCACCAAAAGTACGAGCAGAAAGTTCTCCGACTGCTCGCATACCCTCAAAGGAGGATCACCTCCAAGTCCGGCGAGCCGGAAATGGCTGATTCTGTTCAAATCAATGGATCACCTTGGGCCACATTATACCCACACGTAAAGAAAAGGTGCCCGACTCCACAATTGGCAGGAAACATGAAACAGCTTCGTTTAAAGAGGGTCACGTCCCTGTGACAGTGGCTCAAATTCACTGGACCAAATGCCATGATCAAGACATCCAGAATGCGGTGAGCACTAAGCCCTTCCTATCAGCCACAAGCCCAGTGTCACTTCTAGATGCCCAGATTCCAGAGTCTCCAGTAGTAGGGGACCTCACAGCCTCGTTCCTCCAAAAAGTGGGCCAAAAGATTGGAAGAACCCTAGAGTTAACCCCAAATTTGATGGGGCTATTAGAGCCTCTACGGGACTCTAAAGCAGATCACCTCACTTCTAACGACAGTATAAATGAAGATCTGCAGAAATTATCTACGAATGAGATAAACAGCTCCACAAACAGAGCACTACTGTGGCAATCATCAAAGATGGAGGTCCAAATAGACCTCCTGCAATCGATAGCAGCTCGCCTAGTTAATTTAAGCGCCAGGGTGGAATATCTGGAAAACAGGATTGTTCAGAACCTGGTTTCCAACCCTGGGGAATGTTCCTATTCAAACCTTATTGAAAAGTGGGCGTCTCTCCCTGAGGTCCTAGCGGAAATAGTTGAGATAATTAAAGGAAGTAGGGACACGCCGACTTCCAGCACCACTGACGGTAGGGCGACTTCAAACAATTACGATCCGGCTGCGAGCAAGAAAGAAGGAGTCCTGCCAGACCCGAAGTCAACAGACGGAGCTGATCATAATCTGGCACATAGGATGGAGAGCCCTGCTTACGGGCCCAAAGCAGCTCAAGGTACACAAAGGGCTAACAGTAGAGGTAGCAGGGGAAGCGACGTTCCGGCAACTGATACGCAAGAACCCACTTCTAGCACAACGGACAGGTTCGATCCTCCCCTATCAAGGAGAACAAAGAAAAAGCTGAGGAAACAACTGAAAAAAACAAAAATAAAAGGGAGACAATCGCAGCTATGGAAGACAGACCACTCACCCCCACAAAGTAAAGCTAAAAACAGACAGTTCTATCCAATATTTTCAGTCAAAAACTGGGGTAAGAAGGACGCCTCATCTGTCCCATCTCATGGAGACCATCAAGTACAGACAAACTTACCAAGCCATTCCATTGCGAAGGGCCCAAAGACACTCGTAAGACCAAGTCCGTCTTCAGGGCATGACTTAACAGCTGGAATAAGCACTGCACCGGAAGATATAACCTCCCAGGGATTGACAGCTATTACACCACCGCAGCTGGATGGTTCAACACAACCCCAGTCAAGTTTCAAGAAGCAGACAGGCACAGTGAACAACCAAGGTTTGAGAATCAGGTCCCAAGTAGGAAATACCTCAAGTCATCAAGCAAGCTCAAGTTCTGCGTTAAGCCCGGCAGTGCATGCATCAGGAACAGGAAATGTGGTTCCAACCTCAGATTCCCCAACAAATGTCCATGAGGTGGTTCTCACCCCGAGATTTCATATTACGGGACAGCATGATATTCTGAATCGGAGCAACATTCTCTGCCTTTTCAAACATCTTGCTGGACCAGATACAAATAGGGGACCTGGAATGGGTGAGATTCTTGAGCATCCAGGGGAATACCCATGGCGAATCCACAGTGGTGGGTATGAAGCAAAAGGAACTACAACAAGCCGTTTTGAATGAATCACCACAACTCGCTGAGTGGGGCATAGACGTCCAGACTTTGCCACACGCAAAATATCCACACGTCCTAGCATTAAATAGCGGGGGCAAGGGATCCTGGTCGGTCCTGCACGGGACAAATAGTCTAGGGTCTCACAGCAGCAGTTGGACGGGCTCCAAGGACCCCATGGGCATTAGGATCTCCTGTCGAAACAACCATCGGGCCATTTATACAAGCCCTCATGCTCTGAACCAAACAGGACCTCCAAGAAGACGGCAACACTATTCCTAACAGCTGTGGCACCAGGACTGGCAGGGCGGAGGCCAGGGGAGCGATTCCATCCAAGCAGCAATTAACCATAATTTCATAGAACATTGCAGGGATCAGTAAAATTACAGAAAATGAAAACACGAAGCAGTTTCTAGAAAATGGAGATATATTGTGCTTCCAAGAGACATGGGCCCTGACCAGCACTCCATTTGCAGGGTATTACGAACACCATGTACCAGCAATAAAAAGGAACCTCTTTGGTCGACCGTCCGGCGGTCTATCAATTTTCATAAAACATGCCAGTAGCCTTGTGGCCACAGATATCAAACCGACCACACACGGGATACAAGCTTTACAGATTAGAGGGCTGAATCTTAACTCTCATCCGCTCCGCCTTCTGCTAATAAACTGTTATATTAATCCAGTACAGACCACAATGAAAGACTTTATGGATGCGCCATCACGGAAACTAGACGATCTCTTAAATAACAATAAATTTTACCAGGTAATCTCAGCAGGGGACTTCAATCTGAGGGACCTCGGGGGAAGGGCCGGGTAGAACCCCTCTACAATATCCTCAAAAATCATAAGCTATCTACAACTCATGCACTGAAAGAAGTACAAACAACATCCTGGCAGCCGCAACCAACCTTGCGGGATATCGCGAGAATTTACTATATTATAGTCAGTGAAGCAATCGCAGCCAGACTGAACGACTTTGAAGTCGAGGATAGGACGGAAAGTGACCATAGGCCATTGAGAGCGGTGATACAGTTGGAAGTACCGACAGCCACCATCTTTCAAGCCATCGGAGAGTCGAGAGGGGAAGAAAAGCATAAAATCCTGCGGAGGTTAAAATGGTCAGAAAAGATAGGCAAGAAGATGCAAGTTTGGTTGGATCAGAAGCAGGAAGGCACTCCAACAACGCACCTATCATCTATAAAGGATTGGGAGAATATCGTAGTGGACCTCCAATCGAAGCTGGGAAACCCTCAGCTCCAACGCTCCAGTATCAAAGTGCCATTAATAGTAGGAAGCAAACGCCTAACGAAAGACATACTCGAAGGCAAACGAGCCTTCCGTAAGGCCTTAGAAGTAAAAAAAAAAAAGAGGGAGTAGATCAACGGAGTGACCATCGGTCACAACTCTGAGGTCTGCCTTAAGAAAGAAATTGTGGGAACACAAAAAAGAACACACAGAGAGGGAATGGCTCAAAGTTTTCTCTCTGCTTAAGGAAAAGAACCTCTCTGGGCTATGGAGGCACAATCAGCTGAGTAGTCGAGGGGTAACAAGAGAAAACGGAGTAGCAGAGCATGACTGGCTGAATCACATGAAGCAACTATATTCACACGCTCCTTCAAATAAAGGTTGCTCAGAAGAAATTATCTGGGAGGAGGGGCAAAACCAGCCAAACAATCTAAAGTCTCAAGAAGTGAATGCCACCCCTGACATCACCCTCATTGAACAGAGCGCCCCGGTAGAGGAGCACCACAGGTCCCCAGGCCTGATAAATTCCGATATGGTCATTAAGACCCTCAAGATTTTGAGGAATGATGGAGCCCCAGGGCCTAATGGGATACCTGCACCCGTTTTTAAAATTGCCCCAGACTTTTGGGAAGCAATCCTAACCCCTCTTTACAACCACATCCTCTCGACAGCCAAGACACCAGATTCTTGGAGGGGTTCAATGCTGGTCCCCATCTTTAAAAAAGGCGATCGTTCAAAGCCATCAAACTACAGGCTCATCGCACTTCTCGATCTCGAAGCTAAGGCCTATGCTCGCCTCCTTTTGAAGGATCTGGAGACTTGGGCACAAGAAAAAGGAATCATTCCCTTTTACCAGTCAGGCTTCAGGTCACAGTCGTCGACCCTGGACAACATTTTGGCGTTAGCTTATCTATCATCCCAGGCAGTAAAGAAGAAAAGCCCCCCACTGTTCTGCTGTTTCATCGATTACAGCACAGCTTTCGATAAAGTTGATCGCAGAAGGCTATGATGGAAATTAGACAACTGGGGAATTCCATCTAAACTCCTGAAGGCAATCAGATCCCTATATGAAGATACCTGGGTGCGGGTCAAAACAAGCGCCTGTACAGTGTCTTCTAAAATGGCTACGAACAACGGGCTCAAACAGGGCTGTGTGCTGGCCCCCATCCTTTTTAATTTGTACACTCCAGACCTGGGGGACGCTCTGAAAGGTGCTAATCTAGTAGCGCCTAGGCTAGGAAGTGTGAGGCTACAATATGCTGATGATACAGCAATAATGGACCAGACTAAAGTGGGCCTACAAAGAGCCCTAAATGCACTGAATCACTTCAACAAGGATAATTTCCTGACAGTCAACCAGGGGAAGACCAAGGTAATCATCTTTGGGAGCTACCATCTGAAAAGGAAAGCACAGTGGCTATTGGGAGATATGCAAATCGGCACAGTGGCTTCATACAACTATCTGGGGGTTTGGCTCTCAGAACGGGCCAAGGCGAACATCCATCAGAAACATCTGACCACCAAGGCCAACAATGTTACGCATTTGCTAAAACAACTGAGCCAACATCTGATAAGACCTTCCGCTGGACCAATACTGACTGTCCTAAAAGCGAAACTGCTTCCAGCTATCAGCTACGGCCACGGCCACCTGGCCTTCCCAGGGTCGTTGGACGCTTTTTTAAACTCAGCCCAAGCCAAAGCATACAAATCAGTGCTCCTTATCCCGAGGTGAGCTCGGAAATCAAGGCTGAGATTGGAGCTAGGTCTCGCGAGGCCAGATCTGACATGCTAGGGGGAGCTTATAATGTTACACCTAAGGATCTTGAGAGCTCCAGCCGACTCCTTAAGATACCAACTGAGATCCATTTTCGAGGAGACAGGTTCGGTCTGGCAAATCGGCCTCGGCAGTGCCATCAACATACTGAAGATAGAGGAAGCAAGCTTACAGTTACTGGAAATTCCACTTAATGCTTGGAAAAAAGCGATAAGCAGACAAGTGTGTGAAATATCTTTTGCTCAAGACACTAAGCCCCTCCGCTCAAGTTCTAACCTTGATCCATTGAATAAATCGTACACGTCAGAAAAAGCCCAACCCTACCTAAGCGAGGCCCTAACATCACAAGCTCGAAGCAAAATATTTTTTATGAGACTTATCACATTATGTATCGCTGATTTTAATCCAGCATCGGCCCGCAAGGGGGAAAACACAGAATGTAGGCTGTGGTTCTACACGAGGGAATCCTGGTTGCACCTCCTATGCTGCTGCCCCAATTTTTACAATGAACGTCGGCGACTCCTGCACCCGATCTGTATTGTTAACGGAGCAAAGACCTGCAGCGAAGCGTCAACCTTGTGTTTTTCCAAAACAAAAACTATGACCTTAGCAAGATTGGGGAAATTCACGCATCTGATCAGGGTTGCCTTAAAGGCCTCGAATGGATGCAATCCAACTTTGGCGACTGGCACGCCAAACCCTGCGGAAGCAAGCGGACTGGTCCCAGACAGGCACTGAGGAGTACGCCCCCTTTTCTACCAGTCCTTTCAAGACCGTGCTTCTTAAAATTTCTAATGAGGTGTTTTTAATCAAAATGAGTTTTAAATAACATTGGGGACTGTATAAATGTGTTTAAGGGCACATGGCCAACTATAAAGCCAGGTTTTGGTTGGAACGGGAGGGTGTTGGGGAAAGGAGGGTGGCATTTTGCCAAGTACAAATACGACTTTTTTAACGGCGTCTGTTTTTACTGTAATGATTTTAATTAATCAATCAGTTAATAAATAAATTCAAATTAGGGGTGACAAAGGTTTAAAGTGCAGTGACCGGGATATAAGGGAAACCTTATATCTAAAGTGAAAGGAGCATGCACTATTTCACGCAGACTGCGATAGCAGCTCAACCAACACAGTTTGCATTGACTCCCATGGGTGGCACAATACATGCTGCAGCCCACGGGAGACCCTGGGGTACCAATGCCCGGGGTACCTCAGTACCATATACTAGGGACTTACAGTGGTACTCCAGTATGCCAATTGTGGGGTTTACAAAGTACTTACCATACGAGAGGAGAGAGCACTGCCACTAGGGTCCTCGGTGAAAACAGTCAAAACACACTGACACCAGGCAAAATGTGGGGGTATCTATGCCAAAAAGATCCTACTTTCCTGCAATGTGGTTGGAATCCCCTCCCATTGCCACTAAAGGGAGGGGAAGGTGGGTTGGGGTTGGCGTGGGGCCATGGAAAGGCCCAAGGACCAAGCCGCAGCTCTGCTATCCTTAAAGCACTTGAGTGCAGAGCCCTCTATTTCTCCGAACAACTGAGAGTCATCAAACTGCATGACCATGAGCGAGGTTTGGACATCCCCCGACAAGCCAGAGGTTCAAAGCCAGGCGTAGCGCCTAAAGGCTACCGACAATGCAATCTCTCTTCCCAGCAAGTCAGCCGTATACAGTCTACACCATATGGTGAACTTGGCTGCATCCCTCCCATCAGCAATGGTTCGGGCCTTCTCTGCAACCATGAGCAGCACTTGCGCAACTGATTCCCAGATGGCACGGGAGTATTGGCCCAAGAGGTACACAGTATTCACAGACTGCAGTGCCAGCCTGGTGGAAGAGAACATCATCTTCCCGATGTTATCCAGCCTTTTGGATTCCCTGTCCGGTGGAGTGGTAGGTCATGTGCCAGGGTTAATTTGGGAGGTGGAGGCCAAGACCACCAAGATCTCCAGGGCAGGGTTCTGGGTGAGGGAACTGGGATCCCCTGGGGCAGTGCAATGGCAGCAGGCAATTGTCCTGTGCAGAGGAGCCCCTGTGTAGGGCTTGGACTAGGCCCCAAGCAGGAAGTCGGTGAGGGCTTCATTGAAAGGGAGATGTGGTTCGGATGGGGTGACTCCCGGTTGAAGCACCTCCGTCAAGACATTCGTCTTGACTGCCACTGGGGGCAATTGAAGGTCCAAGACCTCAGCTGTCCTACTCATTACCACAGCGAACGAGGCACCGTCCTCCGTAGCCACGGTAGGGAGAGAGACCAGGCCAGTGTCTTGGGAGGTGTCCAGACAACTGGCAACCACCAGATCCTCATACCAGTTGTCCTCAGGCTCCTCTTACTGATATATATATATATATAGGGGCCTGCAGACCCCTCCCATTGGTCTCCCAAATCCAGGCCCATCATAAGAAAAAGGCACTGGCTTTGTCATGGGGAGTCTACCCTCCGGCAGCGCCGGAGTCCGACGATGCCTGTCTGGCTCTGTGTCTGACGATGGGGATGGCACCGCCATGGGGTGTCAGTGGCGCAGGGGAGGTCGGCAATGGGGAAGGTTGAGGTGGCTCATCCGACCAGCTATGGATCAGTCCATGGATTCAAGGTGTCCAACTGGCACCAGAGGCAAACCTGCCGGCGGAAGACCAGTAGGGGGCCCCCCTCGGGCATGCAGGCCTGAAGGCGCTCCAGCAGGGACGAGCCACCCAAATATGAGGTGCATGGCCTCATAAATTTCACCTAACTGGGTGGTGGTCGCTTTGGCTCAGGGTCCACCACAGAGCTAGGCCTCAAGTGCCAAAGCTCCCTCGTCTCGTCGGATGACTTAGACGAATGTGGCGAAATCGAGGATCTCTTTCGACTTCTTGCATTTGTGGGACTTCCTCGACTGTGGCGACAAGCAATTCGAGTGGCTCCGCCATCGATACCGAGATCTTCCTCTCACCCGAGATTGTCACACATCGAGGAGCTTGAGGGACTGCTCCCTCAAGGCCTTGGAGTGTTTGGCGCAGCAATTCGATGCAGGTCTTGACATCGTGTTCATGCTCCAAGCACCAGAGGCACACCAAATGCGGGTCTGTCACCGACATCGGTCTGTGACAGGCGCCACACATGTTGAAACCAACTTTTCTAGTTGACATCCTTGACGCACCAGGTGACAAGGCTAGAAAAAATGTCGACAACAAGTTGAATGAAGTTTAGTAAAAAAAAAACGCACTGGGTTGGCGCCTATATAGGCTACACGCAAATCACTTCTGAAGCAGACAACGCCAACGACGCCACGTGGAGTTGAACAATGCCACCTACTGGTGCGCCGGGGTACTGCTCACGAAAATGTTTCTGGATCGAATTTGACGCGCAAGGAATATTCGAAGGTAAAGAAACTGCGCCTTGAAGTCTCTATCAGATTAATCAATTTAAATATATTATTTAATCCATAAATATTAATTGTTAATTTATTTGAGAAAGTATATGTTTCATTAACTTAAAAACCATAACCGATTTTCTTTTTACACTAGGTTGATTAAATAGAAAATACAAATCAAGAATTATACGTTTTTATCATTAAACAATATATAATTTAAACCTCAACTTAATTGAATTTATTTAACACCCCTATGTACTGCTATTTTATTTCCCTTCCTCCATTATGTTGTGGTGTGAAGTGCCTCCAAAGAGCAACAATACACTGACCTGAATGGGGAGAGATGACTCCTCTGTGCTCATCAGAATATGCATGGTGATGGCAGAAGCAGTGTAATATCCTGCTTCACAGGTCTGTTGAGACACATGTAACACTTGAGTGCACTTGAAATGGAGAGAACAAGATGTCAAGGCAATTCCGGTCTATTTGCGGAAGGACCCTCCTTTTGTTCAACCAGACTTCTCTCTCTGGGTTGGTTGCGGGCACATTGTATACTTCAAACTAGAATTTAGATTTAGATGTGGGAAGACACTAGCATTACCATAGTACATTCGCCACTCACACCCCCAGCCTTAGACCCCAAGTTTAGTGAGGCTGAAGACCTTCGCCATCTTGGATTTGCACTGAAACATTGCATTTTGGGCCTGTTTGCAGTAAGGCAAACAGGAACTATTGCAAATGTAAGTCGGT
Organism: Calotriton arnoldi; assembly: GCA_963921515.1. Lineage (NCBI taxonomy): Eukaryota > Metazoa > Chordata > Amphibia > Caudata > Salamandridae > Calotriton > Calotriton arnoldi. Next base: position 1,351,081 of record CAWUFW010003752.1, on the reverse strand, counting down.
GAGAGGTCAGAGAGGAACAAGGAGTGCCTTGGGGTGTCCTCCACACAGGCTGATGAACCCTACAAAGCAGGACCCTTGCCCAGCCTTTCTCAGAACACTTTCTTGATTAGGACCTGCAGAAGATCAAAGGAAGACTGGACCTCCTGTCTGTTACCGGAGAAGAGTCCTTAAGGACTGGACTTGCTCTCTCTAGTACCGAGGAGAACGAAGTGGACTCCAAGGGTCAGTTGGCTGACTTGCTGTGTGGCTACAGGGAGACAACAAGCTGCAAGAGACATTTTCCTGGAAGTACCTAAGAGACCAGTGGCAACTGGACCTAGACTGAACCCTGTTGTTGGCCTTTGTCTGACACCCCGCAAGTCTCTTAAGTGCCTCCTCAGAACTGCTGGGGGGCTTTAAAAGTATACTCTTGATTGGAACTTAAAAGACTAAGGGCCTGATTTAGAGTTCCACAGACGTGTTACTCTGTCACAAACATGATAAATTTCCCATCCGCTGTATTCCAAGTGCCATTGCATAAAATGCACTTGTAATACGGTGGACGGGATACTCTAAATCAGGCCCGAAGTCAGAAAGTTAAATCTTTGACTAGGACAAACCTGGATGGTGTATCCAACCTGCCCTTCATCGCGGTCTGCCTCAAATTGCACCTAGGTCCAAGTCTACCTTTTACTATCATTTGAGCATTGTGCTTTTTTTGGCTTTATTTCCACTTAAAACTTTAAATATTCATAACTCTGGTTCACCTTATTAGATTTCTGTAATTTTGTTTATTAAATTTTACTCTCGTTTTCTAATTTGGATTGGGATTTTCATTGTTTTGTATTTCAACTTTATGACTGTTTTGATGCTGCATAAATAGTTTACACCTTGCTCTCAAATAAGCTTGCCTGCTCTGTGCAATTGCAACCAGGGAGCTGAGCTCAAGTTAATTTAGTGATTTTGAGGGTACTCGCCCACCCCAAATAATCCAATTTCTTACAATGCCCCTCCTTAAATTTCCATAAACCCCTCCCATTTTGAGTAATTATTCCCCATTTTGCCACCACACCCCTGCTCCCTCCCACATTTACTACTAAAACGTATATCTAAGTGTGCAGAGATCTCTGCACAGACTAGACAAGAGAGGCAAAGGCATTTGGCTGTAGGTCTGTGAACTGCATTTTGTAGTAGATAAGTAGTACTACAAATGGCAGTTTTTCATCAAGCTCCTACATGTGCAGAGATCTCCATACAAAGAAGATAGGAAAGGAGAAGGTCTCCTGCTATAGGTTTGTTAACTGTATTTTATAATACGGTAGTAGTGCTACTTTACATACTACAAAATGCAGTTTGTCAACCAGGCTCATAAAAAGGTGGAAATGCAGGGGCACTGTAATACCCTAACAAATTGGGTGTTTTCCAGAAGCAGCCCCACTCTAATAATAAGATTACGGAGCATAACAGTTTTACCAGTAGTTATGGATTTACCACCCTTCGCCATCTGCTGCATAATTTTCAGATTCCTTCTAAAAAGGTTTCTAATGGAAACTAACCATAAGTTATAAAAGAAGCATTCCATACTTTGCAAAAAGTTAACTGGTCACATTTTACTTCTTGAGTGCTGTATTTGGGTATTAACCTGTTATTAATAAGGTGAAACATTTACCCAGATGCACAGAGTTTAACATCCTATTTATCACCAATAATGAGTGTGGGAAATGTCCATGACTCATAAGAGTAGGAGCCTTGAGTGAGTCATGATACCCATCCCCACTCTTAACAATGGTAAGAAATAGCATATTATATTCTGCATGTCTGGATACATTGCTTACACCGTGGGATTTTTCATGTGTAATGCTTTTAACAAAAGATATGTACACAAAACAAGGGTGCAAAGTACCATGTCAGTATGGTATTGTGACTATTGCAAGAGTTGTTTCCCTCTGTAAAGTAATTGTTACATGCAATCTCAGACAGTGGAAAGTGTTTTTTCCTCATGTCAACTTTGCTGTATAATAAAATCAAATTTGTCCTTTGCACAGTAAAATGTGCGACTGTGCTTATTTTACAGTTCTTTTCCATATGTTAGTAGGCCACATTTATTTTTCACTTTAACAGTGCATATACGTATAATAAATATAAAAACGATGGTTATAGCCATTGTGTACTTACGGTTAGATCAGAGTTTCCACTGAAAATAAATTTTTTCCTTAATAACTTTGGTGCTGTTCAAATCTGCACTAGAATTTCCAATAAGAAAGTCCCTGAATTTGAGTTGTTCATAGCAAGGTTTGTTCCGATCTGTGAAGCGGGGGGTCCTTAAAATTGAGATTTTCAAATTTAACTCCCATAGGGATCCTTCCACCTCAATACAGAAAAAACAGCTGACCGGAATTACAGCCAACTTGGCCTGAAAGTAGATCTATACTCAAGGAAGTGCCTTTAGTTGTTTTTGTTAAAGATCTAGTTACTAGCATTTAGTGCTATTTCTTTCCCAAACACTGCTGCAAATCAGATGTGAAAGAAAAGAAACTCCAACCACGAACAAAACAATACAGCATAACTGTTATGGTATGCCGATTTGTAGAGCGCACTAATCACCCGTGATGGTATCCAGGCACTTGAATTATACGAAGAGCCAGATGCACAAGTTACTAACTTGTGTAACGATATATCTGTAAGAGACAGTAGTTAGTGATAGATTCCTTACCTTAGAATATCCCCAGGCGTCAGGCTGGATCCGGAAAGTTTTGCGTAGCAGTACCCTTGGCGCGCCGGTAGGCGGCGTCGTGCGGCTCCGCGTCCGTCGTCGGCATCGTGATCGCCGGGATGACGTCGCGGGCAGTACTTAGGCGCAGCCCCTGCGCGCTGACGCCAGTTCTGTACACGACTTTCCGCGCCAGGAACGCAGAGCCATGCAAGAAGCTGACACAGGTGTCTGAAAAATACTAGGGCCCTGAAAGGGATGTCCTTAACCCTAGAAATCAGTTCGCAGAACGGGGAGGATGGGTGGGCGGTAGGAATCTATCACTAACTACTGTCTCTTACAGATATATCGTTACACAAGTTAGTAACTTGTGCATCTGAAAGAGACACGTTAGTGATAGATTCCTTACCTTAGAATAGATACCCCAGCAATACCAACCCCGGTGGTGGGTCTGCGAACAAAGATCAGACAAGGAAGTCCTGGAGGACAGAACGGCCAAAGAAGCCGTCCCTCCGGACCTGACTGTCAAGGCAGTAATGCTTAGTAAACGTGTGCAGCGAGGCCCACGTAGCTGCCTGACAGATAACCGGCAGCGGAACACCGCGGCCCAAGGCCGTGGTAGCAGCCGTTGCCCTGGTGGAATGGGCACGCAGCCCAACAGGAGGCTCCTTCTTGGCCAAAGAATAGCTGGTCTTGATGCACAAGGTAACCCAGCGGGAGACGGTCCGCTTGTGCACCGCCCGACCTTTTTGGCGCCCACGTAGCCAACAAAGAGCTGGTCATCCACCCGGAAGTGTTTTGTGCGGTCGATATAGAAGGAGAGCGCACGTTTTGGGTCCAGACGGTGGAGCCTCTCTTCCTCTCTGGAAGGATGCGGAGGCGGAAAGAAGGTGGGCAAAGTGATGGTCTGCCCAATGTGGAAAGCAGTAACCACCTTTGGCAAGAAGGACGGACGCGTCCGAAGAACAACCTTGTCTGGATGAACAGACAGAAAGGGAGGTTTGCAAGATAGAGCCTGGAGCTCACTCACCCGCCGAGCGGAGGTGATGGCCACCAGAAAGGCAGTCTTCAGAGTCAGAAGACGAAGAGGACAGTTATGCAGAGGCTCAAAGGGAGCGCACATTAAAAGGTAAGAACCAAGTTCAAGTCCCACTGAGGCATTACAAACGGAACAGGAGGGAAGAGGTGAGTAATGCTCTTTAAGAACCTGTTAACAACAGGGGACTTGAAAAGGGAGGGCTGATCAGGGAGCCTGAGGAAGGCCGAGATAGCACAAAGATAACCCTTGATGGTACCCAGGGCAGAACCCTGTTGGGCCAGAGAGAGAAGGAACAGAAGGACCTCAGAAAGAGGGGCAGAAAGGGGATCCACAGCCTTTGCTGTGCACCATGCCACAAATTTGTTCCACCTGCAGGCGTATACCACCTTAGTGGAGGGACGCCTGGCTGCCAGAATCACATCACAAACTTCGGGAGGCAAGTCGAAGGAATCAACTGCCGCCGCTCAATCTCCACGCAAGCAGGTGTAGACTGGACAGGTTCGGGTGGAGGACCGTCCCCTGCTGCTGCGACAGAAGATCCTCCCGAAGAGGCAGACGGATCGGGGGATCTATGCTCATACTGAGTAGCTCGGGATACCAAACTCTTCGAGCCCAGTCCGGAGCCACAAGAATGACTTGGGCCCGGTCGTGCCGAATCTTCTTCAACACTCTGGGTAGAAGTGGTATAGGCGGAAAGGCGTACAACAGACCGCAACTTCACTCGCGACGAAAAGCGTCGCCGAGCGAGTGCCGCCTTGGAAATTCCAACGCGCAGAACTGATGACATTGCGCGTTCTCTTCGGTGGCGAATAGATCTAACCAAGGCTCTCCCCACTGTAGAAAGAGTCCTTGCGCCACTTCCGAGTGAAGACGCCATTCGTGATCCAACATGCACCTGCGGCTGAGTTCGTCCGCCCTGGCGTTCAGAGAACCTGCCAGGTGTTGGAACCATCAGGAACATGCCCTGATGTTCCAGCCATGTCCAGAGGCGCAGAGCCTCCTGACAAAGGGTCCAAGACCCCACCCCGCCCTGTTTGTTGCAGTACCACATGGCGGTGGTGTTGTCTGTGAACACCTGCACAACCTTCCCTTTGACAGAGGGAAGGAATGCCTTGAGTGCAAGCCGGATCGCCCGGAGCTCCAGAAGGTTGATATGGAGCCGGGACTCCGCCGGAGACCAGAGGCCTCTGATCTCCGCTCTCCCATGTGACCGCCCCATCCCAGAAGGGACGCGTCCGTCACAACTGTATGCTCTGGCTGGGGAAGGGAGAGGGATCTGCCCATGACCCATTGCCGGTTCGAGAGCCACCACTGCAACTGTTTTGCAGTCCCCTCCGAGATCTGGACGTGATCGGACAGGTTGCCCTGGTGCTGCGCCCACTGGAACTTCAGGTCCCACTGCAGAGCCCGCATATGCCATCTGGCATGATTGACCAGCAGGATGCAGGAGGCCATGAGGCCCAGCAGCCTCAGGGTCATCCGTACCGAAACCCAGGATAAAGGCCGAAAGATCGGAATCATAGCCTGAATATCCCGGACTCGCCGCTCGGGAGGATAGGCCCGAAACTGCGTCGTGTCCAGAACTGCTCCGATGAAAAGGAGCTGTGGAGAAGGAATTAGATGCGACTTCGGCACATTGATGGAGAACCCCAGCGAGTGCAGGAGTTCGGCCGTAGTCTGGAGGTGGGAGACGACTGCCTGGGACAAGCCCGCCTTCAGCAGCCAGTCGTCGAGGTAGGGGAAGACTGAAACCCCTGCCCGGCGCAGATGAGCTGCGACCACCGCCATCACTTTCGTGAACACCCGAGGGGCACTGGTAAGGCCAAAGGGGAGCACGGTGAACTGAAAATGCTCGGGGCCTACCGTGAACCGAAGGTAACGCCGGTGGGCCGGCAGGACGGGATGTGGAAATACGCGTCCTGCAAGTCCAACGCTACCAACCAGTCTCCAGGGTCGAGGGCAGTCAAGACCTGAGCTAGGGTGAGCATCTTGAACTTCTCCTTCCGGAGGAAGCGATTGACGTTCCGGAGGTCCAAGATAGGACGCATGTCCTCCTTGTCCTTTTTGGGCACCAGAAAGTAGTGGGAGTAGCAACCACGCCCTACTTCTGGGGTCGGAACATGCTCGATGGCCCTCTTGGTCAAGAGGGCCGTGACTTCCTTCTGTAGAAGCACCAAGTGATCCCCTGACATGCGGTGGAATTGAGGTGGCATGGCTGGGGGGTGGTCTCGAAGGGGAGGGAGTAGCCCCTTCGGACAATGTCCAAGACCCACCTGTCCGAGGTGATGGTGCGCCAGTGGGGAAGGTGATGGCGGACCCTGCCCCTACTGGCGTGCCGTGCACCTGAAAGGAGGGACTAGGAGGGCTTGGAGGCCGCGGACGGGTTGGAGGTGGTGGCCTGACCCGCACGCTGGTTGCCCGATCCGCCACGGCGGAATCCACGTCCTCGGCCACGCGAAGACGCCTGCTGCGCGGGCCGGTGGCTGGGCTGCTGACGTGAAGGGGCGCCCCTACCGTGGCCACGATAGGGGCGAAAAGCAGAAGGCAGCGGAGGGCGTGTAGCAGAAAGGCCCAGGGACTTGGCAGTAGCCCGTGAGTCCTTAAAGCGCTCCAACGCATGGTCTGCTTTGGACCCAAAAAGACCGACTCCATCAAAGGGCATGTCCATGAGAGTATTCTGGACATCCCCTGAAAAACCAGTGGTTCTCAGCCAGGCGTGGCGTCGGAGCGCCACCGTCGTTGCAATCGACCTGCCCAGCGAGTCGGCGGTGTCAAGGCCACAACGGATAGTGTATTTGGCCGCATCCCTTCCTTCCGCAATGGCGCGGGAAAGCAGTGCCTGGACCTCCTCAGGGCACTGGGGCAAAACATCCGCCACCGAATCCCACAGGGAGTGGGTATATCGGCCCAAAAGACAAGCGGTGTTAACGGACCGCAAGCCAGCACTGGAGGAAGAAAAACCTTTCTTCCCAAACTGAGCCAGGCGTTTGGATTCCCTATCCGGAGGAGCGGTAGGGAAGGCGGTTTGGGAAGCGGAGGCTTGGACAACCAAGCTCTCAGGAGTGGGGTGGACAGAAAGAAACAGGGGTCGCCCGGAGCGGGGCGATGGCGTCGTGACACGTTCCGATCCACAGGAGCCCCTGTGTTGGGCTTGGACCAGGCGCCCAAAAGAACGTCAGTGAGGGCGTCGTTAAACGGCAGCACAGTCTCCGCAGAGGAGGCTGCCGGCTGAAGCACCTCTGTCAAGATGTTAGGCTTGACCGTCAAAGTAGGGAGCTGGAGACGTAAGGCCCCAGCAGCCCTACGCAACACCGTGCCAAAATTGGCCCCTCCTCCGTAGCCACGGGAGGAGACAGCATGCCAGTGTCAGGGGAAGTATCCAGACCACTGGCCTCCCCTAGACTCTCTGTCCAGTCCTCATCATACTGACAGTTGCGCGTCAGAGGGTCATCAGACCCCTCCCAGTCCTCCTGGTCCTCCTCTGGTTCAAAAATAAGGAGGAGGAGGGACATTTGGGACCCAAGGTCCCATCGGCGCCGGAGCCGGCGCCGAGCGACGCCGCTCCGGGTCCATGTCTGGAGCCGGAAGGAACTGGGGGACGACGCCGCCCGGAGCCCAGGGCGGCGTCGAGAACGGCACCGGAGACATCGGCGCCGGCGGAGGTGTCGTGGAGGTCGACCGGCGTCGATGGGGGTTGTGGAGCCGGGATCGAGGCCGGGGCCGAAGCCGGAGCCGGGATCGAGGCTGGAGGCACGGGCGACGCCGGGGCCGGAGCCGCCGGCGACGCCGGAGCAACCCCATCAGTGGCCCGCGGGGCCCGAAGGCGCACCGGAGGGGCCTGAAGGCCCGAAGAGGCGGGCCATGGCCGACAGGAACTCCTGTACCTTGGCCGGATCCGCCCCGAACCCGGGAAGGGCGGGTATGGCGGGGGCGACTCCACAGGCAAGTCCGGGGCCGCGGGGCGGGGACGGTGCCGGGAGGGGCCTCAGCCGAGTCGCGAGACCGGGCGAGGCGAAGTCCGAGAGCGACGATGCTTCTTGGACTTCGTGTGCTTAGACTTACCGGACGAAGAAGACTTCGACGCCGACGACCGGTGTGCACTCCGCGAGCGACCCCTGGACCTCTCACGTGACCGGGGCCTCCGTGGAGCCGAATGCCGGGCCTCGAGGAGCTTTCGAGACCGCTCTCGCAAAGCTTTCGGGTTGAGGGCCTGGCATTCGGGACAAGACTCGGTGTCGTGGCCTCGGCCGAGGCAGAAGAGACACTCCCAATGCGGGTCGGTGACGGACATCATCCGCGCACAGGCGCCGCATCGCTTGAAGCCGGGCATCCCTACGACACCTTAAGATGGAAAAACAGTGAAAAATCACCAAAAAGTATGGTCAAAAATTGACCAGGGCACTGCTCTTCCCGGATCTGCGCTGCTGGCGCGGAAAAGAAAGAACTGACGCCAGCGCGCAGGGGCGGCGCCTAAGTACTGCCCGCGACGTCATCCCGGCGATCACGACGCCGACGACGGACGCGGAGCCGCACGACGCCGCCTACCGACGCGCGAAGGGTACTGCTACGCAAAACTTTCCGGATCCAGCCTGACGCCTGGGGATATTCTAAGGTAAGGAATCTATCACTAACGTGTCTCTTTCAGATCGTCAGATTCTTTCAAAACTCAAGTAGAGAAGAGGATCTGATGTGTTGTGGGAGGTTGGTCTATGCTTTGGGTTCGATGTAGGAGAACGAGCTACTTCCTGTTCTGCTTTTGTGAATACAGGGTGTGTGAGTGAGGGGAGGGCAAGGGTGAGCGTAGGTGTCTTGATGGGTTGTGAAAGTGTATGCTGCTGTTGAGGTATGCGTGAATGAGGAGCCAGTGGAGCTTCCAGAGGTAAGGTGAGATGTGGGTGAGGTGAGGAAGGTTGAGTATGCGTCTTGCAGAGGGGTTCTGGATGGTAAGAAATCTGTTCAGGAATAGTTTGAAAATTCCGGCGAGTTGGTTTGTGATGATTGCTTGTGTGACGGTTGGTCTGGTGTTTTGTGGGAGCAACTTGAAATTTTTTATTAACTTTCGTAGGATGTGGATGCAAAAGGAGCTCACTGCGTTGACTTGTGCTGTCATGTTCAGCTAGTTTTCCAGGATGATCCCCAGATTCCTGATGTGGTCTGTGGATATTGGTGTGGACCCTAGTTCTGTAGGCCACCAGGTGGTATCCCATGGGTAATTCTCATTTCCGAAGACCAGTACTTCAGTCTTGTCTGAATTCAGTTTCAAGCAGTTGGTTCTCATCCATTCCGCTATCAGGGTCTTGCACTTGGTGAATTTGGTTCTGGTGGTGGGTGTCTTGTCCGTCAGGGAGAGGATGAGCTGGGTGTCATCTACATAGGAGATAATGGTGATGTTCAGACCTGATGATGTTGGAGAGTGGAGCCATGTAGATGTTGAACAGAGTTGGGCTGAGGGAAGAATCCTGGGGGACTCCACATACAAGTTTATTGGCCTCCGATGTGAAAGATGGCAGCCTGACTCTTTAGGTTCTCCCTGTGAGGAAAGAATCCGCTGGGTCCTTGGATATCACATTTGTGGAGTATACTGATAAAAAAAAAAACTGTAGTCTATGGAGCTGGAACTCCTCTGTCAACTCTTCTAAGGACACTATGATTCAACACCCACACATCTCCAATCTAGGATATTTCTATCCTATCTCATTTGCAGAATCCTAAAGAAGTGCCTTTGCTTGGTTATGTGTAAATCCATTTAGTAGTTTGAGAAATTTGAGAAAATTAGCATTTGAAAAATGTTCCTTCTGAGAAAATTAGCATTTAAAAAATGTTCCTTCTGAGTACGAGGTTACATTTTAGAATGATCTGTAACAGTGTTTCCCAAACTGTGGGTCGCAACCCGATTTTTGTTAGGTCGTGAAAGTCCATTCAATGAATGCAGATGTCTTTAAATTCTGTATTTATCTTGTCATATTTCCTGAGTTTCAAAGACAAAGGTCGAATTAAGGCTATGTGCTCTGGCAAATTGCCACTTATTTTTTTTAAAAAAGGGATAGGTTCTTACAAACTCCTTTCACTTTACAGTCAGAGAAAGAAAAATAAAGTGAAATATGTGACAATCTTGCTGCGGTACAGAGTGTAAAAAGAAAGGCTGTAGGCCAGTGCATCCCAAATGTTTTAGACACGCAATCTAGTGCATCCCAAGCGTTTTACACTCACAACCTACTTTTTAGAATGACAAACCTTTGCGACCCACCCAACTATAATGGGTGATTTTTTAATGTAACTAAGGATCACCATCTCAACTTATTACTGAGGGGCCCCAGGACAGGCACACTTCCATCATCCTTTTTAGAAGTTAAACTGCAATACACCTTAGAATCTAGCATAGATGACATACAGCCTTCTCTTGCTAAAAACTCTACTTGCAGTTTAGGTACGGTGTACTTCCTTTATGTGCTGTTACTTATAAATGGGGGGGGGTAGTGCTACGAAAGATTGTCCGTCATGTAAAAGCTGTATGGAGACTTACCTGCATGTGTTGTTTTTCTGTCCCACCTACAAGGCAATAAGGAATCGTTGGCTACGACAGCTTTGTAGGAACTTTGGAACTTCCCACTGCTCACAGGCTTATAGGATCCTGAAATATGATACCGGTATGCCAATTGTATATTCAGTTTCCCGTTACCTGTTTTCAATGTGGTGTGTACGCCGTGCAGTTTTAAAGATAGATCAAGTTTAAATTACCCACTCTATGCCTTTACTATTACTTGGGACTCTGTATTCTAATATGTTTTTTAATCACATGATTTTGTACCATATGCTCGAGATACTTAGCGCCTCAGGATATTTAATACTCTTTTTAACATTTTATTGTTCTCATATTTTAATGTGTATAAAACAAAACAAAAAACTTTTAGACTGATAAATTGCACTGAATTTTTAAATGTGTTATTTGTGCTTTTATGGTCTTGTGAGGCCGAAATAAAGTATCTCTTGACTTGACTAATGTAACTAAAGCATCGTGGAACAGCGCACTGTCATTTACAGACAGCACATTTTCCATTGAAATGGCTAATTCTAAATGTGTACAGACATAGTTTTACTGATAAAACTATATTGGACACAAAAAATAATATGTGGAAATCGGATTTCAGTGAGTATTTATCATTTTTTGGGCGTCACCGTTGATCTTATTAAAATCTTTGCTTCCATCACACATTTAAGAATTACAAAAAAATTGCTTCATTTTCGTTTTCCTAACAGTTGAATGTGTACAGTTCATTTACAGGTATTTACATTTTGTTGTGTTATAAAAAATTACATCCTACAGCCGCCTTTCCTTTCACACTCTCCGTAACACAGCAGGATTGTCACATAATTCAGGATTGTCACATAATTCACTTTACTTTTCTTTCTTGGACTACAAAATGACAGAAGTTTGTAAACTCCAAACCCCATGTTAAAAAAAAACATAAGGAGCAAATTTGCCAGAAGACACACAGTGACCTTTGACCTCCATCTTTGAAGCTGAGCAAATGTGACAAGATAAATACAGAAATTAAAGGCAGATGTATTAATTACTTGGACTTTCACGATCAACCATAAATCGGCTCGGACCCAGAGTTTGGGATTTCTGTACTGGTTAGGTCTGCTTGAGATAATGAAAACTTCTACCATAGCCACAGAGGGGTAGAAATTGGGGATGAAGCTGGAAGACAGGAGCAGACAGGCCCAGGGAGCTCGCTGTAGCACTGCTATTGCGAAGGCACTCCAGGGCTAAATCAGCTTAATCCCTGAAAAGCTGCGAGCAGTCAAAATGGCATGTCCATAGAACTGGCCTGGACGTCTCCCGAAAAGCAAATGGTCTGCATCAAGGCATGCCTGCAAAGGGCCACACCGGTGCTCAAGTCTCTACCAAGCAAGTCAGTGGTAGCAAGTTCACAGCGAATAGTAATCTTGGTGGCATCACAACTGTACTGCACGGCCTGAGAAAGGATGCAATGGGCTTCTTCCGGGACCATCAGTAATAACTGGTTACTGAGTCCCACAAGGTGCAAGTATAGCAGTCTAAAAGGCACCTGACATTCAAGTGAAGAGCCAAAAGCGTATGAAAAGCCCCCTTTCCCAGAGGCCTCTATCCTTTTTGATTTCCTGTCAGGAGGAGTGAACGGGTTTGTGCCCTGTAACCTACGGATTGACAAGAGGACCTCAAAAGGGTTTAGCCTAGGTCTCCAAAAGCGTATCTGTATGTGCCTCATTAAAGTGAAGCAGGGGCTTAGAACTGGTTTGGCCAGGCTGAAGCATTCACTTAAGACATAGGTTTTATTACCGAAGTAGGAAGCTGAAGATCAAGAACCTCTGCTGCCCTCTGCACCACCACTGCAAAGGAGGTGCTTTCTTCTGCAGCAGAGCCCAGAGGTAAAACCAATCCAGTGACCGGGAAGATATCAAGACCCCAGGCATCCTCGTAAAATTATTCACTTGATAGGGCTGGGCAAACTCATCTGCAGCATCATAGCCACCACCATAGAATCTGTGCCAAACAATTCACGGGGGACATGAGCTCTACAGAGGTAAGAGCACTGTATCAAAGTCAGAAGGATGGCTCTAGCTCAGTAAAGCAGCGCGTGACATCGGTTCGAGGATGGGGAGGCGCTGGGCATCACAACAGGATGGCTGTCATTATATGGAGTCGATGGTGCAGGCAATTGTGTAGGCGGATCACAGTCCCAGGAACGACGTAGGGAGCAGGAGTGGGATCTTCCTTTGGACCTCCACCGATAACGATGTGGAGTCTTGCGGTACTTTGCCACAAACAGCTTCGCTTCCTAATCCTGGGTGGCCGTGGAATGCATCAAGACACAGTCACTGCAGGCCTCAGTGTCAAAGTCCGAACTTAAGCACCACAGGCAAACCACGCAAGATGCAGTCTCAGACTTCTGTTTGCGACATACTCCATGAGGTTTAAACCCTGTCAATTTTGGTGGTGACATTATCTGCACACTATAGAAAAAGTTTGAGAATTTTCAAAAACATTATCTCAAAAGAGACAAAGAGTAGCTCAGGAACAAGGTCGGAAAGAAGGGAACCGATGTGAGCATGCATGGGTGGACCCTATCTAGGGCCCCATATGTCAATTCTGGAGTGGAGTGACGCTGGCGCGGAGCTACATGTCGCCACCTACTGGCGCACAGGAGTACTGCTTGAAAATCTCCAGATCCAGTGCAACGCCTGTGGGAATATTCAAAGGTGAGGAATCTGCGTTTAGAAGTTTCTATTCAGAATATACAAATTCCTGTAGGTAAATATTGCATAGCAAACCATATTTTTTAATTTAAGCATGCTGCAGCAAGAACTGTGGCAGGAGTCTCAGCCAACGGCAAATACTTTTAGCACATAGATACTAATCTGAAGGTTGATGAACAATTACAATTAATGGCAATGGCACTAAATTAAAAACTTGATTTTAGTTTAAACATAATATTTGTGTCAAGACCGACAGAACTTCATATAGTTTATCTCTCTATGAGCTTTACTAACTAAGCTGGAAACAAATCTGAACAACTCTAACCAATAGCAGCCTATTAACATGGCCTAATGACCATATCATGTTTTACACCCAACCTCTTTGCTCAGCAAATTAAGTATAGCCTTATTAATGCCTATTTTAATTCACTGACCTGTTTATTTCAAGTGTTTGTTGGGATGTATTTAATGAGGTGAATTTGTGTTTATTTTTATGTTATTACCAAGTGCTTTCATTTTGATGAGTAATTCTAGACTTTATTCACTTTTGAGAGGCTTCCCCATACCCAGAGACAATGTGGTTGCAGGCTCTGTTAATGTGGAAGTGGGTGTACCGCATGTCTCTGACACTTTTTCTTTTGGGTCTTGGTTAATAGTTACTTGGCTGTATCCCTGTTGTTTGGCGCTATAGTTTCAGGTTCACAAGCACTGTGAATGATTATTAAGTTATTTCCTTCTTCATTCTTGAAGGTAAGAAAAGTTAAATAGCTACGGCTTACTGTAGAAGGAGGTAGTGTGTTAGAAACTACAACTGCATGACAATGAAAAAAAGTTTCTAACGTTCTTGCTGGAGTATATTTTCTCTTGATTCAGATTCCAGTTCATGAACCTTTTCAGGCTTCTTAATCCAGATTTATTATTTAGAAATTCCAGTTCATAGATTTAGGTAGTAGATTTGCAGAGCCAGCCACCAGCCCACATGACATGCCTTCCCTTTGATGGAAAAATCACAATTAAAACTGGTTACCCATCCGGAGAGAATGACTTCCATGCAGAAGAAAACAAGCATTTGCAATGCAAAAGGTCTCGAATTACTGAGAGTTTGAGGTATTGGCGTTGCAAATAATAATGCAACGCCAATAGCTCATACTTTCAGAAATGCGAGACCTAGTGCATTGCAAATGATTGCATAGTGAGCCAGGAACCAGCATTGTATGTCTCAGTGCAGTACCGCAAGCTGCTCCTAGAGCTCCCAAGTGAGCAAGGCACCCGCACTGCTTGTCTAGGTGCAGCACCGCAAGCTGCTCCTAGAGGTCCCTAGTGAGCATCATGAACTTTAAAGATATGGTAAATCCAACCTACCTATAATGCATTGCATGCAAGACAGTACCACGAGTACATTCAAATAGCTATGTCCATATATACAATTAGTAACTTTGAAATGTGACAAAAGAATTATATTAATTCTGGATTAGGTTAGGTTGTACTCTATGTGGAGCAGATGAAGGGAAATTGATAGTTCCAATATAAATGTGAGATGTGGTAGGTGCAGTACCGCAAGCTGCTCCTAGAGGTCCCTAGTAAGCAAGGCACCAGCACTGCCAGTACCGCAAGCTGCTCCTAGAGGTCTCTAGTGAGCATCATAAACTTTTGGTCACATATGGTACTCCAATAATACATTGCATGCAAGACAGTACCACAGTACATTTAATATATACAATTAGTAGCTTTGAAATGCGACAAAAGAATTATTATATTCATTCCGGATTAGGTTGTACTCTATGTGGAGCTGATGAAGGGAAATTTATAGAAGGTCTAATATAAATGGGATATGTGCTAGCGAGTAAAGTAACCACTGCCAACCTTGTTTAGGACCAAGTGAGTGTCCTGTCTGAAGGCCTTTAAGAAAATAGTGCCTTGAGGCTGTAATTAAAACCTAGGGCGTAACAACACATGTAATAGGGAATGTCCTCATGGGAAGTTACAAAAAGAGACAGGGTGGTACTAAGGAGGGACTACAAAGCCTGATGACCAATGAAAAGCCACCATTTACAAAGGACAGGGACAGGAGCCAATTAAAAAGATGGGCAGGAAGTAGGCGGAGCTTTATGCACATATCCTGAATACAGCATGTCTCGAAGAGACAGCGCAAGCGCTGCCTAGGCGAGACCTAAACACAAGGCCATGTAGCCTGTTAACCTGTTTATCCTCCTTAGGAGAGGAGTCTGAAAGAGATTGAGAGAGATCCATGGACCACTTTGGGTAAGAAAGAGGGCCTCACACCCTTAGAAACATTTTGTAAGCACAAAGACAAAGTAGGATAGGAAGAAACATCCTGCAACATTTCTATCCATCTTGCAGACGTCAGGATTAGAAAAGTGATTTTTATCATCAGGATGCAGAATGAACTAAAAAGCAAGGGTGCACCCATCAAAATGTCAGGAACAAGAAATATCAGGGTGGAACCATAAAATGGGCTGCTGTTAAGAAATTCTACAGTCTCTTCAGAAAGCTATTTACAGTAGACAGACGGAACAAAGATCCTTCCTTGAGTAGATTGGAACAGAAAGTGCCACTAGGTACCCTTTGACTGTGGCAATGTTGCAATGCCCCATAATGTTCCTTTCAGTGCAACATTTAGAAATGTTTCAGTAATCTGCCTTAATAGAAGGATGCCTTGCAGATAAATCTACTTCCAATGCATCTGATTGAAGGGCATATATTGGTTGACACGCTAAAGGTTTGTATGAAGATGCAGTCTTTGCTGCTGTGATAGGAGGTCCTGCCAGTTTAGTAGCAGCTACCACTGTTCTAAATTCTGCTCTACATGGTCAGGACACCCTTTGCTTCAGTACGGTGCAATGAGGATCACCTGAGCCGCATGATGTCTCACTTTCTTGATCTTTCTTGGAATGAGAGTAAAATGGGAAGGTGTAGTGATACTTGACACAGCCAATTGAGAATGTGTCTTCCAGTGACTCAGTAGCTGGACACTTCAATGAAGAATACAGAAGTCGAAGAGATCTTTTGTTGGAACTCCCTGCTCAGCACATATTTCCGGAAGTGCCAGGGGAGAGGTGTTCATTCGTATTTTGACATATGTTTTCTGCTCAGGAAGTCCATTATCAAATTCAGAGCCCTCGCTTGGTAAGCTGCAGAGAGATCAATTGCCCGTCTAGTGCTCATTGCCACCACTCCATAGCTTCATTCAAGACACCCTCCTTTATTCATGTAACATGGGTGTTGTCTGTATCGGGACTGGTGAGGTGGCTGAAACTTTCGCCTCTGAAGATATCGTCCTCTTTGACCACCATTCGGCTCTTGAATAACGTCTCTGTTTGACATCTCATGTTCGTCAGACTCTTGCAGAATTGGTTCTACCTGTTCCTGATAAATTATGGAACTCTTTTCCATTGCCTTTAAGATCTCAATCTAGCCTGCCCCTCTTTAGGAAATTGCTCAAAACATGGCTTTTTGTTCCCCAAGTGAAGTAAGCTTGGCAGTATGGTTTTACTAGCGGTTACTGAGGTAATGCCTCTAGCGATAAGACACTTCGATATTTGTGCGCTCTAATAAAGCCTTACTAACTTACTTCCTCAAGAACTAATACAGTGGCTTCATAAGCACCAGAAAATATCCAGGATACCATGACACCCAGAAGCTTTAACACCAAGCACACAATGTAGTCATAGGGAAATAAGATGATACATCCTTGAATATGCTGTACCCCTTCAAAAGGTAGAGAAGGCATTTATTAGTGTTCAAAATACTGCCAATGAACTTCATCCTTTGTGATGGCGGAGTAATGAATTTCAAGGTGCTTATGGAGAACTCCAGCTCATGCAAAAGAGTGATTGTAGTGTTTAGGCTCTGGTAATCTCAGTCTATGATTGTCAACAGCCAGTCATCTAGGTGAGGATCATGAGGGTGGGCACCCACTACTGCTATGAGTTTTACAAATGCTTCAAATAAGGATAAGAATCCAAACAGACAGACCTCAAACAGAAAATGTTTGTCTCCCACCGTAAAATTCACAAATTTCCTGTGGAACGGCAGAAACGAAACATGAAAATAGGCATTTGGAATATTCAGAGATACTATCTAGTCTTAAATTTGTAGTGCCTAAATACCCCACCGTAAAATTCACAAATTTCCTGTGGAACGGCAGAAACGAAACATGAAAATAGGCATTTGGAATATTCAGAGATACTATCTAGTCTTAAATTTGTAGTACCTAAATAACCCACTGGACGGTGACCCGTTCTAACTCGCTGCTCAATTCCAAAATGTCAGGTAGTTTTTCCGGTACCTATGGAGGTTTTTAAAATAGTTTTCCAATGATATGATGCTGCAGAACTGCAAACTGAAACTGGGCTAGTCCACAGAGCATACAGTTTGTTGGGTATTCTCTTTGTCTGAATCATCCGTACACCTCCCTGACTAGCATGCTGTTACCCTGCCTAATGGAGTAGATTGGTCCATACTCTCTCAAAATTTGTATAACCTCTCAACAGCAATGCAAATACCTACGACCTTGTGTCAGGGAGCACTGCACATACCAATGACACTGGTGATCTCATGTTAGATTTCAGTTTCTGATGAAGACTCTTCGATTTAGCGTAAAAGGTTTTATCATTTAGACAACAGAGGAACAAAGCTTTGGGTCGATAATCAAGGGCACATGATAAAATCGACTTTTTCAAACTGGGTGCCTTCCCCTACTTAATGAAATACATGCAGCAGTCTCTTCACAAGTCATTAAATGATCTACATGGAGGTGCTTGCCCAAGGTCTGAGAGTGAAGGTATGGTGGCAGTCACAGCAAGGTGAAATGGCACATGCTTTGTTTCTGTCTAAATACACAAGAGATCAAAAAAGGGGGATAAGGATAAGTTACTTACCTGTAATCCTAGTTCTCTTCCAGGGGTATCCTCATCAAAGTCATAAGCACTGAATATTCCGAAAATAATAAAAGGTATATATGAAAAACATATATATATATATCTACATACATATATCATTTTTTCTCATACCAATGCAGCCCCCATCTAGGAGGCTAAACAATGCAATAACAAATAACCTGCTTTTGCAAACACATAATGTATGTATAAAAACACAGAAGGGCAAGTACCACTTGAAGCACAAGTTACTAACTTGTTTAACGATATATCTGTAAGAGACAGTAGTTAGTGACAGATTCCTTACCTTAGAATATCCCCAGGCGTAAGGCTGGATCCGGAAAGTTTTTGCGTAGCAGTACCCTTGCGCGTCGGTAGGCGGCGTCGTGCGGCTCCGCGTCCGTCGTCGGCGTCGGGACCGCCGGGATGACGTCGCGGGCAGTACTTAGACGCCGCCCCTGCGCGCTGACGTCAGTTCTGTACACGATTTTCCGCGCCAGGAACGCAGAGCCATGCAAGAAGCTGACATAGGTGTCTGAAAAATACTAGGGCCCTGAAAGGGATGTCCTTAACCCTAGAAATCAGTTCGCAGAACGGGGAGGATGGGTGGGCGGTAAGGAATCTGTCACTAACTACTGTCTCTTACAGATATATCGTTACACAAGTTAGTAACTTGTGCATCTGAAAGAGACACGTTAGTGACAGATTCCTTACCTTAGAATAGATACCCCAGCAATACCAACCCCGGTGGTGGGTCTGCGAACAAAGATCAGACAAGGAAGTCCTGGAGGACAGAACGGCCAAAGAAGCCGTCCCTCCGGACCGGACTGTCAAGGCAGTAATGCTTTGTAAACGTGTGCAGCGAGGCCCACGTAGCTGCCTGACAGATAACCGGCAGCGGAACACCGCGGCCCAAGGCCGTGGTAGCAGCCGTTGCCCTGGTGGAATGGGCACGCAGCCCAACAGGAGGCTCCTTCTTAGCCAAAGAATAGCAGGTCTTGATGCACAAGGTAACCCAGCGGGAGATGGTCCTCTTGTGCACCGCCCGACCTTTTTTGGCGCCCACGTAGCCAACAATGAGCTGATCATCCACCCGGAACTGTTGTGTGCGGTTGATGTAAAAGGAAAGCGCACGTTTTGGGTCCAGACGGTGGAGCCTCTCTTCCTCTCTGGAAGGATGCGGAGGCGGAAAGAAGGTGGGCAAAGTGATGGTCTGCCCAATGTGGAAGGCAGTAACCACCTTTGGCAAGAAGGACGGACGTGTCCTAAGAACAACCTTGTCTGGATGAACAGACAGAAAGGGGGGTTTGCATGAAAGAGCCTGGAGCTCACTCACCCGCCGAGCGGAGGTGATGGCCACCAGAAAGGCTGTCTTCAGAGTAAGAAGACGAAGAGGACAGTTATGTAGAGGCTCAAAGGGAGCGCACATTAAGAAGGTAAGAACCAAGTTCAAGTCCCACTGAGGCATTACAAACGGAACAGGAAGAAAGAGGTGTGTAATGCCTTTAAGAAACCTGTTAACCACAGGGGACTTGAAAAGGGAGGGCTGATCAGGAAGCCTGAGGAAGGCCGATATCGCACAAAGATAGCCCTTGATGGTACCCAGGGCAGAACCCTGTTGGGCCAGAGAAAGAAGGAACAGAAGAACCTCCGAAAGAGGGGCAGAAAGGGGATTCACAGCCTTTGCTGTGCACCATGTCACAAACTTGTTCCACCTGCAGGCGTATACCACCTTAGTGGAGGGACGCCTGGCTGCCAGAATCACATCACAAACTTCGGGAGGCAAGTCGAAAGGAATCAACTGCCGC
This sequence comes from Calotriton arnoldi, assembly GCA_963921515.1. Taxonomy (NCBI): domain Eukaryota; kingdom Metazoa; phylum Chordata; class Amphibia; order Caudata; family Salamandridae; genus Calotriton; species Calotriton arnoldi. Next base: position 1,331,407 of record CAWUFW010003752.1, on the reverse strand, counting down.
CGCTCAATTTCCACGCAAGCAGGTGTAGACTGGACAGGTTCGGGTGGAGGACCGTCCCCTGCTGCTGCGACAGAAGATCCTCCCGAAGAGGCAGACGGATCGGGGGATCGGCGCTCATACTGAGTAGCTCGGGATACCAAACTCTTCGAGCCCAGTCCGGAGCCACAAGAATGACCTGGGCCCGGTCGCGCCGAATCTTCTTCAACACTCTGGGTAGAAGTGGTATAGGCGGAAAGGCGTACAACAGACTGCAACTCCACTCGCGACGAAAAGCGTCGCCGAGCGAGTGCCGCCTTGGAAATTCCAACGCGCAGAACTGCTGACATTGCGCGTTCTCTTCGGTGGCGAACAGATCTAACCAAGGCTCTCCCCACTGCTTAAAGAGACCTTGCGCCACCTCCGAGTGAAGACGCCATTCGTGATCCATCATGCACCTGCGGCTGAGTTCGTCCGCCCTGGCGTTCAGGGAACCTGCCAGGTGTTGAACCATCAGGAATATGCCCTGATGTTCCAGCCATGTCCAGAGGCGCAGAGCCTCCTGACATAGGGTCCACGACACCACCCCGCCCTGTTTGTTGCAGTAGCACAAGTTACTAACTTGTGTAACGATATATCTGTAAGAGACAGTAGTTAGTGACAGATTCCTTACCTTAGAATATCCCCAGGCGTCAGGCTGGATCCGGAAAGTTTTTGCGTAGCAGTACCCTTGCGCGTCGGTAGGCGGCGTCGTGCGGCTCCGCGTCCGTCGTCGGCGTCGTGATCGCCGGGATGACATCGCGGGCAGTACTTAGACGCCGCCCCTGCGCGCTGACGTCAGTTCTGTACACGACTTTCCACGCCAGGAACGCAGAGCCATGCAAGAAGCTGACATAGGTGTCTGAAAAATACTAGGGCCCTGAAAGGGATGTCCTTAACCCTAGAAATCAGTTCGCAGAACGGGGAGGATGGGTGGGCGGTAAGGAATCTGTCACGAACTACTGTCTCTTACAGATATATCGTTACACAAGTTAGTAACTTGTGCATCTGAAAGAGACACGTTAGTGACAGATTCCTTACCTTAGAATAGATACCCCAGCAATACCAACACCGGTGGTGGGTCTGCGAACAAAGATCAGACAAGGAAGTCCCGGAGGACAGAACGGCCAAAGAAGCCGTCCCTCCGGACCCGACTGTCAAGGAAGTAATGCTTTGTAAACGTGTGCAGCGAGGCCCACGTAGCTGCCTGAAAGATATCCTGCAGCGGAACACCGCAGCCCAAAGCCGTGGTAGCAGCCGTTGCCCTGGTGGAATGGGCACGGAGCCCAACAGGAGGCTCCTTCTTAGCCAAAGAATAGCAGGCTTTGATACACAAGGTTACCCAGCGGGAGATGGTTCTCTTGTGCACCGCCCGACCTTTTTTGGCGCCCACGTAGCCAACAAAGAGCTGGTCATCCACCCGGAAGTGTTGTGTGCGGTTGATATAAAAGGAAAGCGCACGTTTTGGGTCCAGACGAGGAGGTAGCCGCCGGCTGAAGCACTTCCGTCAGGATGTTAGTCCTGACAGCCACTGTAGGCAACTGGAGGTGTAAGGCCCCAGCTGCTCTACGCAACACCGTTGCAAAGTTAGCTCCCTCCTCCGTTTCCACGGAAGGAGGAGACAGCATGCCAGGGTCAGGGGAGGTGTCCAAACCACTGGCATCCCCAAGCTCCTCAGCCCAGTCCTGATCAAACTCACACTGCTGTGTGAGAGGGTCATCAGACCCCTCCCAGTCCTCTACGTCCTCCAATTCAGGTTCAAAATATGGAGGAGGGACATGCGGGACCCAAGGTCCCATCGGCGTCAGAGCCGGCGTCGAGCGACGCCGGTCCGGCGCCATGTCCGGGTCCGGAGAGAACCGGGGAACGACGCCGCCCGGAGCCCCGGGCGTCGTCGGGAACGGCACCGGAGACATCAGCGCCGGCGGAGGTGTAGTTAGGTCAACCGGCGTCGATGGGGGTTGCGGCAGCACCGGAGCCGGGATCGAGGCCGGGACCGAGGCTGGTGTTACAGGCGGCGCCGGGACCGGAGTCGCCGGGGAAACCCCATCAGGGCCCGCGGGGCCGGAAGGCGCACCGGGGGGACCTTGAGGCCCGAAGAGGCGGGCCATGGCCGACAGGAATTCCTGTATCTCGGCCGGAGTCGCCCCCGAACCCGGGAAGGACGGGTAATGCGGGGGCGGCTCCACAGGCACTCCCGGAGCCGCGGGGGCGGGGACGGTGCCGATAGGAGCCTCAGCCGAGTCGCGAGACCGGCGAGGCGAAGTCGTCGAGCGATGACGCTTCTTAGACTTTTTATGCTTCGACTTTCTGGAGGAGTGCGAAGACTTGGAGCCCGACGACCGATGAGGACTCCGCGACCGGCCCCTCGACCTCTCACGTGACCGGGGCTTGGTGTGGCGCGGAGCCGACTGCCGGACCTCGAGGAGCTTTCGAGACCGCTCTCGCAAAGCCTTCGGGTGCAAGGCCCGGCAGTCGGTGCACGACTTCATGTCGTGGTCGCGGCCGAGGCAGTAGAGACACTAAGTGCGGGTCTGTGATCGACATCATGCGACCACAGACGTCGCAGGGCTTGAAGCCGGGCATCCCTACCGACACCTTCGGAGTCGAGAGACTCGTGTAGAAAAACAGTGAAAAATCACTAAAAAGTTAGTCAAAAAAGATGACTAGGCCACTGCTCTTCCCGGATCTGCGCTTACTGGCGCGGAAAAAGAAGAACTGACGTCAGCGCGCAGGGTACTGCCCGCGACGTCATCCCGGCGGTCCAGACGCCGACGACGGACGCGCAAGGGTACTACTACGCAAAAACTTTCCGGATCCAGCCTGACGCCTGGGGATATTCTAAGGTAAGGAATCTGTCACTAACGTGTCTCTTTCAGATCTCTTTTTTAATGAGTAAACCTCATGAAAAAGCTGCAAATAAGCAGACATTGTTAGCCTGCAGGCTGCATTGTAAACCAATAGCATAGAAAATGAAAGCATTTTCACACAAAACTGGCACCGTGCCTTTAAGGCAGCCATGACCCCCAGCTTCCCATCATGCCTCAGGGGTGACAGTTAGGTCAGTTGTTCTTTGCGTAAACCCTGAAGATCAGGGCACAAAGATATCGTTTAACAATGAAGTAATCTCATGTGCCTGGGGAGCCGGGTGGGTTGCTTATGACTTTGATGAGGATACCTCTGGAAGAGAACTAGGATTACAAGTAAGTAACTTATCCTTCTCTTCCAGGGGATCCTCATCAATAGTCATAAGCACTGAATAGAATAGCAAGCCCATCTTCCGCCTGCAGGCAAATGAGAGTGAATGACCCAACATACAACAACAGCCGCAATCAGCTGTTGAACAGATTCCTCAAGGAGGCCTGGCCTACTTGGGTGTCTGCTCTGGTGTCTGAATCTAGACAATAGTGCCTTGTAAATGTATGGACGGACATCCAAGTTGCCGCCTTACAGATCTCAGAGATAGGCACGTTATGAAGGAAAGCAGTCGTAGGCACCTTTCCTCTCGTGGAATGCGCCTTGGGAGCAGACCCAAGGGCTTTTGTGCTAATTGATAAGCTAACTTGATGCATGAAACTATCCACCTGGAGATGGATCGCTTTGAGGCTGGAAAACCTGTTCTGATCGACCCATAGTTAACGAATAGTTGATCAGACTTTCTAATCGACTTGGACCTATCCAGAGAGAACTTTAAAACTCTTTTTAGGTCAAGTGAGTGTAAAGCCCTCTCAGCTGGAGTGGAGGGATTAGGGAAAAAAGTCGGAAGTGAAATGGTCCGATTCACATGGAAATCTGACACCACCTTCGGAAGGAATGAGGGATGAGTCCTCAATACCACCCTATTGAGATGGAAAACAGTGTATGGTTCCTTTGAACAGAGCGCTTGTATTTCGCTCACTCTGCGAGCTGAGGTGATGGCTACCAGGAAAGCTACCTTCTACATGAGGTGTTGCAAGGTTGCTTTGTGGATAGGTTCGAAAGGTGGCCCCATCAACTTTGATAGCACCAGGTTCAGCTCCCAGGGCGGTGAAGGAGGTCAGACTGGAGGGTAGACCTTTTTAAGACCTTGTAAGAAGTCCTTCACAACCTGCAACTGAAAGAAAGACGGCTGAGAAAGAGAACGCCTATATGCAGTAATGGCCGCTAGATGCACCTTAATGGAAGGGAACTTTAAGCCTGCCCTAGCTAGGTGAAGCAGGTATGGTAAAATGACTTCCTCCTGCCCCTTGGTGGGGCTACAATTGTTTTGTACGCACCACAAATAAAAACGTTTCCACTTGCAAGCATATGAGTGTCTAGTGGAGGGTCTCCTAGCTTCTTTTAAGATGGTCATGCAGTCTTGTGGTAGTCCTAAATGACCATACTGGAGGACCTCAGGAGCCATGCTGCCAAGTTCAGGGAGGGAAGGTTGGGGTGATGAATCCTCCCGTTCATCTTGGACAGCAGGTCCGGTCTGCACGGCAGTCTCCTGTGTGGGCATTCTGACAGGTGCAGAAGGTCCGGGTACCACCATTGCCTCGGCCAGTCCAGAGCAATCAGGATCATCCTCGTGTGTGAATGAGAGAGTTTGGTCACCACCTTCGGGATGAGAGGAAGGGGTGGAAAGGCGTACACAAATGCCCCTGACCAGTCTATCAAAAGGGCATTCCCCTTCGACCCTGGCCGATAGAACCTTGAGGCGAAGTCTCGGCATTTTGTATTTTCGTCGTCCGCGAAGAGGTCGATGCTGGGACGACCCCACGCCTGGAAAATGTCTTTGACGACCTCGTCGTGGAGTACCCAGTCTTGTCGGTCCTCGAAGTGTCGACTGAGAGCATCCGCTTGTGAGTTCTGCTCCCCCAGCAGGTGTACCGCTGTGATCGATAGGTTCCGTGCCAGGAGCCAATGCCAGAGAGCTTGAGCTTCCAGTGACAAAGTCTGTGAGCGAGTTCCCCCCTGTTTGTTCAGGTAGTACATGGTGGTGGTATTGTCCTTCTGTACTAGAATGGAGTTTGCCTGAATCGAAGGGAGGAAAGCCCCGAGTGCCAGATGAACGGCTCTCAGCTCCAACATGTTTGTGTGATATGAGCGCTCTTTTGATGACCATTGCCCTTGTGTCTGGAGAGAACCCATGTGAGCTCCCCAGCCTTGGAGGGAGGCATCCGTGATCAGCGTCTGAGAGGGAGGTACCTGATGAAAAGGAATCCCTACTCGCATATTCTCCTTCTTCATCCACCATGGGATGGATGCTCTTGCTGCATTTGAGAGATTTATCTTGTCGTCCAAGCGAGCTGTTTGCTGATCCCATTTGTCCTCCAGATCCTGCTGCAAAGGACGCATTCTCAGCCTGGCATTGGGTACCAGGAAAATGCAGGATGCCATCGACCCTAACAGGGAGGCAAACTGACGAACTGATGGCAATTTTGCGGTCCAAAATTTGTCTGCCTTTCTGTGTGATGGAGAACTGTCTCTCCTCCGAAGGAAACACTTTTCCTACCTCGGAGTCTACCAGCGCTCCCAGATAATGGATTCTCTGTGTGGGTTGCCGAGTTGATTTTTCGAAATTCACATGAAGGCCTAGCCGGTGACAAAGCTCTAGGCATTGCAGGAAATGATTCCTCACGCTGTGGGGGGAGGGACCCTTCAACAGCGAGTCGTCCAGGTAAGGGTACACGAAGATGCCTCTGCGACGTAGTGCGGCTGCCACCACTGCCATGCACTACGTGAACACTCGGGGAGCTGACTTCAACCCGAAGGGTAGCACTTTGAATTGGTAGTGGGACAATCGCACCAGGAATCTCGGATATTGCCTGTGATGCTGACTGACCGGAACATGAAAGTAGGCATCTTGCAGATCCAGCGAACACATCCAATCTCCCTGAGATGTGGATATATTTGATGGAGAGCCAACATGCGAAACTTCTCCTTTTTGATTGACTTGTTGAGTGTTCGCAGATCCAGAATGGGTATTATGATTTTCGACCCTTCTTCTTTACCAAGAAGTATCTTGAGTAGACCCCTCGACCTCGCTGTGATATTGGCACCTTCTCGATGGCTGATTTTCGCAGAAGGGTGGCAATTTCGCTCTGCAATATCTTCATCTGTTGGCACGATGACGGAACCGGAGGGATTGAGGGGGGATGGCGTCGAAAACGTAGAGAGTACCCATTCTGCAGCGTAGCTAACACCCACTGGTCCTTTGTGATAGCTCGCCACTCTTCTTGATGATTTGTAATACTTCCCCCCACTAGAGTGGTAAACGGCGACGGGGGAAGTGGGCACTCATTGTTTGGTCGGCGTCTTAGCGGAGGTAGTGGACTGACGCTGGTTTCCTCTTCCCCTGGAAGAACGCCGGCCTTGGTACTGAGACCTTTGCTGACCTTGCTGGTTCTGATATTTCTGCCAATGAGGGGTTTGAACCCTCTGTTGGGAGGATCGTCGATCGTAAGGTCTGAAGCGTCTTCGGAACTCTTTCTTCTTTTCTAGACCCATGGCCTTTAGTGTGTCTAGCTCGGTCTTCATCCGGGACATTTCCTCATCTGTGTGTGCGCCGAATAAAGATGAGCCCGAGAAGGGGAGATTGAGGATCTGAGACTGCGCTTCTGGTTTAAGCGCTGTGAGACGAAGCCAGGAAGCTCTCCTAGCGCATAGCCCATGGGCATAGGCGTGAGCTGAAAGAGTAGCTCCATTGGCTGCAGCGCTGATCACTTGGTTCGCCACCAAGCTGCCTTCTTGCAAGATTTCTTCAAAATCTTTGCGATCTTCCTTGGGCAGCTTTTCCGTAAATCTTTGAAGGGAGTCCCACAAAGACCTGTCGTAGCGACCCAAAAGAGCCGATGCACTTGAGACCTTGAGCATTGAGGCTGATTAGCCGCAGACCTTCCTTCCCCACGAATCCTGTGCTTTACTCTCCTTATCTGGTGGAACAGTAGAGGAGGAGGCAACTGAGTGAGTCTTTTTTTGCCGCAGCGATTATAACAGAATCCGGTGGGGGGTCAGATCTAAGGAATAACGAGTCCTCCTCCGGTGGACGATATTTCTTCAGAATCCTAGCCGGCGAGGTCTTGAGGGTCGCTGGCATAAGGAAAATGTCCATGACCGGTTGGAGTAGCCCCGGCACCAATGGCAACAGCGGTCTAGATGCAGCCCTCTGGTGTAAAGTCTCAAAGATAACTGAAGACGAGCTCTGCTGAGTCGGCATAGGGATGTTCAGTTTAGTTGCCCCTCTGGAAAGTATATCCTGGAATGTGATAACGTCATCCACCGGAGAGACCCTCGACGGTGGGCTGTCGGTAAGAGTCGGTGAGTAGTCTCTCTGTGACGTGTGTGTGGAAGAGGAGGAAGGTGTTGGAGATCTGTGCCTTCTCCTCCCGCTTCTGGATCTGGACCTCCTTCTGTAAGAGTGTGCAGGAGTGCGACTGAGATCTCTGCCTCTCGATGGAGTACGATCTCTGTCCACAGCCTGCACCAGTCGAGCCAACGGAGACCTGTGGAGGGGGCTTGAGTAGTGCTGAGCCCCTGTTGCTGGAACTGTGGTCCAGTGATGCAGAGGCCGGTTCCATCTCAGTGAGAGATGGATAGAAGGCGATCTTTGCCTTTCTCGTTCCTCAGGAGAGCGTGCAGGAGGAGATTTTCTTCCCTCTGTTTGTGCAGGCCTGTCCGCTGAATCAGGATGCCCAGTGGACACTGGACTGCTAGATGTCGAGATCACTACTTTCGGAGATCTGGATGATGATAATCTGTGAGGGGAGCAGCGAGAACCTGTTCTCGACGTCGGTGATGGTGACGGAGATAGGCTTACCGGACGTGAGGCCCCTCAAGACTGCTGCCTCGACGTCGATCATCGTCCCGGCGACGGTGATGCCTGCCTCGACGTCGACCTTCTCCTCTTCGAAGGAGGACTCAAAGTCGATCGGTGTCTCGACGTTGAGCGTCTGCCTGACGCCGACGGAGTACCTTGCTTCGACGTCAACTGCCTCTGCTCCGACGACCGGTGTCTCGACGTCGACCTCCGGTGTGCTGATGTCGACGGAGACTTCTGCTTCGACGCCGGTGACGGAGTCTTGTGCCTCGACGTCGAAGATCTCTGCAACGATCTCGACGGAGACTTTTGCCTCGACGTAGGTGACGGAGTCTTGTGCCTCGACGTCGAAGATCTCTGCACCGATTTCGACGGAGACTTGTGCCTCGACGTCGATCGCCGTCGAGGTGGCGACGACGGAGTGATTTGTCTCGACGTCGAACGCCTAGCCAGCGTCGACGGAGATTTGCTCCTCGACTTTGAACGTCGCCTGGTTGACGACAACGGAGGGCCCTTTACCTTCGTCTACGTTGAGCACGCCGTCCTCGACTTCGTAGAAGTGTGATGCGCCTGCACCACCGTAGTCTTCGAGGACGACTGCTGCTTCGCCGTCGGTAGTTTTGACGCCGATCCCGACGCCGAAGGAGAACAGGTCGGGACCTTGCCTCTCAACGTCGACCGTGTTCTCTTTTTCGGTTGCCTCACTGGAGACCTACCTCTTTCAGAGAGGCCATATAGTCGAATTCTCTCCCTGTCCTTGATGGTTCTTCTCGACAACTTCTTGCAGTGATGACAGGTGGCAGAAGAGTGAGAATCAGGGAGGCAGAGTATACACACAGAGTGTGCATCTGATCTAGCCTTCTTTTTGCCACAGGCAGGGCACGGATCAAATAAGGAAGGCATTTTTGACAGAAAATACCTTTTCTGGAACTCCAAAAGGTTTAACCTTCACTCTAAAGCCAAAAGACGTCGAGTGAAAGCAAAAAAAATGTGACAGTTTTTGACAGAAAAGTCAAAAAGGAAGAGCTGTGAATCCAGGTTCCTGTCTGAAGGAGCCGGAAAGAACAACTGACCTGTCACCCCTGAGGCATGATGGGGAGCTGGGGGTCATGGCTGCCTTAAAGGCACGGTGCCAGTTTTGTGTGAAAATGCTTTCATTTTCTATGCTATTGGTTTACAATGCAGCCTGTAGGCTAACAATGTCTGCTTTTTTGCAGCTTTTTCATGAGGTTTACTCATGTGTTTGCAAAAGCAGTTTATTTGTTATTGTATTGTTTAGCCTCCTAGATGGGGGCTGCATTGGTATGAGAAACAAGCATTGGCATAGCCAATAGGTCTCGCCTTTGGGACCTTATAAGTATTTAGTTATGCAGCACAACTGTTGCATGGCTAAACACTTATAAAGTCCCAAATGCGAGACCACTATTTTTATTTATCAACACATTCATTAGCAGTTTTTCATAGTGTGTTCATGGCTCAAGGGATGACAAAGCGCTTTACAGAAACTAAAAAATTAGTAGACTGAGCCACATAAAAGAAGAGCCATCAATTATTTGAACTGTGCATTAATTTCAGTAATGGTTTGGATACAATTATAGAATGTGCAGTTAAGTGTACATAAATGATGACATTGCCAAACTAGCATTATATGATTTTTTGTTTTAAAGGCTCGCTCTATGTTTTCTTTTTTTGGAATGTCTGCCTGAGAGCCTAGATAGATCTCTGTCTGTTTACACTTGCTCCGGAGTCAAGTAGACACATGGGGCTCTGTAGTGCAAGAAGAAGTGCAGAACAGAGGAAATGGGAAAGGTGATTGGAAGGCTAGGGAATGAAAAAGAGAAGCGTTGGAACGGGTAGAGAGGAAAGGCAGAAAGATTTTTTCGAAAAAGAGAAATAAAGCGATAGTTGGAGGAAGGAGCTCTGGAGCAGGAAGAGAAAGTGAGATAGGAGACAGAGTGTACAAAGAAAATGGAGGGCAAAAGTAAACGGGAAAAAGAAGTGGAGGTATGGAGATGATGGGAAGTGAAAGAAGAACAAGGGAAGAGATGATAGTAGAAAAACGAACAACAGAGAGGAAATGGGGGACTAATGGAGAGGACGGTAGCAGGGAGAGTAAACCGTGTGAGAAGAGGGAACGGGGTGATGGCCAGAAAGCAGAAAGAGAGAGATAAGAGATGAAAAGAAGCGCGCGCGCCTCGCGCTAAAAGTTTTTTAAAAAGCCAAAAAGACGCGCGGCCGCGAGACGCGCTCTGTGGTGAGGGAGGGGGTGATGGCCAGAAAGAGAGAGATAAGAGATGAAAAGAAGCGCGCGCGCGCCTCGCGCTAAAAGTAAAAAAAAAGCCAAAAAGACACGCGGCCGCGAGACGCACTCTGTGGTGAGGGAGGGGGAGGAGCGGGAGAGCAAGTGAGAGGAAAGCCAGATGGCGCCTGAGCGATGCGAGGAATGCGCGTTACTGTGCGCGTAACCGCACGCTCTAGGCCAGCAAAAGCTTGTGGTGGCATTTCTAAAACCCACTCACTAAATGTCTCGCCAGACCAGCGCATGCGCTGGCTCAGGCGAGACCTAAAAAGAAGGGGCGTAGGTGAGATTGGAGGAAAGAGAGGGACAAAAACAGAAATGGAAGGGGAAAAGAGAGGAAGTAAGTAACAAAGGGAGGGTATGACAGGTAAGTAGGAATAGAGGCAAAAGGAGGATTTGTGATAGGGAGGAAGAAAAGGAGGAGGAAGAGGCTTTGAGAAAGACAAACGAACTGAGAGAAATGAGGTCTTACCCTTCCTTGATCTTATTATCAAACATGATGAAGTGAAACGGATTATCACCTTATGCAGAAAGGAAATACCTTGCTCAAATACCACTCGAACCTTGAGAGAAGGCTACCCTCTGGCCAGCTCAACAGGCCTCAACTCAGTTGCACACACGTTCAGTTGTACGTAATGTCTTCTTGGTTATATATAAGGTAACAAAAATGCTTATAACACTTTTTTTATTATAACTTTTCAGCATGCCTCGCAGCAGCCACGCTGCTCTACAACATAGCTTAAAGACATTGCCAAAGCCAATCGCTCTGGCTAAACACTTACAAGGTCCCAAAGGCGAGACCTATTGGCTATGCCAATGCTTGTTTTTCTAACAAAGGCTCCAACATCATTTGGAGAGCTCAATTCTGTCACTCTGAGTTGCGGAGCACCCATGCACAAAATTATAGACAGTTTGTTTGCTTCTTAAAAGTTTGGGCCTTTCGGACAAAGTTGAAAGCTACAACTTTCAATAGTAATTTTCCTCACTGCCTTCCCTGTTTTATCTTGGGAAGCATGAACAAGGTGGTGAGAGCCATATTGGTGCAGGATATACAAGCCCTTTGGCCCTATTTAGAGTTCAGCGGACAGAGCGTTCCATCAAACGTGGTCAATGTCCCATATGAAGTTATGCTATGTGTATCTGTAAAGCGCACTATCATCTGTGAGGGGATCCTGGCGCTATGCAGGTTTTGACCTTATTACACTATTATTATGGCGGACGTTTTTGACAGACCACCCCTTCTACCAACCCATAAAAAAGGCGGTATTATCACTAATAAAAACAACTAATGAAAAGAGCTCGATGTGAGGGGTCTTTTCTTGTCAAAGCCTTCAGTAAACGCTTACAGTTTTTAGCTCCTCGGGGTCTAGACCAGACACTAGCTAAACACCGAGGACGGCGACGCAAGAAGCCAAAAGTAAACTCTTTAACCCGGAGCAGCGGCCCAAAGAAACAATCCCAGCAACTCACAGAAACATCACTATATCTCAACAAAAGACAGGCTTTGAAAAGAGACATGAAACGAAACAGCCGCCCCCTGTTTCTTACCAGGTTTTCTCCGCTCCTGTCCTGGGGCTTCGCCTGTCACAGATACGCCTGCGCTTGCGGTTGCTAAGTTATTACATGCGCAACTCAAATGTACGTCATAATGGCGGCAGTGACGCATCAAAGCTCATGACGACATGGGCCACCAAACAATCGCCAGGGACGATGGCCTGTCGAAAAATATGAAACCGGGGAATTTTGCAGCAAAGTCATCCTCATTGCTTTAAATGTCTAGGTAGGAATAGTTTTAGCGAAGGTAGAAAAAAAAGAATACTTGTATTATGTATATCTATTTTAGTGTTTCTGCCTTTGGGACACTTTGACCCAATTCAAACGAAGAATGAGAGAACTAGAGGACAGTAAGCAACAGCCAAACAACAGAAAGTATGACTAGTTTGTTTCGATAAAAAGCAAATACTCCTTACAATATGTAGTTAAAGGTGCAGGAGGAGTGGTTAGTACCAGTACATTTGCCAAAGTTTTGGTTGCTGTTCTGATTAACACATAAGTATTGCAGCATCATTTTGTCTGGTTTTTATTAGCAATCCCGAATTCAGAAGTCACATCTATTTAAAATAGTTTGCATAGTAAAACAGATCCAAATAAACGGGAACCAGCAGAGAAATGAAGCCAAGGTGAAACAAGCATTGGCCGCGCGGCCGTGCGAGACGCGCTCTGTGGTGGGGGTGGGGGAGGAGCGGGAGAGCAAGTGACGCGCGGCCGTGAAAGTGACACGGCCGCCCGGCCCCGAAAGTGACACGGCCGCGCGGCCCCGAGAAGCGCTCTGTGGTGGGGGAGGGAGAGGAGCAAGTGAGAGGAAAGACATATGGCGCCTGGAGCATGCGAGGAATGCGCGTTACTGTGCGCGTACCCGCATGCTCTAGGCAAGCCCCAAAAAAGTGGTCGCATTTCTAAAAGCCCACTTACAAAATGTCTCGCCCAGACCAGCGCAAGCTTCAGGGCGAGACCTAAAAATGAAATAAATAAATATATATATATATATATATATATATATCTGTATATATAAGTTTTTCATATATAATTTTTATTATTTCCGGGGTCCCGGCACATGGGCGGGAATATTCAGTGCTTATGACTATTGATGAGGATCCCCTGGAAGAGAAACAGACCATGGCACTCATGCCAGGACACTCACATGAACTTGTATATATGCATCTGGACATTTTTGGAAATTGGAAATTGATAAGGAAACCAATGTTTCGGGAGAATTAGTGGGATAGGGGATTGTGGGGGTTGGCATCAGGGGACGCCATTGCTTCTAGGCAACATGAAACACTGCAATCATTTAAATCACAAAGGAATTCTTCAACTGAAGCACAGCATGAAAAACTAGCATAAATAGAAACACTGCTGGGTGCTGAAGGTTATGGAGATGAAGATGTTTGTGGGTATCTACACTTCCATATAACTATTACATGCTTACATTTGCAGGGCATTCAAGACTAAGGTTTTCATTAAAGGCAGGCTGGAGAAGGGGCTGCTCGCCCATCCATTTCATGATCCTTAAACAGTTCCAAGAAGACAGCTCGCTGTCTTTGACACCTAGTGTAATCATCCACAACCTAAACCATTCTTTTGGACAACAGACTGTGGATGATGTGGCTGGCAATGAACAAGGAATTGTCAGTTATTGAAAGTAAGTATTCATCCATTCTTCACATACTTCAGGTAAGCAGAAGGGTGGTGGTGTCCTTACGCAACTGGAACTCCATCTCCAGCAATTCCTGCTCACTGAAACTGTGTGAAAAATGCCCTGGTCCAACTATTTATCTAGCAAGATGTGCTATATTGGATAGGGAGATGAAGGCTCTTGTACAGAAAGGGAAAGGGCGGAGAATTGCTCCTACCTGTTGTCCATCTGAGCGAGCTTTTTTATCAATCTGCTTTTAAAAAAGACAAAGGGCATTATTAAGAGTTTGGCTGTGTGGGAGAGGGCCGCCACACCACCGACTGCTACCACACTGCCAAACTTGTTTGTACACCGCCTGCCAGATTACTAGTTAATTTGTGGCCTGGCAGGCGGTGCTTTGGCAGTCCCACAGCAGTGCCTGTTAGAAAGGTACCACAATGGGAGCACCAAAACACGTTTATGCATGAACTCTGAAGCCTATGCTGTGCAGGAACTGGAAGTGCATGCAGACATGGGGGGCACACCATGTGCCCCCTGCATGCATCCCCTGGCCCAGAGGCAACAGCGGGCCCTGTAGGGCCCCCTTAGTTTCCTCACCACCACAGTTTTCATGGCGGGCTTACCGCCATGAAAACTGTGGCTGTGAGGAAACTCATAAAATGTTTGGCGTTGCCACAGTAGCACCACCAGCTTATTGGTGGGCCAGACCGCCGTGCCACTGCAGAGGGATCACGGATCCCCAGCAGTTGCTGCAGTCCTGTGGCGGTCACGCCGGTTCCCACCATTACACTGCGAATTTGGCGAGTAATCAGGCCCAAAATGTCTTCAGCCAATGATGCAATTAAACGAAATTAAAGGATGGCTAATTTGTGTCTATTTCAAGATAGAGGGCTTCCATCTTCGACTAGACATCTTACTCCCTGGGGAAAAAAATGGCTAGACTGGATTTTAAAGACATACTTAACAGTCCTCGTTATTACTTCTCACTGGAAGTTTTTTAAATTTTAGTTGGCTGGGTAGATGTGAAATATCTCCAGACTTTGTTTTAGGGTCTCCATATACCCTTGGGGAAGCTTGGGGAAGCTTCCCCAAGCTTCTGAAACCACTGTGATGGCTATAGGGTTCACGGGTGTTCAGGTAACCATTTATTATCTCTAGGAAATGACTGTCAATCCTAGGACAAAAGTTTCCCTAGTTGATAGTCAGGGACGTATTTCAAGATCTGGGCTTTATTATCAATTGGGAGCAGTTGTAAATCTCTCAGAGTTGACCAAGATGTTTGGACCATTGTTGACTGTAGTGACACACTGGATACACGTGGACTGCAGAGAAGCCTTGCTACTCATCAAGGATCATGAAAAAACAATTGCCTATCAACAGAAACGGCAGAGTTTGGCTAGTTTCTGGATAGAGGACACATTCAACTTTGGCAAACGTAGCTTTCATGCTTCATTTTCTAATAAAAAAAGGGCAATAAACGAGAAAGGTCACAGGAAGGTAAATATGTACTGGTCGACCATTTGTTTTTCTCTTGAGTAAACTGATTCAGCTTTGGTGGTGGAGGAATCCTTTTTATATGATTAGTTCAATGGTGTATAAAAGGCAAACCCCAGTTCCCAAATATACCCAAGAGTGTTTATGATATTAGGGCTTTGGGCATTTCCAACAAGATATTTACCCCTGAAGAGCAGCATCACCTGTAATATCAATGATCAAACTAAGACCAATAATATGGCGATGGTATATCCAACCTTTCCGCTTCGCACAAAGCTGTGCGTCATCCAATGTGTCAAGTGTAAGAGGCTTAAGCCATGGGGGAATGCTTTATTGATGTTGTTTACAAGCAGTCATGCAGTAGTTTCTTTGCAGAGATCATGGCCCAGGCAAGGATGAGTGTGTCTGTGTTTGGTGCCTACTCAACAAGAGGAGTAATGGCATCTACACAATGTTTGGCTGCTGTTTAGTTGAAGGCTACTTTGAAGGCTGTTGATAGTTTTTGGGAATTCGTTTTAAGAATTTCTTTTCAGAGTGAACAAAATGTTGGCCTTATTGGTGGCTGCTATTTTCTGACAGGAAAATACAAACCTTCTGCTGTGACACAGGATGCAGATTTTTCAAACTATATTTAACTGAAGGCTTAGGATGGTTAGAATTACCCCAGTCACGGGAATGTAAGTCAACATGACCTGTGCAATTAGTGTAGCTATTTTATATAGCTGTGTATTGTAAGGGAATGCGGTTACTTTGTTGATATTCGCATACCTTCAATTTTTCCTCACCCTATATTTCAGTGGTGGTCTCTTTGGTGGTCTCTAGGATAAGTATGCTGAGCTGTCCATTAAGAGCAGGCTCTATTCAGTCAGTGGTAATTCTAAAGTCTGTTTCTGATATGATCAGGTGTACGTTCACACAAAATTAAATAGGAGTACCCCAGGCAATGATGTGGTCAGTAGGACTTGCTACTGGGCTGTTAGTTAAAGTGGTCATGTTTTTGATTATAGACTATATTATTTCCTTATGTGTCTTGGGATATGTCATACCCTACATTGTTAAGAAAATTATGAGACCAGTATAAGCCTTGCCTATGCTTAACCCAATCTAGACTTTAAACAATAACATTTAAAATATTTGCTGTACACAAAGAATATATTTGTAAATAAATACAGAAGTGTACCTATGTTTTGTGTGTTCTTGTGGTCTGAGATTAGATTTTACCACTACCTATCCACTAGGAAGTTGAAGGAGTTGTTTAAGAGTGTTCAATTCAGAAAGTTGAGAAATGAAAATGGGATAGTCCGCCACACTAACAAAAATATTTCTGACAAAGTACTAACAAGAGCCCTCAGTAAGGAAGTCCTGTGACCAAGAATTGTGATTTCTTTATCGATTGCTGCAGAATTTCGATCTCAACATAACCTATTCAATATTTGTCATTAAGTAATTTTCAAATGAAAGAAGCTGTGATGTCGGACTCTTGTTTAGAAGCTACATTTATAAGTATGTAGCTTATGCAAAATATTTCTTTTCGAAACAATGTATAGTTTTTTCTTCCATATAAAAAATAAACACTATTTTTGTGATCCATGACATTGACATGTGACCCTAGAATATATCATACAATGTTTATTTTCAAACATGTTAGGTGCCTGCATTTACATCCATATATAGTTAAGCTATATAAGGCATTCAATCCAAGACAGGATTTAGACTAAATTACACTGCCAACTCACCTGAAATCGTTCAGCTTTACTGAGGTAATAAAGGTGTTGGTAAACAAGATTGGGGTCCTTTTCCAACAGATACTTTTTCAAAGAGCGAATAATTATTAGGAATGTATCATCTTCCAATTTGTTACTTAAGAGGATTGGCAAATCCTTTGGTTCAACTGTTGTTAAAAGTTCTGCACAGGCAGCTGTATTTTTCTCTGTCTTTATTGCATTCATAAGTTGTCCAAAATCATATGCATTTGTAGGTTGGGAAACAGTCAGTTTCATGGCCACAGGGTCCTTGCTGTTGACTCCTTCACTTTCAAAGGAATTTACAAATGTCTTCTCTTCTTCTTCGCCGTTTTCATTCACCTTGAAAAACAAAATCATGCACAAAATTAAATGTCACTGTAAAATCATGAACACATGTCCTATCTACAGATTCCAAGACCAACATGATCTGCCTATATAACATTTATTTAGGTGTCATTTTGCACATTTTCTTCAAAATTCGAGACACACTTAACTCAATGCAGTAGTTTTTAGGAATCATATGAACTGTGTTCTAGGTAGACAACTTTGCAGTGTTATAAAAGAGGTGCATGTTTAGTAAGTCAGTGGTTGCTGTTTGGGGATGGTGGAATGAGCTATCAAATGTTGAGCCAAAGCGGAGAAATGCTATTGGATGTTCAACTAGAATCCAATTACATTAGGACAGAAAGCTGCAAACAAGTGATTGGTGGGTCTCAAAGGCTGTTTATGTTGAAGTTCAGAGCACCTTACATCCTGTTTGTATAAACCTCTTCAACCAACGACTAAAGAATCTATGGAAGAAAAATGAAAGTGACATACCAACTAAGGTAAAAGAATGCAAAAACCTAAGACAGGGAATTTGGGAATCTTCCTAAGCCCAGGGTATTTAATGCAAAAACAAAGGAAAGTGATTGTATAGAAAATCCATGGAACCCCTTTGCTCTTTTAGCCCACATGATGGCTGTTAGTACATGTGAAAAGTCAGATTTTTCAAAGAACAGCCTAAAGAGCTCAACACCAGGCTTTCCAACAGCTCTGACGTTCAGTTTCAGACCCTGCTGAAAGTGCTGGTTATCACTCACAAGACAAGCAGTGGCAAGGTCAGTAGGTCTCGCCTTTATAATGTGAGTGCCAAGCTACTAGCTTTGCTAAAGTTTGTTTGTAAAGAATTGTTTAAAAAAGTACACAAAAAAAGATTTCAAAATACTGGTGGAAAAGTAAACACGTATCGGAAGGTATTTCAAAACCTTACACTGAATTCAGTATTTTCAATATTTATAAATTCCCTGCTTTATTTTTCAAATACTTCTCACTCTGGAAACTCTGAACATAATTCTTTTTTTCATTTTTTTATTAAAACTAAACTGTATTTTATTGATTTTGCATAGAACAAACAGTGCAAATGATCTGGTCCACATATATATTTACATCAAGGAATGCACAAAAGGGTGTCAATCTGCATCACAATGAGACCGAGACAAGAGACAAAGTACATAATAATGGATTCCACATTGACAATCAATCTGATGGACTAAACTTCAAGAACAATGATCAACCCACGTTCACGCCAGTGGATCAGAGCCGTTGTCGGCCCCTGAGGCATCACCCTCCTGTAAACCCAATAAGTAGCTGGGCCCATAGCATTATCTCATCAGCTGTTCCGTCATCCGCACGTGACATTTTCAATGCAGCTCCTCCGCAGACCCCCCACTCCATTAGGTCCTTCAACTAAAGCCACTTGTCGCTTTGCCAACAATAAAGCCAATTGAGCCAACGTATAAGGGATTTTTCGACCCTTTGGTCTGGTTACCGCTCCCAGCAGACAACTCTGAACATAATTTAAAAATAAAAAAGACCTAACTGAACCTCCTGAAGAAGGATTGCCATGACGGACATGCCCAGCCCTGAGATGTTTATGTCAGAGACTATGACGATGTGATGCATGCTACATCATGATACTTGGTATGTTATAACATACTGCAACAGGTATGGTTGGGACGGGAGCCTCACGCGATGTAACCATAATATGCTCCAGTATACTGTATTGTGTTTGTTGAAATGCCAATAAAAAGAATGATTAGAAAAAGATTTAAATTAAAAAGGAAGAGGAATAATTTAAAGGAAAATTCTTGCCAAGAGCGGATTAACTTTCTACAGGACTCCGATCTGAAACATGATCCAGCCATTTGCCCTTCTTCAGTAACCAAAGGAGCAGACTGATGAGCCCCCAGGACCAAATTTGTACAAAGCCTGCCTCAGTTCCTTATCTAAATGGATGAAGGAAAGCTGCCAGCAACTTAATGCAGAGAAGACTGTAATCCTTATTTTTGTAAGCTCCAATCTATATGCTCTCACTCTTGGTGGCCCTTCTGAACTAGAAGTCCTTCCACTGCCAGTGAAGTTGGCCATAAACCTAGGGGTCAAATATGATCAGGAGCTCTCCTTTGGCTCTCATAGTATCCTATTTCACTCGCAAAGATGTGGTGCAAGTGTTCATCACATCTAGGCTTGATTATGCCAATTCTCTTTATCTGGGAGTCCTAAAATATCTGATCAGGAGACTTCAGTTAGTACAAAATACGGCCGCCCATCTGTTTTTCAGCATCCCATGCAGACAGCAATTTCCTCTCAGCTCAAAAAAATTCAATGGCTTCCTGTATATAAAAGAATTCAACTTAAGGCTCTGGGTATTAAATACAAAATCCAACAGAAACAGGGCCTTCTTTTTTGCATAATCTGATTTCAGCTTATGCTCCTCTGCAGATTCTGCACTCTTCTTTGGCCAATCTGATAGTCACACCAAATTCTGTCAGGCGTGGCAGCAGTTTTTAAAAATTATTTTTAGAGCTTTGGCCGCCAAGTTCCAGAACAATCTATCTCCTGATCTTTGAGATGCTCCACCGGTAGCTCACTTCTGCAAGACTCTTAATACTGGACTGCTCAATACATTCCAATTACTCCTTAGTTATTACCTCTTTCAGACTGCTCTCCAGCCCCAGGACGCCCAGTCTTGGCCTGCTCTTCGCGCTCTACAAATCTGTTGTTCATTTATTTAACAGACAGCTCCTTTTCAATCATGTTAAGTACACCTTCTGCCTCAAATTAAACTGAGTAAGTGCAGCAGCCAGCCCATCCCCCAGTGCCATTGAAGCCTTTGTCTACTAAGGCTTGTGCAGTCATGCAATATGTGGCATGCAGGAGATAAAACAAAAACAGCCTTTAAAGTCTGCACTTAAGTCACAGCATGGCAAAAAAATACCTGTTGCTGTGCTCTTACAGATAAGGTGGGAGGACTGGGGAACAACAACAGCACAGGTAGCGTGGGGGAGAGAGATCAGTACACAAGGGAGAGGGTAAAAAAAACACATGCACTCTCATGGAGTGCTGAACAAAAAAGACAAAAGCAGTTCCCTGAATTTGAGTAAAGGCCAGGCTCTAAGTTCACTGTAAGTGTGTGATATGGTCCACAAGAGGTATTTCGATAAGACAGCTAAAAACAGTCCGTAGGCAAGACTTAAAAAGCAAAAGCCGATCAAAGGAGTTGGTGAGAGTTGAAGCAGACACAACGGCTCTGTAAGGAAAGACAAAGACTCGACAATAAGGGAGGACGGTGCGCAAATCCAGACAAGTGTGAGTGGGCTGAATAACAGTTTCTCAAGGGAAAAGAATTTCTTCTTAAGCTTTGAAAAAGAAAACATACATCATGGGCGTATCAAAAACATAATGAAACTTGCAACCTGCCTAGGGGGGGGGGGGAAGCGGTCAGGCCAAAACCAAAAAAATTCAATATATCACTGCATGAAATCCTTTAAAAAGAAATAACCATTAATTACGGACCAAACGACAAAACATAACTTAATAATTAAGGATACGTAATGAAGAAATGAGTTGACAACTTAGCTTTTGATTGAGCAGCAACTAAAGAGGCTGTGACCCAGCGTCGGAGACCTTTCAAGGACCATCATGGTTAATAAATGGTAATTTCACTTCCTGTAGCTTGCAGTTTATGGCTCAGGGCTTTCTGTGTAATTTCATTTTTCGTGGCTGCTATGATAAAGGTAGCGAATGCATACTACCTCCATGTCTTTAATAATATAATGTCTTTCTTTCACTAATTTAGATAGGAAAATCTGAATTGTCTACATAGATTATAAGCAACCTTATAGTAGTTTTTAAAAGATTTAGTTAAGTAGACAAAAAGAACTATCACCTGTTAAAAAAAAAAAGTAGCATTAAATTGTAAGCTCCACTTTGCTAAACAAAAGCAATACTAAAAAATTCCCTTACTTTTGCTTGACCTAGACTTAAGCTATTTCTTTAACTGAAAATGTATTCCACTTGTAACAGTTGAGCACTTCTGGAAGTTGTAATGACTTCCATGCATTCTTAAGATAGATCAAGCTCAGCCTTAAATGCCAGGCACACCAATGCAATAAGGTTTGAACCTCTCATCTGTTTGATCTAGAAGAAGTGGTGAGGGCACAAAGGATTCATGAATTGAAGGCTCATACACTAACCTGTTGAAGTAATGTAAAGGTTTTAATGTGAACTGGGTGTAGCCAGATTACCATAAATGCATCTTTCCATGATGAATTATCTCAGCTTTAATTTCTTTACTAAGTACAGGGATTGCCCCGGCAATTTCCTCTTTCTTCGCTGCATTAACCTCTTGGAATATGATACATGTTCCAAACTAATATTTTTTCAAAATCTTTTTATTTATTTTCATGGTAAACAGCGCTACAAAAACATGACATACTCAAGGTTGGGCACACAATAATCTGGACATATAAAAATAGTACACATTTATGTATCAGGGCACAATCAAACATTGCGCCAGTCTTGCAGTCGGGCATGGGGTTCCAAGGCCTGGGCCTTGGGGAATTTATTAGCTACCCAGTTTCATACGGACATAAACCCCCTCACCGGCGTAACTATCGTCTGTAATTGTTCCTGAATTCCTCCCATGGGCCCCATGTTTTGGAATACTTCTGGGGCAACCCCGGGCTTGGAAAATAGTCTCCTCTACACGCATCCACCAGTCCATGTTGCGCGCCTAGCAGGCCACTTATGGGATATTTCCACCCCCCCAAAACCAAATAATGTCTCTCTTTGCCACCATTACAGCTAGCCTGCAGAATAATAAAGCATGTTTGGAAATGTCGTGTAGTTCCTATATAACCTATACAGGATCTGCGCGTTTGGATAACAAAAACTGTGGGATTGGTGGCAGACTGATTCCGTGCACCCCCACCGGATACGTTAGCCTGTCTGTATCAGTTAGATCACAGTGCCACTAGAACAGGGGTCTTCAAACTGTGGGGCGCGACCCCCAGGGGGGCGGCCGTGGAGCGATGCAAAGGGGGTCGCGCCTTCCCAGTCACACTTCTGCCGAGGCCCAAGGGCTTCAGCCCCCCCTCTTCCCCCGTCCTGCGTCTCAGCCCGGGCTGCTGCAGTGCAACTCGAGCTGCTGGGGGCTCAGCTGGGCAGTGTCTGGAGTCTTATCTCCGGCACGCCCGAGTTTTTCACAGGTCTTTAAAGACCATTTGCATGTTTACATGCCTTTGTAAACTGGTTACAGAGGCTTAGTTAGGTCTCGGCCTGCACCAGCGCTTGCGCTGGTCTGGCCGAGAGTTTTAGTAAGTGGGTTTTGGAAGTGCAAACACTGGCTTTCGGCTGGCGACCAGCTTGAGTTCACGATGGCGTGCACGCGCAGCTGCCATCTGGGTTTCCTATCTCTTCCTCATTTCCTCTTCATGGCTCATTAACTCTCTGGACTCTGATGTTTCAATCGCAGCAGCAGCTCACATTACCAACTGAGGGCCCTGGACTACAGTCACATGAAAAACAACAGCGATTAGCATTGAAATGCAAGCTTTTTTTTGTCTAGTTAGAAATATTGCTTCAGTGGGTTGATTTCACCTTATATCGCTATTTGTTTTATATTGGGAGTCACAGCCTAATTAGCAGTATTTTTGTCTCTCACTGTTTTTTTTTTTATATTTATTCGCGCAAAGCACAAAGCTATATTTAAGGTTACTTTTTCCGCGTCACTTCTTCACTCTATTTAAACTCCACACCCCCACTCTTATTGTCTCTCTCCTTCTCTCTCTCTCTCCCCTCTCTAATTCTCTCTCTACTTAATTAACTCTCCCTCTCTATCTTTTTTAGCCTTTCATTCTCTCTCACCCCTTTATCTGTTTCTCTTTCAAACTCCTTCATTCACTCTCTCTCCCCTTCTTTCTCTCTCTCTATCCCGCTCCACTCTTTATTCTATGTACACCCTTTCTCTCTCTTTCTCTCTCACCACCCTCTCTAATTGGGCATTATATCTTCACTCTATCTCTCACTCGGCAACACCACAGCATCACTCAGCGCAACCACAGCATCAATCAGAGCCAGCACAGCATCACTCAGCACCAACACAACATCACTCAGCACAACCACAGCATCACTCAGCACAACCACAGCATCACTCAGCACAACCACAGCATTACTCAGCACAACCACAGCATTACTCAGCACAACCACAGCATTACTCAGCACAACCACAGCATCACTTAGCGCCACAACAGCATCACTCAGCGCCACCACAACATCACTCCGCGCCACCACAGCATCACTCAGCACCACCATAGCTTTACTCAGCGACACCACATCATCACTCAGGGCCAACACTGCATCACTCAGCACCACCACAGGATGACTCAGCACCACCACAGGATGACTCAGCACCACCACAGGATGACTCAGCACAGGATGACTCAGCACCACCACAGGATGACTCAGCACCACCACAGCATCGCTCAGCGCCACCACAGCATCGCTCAGCGCCACCACAGCATCGCTCAGCGCCACCACAGCATCGCTCAGCGCCACCTCAGCCTGCTCTCGGAATCTGGCATCTGTTGATTCTCCCCTAGCGTCTGGCCGCTGCTAGTGTTATAATACAGGTACTAGTTCCCAACCTTCACCCTCCGATTGTTTATGCCCCCTCAAAAAAAAAGCTTTAACAAACAACCATTGCAATAGGCAGAAACAAGTTGCCAGCATTGCAAGAACAAAAGAAAACTGAGAATTTTTTATTGTAAATACTTTTTTAATATGGTCGTTCAGTTTTACATAATGCCTTCTTGGTCCTATATAAAGTAACAAAAATGCTTCTGACACTTTTTTATTATAACTTTTCAGCATGCCGCACAGCAGCCACACTTCTCTACAGCACAGCTTGACGACATTGGCAAAGTCAATAGCTCTGGCTAAACACTTATAAGGCCCCAAAGGCGAGACCTATTGGCTATGCCAATGCTTGTTTTTTTCCTGGTTCCAGTACCCCCTGGGCCCCCACTCTGCCTATTCCTTACATTTCTATTTTACCTTTACTGCTGCAGTGTGAGAATGCATTTCATGAAAAGGAATATAAAGTAGGGTTGCCAAAAGAAAAATGCCTGCCGTGTTTTGTTTAAAGAGCCTGCAAAGACCTCCTCTTGACACTAAATAGACTTATAAATAAAAAGTATGTATGCATTCGTTATGTGACTTTTCTGTCTTTGTTCTCTTTAATTATCAGTCATGGATCATTGAGGCAGCCCTAGAACACAATTAAAAGTGCTTTCTATTTATATTTGCTGTTCGAAGTATGCACAGATAAGTGCTTAAAATACAGCTTTAGGTGACTGCTTATTTTTGTACCGACTGGGCCATCAAAATAATCTGCTGGCAACCCTAACCATAGGACTGGAAGTTTGTTGCAGGATCAGCACATTATTTATTTCCTCGATCCCCGATTAATGCCATAATAGCAATAGTTTAACTTAGATCTTAAACCCTACGCCGCCGTCCATAACATGCTGAGTTACTTCAAGTGTCTGGGAATGCACTCTGCATTCAGACAACTCACTCGTCATTCTCGCCCTTCACTTTCACGCTCACCCTGCATTCACAGCGATCACAATGCACTCACACCATTCACCCGCTCACCCTGCACTCACAGTGATCACTCTGCACTCACAATGCACTTGCGCTGTTTATCCTATACCTCACCCTGCAGCCACATGAGTACACTACTCATCCTGCACTCATGTGACACTTCACTCACCTGTCCCCCTCACTGCTCAATATGCAACTCACTCAAACAAGCCCATCAGTAATCATACACTCATTCGTCCCATTCTGAACTTGCATCCGCACCTAAATTCGTAAGCCACCTCACTCACCCTGCAGTCACTCCTCTTACCCTACTCTCACACTGTTGCATCGCTCACCGTGCACTCACATGGGCACTCTTGTCACCCACACAGTGCAGAGGGTTAACGTTCCTGCTACAAAGAATATGTACCATGCAGATCACAGAAATGAGTGTGAGTAAACTATGAGTAGCGCTATAAAAAAATGAAATGTTTGTCAGAAAGGTGCTATAGAGAGATGAGGTGAATTGTTGGGGAGTGGCAGTGAAGGAATTCATGGAGAAGGAGGAAACCGGGGTGGGGCACCAAAAAAGACTGTTGTACCGTGTGCGACCAGTGTTAGGACCAGCCCTGGCTGGGAGTGTTAAAGGTGAAGTGAGAGGTTGAATGGGGAGAGTTCAGAAGTTGTAAAAAGGGGTGAAATAAAATGGCCTGAAAAGTGAGAGAGGGATCCGGGGTTAGGAGAGGACAGAGGGATGGAAGGGAGGGGGTGAGAGGAAAGCTGCATGGGTAAACTGCTTAACTCTGCACAAAACCGCTAGGGTTTTAAGGGACCCCTGCTTCTCCCGTGGCAATGTGGCAAGACGTATTCCTGCGGAGTGGAAGGCCCTTCACAAAGGTTGACTAGAAATCTTTCTGATGTTAATTGCTGTATTTTGGTTATACACTGGTACTGATGGGGTGAAATCTTTCCTCAGTGTTACTGTGTATGCGGCATCACATAACATTTACCTTTTCTTCCCACACAATTTAGTCAAGCCTGTCACGTAATTTGGTCCTCACCTGCCTCATAATTCCAGTAGCCCTGCCTACAGGTTTAGAAATTTATGTCAGGAGGGGGTCCTTACGCCTCAAAATGTTGACAGGGGGGTCTCGGCATCCAAAAGTTTGAAGACCTCTGCACTAGAATATCCTCCTATCGAGGAGAGAATAGCTCTTGGCAACCTCAGAACATGACAACCCTGATCCCTCAGAATCGTGGAAACAATATACTACCTTTCGCTCAGTCACTCGAGCTCACTTAGTTTGTCTCAGAGAGATACACAGAATAAACAGGCTGGGCGTTTTCAATAAGAATTTATTGAACAGTTGTTCTTCTAGTGTAGAATAGATGAGCTGCAACAACCATTAGACAGTAGCAGAGATATATGATTAGAAGTACTACGAAAGTAAAGGGATGGTACAGCTCTACCATCTTGTAATAATCATGAATACATACAAGTATATAAAACACATGATAAAAAGTGCGTACTCCTACGATGCCTCCCTAACTAGATGTACCTAACGTCTGTGTAGGTGTTATGCCAAGAATCCCTCTAGGATCTAGTCAACCCCATTACCTGAGAATGAGAGAATATGGGACCCCGTCCTGGTCTCGAGTTGGACACCCCGCCAGTGATGTTCGACCACTGCGAGCTGGAGTGTCTGCATGCAGGAACCTCAGTGTCTCTGGTCAGTGTGTCAGCCGGGAAGTCTCGGTCACCTCTGTCCTTCTAAGCAAGATGTGATGTATATATACCCATTGGTCTCCCCAGGGGTCCTACCTTGCTGTGTTACTGTGTCGGCCTAAAGGATGACGTCGGGCCTGAACTTTATACAGAGATATTATTCAGCAGATGTTAGTCCTGCTGTGCTTCCAAGAAGCCTCATGCATAATGTATGAGATTCGAACTAGGGAGAAACCCGCGTTCTGAATGCAGTGTCGTATCTAGGTAAAAGGTCAGTCCCTAAGAACCGTTATGTATGTAATGTAGGGAAGAATATAGGTGAAAGGTTGCAATGTTACCTGCGCCTATATAGGGTACCTATATGGAATATAACACCCACTCCTCTTCCGACTGGACGACATATGTAACTTATTACCGTACTACTAGCCTAACTAGATATTGGTACGCACAAAGTTTATAAAAACATTTGTTTTGCTAAAATGTTTAAAACTTTCCAAAAATTTCAAAAAGACTTAAAAATGTTAAAAAATATATTCTGCAAGCTATAGCTCTAAAGTGTCGGTAGTTCTAGTCCAAATCACTATAAGCATTAGAAAGCCAGGTATGCCCAATAAATGAGAAGGAATGTCAATTTTGTTAAAAGTTCCAAATTTGAGTTTGTTTAAAAAAGGGCGAATTTCTTCCAGCACACGACGAGCCAAATGAGTCAAATGTTTATGTGTGCTGGCTGGTAGACGCAACATTTTTGTTGCTTGCTTCCGCAGTAGACGGCCCCTGTAGCACCTCGCAGAGTACGTCAATTGAGCACAGATGATGTTCCACACTGTCCGCAGCTGGGGCAGCATGTGCGCTGTCCAAAGCCTGGGTGTCAGTGGAGGAGCCGGTGTCGATACCAACAGGTGCAGTTACTACCTGCGGTGGCTCAAGGAATGCCACCATCAACATTGGAATACGCTGAGGACACTGCAGAACATGGGCCGTTATCGGGTCCAGTAGAGCATTCACGTCCGGTTGCGCACATGATGGGAGTGTCAAACAAAGGTCTAACACGCATTCTTCTCGGCAAAACAGGCATCGGAGGACAGGTAAGATGCAGGCCATCCAGACTGGTCGAAATGACAAGAACCAAGATGCACTTAGTTCTCTTAGGCGAGGCGTGCCTGGATGTTGTACCATGCGGTCACGGTATTTACGCTCCAGGAGTGCTTTTTCCATCTCCTTGGTGACTGGGACGTCCATTGTGTAGCAGATGGAAGACAATCAGGATACCTGCTACTAGAAACAGGATGAGCGGAAGTCATCCAAAGATGCTTCCGAATACGGAGTGTATGAAGTTTGGTATAACTCCAAGTACCGTCTGAAAGGTGCCCAGAAGTCCAGAACCTATGGTCTTAAATAGGTGGACTATGCCTGTCGTATCAGACATGTTAAAGATACGATTTACCATTTCTGCTAAATGAAAAGGGCAGTTTGTATGAATAAGCACCTGTATCTCTGCCGAAGACCTTGCGATCTGGAGATCAAAAGTCTCTCGAGCGGAGGTTAAGGGCTTAGACTTCTGTAAAAGCGTGGCTTTCATTCTGCTTAGAGTATCAAACCGTATTAAAGAAACATTCAGTGAAGGCCATAACGGCGCCTCCCTGACTGTATGTGTCGGTGGAAACAATACTTGCATACAACAAGCAACCCTGGAGCTCACGGTTACCAGATATGCTATGCCCAGGAGCATTCCGCAGCAGCCTTGACTGTTCAGCATCAAGTAACTCCCATTTGAAAGTAGCCTGAATGCTGGAGTAATCACTGCAGCTGGGGCACCCCTCAGATGGCAGGACAAGTTCGCTACAGAACCATTACAAGCCCCGTGCAGCATTATATCCTGGCATATGAGTGAGCCACTTAAAGTGTTCTCACAGTTTGTACTGCTTAGAAACACTTCTCGATCCCCACTCTGGCATCGAAATCTGTATGGTAATACCCATGATTCCTTAATGTATTCCTTACCCATTTCTTCATATCTGCCTGCCTGCTTTTGTTCAAGGCAATACTGAAACTGAAAAGTAGTGACCGGTAGAGTTATGTGGCCATGGATTAGCCATTCTGTGGACGGTAATTCAGCCACTGTAAATGCGAATCTATCCAGTTTTTCGATACGCAGCATTGTATATTTTGCTCCCCTTTGTGCCACTTCTATCTGTTTATCTGTTAGATTGTATTCAGAGAACAGAGACGTACTGTTAATATAACGCCAAGGCACATAGCCTGCACGCAAAGATTGCAGCATCCAGCTTAATAACATAATAGAACGTAATTGAGATTGCCAGTGTTGTAATATGGCCAAATCTTCTTCTAGTATGTCTATCGCAGAAGATACAATGTTGCCTAAGGAATATATCCTGGAGGTCAATGTAGTTAACCCATTGTCTACCACTGCTAGAGATGTTTCTCGATTTATACGATCTATTTCACGTAATCTCTCTGCGGCCTCTTGTTGGGATATTTTCCATATTTCATTGTAGACAGCATAAATGAAACGTTTCTAACGTGGTTTCCTGGGACCTAGTAAAAAATCCCTGAGATCCACATCCTGTGACAGTAAGGATAAGTGTTGTTTCACCTTTGTGAGTGTTGAGGTTTTTAGCCAATCAAGGCACAACTTCCCAACACTGTAAGATGTCACTACCCCTGGATGTTCTTTCTGTACATAACGTGGATCTGTACATAACGTGGATCTGGCCTATGGATACTAAAACCTTCGGTTTTACCCATGAATCTTGCCTGACAACAATTGGTGTCTGTGGGCAAAATCAATAATTTGTTCCAATCAGGGTCTAATCTGTTGTATTGTATAATGTCATCTACTGTAATCTCTTTCTGTGATGTTATGTTACCCTCGGTGTGTGATGGATTCGGCCGCCGAGGTGCGTTCAAGTCTTTGTTCTTGGCTAGTCCAAGGTAAGACGTTTGTTGTACTGTCTCGTTCAAAAACATGATCTGTTGAGGGATAAGGCATGCTCTAAACAAAGCTTCCGTTCCCTGAACTTGCCATTCTCTAGTACCCCAGACTTATTTTAAGTCTATGGTGTCCTTCCATAAGTTGAAACCTTGTTCAGACAACTGGGCAATAAAGGAAGCAGAGTAAATCTGTTTGGTGTTTGTTAACATTTTTCTGTGCTGATGTTGGTGCAACCTTATAATAATATGAGGCTGGGTCAGACATATTAAACCCTGAAAAATATGGAAACTTTTGTGTAAATGTTTTTGAACTGCCTTTCGGCGGTGTTGGACAATGTTCCCACTGGTGGTACGTGAACACATTTCTAGGATTAGCAGATTTATGCAGAAAGTGATGACCATAATGTTGATAACAATACATTGTTTTGAAATCTGGTGAGCTTTCCAATGTTTCACTATTCGAAAATGCAGATTTTTCCAAATCGGACAACATGTTATTTACAGTCTCAAAATCCCAATCATCGGAAAATGTACTTGAGGTAATGATATCGCTCAATGATATTTTAAATAAATGTAGAATTCTTAAAAGTTCGGTCGGACCAAATATATCGAAATCAACCTTGTCCCAAACTATACCATCAGGTATAGGAACTGCTGTAATGTTCACGGATGACAAGTCTCTTTGTTCTCGATGAGATGATTGGTGTGGTTTTAAAATTAAATTCACCTTTTGGGCTGCAGAGCTTTGTCGAAGATATTTTCCATTAACAAGCATGCTAAAAACTATTACTAATCCTAACCAGAAAAGAAAGAAAAGTATCCCGGTGATTACCCATAGTTCTACCCAAGGTGACACCAGGTAAGTCTTTTTAAGAAAGATCAGAAAGTCTTTAACTTGCTGCTTGCGCGATTTCTGGGCTGGCATCGTTTCAGGTTCACTTGGATCCAAAGAAAACGTATCAAAGTTTATGAAGTAGCCAGAAGCAGTTCGATCAATTGTTGGTATTGCATCAGGATTTGTGGAAATCGTAGTTTGCTCTTGTCGAGGCATGTTGATGTAGACATCTATATTTAGTCGAATTGAAATTTGTCTTTCATTTTGATTCTGAATTTGAATTTCAGGTTCAAGAGGAACGAGTTCCATAGCATTATTGCATAGTCCATCATTCTGTGCAGGAGACTCTTCGAACGTGATGAGTCTTTCCGTTTGAACTTCTTGAATTGTAGCGAGAGGAGGGCGTCTGCTACTTTGGAGTCCACGCGGCCCACTACTCAGTATCGGCCACATAGTGTGATTTGATTAGGTCGATTGAGACAAATCTTTTCTCCTTTTTTCCGGCAAGAGGCGGTAGAAGTACAGTTCTTGTTCCTTCAACTGCTAGGACCTGTACAGGCTTTCTGTATGATGGCCCAAATTCTTTCTTGTCCGCTATTTTCTCTCTGACCAGATGCCCGACTTTTGGGATCCAGACAGGTCTTGCCGTGACTGATTTGACTTCCCCAGTGGCGGTCTGCTTCATATGGACATTACTTTGTTGTGTCCTGGATTCATTTAGATCCTGTAAAACAGCCAAACTATCATGGATGTCAAAAGGCTTTTCATCCGCCACTGCGCTTTCACAATCAAGATCAGGTACCCACATTCTTGTCCCAAATAGGACCTCATATGGAGTGACCCCCCCTAGAGAACTTCTTGGCATGTTATTCAATGCTCGCTGCACTCCATACAGATGTTTTACCCAACTCTCACCCGTGCCTAATACTCTAGCTGTTAAAGACTGCTTTAAGTCTCGGTTTTTCCTCTCCACGACCGAATTTCCCTCGGGATGGTACGGAGAGGAGTACCGCAATGCTACACCCAATCCTCGCATGGCCTCCTTGTAAGCCCGAGAGCTAAACGCAGGGCCTGGTCAGAATGTAATGTGCCAATTGCGTATGTCCCTATAAAGACTTGCAAATCTTTTATAACAGTTCGAGCGTCAGCCGAGCATTGGGGCCACACCCATAGGAATCTTGAGCAGGAATCCACTGCAACCATGATATACCTGTAAGCCCCATCTCTTTGTATGGGGCCGCAGTGGTCCAAGTAAACACACGCTAGTGGTTTGTCAGATATTAATAAAGGTGTCTGTGCTGGACGTGTTGTGGTGGATCCTTTCATCTGCTGGCAGATGTCGCATTTCAAGACGTAGTCTTTAGTCTGCTTTGTTAATCCAGGCCACCAATAGCGTTGTTTCAATAAAAAAACAGTCGCCGTAACTCCTGCATGTGCAGAACCTATCCCTTCGTGTGCTGCTAGAATTAAACCTAACCTACGATCCATGTTTGGATTTACTCTATCCCCCACTCCAGGAATCTGAGCAAATGGAATGTTATTGTCATCTAACTTGTAGGAGTACTTGAGTGGAAACCTTTTCGGTACTGCTTTGCTGTTTTTGCGTGAAGCAATGACAGCCACCATAAACTCACCGTCTATTCTCGTTTTAGAGCGAGTGATTGCAGCTACGGAAGCCGTACTCCCAGCCCCCTTTGCGGCTTCATCAGCCAATGAATTCCCTTCAACGTGAACGCCATCACGCTGATGACTCAGTGTATGTATCACGTGAGCTCTCGGTAGTTCGGTTTTCAACTTCACTACCTGTTACCATAGCATTTTATGCTAAATTGAGCCACCTTTTGCATCTTTTAACCCGTTTTGAACCCAGTGCTGCAAATATTCATTATATGACTGTACACAGTAAAATGAATTGCACACAATTAGTGTGGGGAATTCTCGATCCGTATTTACCAGTGCCAGTATCAAGGCTTTTAACTCTGCCAGCTGTGCCGTGCAGTCTCCTAGAGATTGCGTTTTTGTGCAACTTGGGTGGAACTTTCCATCCCGCATGCGACCTTTAACGATTGCGCATGCTGCGCTATATTGTTGCTTACTTTCTATGGCCAGTTGAGCAGATCCGTCAGTGTAAATTATATATTCATACTGATCTAGAGGCATTATTTCGTTTGGTAGAGGATATTCTTGTTTGTATTGCAGAAATGCTTGTGTCTTTAGATTTGGGTCGTACCTGTATTCTACATCTGTTGCAGTGAGAGAATTAGCCCATTGTATCCATCTCGGATGTAAGGCTTTAGCGTTAGGGACGCTCGCCTTTGTTGCAGCCTCTAAGGCTGGAACTGGAGTCACTACTATTATTCGTTTCCCCTGTGCCAGTGCTCTTTCTCTTACTACAGAAGTTTGTACTGCTGTCAGAATCTTTTCTGTAGATGCGAAGCTCATCTCAGCATTTGTGTACAAATGTGATTTGTATGCAATTGGTACTGTTTCACCTTCATTATATGTTAGATAGGTGTACCCAGATTGACCCGCAACTATACGGATCACCAGGTTGCGTACGTTTACGCGTGTCCTTAAGTGTTTGGAAGCTATCATGTCAGCTTGTAGGGAACGAAGTGTATCTGTGTGTTCCTGTGTCCATTGTCTTATTGAAAAATCAGGTTTTATTAAATCGTAGAAAGGTTTTACTCTTTCTGCGCAATCTAAAATGTATGTTCTACCAAAATGTAGGAATCCCAGTATTGATTGTAAATTTTTCAAGGATTTTGGAAGTTGGAGCAGCGCGCATTTTTCTAAAAAAATTGGCTGCCAGGCTTTTCCCTTCACTTGAAAGCTCATATTTTATAAACAGGACACTGAGTTGGGCAATTTTTGATTTTTTAAAGTTGAATTTGTAGCACTTAGATGCAAATCCCAAAATTATGGTATTCACTCTGTTCAAGTGCTCCTCTAGGTCATCGTCCGTTAGATAGATAGATATCATCCACATAGGACAATGCCTCTTCATCCAAATTTTGAAGTAACTCAGTTACTCTGGCCGAAAACAGCCCCGGGCTGTTCTTATACCCCCTGGGGGAGTCGACAAAATTGACGCTGGGGCCCTAGCGTTGAGAATGCTGTTAGATACCTGCTTTCAGGCGCTATATTTTGGCAGAAAAATCCATTTGAGATATCAAGTGTCGTTTTATATTTTTTCCGCACAATGTTATTTATTAATGCGGCACTGT
This sequence comes from Calotriton arnoldi, assembly GCA_963921515.1. NCBI lineage: Eukaryota > Metazoa > Chordata > Amphibia > Caudata > Salamandridae > Calotriton > Calotriton arnoldi. The sequence goes on along the minus strand of CAWUFW010003752.1, from coordinate 1,298,230 downwards.
GTGCATTTTAGACTGCAAATGTCTTAGTGTAAGTGTTTAGATGTCTATAATCTAAAACTAAATGATATGAATTGTCAGGTTTCATGACCGGAAACAAAGGATTGTTCATTGATAAGGTGCAATTTTCGATCACCCCTTGGTATTCAAGTTGATCTAAGATCTCCGGGACCTGTTTTTTAGCTTCTTGCTTTATTGGATACTGCCTTTGTGCAGTTGGAGTATTTTTTAAAGGAATTATGTATGTGGTGGGTTGATTCCTCATCCCATCCAACATGGTTTTTGTAGAATGCCGGGGCTTGGGCTACTGCCCACTCATGCGCATATGTGTGTTTTAGGTGCCTGGGAATATGATCTGAGAATGCCGGTAAAATCACTGTTTCCCCTTTAGGGCAATCCATGACGAATGCTGGCGGCCAATCTTGTTCAGCTAACAAAATGTCATAGCCAAACGATAGGCTCTCCCAAAAGAGACCTCTAACTGTCCTACATTTGTCCCCCTCCATCTGGAGCGTTATTTCATATACTTTATGTGGGACACTTACCCTAGTATCAGGTGTTTCTACCGTGATATAATCATTCAAGTCCGCTGTCACCAGAAATTCCATCAGGTTCTGGCGAGCTATTGTTACTTCTTCCGCACTGTCTAGCATCGTCAGAGCCCATTCTCCGTTCAGTAGTCGAGTCCTCAGAATTCTGGGCATGTCTGATCTTTAGACCTGCAACCTTCTTCTTTTTGAACTGTGGCTTTTGCTTTGGTTTCTCTTCTTTTTTAGAAGTGTAATCTTGAGCGTGCTGCTTGTCTCTGGACTTTGTACGCTCTTCTTGTCTGTCTGACCGTCCTTCCCTCTCGGAGTTTTTCGATGAACCCTGAAAGGAACAAGAGGAACGTGTATCAGTATCCTGATACCGGTCAGGTTTACTAATATTAGCCCTGTTCCTAAGGTTGTACCTCTTTTCGGAGGGCTCCTGTGGAAGAGATCTACCTCTGGATTGAGATCTGTTTCCTTTAAAGTTTTGTTGTTTTTTATTGTCCCACTTCTTCTTTGTTGAAGCAGGTATCTGCTTGGAAGTGTTCTTTTCAGGACTGCCCATCAGTTGTGGTTTTAAAGCTTTTCCACCCAAACTGTCTCTGCCTAATTCTGCATATGCAGTTTCAATTATTTTTGGTAGTTCGTGTTCCTGTTCTAAAGGACTGAACTCCCTTAGGCGTTGGAAGATAGCCACTGAAGCTGCTTCCCCTTTAATATTCGCTAATATTATGGCTGATACCTTGGCATAGCTACCTAGTAACTTCATCCCTAAGTTCAGGACATGCTCTGCTCCGTACTCGTTTTGTATTTGTCTCAATACGTCTGGTACTACTGCTAATGATGGGATACCATGAGTTCTGGTATATATGGCAGCGAAAACTGTACCCCATGAGGTACAGTCCTCTAGTTGTGGTGTGATCCCCATGGGCAAGCAGATTGTTAGCATTCTGTGTTTCTCATAAGGGCTAGTATTTGGGAATACTGCTTCTAGCTGTGTTATTTTCTGAGCTACCCAGAATGGTATTTGTTCACGTTTTGTGGGCATTTTGCCCATCATTGCGTGTAATGTTTGTGGTGTGATTTTAGCTGTTGTACTCTGAGCTTGAGTTCCATTTGTTGCAACTATTGCTGGTTGGACTGCGAGTGTCCTCATGACTAATTGGGTCAAGTTTCTATAAATTTTTATTAATTCTTTGTGTTGTGTGAGTAAGTCTCCTGGTGGCATTGTTTCAATGTCAGGATGTAGTGTGTAGGCCGCAAATATTGGCCATATTGCCCCGTCTCTTCCGAGCGGGTCGAATCTCACTCTTCTTCTTAGGTGGGGTAGGGCGCCTTTAAACCAGTATAAGTGTTCCTGGTACGTGAGCGGAACCTCAATGTCCTCAAACAGACAATATTCCGCTGGTGCATCTCCTTCTGTGTAGGAGTGAAATGTTTTTGTTCTCGCATTTGCTGCTGGGAATGTAACCCACGAATAAAATACCTCTGTTCTGTATGATTTGTGTGCCTCAATCACGAATACTACTATGCCAGCCCTTGGTGTTAAACCATGTTCTAGCAGTTTCAGGGTGACTGTATTTCTAAAATTCGGTGCAATGTGTATTGCGTCTGCATCTTCCTCCTCGTCTGAGAGGGGCAGTGCTTGTTGCAGTGGGTCTAAGATCTGGTTAGTCATTGTTTTTAGAACACTAAATAGCTTTTCAAGGGAACCAAGATAAGGTCTTTTTGCACCATTTTAGGAACTAATTGTCCTTCAAGCTTGATTAACCAACAGCCAATAAATATGATTTTTTTTTAGCCTACTCAGCTGTGGCGGAGTTTGTGCCCACCCACTCCAGACGTCTCTGGTGTTTTGTGGGTAGGGGTCTCCGAGAATAGCACGACTGAACTACTCAGATTCTGTTAAATAAGTACCCAACCAACGCTGGTGGTGCCATGTCGTATAGTTCCTATATAACCTATACAGGATCTGCGCGTTTGGATAACAAACTGTGGGATTGGTGGCAGACTGATTCCGTGCACCCCCACCGGGTATGTTAGCCTGTCTGTATCAGCTAGCTCACAGTGCCACTAGAATCTCCTCTTATAGGGGAGAGAATAGTTCTAGGCAACCTCAGAACAGGACAACCCTGATACCGCAGAATCGTGGGAACAATATACTACCTTTCGCTCAGTCACTCGAGCTCACTTAGTTTGTCTCCGAGAGATACACAGAATAAACAGGCTGGGCGTTTTCAATAAGAATTTATTGAACAGTTGTTATTCTAGTGTAGAATAGATGAGCTACAACAACCATTAGACAGTAGCAGAGATATATGATTAGAAGTACTACGAAAGTAAAGGGATGGTACAGCTCTACCATCTTGTAATAATCATGAATACATACAAGTATATAAAACGCATGATAAAAAGTGCGTACTCCTACGATGCCTCCCTAACTAGATGTACCTAAATGTACCTAACATCTGCGTAGGTGTTATGCCAAGAATCCCTCTAGGATCTAGTCAACCCCATTACCTGAGAATGAGAGAATATGGGACCCCGTTCTGGTCTCGAGTTGGACACCCCGGGAGGGATGTTAGACCACTGCGAGCTGGAGTGTCTGCATGCAGGAACCTCAGCGTCTCTGGTCAGTGTGTCAGCCGGGAAGTCTCGGTCACCTCTGTCCTTCTAAGCAAGATGTGATATATATATACCCAAAGGTCTCCCCAGGGGTCCTACCTTGCTGTGGTACTGTGTCGGCCTAAAGGAGGACATCGGTCCTGAACTTTATACAGAGATATTATACAGGAGATGTTAGTCCTGCTGTGCATCCAAGAAGCCTCATGAATAATGTATGAGATTCGAACTAGGGGGAAACCCGCGTTCTGAATGCAGTGTCGAATCTAGGTAAAAGGTCAGTCCCTAAGAACCGTTATGTATGTAATGTAGGGAAGAATATAGGTGAAAGGTTGCAATGTTACCTGCGCCTATATAGGGTACCTATATGGAATATAACAGAAAGTGTTTGATCACTCCAGATTCGCATGGCAATTTAACTTTGGGGTAAGCTTTAGTGATTCTCCAAGGGCCCTGGATATCTGTTGTTGAACTCCCACCCAAAACCCTTGGATCCTCGTGCACCTCCAAAGGGTGTGTATCAGGGAATCCAACATTTGACATCCCTTTAGACAGGCAGCAGTGGCTATCCTCCCCATTTTATACAGGCGTGTTCTAGTAAAGTAGGACCTAATAAGTATTTTAAGTTTAATTAGTCGAAAGCCCGCTCTAATCGTCGCCTCCCTGGGGTACTGACAGGCCTTCCCTCAGTCTCCATCCTCCAGGACTCCAAGGTCAGGCTCCCATTTGTATTTAACGTTAGCCAAGTAGTCATGGGTGTTAGTGATCACAGTCCTATACATTTGGGATACTCTGTGTTTATGTAGTGTGGCTATGAGCACTCTGCTCTCCAGCGGGGATTTGTCTGCAATCTCATCTAAGAGGAATCTGTACCCCCTCAGTAGATGTTTAAGCAGTAGGTAACGGAACATCTGGGCTTCAGTCAGCTCATATTGTCGTTTGAGTTCCTCAAATGGGAGCAGTCCTTCAGGACTCCATATGTCCCGAAGTTTTGATATGCGCAGACGGTCCCATTTTTTAAACCACCCAGTGTCATTAGGTCTGTCAGCAGCGATAAGTCCTGCAGTGGTGTCTCTGGTATAAGTACCCCTCCTCTCCCAAATCCTACTTCCCTGTTTGCCTTCCTCCATATTTTGATAACTGTGACTTTTGGGGTCCGTGTCCAGCTTAGATTGGTGGCCCCATAGAGCTCCCTGTGAAAACCCTGGGATGACATGGTTCTCCTGTCTGATTTCACTGAGATTCCTGCTGGTCCCTAAATGCCTAATTATTAATGATCAGGAGGTGAGAGGCCCAATAGCAAACTTTTAGGTCTGGCAAGGCTATGGGGATCTTGTCAGTATGTGTAGCGCTATTCTGGGGGTGCCTCCATCCCAAAGCAAGTATCATGTGATGCTAGCCACCCCTCAAAAGAAGGAGCTTCCGATCTCGTAAGTTGTATTTTGCAGCATATAGAGGAACCAGGGCAGGGAGATCATTTTAAACAGAGCCGCCTGGGCCATTAGGTGGACTTTGTAAGGTGTATTTGGCAGTATATTGAGAAACCAGGGCAGGGAGATCATTTTAAACAGGGACACCCAGCCTATTAAGGCGAGGGGGAGTTTCCTCCAATGTTCCTGTCTTCTAGTTCTCCAATATTCTTCCCAGATTCCTACGCATAAAGACTGACTGGTCTTGTGTGATGTATGCCCCCAAGTATGTAAATCCTTCCCTTGTCCACTGTAAAATATTCCCCCAAGCCGCTGGTGGTCACCAGTGCGTGAGTATGCCACTGATTTATGCTAATTAGTGCAGACCCCCATGCATTCCCTGAAAATGTGTAGCATCTTTAACAACCTGGGGATAGAACGCTGTGGGTCAGTTTCATATAGAAGAAGCAGGCCATCTGCATAAGAGAAAACATCCTCCCAAACCTCGTCCCAACGAAGACCTCTCAGCTATGCGTTGCATCGAATCCAGTTAGCCAGGTGCTTCACTGCCAGGGTATAGAGCAGAGGGGAAAGGGGGCATCCCTGCCTTGTCCCTCACCCCAGACGAAATTTTCGTAACACCATCTCATTCACCCTCACTTTCTTGCCATGGGCTGTGTATACAGTAATTTGATCCAAGTAAATAATTACGCACCCAGCCCATTTTACGTAGGACTGCCATAAGTTAAGGGAGCCGAAGGCCTTTTTCATGTCAAGGGCCAGCACCACTGCCGGCTCCCAGATGTACCTCGCCCTGGCCAACACCCCAAAGAGTCACCACAGGTTATGTCTTGTCGCCCTGAAGGGCACAAACGCGGACAGATCTGCATGGATAAGCTTATCTATCACTTGGTACTGGCAAGTACTTTAGCCAAAATCTTTGTCTCAGTGTTCAATAGAGATATTGGTCGGTACAAGGAACAATCCCCGGGGGTCGACCCGGTTTACAAATGAGGGTGATTGTGGCCAACCTGAGGTCTTGTGGCAGGGAGCCCTCCTCCCAACCCTCAAGGTACATCCACAGAAGCGGTTCCCCTAGTAAGCCTCTCATGTACTTGAAAAATTCTAAGTGATAGCCACTGGGGCCTGGGGTGATGGCTTCATTGGTTCTGCTGGGCTGTGTACTACAGGGAGAGGGTCAGAGCTGAAAGGCCCATAACAAATCTCCATCTTCCAGGGAGATGCGGTACAGGGACTCAAGATGGGAGGAAAAGGCTTCCGCCCTTCAGGAGTCTGTAGATTTCAGACCCATCGTTGCCCCTCTTATCTATGTGCCAGCTAGGCCAATAACTTGCCTGATTTATTGCCGACCTCATAGAGGATATGTTGCTTGCTATGGCAGAGCATCCATGCTTCGTCCTCTACCACTTGTCTGTACTCCTCACTCAAGAGTTCTATATGATGCAAGTGCTCCCCCTGCGGGTCCTGGTTGTATTGTGTTTCTTCCGTCCCCAGACGTTGTTCCAAGTCCCTCACCTTTTCCTACCTGCCCTTTTGTTTGCCTGCACGGATGGCAATGAGTTGTCTCCGTGCCACTGCTTTATATGCTTCCCATTGAGTTACTCCCGACGTCACCAACCTCGTGTTCTCTTTTAGGTAGGCTTTGGTGGTCTGTCTCAGCTTCGCCCTAGTGTTCCATTTCCATAACAAGCAAGGGTTGAGTCTCCCACTCCTTTTATTGTTTTTTTAAATTTTTATTATTTTATTTATTGATTTTCATAATGTAACAACCATAGGATACATCATTATTAGCGTATGGTTACAGAGTACACATCATTTCTTGGATACAGCGTATTAGAGGTAGACAGCAACAGCAGAGTATAGTTCGTGGCACTAACATACAGTACAGCAGGTAGCATCCTATGAAACGATCTTAGTCCTCTGTTCTAGCCATCATATATTCGGTGAATAAAGTCCAAATGTCACGTGGCCTAGATGTGCTTGGCAGCTCTTCAGCATAACATGTAAGTTGGTCACGACAGTATGCTACATCCTTTAGCCAACGGTCATGCTTGGGTGCCGGTCTGCCACCCCAATGTATTGAGACTCTGCGCTTCGCTAGGAGCAGGGCCACAGTTGCCAGGCGTTTTTGAACACCTTTATGTTTGAACACAATACCCAATAAACACACTTTCATAGCACATTCTATCGGCTCACCTATAATTTCTGTCAATGTACAAGTGACCTTTCCCCAAAACGCCTGTATTTTTGGGCAGCTCCACGCCAAATGCTGGAAGTCAGCATATTCCGCACCGCATCTTATACAGCAATGTGAATCTCTCAGACCATATCTATAGAGTTGCGCAGGTGTATAATACATTTGGTGGATGTATTTGTAATGAATGAGTCTGAGATTCCCATTTGCGGTTAGTTGGCCTGTTAGTTTACAACACTCTAGCCACTCTTCTTCTACTAATGATTGAGGCAAAATTGCATTCCATTTGTCAATTGGGCCCAGGTTAACATCCTGCTCATCCGCTTGCGAAATACTATATAAACGAGTAATGAGTTTGACCCGTGTCTGTGTTGTGTATATTAATTGCAGCGCCCCAAGTGTCTGTGGCTCCTCCGGAAAGCATGGGTATAATGTCCGCAGCGCCGCACGTAGTCTATTATATATAAACGTTAACATGACTGACCCCTCATTTTCTCCTACAAATCGCGGGAGCTCGATAAACCTCCCTTCAGGATATAAAGCACTCATTGTATGTATACCTGCGTCCTTCAGTGCCCTTAGAGAACCTGTTTCACCTGTTACTGAGATCGCTGTGTGATGCATTAGCGGCATTGCCGGTGCATACAGCGGCAAACGCTGTGCCCTCCTCCCCAGCTCCTGCCAAGCGTGAGCCGTACAGCGCACCGCATCTACTTCGCCCTTTTCAAAGACTGTGGTAGTGTTTACAATCATTGCTTTGAGTGGAATTGGGTGGACAGCTCCAGCCACCACCGCCACATGTGGGATGTATCTTGGCTCGTGTTGCCAATAGTAGGCATATTGCGCCTGATCACAAAGATAATATAATTGCAGATTCGGCACAGTAAAGCCCCCCTTCTCATACGGCAGGGTCAGTACCTCCCATTTAACTCGTGGCTTCTTGCCGCCCCATACTAGTGTAATCAGTAAGGTGCGAAGTGCATTAAAGAAATGCTGCGTTAATTTAATAGGAATATTCACAAATAGATATAAAAACTTCGGAAGTACAACCATTTTGATTAACGCTATCCGATCCGCAAATGTTAATGGCAGTTTGATCCATCTAGAAACTTGATCCTCAAGCCGCGTGATTGCTGGTCCATAATTGGTCCGTATGATCACTTGCGGGTCTTTATGGAGCCAAACACCCAATTACTTAACTGGGTCGGTACCCCACTCTAGTGGATATCCCAATTCCACCCGTGTCGTGCAGTCTGTCAAGGAGAGCACTATCGATTTACTCCAATTTATTCCAAGGCCTGATTGCCATTCAAAGCGAATATATTCTCGAATGAGCCGCTCCAGGTACACCGCAGGCTCACGCACATAGAGCACCATGTCATCCGCGTACACGGATGCCAGCGGTCTCTGGTGGAAACGCAGCGCCGCCTGTGCATGCCGCTGTGGCAGTACACATGCCAATTGCTCCAACACTACCGCAAATAATAAAGGCGAGAGCGGACATCCTTGCCGTGTTCCGCGTCTGATTCGGAACGTGTCAGACGTCTGGCCATTTATTCGGACACGTGCTACGGGGTCTGTATATAACAGCTTGATCCAGTTCGTGTAGATGTAGGGCACCCCCATGCGGTGCATCACTGCGAACATATATCTCCAGGAGATAGAGTCAAATGCCTTAGCGGCGTCAAAGAGGACCGCCGCCGTCGGCAAAGTTGGGTTGAGAAGATGCAACACCGCAAATAGTGTCCTCAAATTATGTGCGGTAGAGCGAGTCGGGATGAACCCTGACTGATCAGGGAGCACCATGTCAGGTAGCAGTAACCGCAATCGGTTTGCCAGGACCTTCGCTAAAACCTTTACATCCGTATTCATTAGGGAAAGCGGTCTATACGATTCACAACTATCCGGAGTTTTCCCCGGTTTCAAGAGAGCTATAATCAGCGCTTCATGGAGTGTGTCCGGAAGCTTTTGTTGCTCATAGGCCTCTTCATACATCTCATGAAGGTGAGGCACCAGTAGATCAATGTATTCCTTATAAAATTCTGCCGGCAGTCCATCTGTGCCGGTCGCCTTTCCATTGGGTAGGGCAGTTATGGCGTCTCGAATTTCATCTTTTGTCAGTGGGTGCATTAGGAAATCTTGCTGCCTTCGCGATAACCATACCAAAGCTATATCCTGCAAATACTGCACTATTTCGTCTTCTTTTGCTGTTTGCCTACTGTCATACATGGCCTGATAGTATTGCACAAAGGAGTTAAGAATGCCCGGTGTGTCACAGCTAACCGTATCGTCCCTGGCAATAGCTTTCACTGTATGGCTTCTAGTCCAAGGTTCAGCAATTCTGGAAGCCAACGCTCTCCCAGGTCTACCCCCCTCCCCATAATATCTGGCCGTCCAACGCCTCGACAAGTGCCTCACCTCTTGATCTGCCAGGTTATTATACTCAGTGATCTTTTCTTTAATGGTAGCCAGTGTGATGTTACTTGGCGTGCTTTCATTGGTGCGTTCAAGTAGCCCCAGTTCCTGTTCTAACTGTTTCATGGAGCCCCTTAAAGATCTAAGCACCCCAGCCTGCAATCCTATGCACACACCACGTATCGTTACCTTAAACCCTTCCCACAGTGTGCCAAGGCTTTGAACTGACCCAACATTATCAGTGAAATAGTTCTCAATGGCCTCACGCACTCCCTCACAGAACACCTGATCTTTCAATGCAGAGGGCTGCAATCTCCACTGAAATTGTGGCTGCGTATACGTGGGTACTAACATGTGAAGCAAGACCGGGGAGTGATCGGACAACGTGCGAGGTAAGTGTGTAATTGTGGTGATCCAGGAGTTTACATCACCCGTGGTTAGCCAGTAATCAAGGCGCGACCACGACTGATGTACATATGAGTGGCAGGTACCCTCCAACACTGCAGGATGCCTCAATCTCCAAGCGTCCAATAAATATAGATCTTTCATGCCATCTCTAACAGCTTGAGTTGCCTTCTTTACCGTGTACTCTGCAGTAGTGTGTCGGTCGAGCGCAGGATCTAATACAACATTAAAATCGCCTCCGCATATAATCGCAGCCGGCGGTAATCAGTGTACCGCATAATTTCCCCTGCACCACTATATAACGGCCATGCTCATCCTCATCCACATGCAAGCTTTCAAAGGGAATATTTTTCCTGATTAAGATTATAACCCCTCTCGCATATGAAGAGTAGGAGGACATCAATCGCACCCCAGACCATCTAGTGGCCACCGCTGCCGCTGTATGCTTAGTAAGATGAGTCTCCTGTAAGAGTGCCACCTGGACATTATGACGGTCTAAGTAGGCTAGGACTTGTCTCGTTTTTTTGGGGTTAAGACCTCTGATGTTCCATGTTACCCAGGTTATTTTGCCATCCCTAGAGATCGCCATGCACAACTCTTAATGACACATTCGCCACTACATCTGTAGCCATAATGCTTGTATCTTTCTGCTGTACCCTTCGTATTCTGCATGTTATACCGACGTATCCAGAACAATTCCCAACAAAACCCCCCTCCCACTTCAGCATCCCAAATATGCTAAGGATCCCCAAATAAAAGAAAAAAGAAAACACAACAAACCAACCCCCCCTCCGTAGGCAGCTAGTCTGCCCACAGTATACACCCTGAACCATGAACTATGTGGGGTGTACCCTCTCAGAGGTCGCTAGGTGCCCATCGACCCCCCTCGATGTAGTAAGGGGGGGGGGCCGGGGCATGTCTAATGTATTCTCCCAGTCTGCTTTGTGACCACGTGTCAAGAAACAACAGTACCTACATGTACCCTGCACATTAACATTACCAACAAAAGGGAGGAGCAGTCAATAGCAACTACCAGTAGACTTTGGATGAGGCTCAGTACTCCATCAAGGTGTTAAGCATGTATAGTTTATCCGCAACATCAGCCGTGTTATGTTAAAATTAACCATGTGATCAATATATAGTGGTCTTCGTAGTACCATTACCACGTTTAACATAGTCATCGGCCTCATCCCCTGGGGTGCAAGTGTTATAGTTCACATATAGTCTTGTAATTAGGTCCATCCCCTTCACTTCCTTTACCATTACAAGCCGTGTGCTTAGTCTCCCAGAGTGCATGGAGTTCAACACCCCATCTGAACATTACCCCAATGCCTTCCTTACATAAACTGTGTCCCCATTCATCCACTAAGTGGCCAACCCGTAGCAGCTCAATAAGATAGGGCTACGATCTCAGTTACGTGCACAAGGTTAAAGAAATACAAACAACAATACCAGTCTGAACAGATGGACAGAGAAGTGTATTAATCTTCATTATCTGCGTCGTCGCCAGCAATTCTAGAAGATTCTTGTTGCTCCAGCTGTCGCACAAATTGCATTGCGTCTCTAGGGGATGTGAAGATCTTTGCTTTGCTCCCATGCTGTATCCTCAGACGCGCTGGGTACAACATTGCGTATTGCAGCTTCAGCACCTGTAGCTTTTTCTTCACTTGTTGGAATTCCCGCCACGCCTGCTGTACCGCCGTTGTGAAATCTGGAAACAGCGCAACCTCCACCCCATGGTACGTGGTTTTACCTTGTTCTCTCGCCCGGCGAAGTGCAACATCCCTGTCCCGATAGTTAAGGAGCCTGGCAATAATGGGACGCCCCTGGTGCCCCTGGGATGGGCTTAGGCGCAAGTGAGCGATGCGCTCTTTCCACTACCAGCAAGTTTGAAAAATGTTCCGCTCCCAGCATGGTTTTAAGCATCTCCTCCACGTACAGCTCCATTTTACCTGTATTTGTGGTCTCCGGCACACCTGTAATGCGGAGCTTATTGCGCCGGGACCGGGCCTCCAGGTCTTCGTTCTTAGCTTGGACGACCGCTAGTAATTTTTCCATCTGGCTACAGGAGTCTGTGATATTCTCCACCTTGTCCTCCGCGTTGGAGATGCGTTGCTCCGCCTCCGTTAGTCGCGTGCCATGCTTGTCCAACTTAGCTGTCATATTATCCATGCGCAGATTTAAGTTATCGATTTTACTATCGATTGTGTGTAAACTTTGTTGCATAGCCAGCATTATTCGTTCTAATTTGGTATTGCTGCCAGCTTCCAGGTCAGTCTCGGTATCAGAAGCAGTCTGCATCTGTGACTTCTTTAGTCTTTTAGATTCAAAGGAGAGCTTGGCCTGCTGTTGCTTTTCTGGTTTACCCATCTTCAACCACGAGGGCTGTATCCGATCACAATGCACACCACTATGCCTGGTCGTCAGAAGGGGAGGCCCCAATGGAGATCCCCGCTAGTACTGGTGTCAGAGATTTAACTGTTGGCTCGTCTAACACAGCGCGCACACTACGCAGTACAGCTGCTCTGTCTCACCACTTCACTGTTACACAACCTTCCCAGTCGCACTCGGCGCCGCTAGCATCTACACCTCAACGCGTCCGGAGGTCAGAGTCTGCCTTCCCCCTTCAACTGTACATTGATCGCGCTCTAAATTTTCCACGCGCTCTTCACAGGTGTACTGTGTTCCGATGGTTTGTGCAAAACGCGGGATTTCACTGCACGTGTTCAGTATCGGTATCCGCCGCAATGCCCAAAGATCCCGTCACCCCCAGCAGGGTGCGTAGATGCCTGTGTATTCTCTTTTAATTACCAGCCGCCCTCTTCTCTTAGCTTTTGTGCAGTTTGCGCCAATAGCCCCGTCCCGGAGGCCTACTAGGGCGATGTCGCAGGTACAAATTGGCAGGCACAGTTACTTCCACGACGTTCCAAATATTTGCGCAGCAGACGTACAGACCAATGTGCACTGTGCAGTGCCCAAGTGTTATATAGCCAATGGTAGCAGGTTATATCCCACAGCCGTCCCGCCACTCTTTTTCAAAGTACGCTGCCACTAGTGCTCACTGGTGCGGCCCGCACCGCCCCTCCACCTCAGACGTGACTCCGTACCTGGGCAGCGGGGACATGCAGTCAGCTAAGGGCGTTGTTACACACACGCTGCGCTGTATGTCAGGAATGGGAGCGAGGGCGCACTCAGCATGCCGCTTCACCACCAGTCGGCCCTCGCATAGCGCATCGGCAGCGCCTACACACGCTCCCGGAGCTCCAGGCCGCGCGGCGTCAGGTCCTCAAAGTCGCTGCAGCGCTCACCTCCAAATTATTTCAGCGCGTCCCTCTCACCGCGATGGCAGCTCGTCTGGGGTAATCCTTCCCAACACCGGGTATATACATCCAGACGCTGGTGCAATGCTTTCGGTTAACTCACAGGTATTCAGTAGTCCGTGACGGCTGCCATGTTGCAGCTGGGTCGAGCAGCCGTAATTTCAGGGATTTATTCAGCAGCAATTACACCAACACGCACAATTTCATGTGCAGTAAGTGCGGAGGATGCGGAATCGCCGTCTCTCGTGCTTGGATGGCTAGGAGAAATGCAGGAGTTTAAGCAGATATTGGCCCCGACCAGCAGAGCTGCACTAACGTGCGGCCATCTTGCTTCGGGTTCACTAGCGCCCCCCACTCCTTTTATTGTTGACCAGGCAATGTCCAGACAAGACAGTGGGACAAAGTCTTTCAGAAAGCTCTTAGGGTCTTGCCTTCACAGCGCTCTTGAAGGCCCATCACCCGGATATTATTGCGTTGGGATCATCCTTCTGCAACTTCAGCCCTGGCATGTAAACTTTGCTAGGCCTCCTGCAGTTGCTGGACCTCCCACTGCAGTGTAGTGATACAGTCCTAGTGTTCTGTGACCATTTGCTCCACCATATCGACCCTGGATAAAAGTTTCTTACAACCAGGCCGTATGAGGGCAATATCAATTGCTACTATGTCAATTCTATGCTCTAATGCAGTTTTGGTGTCTTTAATGGCTCGAAGAAGGTCTTTCAGGGAGGGGCCTGGTCCCACTCACTTCTCTTGCCCTTCGTCGGAATCAACCGCGCCATCTTCTTTCTCGTGCCTTAAAATGCATTTGTCAAGCTTATTGGCTTGTACCAGTTTGTGCCCTTTCTCTAGCCCCATAGCGTTGTCTTGCAGGGATTAGGCAGTCCTTGCCAGAATGCAGCCCACATCATGAGACGCTACTGATATGTCCAGTATTTGGGCCCCTCTTCTGGCTACAGCGTTTTACCTCCCCTTAATGTCCTGTGGCTAATACGCGGAAGATGTCAACTCCTGGTACTGCGGAGGACCCCCACCCCTATCACCTCTGGGGGCCAGGCTCCCCATCACCAGGTGGTGTTTGTGTTGCTAGCCTCGTCTCCTTTGACCCACCGCTCCCGGTCATGGGTATCCGCTCCACCCCAGGCCCTCCAATTCGTCCATGGGATGTGTGTGTGTGTGGGGGGGGGGGGAAATCAGGGGGACCATCCTCTAGGCTCCCCGGGGTCTAAAATGACCTTTGACCCACTGGTCCTGCAGTCTCCCCATGGCCGCCGAAGTGAGACCCCGCTCTGCTTCTCCGTCGGGCCCTCAGGGTTGTCATGGGTGCCCCCTCATTTCCAGGAGGGTCGGGCACTCAGCTGTGTGGGCGGGCGTCTCCTGCGCCGCAGCAGATGGGGGGCACGTGACTCCAACCCTAGTGAAGCCACTTGTCTTTTACCTACTGTCATCCGGTCTGCCTGCTAGCTGAATTATGATACACCACGGAAAAGGAACATGCAGAATGCTCAGCAAGGAAATCACCCATGGCAAGGAGACAGTTGAGAATTAGCTGCATTTTACACATGAACACAGTTAAGAGTCACTTGTATGGAGAAAGTACTTATAGCAGGAGAAGTGTGAGGAGGAGTCAAGAAGTATGGGGCATTGCCTAAATGTACACCATGCTTTTTACTGAGGCCTTATCCGGATGGTTGCTTAGATGGTAGGAATTTCACCCATGACTTCAACCCTGACTTGTGTGAAACAGGAAGCCCATACTCAAAATAAGAAGAAAAGAGCAACACCTCAAAAGCAAAGGAGGGCCAGGCTTCACACTACGGTTTCACTAAGTACACATACGACATACATACATACTAATAAAAGAAACATCACCTATCTCTGTGGCTTCAAAATACTATGGGGCTAAAGTCACCAAGCAGGCTATTGGCTTGCTTTGAAAGAGACTGACTTTTTTGAGGAAGACCATAAGCTACTAAAAGCTAATTGGATTGTTGAAAATGCTTGGTCTTGTCGACTTAAAATTTTAGACACCTTCTGTGTATGAAGTATTCTTTCTGAAGCATTACTTGAATTTTGGAAAAACATCTTTAAGACTACTGGCAAATTCAAATGTCAGTCGGTACTGTTTGAAAAAAGTGAGGATTTATTCTTAGGATGAATCCGTCATCACAGAATTGCTGAAAAGTGCCTTTAATTGAGCATGCTTAAATTTTGCTTACACTTCAAGCACAAGCCAATGCAAACAGGGTGGCCATTTTCCAAGAGAGTTATTTTAATTCTGCTTTGTGAACTGATTTAAAGGGACTTCTCATTAACTGAGATATGACTGTATTAAGTTGCTATAGAGTGCTGGATGCCTTATTGGAAGAAAAACTCTAAAGTCCTCTAGGGCAGTGCTTCCCAAACTTTTTAGTTCCACGATTCATTTTTTAGAATGAGAAACTTTCATGACTCATCTAACTTTAATGGACATGTGCATCGTGTGGTAGTGCACTATCATTTTCAGACAGTGCATTTTCCATTGAAGTGACCACTAAATATGCACAGACATACAGTTTTACTGATAAAACTATATTGGATACAAATGATGTGTGGAAATCGGGTTTCAGTGAATGGTTACCATTTGTGCATGGCCAAGTAACGTGTCTTAATTTGTTTTAATCCTATTAAAATCTTTGCTTCCATCACACTTCAGAATAAAAAAAAAAAAAATTGCTAACTGCTGAAAGCGTACAGTTCATTTACAGATATTTACATTTTGGTGTGTTACAAAAATGTACATCCTACAGGCTTTCCTTTCACACTCTCTGTACCCGAGCAAGATTGTCATAAAATTACGTTAACTTTTCCTTCTCTGATTTCAAAGTGAGATGAGTTTGTAAACAACAAGTCCCATGTTAAAAAAAATATAAGCAGCAATTTGCCAGAAGACATTTGACCTCCATCTTTGAAGCGCAGCAAATGTGACGTGATAAATACAGAATTTAAATACCTCTTTATTATTGCTTGAACTTTCGCGACCTGTCAAAAATCAGCTCTCGACCCACAAGTGGGTGGTGATCCACAGTTTGGGAAATACTGCTCTAGAGAAATGCTTCGAAAAGCCTGTTGGATCAAAGTGAGAGTTGATCTGCTGTTCTTTCAAAGCATGAAATGGCAGCCAAATGAACTTTGACCAATGAATGATTTAGGCCTGATCTTTCCAAATGAAGCATATAAGGTAGGATCGACATCCCTAAAAGTTACTTGAAGAGTTGTACGTAAAGTGATCGGATTTTCAATTTGCAGTTGTTTGGCTAAACTAGTCAGCTGAAATATCCTCTCATTGGATGGGAAGGCTTTAACTAAAACTATGTCCAGTACTGGTCTTGGAAATTGGATGTTCTTGCAGGGATCTTTGTTATATGTAAGTTCTAATCTGTTGAAGTGTTACATCCAGGCCTTTGGTATAGGCTTTTATTGTTCTGGAGGCGTTCACAAGCCAGTCATCCAGATAGGGGAATACTTGTTTTGTGAGACGTGCAGCAATCGGAGCCACACATTTTATGAATATAGTTGCAGCAGATATGAGGTAGAATGAGAGGACTTTGAATTAATAATGGTGACCGGCCACTTAAAATCTCAGGTATTTATGACGTTTGGGCGGGGGCATGAAAATATGCATTGTGTATGTCTAAGAATTGCATCCAACCTCCCTATCCTGTAGAAGCAGAAGGTCTTCTTGTAAAGTTACCATGTAAAATGTTTGGTCTTTGGGAAACTTGTATAATTGTTGCAGATCTCAAATTGGACTCCTTTTGCCGGATTTCTTTTTGAAGAGGAAAAATGAGAGCAGAAACCTACATTTTACTTGGAGTTGGGAACTACCGCATCACTTTTTAAAAAAAAAACATGGTGAGGATCTTGGCTTGCAACAGACAAATATTTTGATGGGGTCTCCTGTGTGGCACTGTAGGTGGCGGCTTCTGAATGAATCCCCATATGTGGTCAAATCATGTTAAATCCAGCACTTAACAGACCGATGTTATAATGGCTCATTCTTCATATAACAAGAAATCTTCCAACCTACAGGACTGATTGGAGACAAAAGAGCAGTTACTGTGATAGTTGCATAAGTATCACCACTGTCTCCTTAATCATTCTTGGCCTCTTGACTATTGTCATTTTTTCTATAAGCAGCCTGTTTCTGATAGAATGCTGAAGGTGGTGGCATCCTGTATTGTAGTGCATTCTGGTGGTGGTAAGGCTGCTGATGAAACTGGTATGGTTGATACCTATTGGTTTACTGACCTATGAGGAGTACGGACTCCTTCCTTTAACTCCCTGAAATGGCTACGACTGCCTATGTGAAAGTGCTCCCAGTGATTCTCCAGTGTCTGTATCGGACTTTAAAGATTGAAGAGCTTTGTCAACAAGTCATCCAAATAGGGATTCATATGATATATTCAGTATTCTACTTTAAACCTTTGGTCTAAAAGAGGTAGATTGCAGCCGTCCTTGTCTGTGTAAAACAGCTGCCCCGCAAGCTATCGGAAACCTGTAGTGGCAATGTCCATTTTTGTGTCAATTATTGCAGATGACGCCGGTTCCCCCTCAGGGAGGGAACTTTACATGAACCTTTTTGTCTTCTGGCTGTAGGCCTAAGTAAGGCCCTATATCTGACCACATTTGTCTGTTGCATGAGGCAAGTACTGCGTTGAATTCCTTAAAGCATAAAACATTATGCAGATATTGTCCAGTCTTTTGCCTTCTCTGTCAGGTGGTGAAGTGCATGGGGGTGTGGGACTCCTGGTTATTCTCTAGGCCATAACCAATGAGTCTGCATGAGGGTGCCATACCTAGCAAGCAGGGTATCCTCAGGTGCGTTACATTTTTCTCCAGCCTGGAAATAACTGCTCCTATTTTCTGGGTTTTTAATTACGTTTAGGACCTTGGACCAAATATGGTCAGTTATGGGTAATGCTCTGACCACTTTATGTGTAGGTTTCTTGAAGTCATAAAGGAAGAAGTTGTTTTCCTTCGTTGGAACAGGTAAATCAAGTGTTTAGATGCCCTTTCTATTATAATGTCGTCTGGAAGAGTTTGCAGTAGGGTGAGTAGTACAGCCTGATGCAGGTGCCACATAGCTTTCTTTTTCTGGGCCCATATATTGAGGTATTTACCCTTGGCCATTATCTGAATAGACATTGTCACAAGCTTCTGTTACAGATTGGGCTGCAAGAGGTAATTGCAGTAACAGAGGCACTGTAGGACCTTGTCTTGGGTGAAGTTGCACAGGAGTGCTTGGCGTCCTAGGCTGGGTTTAAGGTCATAACTGAAGAGGAGACAATGGCTTTGAAGGCTGTCTTCAAGGTTCAGCTGTTGCACGTTTAGGAAAATAAGTATACTAATCATTAACCAATGCAACTGGTACTTGAATTATTGGGTGATTTTTGGCATGCACAGTTTTTCTACATGGGCCATAATTAAACTGCCATTCATCACTGTCATCATGGTGTTCCTCAGAGGGTTGATATGAAAACCTGAGATTGGGATCTTCAATCTGCTCCTGAGGATCAGCAGCAAAAACATCCACTATTTCCCCATATTCTTCATCATTTAGGTCCTGACAGCCAACAGTAAATTGTTTTGGGCTTTAAACTGCCCCAAAGGGAACTTTATACTCTGTTACGTGTCCAGAAGGTTTTGAGGGGAATACAGAGAAACCTTATTTTGAGAGAGATGCTCAGGCATTAACTGAATGGGAATGCCTTTTTAGATATGAGATCCTTAAAGTTTTTAGTGTCCTTGTCAAATGTGTTTCAGTCATCGAGTGTCGCTGTCAAGATGATCGCTGAGGGTGTTGTTGACTAGGTGGTCATCAAGAGTGTCATCTTGAAGCAGTTGTTGACAGTGTCGCCATGGAAATGGTTGTAAATGGTATCATCCTTGAAGTGGTTGTCGGGGCGTGGCTAACTGCCCAACATGGCGGACGCACCTTGAAAGTGCCCTGCGCTCCGGCCCCCTTAATCCAACAACAACCTATTGCCTACATTGCCATCCAACACTCCAGCCGTGCCCTGAGATGCCGCGGCTGATGCGGACTGCCTGGAGCTGCTCAGAGACAGAACAGTCCCGATGAAAGCTGCTGTACAGTGATCGGCGGCATCCCGGGCGGCCTGTGAGCCTCTGACGCCCCAGCAAAGCGACTGCCCCACAGCAAGGTGCCTCCCGGCATCTCACCCCTACAGAACCTCTGCTCTGCGAGCTCTGCCCGGGGCTGACTCCGCTGGGCCTCCCCTGCGGTGGCTGCGAGCGGGGGCCGTGGGCCCTGACTGGACCACCCTGGCGCCATCTTGAAGGGAGGCCCAGAGCACAGCCGGACTCTGAACAGCGCGGTAGGGTGGTCCCCTCTCCACCGGACCTGATTGCGGCTGACCACATGTGAAAGTCATTGAGCCACGCTGCCTTGCGACCCCAGTCTCCAGCAAACCAGGTGGTAGGTCAACCCCTTTGCCCCTGGTGGTTGGTGGCTGCCCCTGTGGCCGGAGGGTGCTGACAGGCACGGGGCCATATGCGGCCTAGGCCCAAAACACGCGGAGGCCTGCAAAGCAGCCTCCGGCCTACCTGTCCCGTGTCAGGAGCCCGGAGGCCCTGTTCGCTCACTCCTGCTGGCCTGCACCACTGAAATTACCTTGCCGCCTGCACAGAGCTTTGGGCTCCTCCTGCAGCCAATCGGGAGTCCAGGGGGAGGGGTAGTAAAAGGAGGAGTCATCGGGCCCGGGGGCCATATCAGGCCCAGGCCTGCGCTGGTCACGGTGCTCAACATCTCCCTGCTAATCCACTCAGGCTGGATATCCCACGAGGGGCTCTGGAGGTGTATGTGCGCCGTGGGGCCTGGGGACCGCATCGGACTTGGCCCCACCCGCACCCTTAGTGAAAATCTCGCCAGACTGCTGCCTACATGCCGGGTTCCAGCTGAGTGCGCCGCCATAGTCTCTCATCTTTCTGATATGGATCCCCCCCTCCTCGGCGCCCCCCCCACCATCTGCCTTACATCTCAGGCCCTTTCTAGGGCACCTGGAGTGCGACGTGGCTGGGAGCTGTGCTGCTGGGCTCAGATCGAACCCAAGCCTATCCTCCTACGGGGACTAGAGACTAGGGGTACTGGTCGCAACTGGTTCACCCCACCCTGTTTGGTCAGATCTGATTTGCCAGAGACGCACGACTACAGGCTCCACCTTCCATTGAGCCCCTATCCTCCCGTCTTGCCTCCCCACCTTTCGCATGGTGCGCCGCTGGGTCTGGACCCAGAGTCTCTGCACGAGCCCCAACACACCTGGAAGAACACAGCGGACTGGGTTGCATTTACGCAGAGCCATCTGTAAAAACGTCCCCTCCTGCGCGGCGCTGCCATCTTAGCCTGCACACCTGAAGGTTGCTACAAAAGAAAGGGGCCCACATCGGACCTGACCTCTCCCGACCGCCAGCTGCACCCTCTACCTTCCGCGAGCAGCGCTTCCGATCACTCTCAGGAGATGGGTCGACAACGGGCCCCCCTGCCTCAGCTACCTGCCAGACGGACACCCCGTCCATGCCTCCAGCGCAAGGGGAGCACGCACCAGATGCGGTGTCCTTATTGTTGTTAGACACCAAATTAGACTCGGTGTTAAAGGCTTTGGAGAGGCTGGGTACCTCCCTGGCCCAGACTAGAACCTTGCTCAAAGACCAAATCGACAAAATTACCGTGGACTTTACTGCTACACGATGACAACCGCAAGCTTGCGGACAAAGTGCGAGACATTGAACTCACTTTTGCAGAAGACCGCCCTACTGTCGTAGACACAGCTGCCATGGTACGTGACCTGACCACACGGGTCCACCTTCTAGAGCGTCATGCTGAGGATGCAGAGGGGCGATCCAGCAGGAACAATGTCCGTCTTATTGGGTTGCCCAAGGGCGTGGAGAGATCCGACACAGTGGAATATACCGAGCGGTGGCTGCGTGCCCTGCTCCCAACAGACTTGCTTTCTCCCTTTTTCACAGTTGAAAGGGCACACCGTGTCAAGACGATGCATCCTCCACCTGGCTCAAGGCCTCGTCCTTTTCTCTTTTGCCTACTTAACTACAAAGATCATGATGCAGCCCTACGTGAGGTTCGCTGGCTTAAAGGAGTGCGATGTAGACAATGCTGCCGTTCTCTTTTTCCCTGACTATGCCATGGGAGTCCAGAAGAAGCGGGGCTCCTTTCTAGAAGTAAAAAGGCGCATGCGCGAACTGGACATTCCATACTCACTTCACTTCCCGGCCCGCCTTACAGTCACAACTGATGGAGCTACACATTTCTTTGATACGGCGGAGGAGGCCTGGTCCTGGCTGGAGTCTACCGCCCAACCGGGAACATCCCCGAAGCACGGGGAGGGCGCACGACCAGCACATCCTCGTTCGAACACTCGTGGGAGAAGACGTCTGCGTGCCCGCCCCACGCGGCCCTCCCAACCTCATACAGTACCAAACCTGGAACAGGTGATTGAGGAACGTAGAGAAGTCCTACAAGCTGCAGCCCCGCTGGGTACCCACGAGTCGGATAGGGACTTGGACGCCACTCCCGATCTCCCCTTCAGTGATGATAGCTCCTCTGTGGCTTCGGCTCTCATAGAGGAGTCTGGACCACCTCCAGCTGTCACGCCTCGTACGGCGGATGAGCTGTTCTGAAGCCTTTGATTCTATCATATGTTGTACAAGATAATGTACTTTCCTGTAAGCCTCAACTTCCTAGTATAGCTCACTTGGGCCTTAGCTGATCATCCACCGAGGGCTCCATAGCAATCCATGCGTCACTATCCTGTTAAATCTATGCACCTGACACCACCTCGCGGGCACATTCCTGCATCATATGGGGGCCGGTAGCGCAAGCACTCATATAACACCTCCAGCACTCCCGACACGCCACACCACAACTCTCCCCGAACGAATCAGTTGAACTGTTGTAGTGGGTCGTTTTTCCTCCCCAGTTTGGGCGGATACAGGTTGTCCCTCTGTCCAAATCCAGTTACCATATGTTTTGCTTTCCCTCGTCATTCTCCATTTGTCCTTACGCTCTCTCCTCCTCCATAATCTCCGTCTATAACTAGCTGTTGCACATGCCCAGGCGATACACACTTCAGCGGGTGCAGCCTCCAGCTTACTTCTCCTGTATCACACCATGCCCCCCACCAAGCGCAGACCACGTAAACACCAATACGCACCTCCCTAGAAAATGTTGCTCATTAACATACTCTCTTGGAACATGAAGGGGATGCACACTCCCTCACATCGCTATGATACATACGCCCATCTCAAACGGCAGTCAATACACAACGTTATTGCAGGAAACACACCTCACTTTGTTGGAGACACAGTCTCTCCCGTAGGTGACGTGGGCAGGTATTTGCCACGGATTATTCTGCACATGCCAGAGGAGTACTAATCTGGGTGAGGCCAGGCACCCCATTTCAGGTTGACGAATCTCTGACAGACGAGGATGGGCGTTACGTCTTTGCACGAGGCCGCCTGGACAGACGCACATGGTAGTTGGGGCGATATACGCCCCTAACTCCAAGCAGGCCTCATACTGGCAGTCCCTATCAGCTATCCTAGCGTGCTGGAGCTCCTTACTTTTGCTTATAGGTGGGGACTTTAACGCGGTACTCGACACGTCTTTAGACAGATCCTCCCCCCCTCTCCCGCACAACTGCAGTGTCAAATGCTCAATCACTACAAGACTGGCTCTCTCATTGGCACCTGACTGATATCTGGCAAGCACAACACCCGGTGACTAAACTTTACTCATTTTTCTCCCACCCAAACAACCTACCCGCATTGACCGTTTTGTAGGTTCCGCAGCACTGCTTCCCGGTTGTCACCATAACGACTACCTGGGACGCACGCATTCAGACCACAATCCCCATCTCATTCAGCTTAGATGGCCAGGCCCGACCAAACCACACGCTTGTGGCACCTTCAACTGACAGCCTTGGAGGACTCAGCCTACCGTGCAACCCTAGGGGAAGCCATATGCACATATTTTGATGTTAACCTGGGCACGGGAACAGATGCGGGCTCGGACTGGGAAGCACACAAGGCAGTGATTTGGGGCCTTTGCTTGGGCCTGACTTGGTGCATCCACAAGCCACTGGACATGGAGGTGTTGCATATAGAGCGCTCGCTTCTCCAGTTGGAGTCCGCCGCAGTGGCCGACCCCACGGGAGCCCAGACTTTGGCAGAGGCAAGACACAAGCATGCGGAACTCTTGGAAAGATTGCGATGCCTGAATTACGCTGCCCTCTCTGCCTGCAGTCATTCCTCCGCGGACAGAGCGGGTGGCCTACTGACTAGGTTAATTAGGCAGGAGCAGGCGCGACGGCCAGTCCTTACGCTGTGCTTGTGTGTAAGGCACGCACTCTACACCCAATCGGACATACATGCTGAGTTCAAAGCGCACTATAAAACACTATATAGTTTGCGCAAAGTGCCAGACATGTGCAATCTGTAAGAGTTCCTCTCTCTCCTTCCCTTACCAGCCATCACACCGCAACAACGGGACGAACGAGACGAACCGATCACCCTCCTTGAGGTACAAATGGCCATTATGTCATTGGCCACCGGTAAAGCTCCCGGGCCAGATGACTTGCTGGCCGAATACTATAAGGCATACACCGTGGATCTGTCCCCCCCCCATCTACTGGCCCTCTATAAGACCTCACAAGAGAAGTCCAAACTACCGGCATCGTTATGCGAATCCCTCCTGGTCTCCTTACCAAAACCAGACCGTGACCCGGAACAACTGGGCTCCTACCGCTCCTTGGCACTTCTCAACACTGATTATAAAATATTGGCGAAAGTATTAGCGGAGCGGCTGGTCCCCATATTGGTGCATGCTGACCAAAATGGGTCTGTCCTTTCTCGCAGCACGTCGCTTAACTTGCGCCGCTTTTTTCGAGTGGCCAGGTACGCTCCTGAACAGTGGCTACGCTCCAGGTGCTTGCTCCTAGACTTGGAGAAAGCATTTGATACCCTGGAATGGGACTACCTATTCGCTGTGTTGGCCAGGTGTGGCCTGGGCCCAGGCTATCTTCACCTGGTTAAACTCCTATACACCCTGCCCATGGCAAGAGTAAAAACAGGACCCTATCTGTCCAGTCCAGTGTCCATCGGATGCTGTACCTGACAGGGCTGCCCTTTGTCGCAGCTACGGTTTTCATTGGCCATGGAACCAGAAGCAGCAAATATTCGGCTTGAGGGAGCAGAGTGGGGAACACCGCTTGGTGACGCAATACACACAATCTCGCTCTATGCGGATGACCTATAACTATATGTCAGAGACGACAGTGCTCCCCGAGATGCCATTGACAACACGCTCACAGAATTTGCTTCACTATCTAGCCTCAAGGTCAACTGGGCCAAATCATGCCTATACCCCCTTGACTCATCCGCCACAGACCCAGGGCTATCCATTACTGGTCAGCAAGTCCGCTGGCAGCCGGCCGGTTTCCGCTATCTCGGTATCAGGATATACCACCAATCTAATGACCTACTAGACGGCAATGTCACGCGTGCAACATCCGCCATACAATCGCAGATGTAATTTTGGCACACCCTACCACTAACTTTAATAGGTCGTGTTGCCGTACTGAAAATGGTGGTGCTGCCCAGGTTGTTATACTTCTTCGTGAATTTACCGATATTTATCCGCCCTCCACTGTTTCGCTCCTTCCAGAGCATGATGCACGAGTTCATATGGAACGCCTCTCGCTGCCGGGTCGCGCTATCAAAACTGTACCTCCAGCTAGATAAGGGGGGGCTTACAGTGCCCCATATAGAACACTACTACTTGGCGGCACAGCTCCAGTGGGTCGCCAGATGGATGAGCGGGCAATGCACACAGGACACGGCCACGCAGCACCAGGCCTGGCAGAGCTCATCCATTCTCCGACTATTTCACCCAGGAAGCCGGGACAAGACCCCGAAGCAATTAATGCTGGCAGTGACCCATTGGTGCTTCAAACGCACCTTATTCCTTACCAAAGACTGTATCCCATACACGCCTGCCCTCCCCCTATTGGGCACATTGAGAAGACAAAACTACGTCACGAGCGCAGACCTCCCCGCATGGGAAACAGCGGGATTGCAAACATTGGGCGACCTTTACAGAGACGGACAGCTAATTCATTTCTTGACACTAGTGTCAGATGACGGACTCCCTCAAGGGCAGTTCCTGTTCCATGCCTCCATAATTGTGGAGTTGAGAAAGCGTTGGGGCAACATGTCATAGGAACCGGCACTTCATCACACCATACAATACATTCATACCATGGGCCCAGGGAGGTGGCTAATTAAATGGTTCGCTCACTTATTGTGCACGCACACACGGCGCACCGGCTACTTTCACTTAGAAATTATTGGGATACCGCCTTACAAAACCCCAGTACTGATAAAGACTGGGAGGCCATCCTGCAGGGACCAGTTCGCATACCCAGAAACACACGGTTCCGTCTGATACAACTTTACATAATTCATAGGGCATACCATATACCAGAGAAAATTAATAGATACTTTCGCCGCACAGATGCCCAGTGCCCCCGCTGTCAGCTAGTGAATGCGAACCTGATACATATGCTATGGGGCCGCCCTGCCCTGGTTGCTTACTGGCGCATAGTCACCACCCAACTCACAGACTGTACTGAGCGTACAGTGGCAAACACCTGGGAGATTTACATCCTTGGTCTGTACCACAGATCCAAACAAAATAAAGCATTGTCACACTTTATAGATCTAGGCCTGATCACTGCCAAACGCCTGATAACCAGGCGTTGGAAACACGCAGAACCACCTCCTTGGGAAGCTTGACACCGCTCTTTCCTTAATTGGGCACAAGCTCAGAGTGTGGAGCTGCGACAGGAAGACGGGCTGGGTCTGCGCCAGATCCCGTTGGCATCAGCCTGGGATGCCATGCTCATGGACTTACAAAAACCCTACCAGGAGTCCTGCTCCCCTGCCCCGAACAGGCGGTCAGAGCCCAGTAGCCACTAACACCCCAAGCTGACATGCCCACCTGCGCCGCCGTTGCACTTACACTCCTATCACTCAACAATGAGCGCATTCCCCAAATGGGTGAGTGGCTGATCGCCAGAATTCCAGAGGCAGGCACAGTTGCACAGTGAATAGTTTGGGCACATAACCCGATACACCTGGAGATCTCACATCCCCAGTTAAACACAACCCCCCCCCCCCGACTCACTTCACATGCACATCCGAGTTATTCTGAGGCCATTAAGATAAGAGTAGTTCTGCCTGGCTACTGCATACAGGGTCTCCTTCAGCCCCAACTGCTACCTTACGGCTGTCGCTTCACTACATAATAGATGGGTAGTAATGCATCTTGTACCTCTGATTTGTTGTTGACTCGACTTTATAATTCATGCCTTGAACTTGGATCATGACTACATGTGTGTTACCCCTGCTTATACCTTAAAAATGTGAATAAAGAGATTTAAACCAAAAAAATCCTTGAAGCGGTTGTCGACAGTGGCAAGACGTCGGTTTTATTAGTTGATGGTCTCCTCGTCAGCGGTACAGATATCGATGATTGGGTCTTAAGAGTTAATTCCAAAGGCACCTTCTTCTTTGGCAAAAGTTGTTCAGATGTACGCTTGTCAGCAGGGGGATTTAAAGAGATTTTCTTGGTAAAAACCACTATCTGACACTGACTGAATTTTTTGTGTAGGTTCCCTTAAGAG
Source organism: Calotriton arnoldi (assembly GCA_963921515.1). NCBI lineage: Eukaryota > Metazoa > Chordata > Amphibia > Caudata > Salamandridae > Calotriton > Calotriton arnoldi. Next base: position 1,271,563 of record CAWUFW010003752.1, on the reverse strand, counting down.
AAGGGCATGTCCTCAAATGTTGACCGAGGACAACGTTCTGAATAAGAATTAACCCTCTTTAGGGCTTTCTTTGATGCCCTTGAGGAACATTCTTATTCATTCTCAGAGGAAGAAATATCTTTAAACTTTGATTTCTGAAGCCATAGTAAAAGGCTACCCTCGCTGTCTTGAGGATTTTTGTGGAAAGAGTACAATTGATTTTGCAGTCCTTGTGGCCAAGATATATGCACTAAATGCGATCTTTGCGAGGATACTCGGAGTGAAGCCTCTTTTTTCCCCCACAGGTTCAACATGGTCTGAAAAGATCTTTTTGTTAGAGGAATCAGACATGGTCTATTCATTCAGAATTATTAATTCCTAAGAGGTGATGAAATTCCTCACAGAAGTGTGAAAACAAGTTTGAAGCAGAAAAGCTAACTGAAGAAGACTGAGCAGAGAGCTCAGGGGATTCCATTCACACATGATATGTGGTATATATATGAGATATGATGGCCTCTAGGGGGAGTGGTGTTCACTGTACTTTCTCCTCAATGGTTGAAGTTTGGGTCTTCTGCAATGATTTGAATAGGCTACTAATATGACCATATTAAAGCCTTCTGTACTATGTTTAATATTACACGACTCTCTACATCTAACATGGAATATCCAGCTCGATGACAGTGATGATTCAAGCATGTGAATCTATAAAAGATCCAATGCTGGAGAAGAGAATGGTCACATACAGCACTCTAGGAACCTCCAAAAAAAAGATAATAAATAAATTACATATTGAACTAGCTTACTGGCTGAAGAAAAGGAGATGTTACATTTTAAAACACTAAAAGTTAACATTTAGACACCCAACAGTATGTAGGACACTCTCCTGAGTTGGTTACTAGCACGGTCACACATGCTGTGAATAACCTTTGGCTTGAACGGAGCACAGAACTGGTAACTGAGGGAGACAACTGTTTTCAATTATTCACCATCTCAGTAATTTGCAAAGCAAAATTAACTTTCAGTGATCTAAAGAAAAACACAGAGTGGGTGGTACATCCACTTCCGCTCCAAAAGATATAGCCAGAGGCATTACAGTGACTGAGCCACTAAACCCAACCAGACAGAGTTGAAGACCAGACAGGAATTAAAGTTGCACTAAAATTGACAGTTCTGCTATATGTTTAACATTATCAATCAATCAATCAATCAGGGGTTTGTAAAGCGCACTACTCACCCGTGAGGGTCTCAAGGTGCTGGGGGGGGCAGCTCCCTATCAGTCGAAGAGCCAGGTCTTGAGGCACTTCCTGAAGGTGTGCAGAGTGGGGGACCGTCTGATGTTGACTGGGAGCTCGTTCCAGGTCTTTGCTGCGACGTATGAGAAGGCTCTTCCGCCTGTTCTGGTTCTGCAGATGCGTGGGGTTTCTGCCAGGACGAGGGCGGCGGAGCAGAGGTTCCTTATGGGTATGTGGAAGGAGACTCTTTCGTTGAGGTATTTGGGTCCGATGTTGTGGAGGGATTTGTAGGCGTGGGTGAGTAGCTTGATGGTCACTCTCTTCTCGATGGGGAGCCAGTGGAGGTCTCGTAGGTGCCGGGTCATGTGCTCGTGTCGTGGGGTTCCGAGGACGAGTCTGGCTGCAGTGTTCTGGATGGTTTGGAGCTTGTGTAGCAGGGTTTTGTTGATTCCGGTGTAGAGGGCGTTGCCGTAGTCCAATCTGCTGGTTATGAGTGCGTGGGTGACGGTCTTTCTGCATTTGGGGGGATCCACTTGAAAGTCTTGCGGAGGATGCAAAGGGAGTTGAAGCAGGTGGAGGCGACAGCGTTGATCTGGCGGGTCAAGGTGAGCGAGGAGTCTAGAATGATGCTGAGGTTCCGGGCGTGGTCCGTCGAGGTGGGTGGGTTTCCGAGGGCAGGGGGCCACCAGGAGCTGTCCCACGCAGTGGGGGAGGGTCAGAGGACGAGGACCTCTGTCTTCTCCGAGTTCAGTTTTAGGCAGCTGTTGCTCATCCAGGCTGCGACATCAATCATTCCTTCTTGGAAGCTGAGTCTGGTGTCTTCGGGGTTCTTCGTGAGAGAGAGGATGAGCTGGGTGTCATCGGCGTAAGATACTACGCTGAGCCCATGCTGTCTGACGATGGCGGTGAGGGGGGCCATGTAGATGTTCAAGAGCGTGGGGCTGAGTGAGGATCCTTGGGGTACTCCGCAGTTGATCTCAGTAGGTTCGGAGAGGAAGGGAGGGAGTCTGATCCTTTGGGTTCTGCTGGAGAGAAAGGAGCGGATCCAGTCGAGGGTGGTTCCCTGCATACCGGCGTCGTGGAGTCTGGCTGCAAGAGTCCGATGGGAGATGGTGTTGAAGGCTGCGGAGAGGTCTAGTAGGATGAGGGCTGCAGTGTGGCCCTGGTCGAGTAGCATGCGGATGTCATCGGTGGCGGCAAGGAGGGCGGTCTCTGTGCTGTGGTTGCTGCGAAATCCGGACTGGGAGGGGTTGAGGATGGCGTTCTCTTCGATGAAGGTGGTCAGTTGGGTGTTGGTGACTTTGGCTGCGAAGGGAAAGAGAAAGATGGGCCGGTAGTTTTTCAGGTACGTCTTGTCGGCCGAGGGTTTCTTGAGGAGGGGCTTGACCTCTGCCCGCTTCCAGTCATCAGGGAAGATGCCGGAATCGAGGGAGGCGTTGATGGTCCAGCCTAGTTCGGGTGCTATAGCGGCGGCGGCTCTGTGGTAGATGTGCGGTGGGCAGGGGTCCGTGTGGGCTCCTGAGTGGGTGTTCTTCATGGTCGTGGTGGTGTCTTCAGTGGTGGCAGGTTTCCAGGTGATGATGGTCGGCTGGTTGTCGGTGGAGGGGAGGGGTGCAGTGTCCGGAGTCTGTTTGCTGAAGTTGTCATAGAGGGCCTTGATTTTCAGGTGGAAGTAGGAGCTCAGCTTGTTGCAGAGGTCCTGAGAAGGAGTGACGTCCGTGGCTTCGCTGGGGGGTTTGGTGAACTGCTGTATGACGTTGAAGAGTTCTTTTGCGTTGCTTGCGTTGGTGTGGATTTTGTTCTTCATAAAGGTCCGCTTGGTGGCTCTTATGCGCTGGTGGTATTCATTCATGGCGTTTCTGTAGTTGTTCTGGTCTTCGGTAGTTTTCCTGTTCCGCCAGAGTTTTTCAAGGCGCCTGCAGGAGCGCCTGGCTTCTTGGAGGTCGGTGGTGAACCAGGCGGCCTTCAGGGGGCGTTGTTTGACGGGGTGGCGGAGGGGTGCGAGCTTGTCAGCGCAGCTGGCGATCCAGCAGTGTAGTTCTTTGGCTGCGGAGTTGGCGTCGGTTGTGGCGGAGGGGGGGTCGTGGAGGAGGGTGGGGTTGAGGTGTTCCTCTGTGATCTTGATCCAGTTCCTCCGTGGAGGGCGCGGGGCGGGTTTGGGTGCGGTGGTGAAGGTGAAGTGTACGCAGTGGTGGTCTGTCCAGAGGGGCTGCGTGGTGTGGCTGAAGTGGATGTTTGTCCCTCCTGCGAAGATGGGGTCCAGGGTGTGTCCGGCTCTGTGGGTGGGGGTGGTGACGAGCTGCTTCAGTCCGAGGTTGTCAAGGAGGGTGGTGGAGTCGGGGTCGCTGCGGTTGTCGAGGTGGAAATTCAGGTCTCCAATGAGAATGTAGTCCGTGATGGCGTGGGGTGCGGCAAGGTCGGCAATGTGGTGGCGGAAGAGGCGCGGGGTCTGTAGACGAGGGTCCCACGCAGCGTGGTTCTGGGGCTGGTTTGGATCTGGAAGTGGAGGTGCTCTGTGTTGGAGAGGGGGTCGCTCGTGCTGGGGGTGGAGAGTCGAAGGGAGCTCTTGTGTACGATGTAGAGTCCTCCTCCTGGGCGGAGGGGGCGGTCCTTTCTTTGGATCTTGTATCCGTCGGGGATGGCGGTGGCGATGTCGGGGGAGGAGGTGGCGTTGGTCCATGTTTCCGTGAAGAAGGCGACGTCAGGCGAGAGGGTGTCGAGCAGGTCCCAGATCTCCGTGGCATGTCTGTGGAGGGACCGTACGTTGAGGAGGATGCACGTCAGGGCTTCGGTGGTGTGGGTGTCCGTCGAGGGTTCTGCGTCGTGGGAGGGCTGTTGATGGTGAAGGATATTCGGCAGTGTAGGCAGGAGAACTGGCCGTGGGTGGTGTTCGGTGCCGATCTCTGGCAGTGGTTGTTTCTCCCGGGGTTGAGTGCAAGGAGGGCGGCGGCGGTGGGGGGTCGTGGATCCAGGGTCCCTGGCACTGGTCGCAGTCGGGCGCAGACAGGCTTGCCTTTGGCGAACCCGCTGCGCGCGACCGGACAGCGGCCGCCTTTAAGTAGGGGTTGGGGGCGGGACGAGAGGTAGGGAGGCGGGGGCTGTGCAAGGGGGCGGGGCAGCAGCGGCGGGAAACCGGCGGGGCAGCAGCGGCGGGAAACCGGCGGTGCAGAGGAGGGAAAATAAACTTTAGATTAAATTAAATGAGGGTGAGACGGGTGCAGCTCCAAGGCAGGAGTCAGGATCGGTCTGCTGGCGGGAACCCTCACCAGGAGGAGGACTCGGCGCTGCGGCGAGGCGACAGATGCGGAGCTGCCGGGGAGAGAGCTGACCCAGACGGGAGGTCAAGGTCTCACTCGCGCTCCCCCGCAGCGGCTGCCATCAAGTAGGGAAGGGGGGCGGGACGAGAGGTAGGGAGGCGGGAGCGGGGGCTGTGGAAAGGGGCGGGGCCGCAGGGGCAGCAGCGGCGGGAAACCGGCGGTGCAGAGGAGGGAAAATAAACTTTAGATTAAATTAAATGAGGGTGAGAAGGGTGCAGCTCCAAGGCAGGAGTCAGGATCGGTCTGCTGGCACGAACCCTCGCCAGGAGGAGGACTCGGCGCTGCGGCGAGGCGACAGATGCAGAGCTGCCGAGGAGAGAGCTGACCCAGACCGGAGGTCAAGGTCTCACTTGCACTCCCCCGCAGCGGCCGCCATTAAGTAGGGGAGGGGGGCGGAACGAGAGGTAGGGAGGCGGGAGCGGGGGCTGTGCAAGGGGGCGGGGCCGCAGGGGCAGCAGCGGCGGGAAACCAGCGGTGCAGAGGAGGGAAAATAAACTTTAGATTAAATTAAATGAGGGTGAGAAGGGTGCAGCTTTAGATTAAATTAAATTAAATGAGGGCGAGAAGGGTGCAGCTCCAAGGCAGGAGTCAAGATCGGTATCTTAAAGATTTTCCCATTCTGTAGGGATGTGCCTCCACCCCAGGACCTGAGAGGGTTGAAGTGGGAAGGGACTTGTCTGAAGTACTTAAGTGGTAAAATCTACCATGACCCTCGGAACATCCTAGATCGCAATATTGGGGCGGTTCTCCGGGCGCTCTGCTCAAGTGTAGATTTCTGAAAATCATTGCCGCTGTCCGTGGCTGGTAGAGTTGGCGTGGCCAAGATGTGGTGCGTCCCTGGCTCCTTTACTTTTTTCAACATTGCCCTTGCTTATTCCTGATCGGATCTTCCGAGACCTTGAGTCACTGATGATTGGGCTAGTTTCAGGGACGGGCAGGCATAGGGTGACAATGTACGGAATTTCCACACCCGGTGATGGAGGGGTGGTCTGGCTGCGCCAGACTTGGAATCCCATTACTTGGTGGCACAGTTGCAGTGTTTTAACCAATGGATATATCACCGACTGAACCCTGGGGTGCAGGTAGCAGACTCGGTTCTGGAATCTCAGGACCTGTTCTAGGTCCTTTTGAAACCCCATCAACATTTCCTGGTTTCTCGGTGCTGTTGGCTGCGCTGCCTACAGAGGACCCGCACTTGGACACCGTACTCACCGGAGCTGTAGTGTCTGGTGGCTTGGGGTGGGTCTTGCGGGCGCTCACGGAGTGACCCACTTATAGGGTGGCCCTGTTGGGGGATCTCTTTAGAGAAAGAGAGCTTCTCCTGTTAGAAGACTTCTCTGGAGTTTGGGCTCCCAGGGGGTTAGTTCTTATTGCACTGAGCAGTGGTTGAGACGATTAGGAGACTTTGGAGGGCTGGTGCGACTGAGCCTTCTACCCACAAATGCTGCCAGCTACTCAGTACTACCACTGGCCAAATTAAGGCAGTTACATGCCTTTATCGGGTTGATACTATTATCCCACTAGCGGATCTGCGGGAGGAATGGGAGGGTGGATTAGAGATTCGGTCCCGGACATGGATTGGGTGAAAATCCTTGAATGCAATCTTCATGTATCTTGAAATTGCAGGTTTAAATTAATAGATTTTTTTTGTTTTTTTGCTCAGAGCTTATCTCACCCCTGGTAAAATAAATAGCTTCTATTGAACAGCTGAGGCGACATGCCTCAGATGTGGTGAACATGGGGCTGAAAGGTTTCATATGGTGTGGGCTTTCACCTCCCTTGCTGGGTTTTGGGAAATGGTGAAGGACTGCGTTAATGGGGTTACTCAACGGAGGATTCCTTGGTCACCTATGGCCTGCTTGCTGGGTGGATTCCAGCGCCCAACCAATCGTAAAACCACTAATAGATTTACAGACTTGGCTCTGATTCTTGTGAAGCAAGAAATTACAATGCAGTGAAAGACCAGTAGGGGTCCCAGATTAACTAAATGGAGGGAGGAAGTTGTTAAATGGGCAGTGTTTGAGAGTTTAGTCCTGCGTCGAGAATTGAAGAGAGGATGCAGCACGATTGACAGGGGCGAGCCTGGGAGAATCTAGTGGACTGTCTCAGGAACCCCAAGTTGGATATTACAGAGGGGTTCCCACAACCTGTAAACAGGTGAGATAATCGGGCTGTTTAGCCATATTCTGTACCTGAACAGTGCAGGGACTGAGAAGATGCGTGCACATCAGTGGGCTGAGCAGGTACTGTGTAACTGATGGTATAGTGTTATGGGACAGTACAGCATGGGGCAGTGGGGAGGGGGATTTGTTCTGCTAGGGGTGGGAAGGGCCTGATCTGCATAACAATGTATACACTGCCTGCGAGCTTAATGAACAAGTTACTTACCTTCGGTAACGCATTATCTGGTAGAGACTATCTAGCTGCAGATTCCTTACCTTTGATTTTCCCAGGCGTCAGGCTGGATCTGGAAACTTTTGCTGAGCAATACCCCTTGCGCGCGACGTCGGGTGGCTCCATTCGGCTCCGCGTGACGTCATTGGCGTCGGTTAAGACGTCGCGGTGCCTACATAGACGCGCGGATGTCAGTACTTTTCGTTTTTTCCACGCCAGAAGCGCAGAGCCACGAAGTGACTGGCGAAAACGTGTGCAAAACTAGGGCCCTGAAAGGGGAGAAACCCTAGGCCTACAACATCAGTCCGCAAAGCGGGGAGGCATGGGTGGGGCTGTAAGGAATCTCCAGCTAGATAGAGTCTCTACCAGATAATGCGCTACAGAAGGTAAGTAACTTGTTCATCTGATAGAGACTTCTAGCTGCAGATTACTTACCTTTGAATCAGATACCCGAGCCATACCATCCAGGTGGTGGGTTGCAGACTTATGAGCTAGACTAAAACGTCTTGCAGGACTGAGCGGGCAAAGTGTCCCTCCCTGCGCACTTGACCATCAAGGCAATAATGTTTTGCGAACGTGTGCAGTGATGCCCACGTCGCTGCTTGACAGATGTCTTGAACTGGGACACCCCATGCCAAGGCCGTAGTCGCAGCCTTTCCCCTGGTGGAATGGGCCCTTAATCCCTCAGGGGGCTGCTTCTTTGCCAAGGCATAACAGATTTTAATGCAGAGAACAACCCAGCGAGAGATGGCTCTTTTCTGCACTGCCTTTCCCTTCTTTGCTCCCACATACCCCACAAAGAGTTGCTCATCCACCCGGAACTCTTTTGTGCGGTCAAGGTAGAACGACAACGCTCTTTTTGGGTCCAGTCGGTGGAGACGCTCCTCCTCCTTAGAGGGATGTGGGGGAGCAAAGAAGGTGGGCAAAGTAATGGACTGACCCAGATGGAATGGGGTCACAACCTTTGGTAAGAATGATGCCCTGGTGCAAAGCACCACCTTGTCCGGAAAGGACATAAGATAAGGGGAGAGCTGGATAAAGCCTGCAATTCACTCACCCTCCGGGCCGATGTAATCACCACTAAGAAGGCTGTTTTGATGGTCAACAGCCGGAGGGGACAATTGTGCAAAGCCTCGAAAGGAGCGCACATCAGATAAGTGAGGACCAAATTAAGGTCCCATTGTGGCATAACAAAGGGTGTAGGTGGAAATAAATGAACCAACCCTTTCAGAAATCTATTTACAATAGGAGATTTAAAGAGAGAAGGCTGGTCTGGCAGCCGCAAAAAAGCAGACAGAGCAGAAAGGTAACCCTTGAGAGTTCTCAAAGCAGAGCCCTGCTGGGCAAGGGTAAGAATGAACAAAAGGACAGTAGAAAGAGGAGCAGAAAGAGGGTCAATAGACCTTTCTGTACAGTATAATACAAATTTCTGCCAACGGCAGGCGTATACCGACTTAGTGGAGGGCCGCCTGGCCGCCAGAATAATATTACAGACTTCGGAAGGAAGGTCAAAAGCCATCAACTGCCTCCGCTCAATGCAGGAGTTCCGCCGTAGTCTGAAGGTGGGAGATGACTGCCTGGGGCGAGGACGCCTTCAACAGCCAGTCGTCTAGGTAGGGGAAGACAGAAACCCCTAACCTGCGCAGATAAGCTGCAACCACGCCATCGCCTTGGTTAACACCTGAGGGGCACTGGTAAGACCGAAGGGGAACACAGTAAACTGAAAGTGCTCGTGGCCTACCTTTAACCAAAGGTAACGCCTGTGGCCCGGCAGGATGGGAATGTGAAAATATGCATCCTGCAGGTCCAACGCCACCATCCAGTGTCCTTGGTCTAGGGCAGACAAGACCTGAGCCAATGTGAGCATTTTGAATTTCTCCTTTTTGAGACAGAGATTGACGGTCCGAAGATCTAAAATGGGCCGAAGCCCCTTGTTCTTCTTCGGAATCAGAAAGTAGCGGGAATAACAGCCACTGCTTACTTCTGAAACTGGGACCCTTTCTATAGCTCCCTTGGCCAAAAGAGTTGTAACTTTCTCTTGGAGCAAATTCAAATGATCCTCCGCCAGTCGTTGCTGAGATGGCGGAATAGTAGGAGGAAAGGAAAGGAAGAGAATAGCCCTCCTGGACGATCTGCAAGACCCACTTGTCTGTTGTTATAGATCTCCAGCGGGGGAGATGATTACAAATTCTCCCACCCACTGGAGTAGTGTGGTCCTGCAGAATCAGCCTAGGAGTGCCTGGAGGCTGCGGCTGCTGGAGGCAGTGTGGCAGACTACTTCTGGCCTCCATTCCGAGGACGGAATGTACAGAGTCCACGTCCACGCACTGCTTGGGTAGTCTGAGCGGGACGGTGGCTAGGATAAGGCTGACGCGGTTGGAAACCCCTTCCGTTGCCACGAAAGGGGTGAAAGGAAGACTGGCCACGAGGAGTGGAAGAGAGGCCCAAGAATCTGGCCGTAGCTCGAGAGTCCTTGAACCTGACCAGGGCCGAATCTGCCTTTTCCCCAAAAAGGCGGGTTCCATCAAAGGGCATGTCCATCAAATTGGCCTGGACATCCCCAGAGAAGCCAGTTGTACGAAGCCAGGCGTGGCGCCTCAAGGCCACCGTCGTTGAAATTGACCTGCCCAGCGAATCGGTCGTATCCAAACCACACCGTTTGGCGAATTTTGCTGCATCTCTCCCGTCCTTGACAGCTTGGGAGAGCACAGCCCGGGCCTCCTCCGGGACTTGTGGCAGCACCTGTGCAACCAAAGAGAGTGGGAGAAACAGCCCAACAAGCATGCGGTATTCACTGACCGCAATGCGAGACTGGCGGAAGATAACATCTTCTTCCCAAATGAGTCCAGTCTCTTGGATTCCCTATCCGGAGGGGTGGAAGGGAATGCACCCTGAGAAGTAGAGGCCTGCACCACCAAACTTTCTGGGGTGGGGTGTTGGCTGAGGAACTTTGGGTCACCCGGAGCTGGGCGATGGCGGCGTGCAATTGTCCTATTCACAGGAGCCCCTGTGCTAGGCTTGGACCATGTTCCTAGAAGAACGTCCGTAAGTGCCTCATTGAAAGGCAATAGGGGTTCAGAGGTGGAAGCCCCAGGTTGAAGCACTTCGGTCAGGAGATTAGCCCTGACCTGCACTGAGGGCAGCTCCAGTCCAAGAACCTCAGCTGCCCTTTTAACCACCATGGCCTAGGACGCCCCCTCCTCCGTAGCCACTGTAGGCGGAGAGAGCATGCCAGTGTCTGGGGAAGTATCCAGACCACTGGCTTCCCCAAACTCCCCATACCAGTCCATAGTCTCCTCAGAGACATCCTGGTTCTCTAAAAGGTCTCCAGACTCCTCCCATTCCTCTCGAGCCTAGCACATCCACAAAGTGCTCAGGCGACAACATAGAACCCCTTGGTTATGTCGACATCGGAATCGGCGTCGCTCTACGCCGTTCCGGCTCCGTGTCGTCGGGGATCAGGATGGGACTTGCGCCGCAGACAGGCACCGGCGACGTCGCAGGCACCGACTTTGGATTTGATGCCGGGGGAGGTCGCGTTGGCACGACCGGCGTCGAACCGGAATCGGATCCCTGAGGCGCCACTGGCGCCGTGGCTGAAGCCGATGGGGCCCCATCCGACTCCGCGGGGCCCGAGGGCTCACCAGCGGGGTCGTTCCACTCAAATACGCGGCGCATGGCCTCGTAAAAATCTTTAATTTGAGCGGGAGTCGCTCTGTCTCCCGCAAAGGGTGGGAGGCACGAAGTCGAATCAGGCTCCGGCTCAGCAAAACCGTGCCTAGAGCATCGGTGCTCCTTACCTCTCTCGACGATTGACGCCAGTTGAGGTGAAGTCGAAGTCCGCTTGGACTTCTTCTTGTGCCTCTTCCCCGAGTGTCCAGATGACCTCGAATGGGAGGAAGAGGACTTAGGGCTCCGTGAGCGATCCCGTGACCTCCTCTTCTTCGAATGGGCCGTGACCTCCTCGGAGTCTCACTTAACGGTGTCGACTGCCGGGCCGCAAGCAACTTCATCGCCCGCTCCCTCAAAGTCTTCGGGCCATCGCCCGACAGTCCGAACACGACTTCGAATCGTGGTCGCGTTCAAGACACCACAGACATACGCGGCGGGGATCTGTAACCGACATCATGCGGGAACAAGTCCCGCATGGCTTAAAACCTGTCTTTCTACCGGACATCCCTCGCACACGAAGTCGTACTCAAAAATATCGACAAAAGTCGAGAAAAAAGCATGCCAAAAAGCGGCAGAGGGGTAGCTCTTCCCAGATCGGCGCTTAACAGGCGCGGAAAGAAAAGAACTGACGTCCGCGCGCCTCGGTGGCGTCTATGTAGGCACCGCAACGTCATAACCAACGCTACCGACGCCAACTACGTCACGCGCAGCCGAATGGAGCCATGCGTCGTCGCACGCAAGGGGTATTGCTCAGCAAAAGTTTCCGGATCCAGCCTGACGCCTGGGAAATTCAAAGGTAAGGAATCTGCAGCTAGAAGTCTCTATCAGATGATTACGTACACAGAGACTGTGTACTTTTGTTGCACTGTATATAATGAGTCGAATCTTTATGTTGTATTGGGCCCGGCCATGTTTTGAAACTGAAAATAAAAATTGTTTAAAAAAAAAAAAAAGCATATAGCACATGTTTAACAAAATAAAAAGTCTGTAACAAAAAAAATATCTAAGAAAATCGCTTGTACATACCTTCGAGCATTTAAAAATAATTTTTTAAAACATCAAAGTAAGGCAGTAAAAATATTTAAACTCATTATGTTCATAACAAGACAAATAGCAGTGCATCGTGATGAACTTTGTTTTCAACACTGGATGCCATCATTAGCAAATAATAGAAAAATAAGATGATTTTACAAAGACAAACATTTCCAATATCTCTCTCAGGGCAACCACACTCCATTTCCTAAGCAACATGTGAAAATTGCATGGCCTGCATATTTCAAACACCCCAATAAATAGTGATGTTCTAATCTAACAAATCACTTTGGGACAGAAAAAAAACCATTTGTGGTTAAAGCCTCAGAAACCGCTTACCTAAATAAGTCACAATTAAAATCCTACTCTCTTGTTTAAAATGTTACAGTTTGCTGCAGACAATATTTAGTCTGCAGCAACCGATATAATTTTAAACAGCAGAATAGAGGCACACAAAGGGGTCCAGGTAATGTACAGTTTTTTCTGACCAAAATTGTTTTAAGTTATTTGGCTAGCATACATGTTTAAGAATCATTGTATTTAAAGGGCCTGGTCATACCTCTTGTATTTGTATCTTTTTTCTTGGCTTTTCGTGGCTGTTGGCTGTGATGTTTGTTGCTGCTCTTAGAGATTGTGTGACCTCTTCCAATTCCTTTTGAGCTTCAGAGACATTTGGATCCAATTGGAGTACTTTACTTAGATCATTGATACTGGCTTGGTAATTCTGTAAAATAAAAACAGTCGTACAGTAACACATCATTTTGACACTGCTCTTTGTGTTAAAAGAAACAAAACTCATTATGGTTCAATGTTTTTATTGAGTTAGAAGACAAAATAGAACTTCTAATGACAGTACTGCCAGATGAACACCCTCGATATCGGCAACAATTCAGATAGCAAGAAGTTGCGCTGTAGCCTAAGGGCTAGATGTACCAAGATTCGATAACCAAAAAGTGGTTGCAAAATACATCCTGACTTTTTGCAAATCTAATACGTTTTTGTGAACTGACCTATGTACTAATAAATCATGTAGCAAAATAGGGAATTGCAGGGAGTCACAGAATGACCTGCCTTATTAATATTCATTAGGCATGTCACAATTTGTGTTAACCTCCTCCTCCCCTGATTAGCTACAACAACAACAATGGTGGCCTACAGGAGACCGAAGACCTTATTTCATGTGACTGCATTCCAAAACTGATTTTTTTGGTTTGTTTTTGTTAATCTGCCAGGGGGGAAATTGGTTTGTTGATTGAATGGGGAGTGACCCTTGTTCAAGCAACAGCCACAATGCCTGTCAGGGTGAACCACAAAAAGACACTAAATTAACTTTATCTTAACCCTGTTTAGCTTGCCACAAAAAGCAGTCAGGCTCAAGTTAGGCGCAAAGTGTAAAGTTTTTATGCAGCACTCTAACAAGTAATAAAGCTCAATACAAGAAAAATCCCACAACAAAACAAACTTTTGCATTCCAATAGGACTTGCATTGGTGAAAGCGAGAGCTATTGGCGTTGTAAATAGTAATGTTGTTCCTTTTACACCTCGAAGGCCAACGCAAGTGTAACTGAAGCATGTTTCACACCACACGTGTGAAAAAACAGTACAACTGACTAACCAAGACTGTCAACAGTTTGAAAGCCTGCGGTTAATTTTACCAGATACAAATCAGGCTCCTTGTTGCGTTGCTGAACGAAGGAAACTGAATGCATATGTTGCCTTTGCATGCGGTTGCGATTGAGTACACAAATAAGGGGGGGGCATGAAAATGGACATTCGGAGATGTCAGCTAGGCTGGCTGCTTGGAAGCAGTGCTGTGCACGATGCCCCATTGTCTTGTATGCCTTCCTGGTCTGAACGCCCCAGGGCTGCGCTGTAATGCGGTAAGGCACTGCCCCAGCTCTGGGGACGACAGACGCGGTATGTAAAAACACTCCGCTGCCGCTCTCAGTGTAGGTGACTGCTGTCTGGGAGAGGGAGTGATCAACAGGCTGCAGGCGGTGACACAGAGTTAATTACATTTTAAGAACTTATCTTGAAGTTTGTTGTCCGTGAAGAGTGTGCTGTGGAGATGTAGAAGTGAAAGCGCAGTGTCCATGAAGCGAGTGCCGTGCTGAGACAAAACACTGCATTGTGCAGTGAGGAGCAGGGCTACTTCGACATGCCCTTACGAGTCCCGAGCACATCATATTGGCTGTGGGGTGCAAGAGATTTGTGAAATCAGAGGAAGAAAATTAATCGAAAGTATTATTGAAATGTTAAACTATTTAAATGGTTAAAAAGCCTTTTGTTTTTGAAAAGGTTACAAGTCTCACAGAGATTGACTGCTGTGACAAAAGAGAAGCGCTCAGGAGACAGCGCAAGGGAAGTTGTTGAGGATGGAGGAGGGGTGGGGAGATGAGAGGCTGGGTTAGAAGAGCAAGTTGGCTCAACAGTGAACAGTGGAAGGGGGTGACTGGGGGACGGGAGAAGAACCAGCTGTCGGCTGTGCACGTTTGGAAAGGCAATACATTTGTTTGCCAGTCTGAAATAAAGAATTGTAAATAAGCTGTTGTGGGTTATGGAAGAAAGTGGCGCTATTCATAAACAAAGGCGCACTTAAATTGAAAGCGGCGCCATTTATAAATACAGGCACGAGGCCATGGTATGTGTTAATTGCAAAAACAACAGTTGATGGACAGAATGCAGAACAATGTCATACATTCACCCCAGTACAGAGATCTGGGCCTAAATCCATCGTTTGTTTGCTCACCATGCCATTCCAGTTTGAACCCAGCCATATGCAAATCAGTCTTGACCCTGTGCCTCATGGGAACAGTCCAGCCCGAACTGCCAAGCCAGGTCCTCCCTGGACTGGAAACAAGCATCCTAGGACCGGCTTCGGGGTTTCACCCCTCTTCAGCCAGGATAGCTTGATTCCAGTGGCATGGAGAGCACGGGACCCACGTCTGGGCATACCCGTCCCACTCAGGGTGACCAATGCAAAAACAACAGTTGATGGACAGAATGCAGAACAATGTCATGGTTTTGCTATGGTATGTGTTAAAGCGCAGAGTTCACCTCTGCCACGCCTTACATTTAAATTGAAAGCAGAGCCATGGAGACAAATTAAAGAAAGACGCACTGCTATGCCGCTCCATAATAAAGTGAAAGCGGCGCCGTGCAGAAATGAAGAAAAGCGCGTGCCATGCTGTGTAATAAGAAGCGTGTGCAGCAGCAAGCCACCAAAAGTAACCTAATAAGAAAAGAGTGCTCACAGAGCACCATAAATAACAGTGAAAGTAAGAACACATGTAGCAGGGGCAGTCCTCATGGGAGGATACAAACGTTTACAAGAAGGGACTACTAAACCTATTCAAGAATGAAAAGACAGCATTTGCAAAGCCAGTAAGAGGAGAAGGAAAGGCGAAGCTGTGTCACAGCCCAATTTGCTAAAGTTATTATGTCTTCTGGTATCATAAAAGACTCGGTGAGAGGTAGCTCAGACACAACCAGAGCCTTGGAAGTGTAAAATAATAACTATCTACATTTGGCTATAAAGGCAATTATTGCAGCCTGTGTCTTGGTAATTAGTAGGTATTTTACTGATTAAAGGAAACCCTTCAGTAGCAAACAGAAAGCCTCCTTGGAGGAAGGAGGGTTTATGCACTAGGCTAGATTTTTCGTAAACACTAGGCATTTACTAACAGGTGAAATAACTGCAAATTATTATGACCTCAACTTTTACACCATCATACTAAGTAAAAAAAGTAATGACAGCGCATATAATAAAGCAATGCACTGATAGGAACAGAATACACAATCAGTGCAGCACATACAGAGAGGTTTGTATTGTAATATGCTCTGATGCAGTCTTCTTGTAAGGTGCATTGTCCTTCAAGACACTTTACGGACTGAACTGAGGGGAACAGAGAAACTTGAGGACTAACATATCTTCTGCTCTGAAGGAATAGGCTTTGGTCTGGTTGCTATCCCAGTCGCTGTACCACCAGAAAATAAACATAGTTTTGGTTTGAAAGGGGCCAGGCTATGCAGTGAAGCCCAGTGCAGGATCTCGTAGTCAGAGGGCTTGGTGAACCTTGTATGACCCGGAATGCCGGAGAGCTTCTTCCTCCATAGAGGATATTCTTGGGTAGATGGTATTTGAGGACAAAAAAAATACTATCACTGATTGATAGGCATCCATTACCTGAATGACAGCACTGTTATACAAGCCTATGAAGTCTGGTTAGCTTTATTATTCTACCTAAGACCGCAGAATGTGCCTTACTGTATTTTTCAACCCTACCTATTCCTGTAGGTACTATGTCATAATACATGATGGAGTTTTGACTAGCTATAGGAAAAAAGAAATATTACATGTAGAAGTTTAAATAAATAACATGGTAGAAGGCAGACAGTTTGAAAGTGCAGTTTCTCAACTGATTACTTCACATACAGCATTTTAATCATTTTAAGAGAAACTGTTTAAAAAAAATGCAGAACCTATTGTTTTTTAGCAAAGTGTATTTTGTGAACATTTTCTTGGGGGGGATAACCTCCCCAAGCTGCTTTGCTTGCGGACATTCAGTACAGGTACTACACCGGACCACCTTCAAAGATCACCAGTCGCCACCGATTCCATCCCTCACCTGGCTGCTCTGCATCTCCACTTTGCGGCAATTGCTAACCACTGCATTGTAGATAGGTTCATTCTTTATAAGGCTCCATATATAGCAAACCCCAAGTTTGAATAAACGTTCACAAACTTGTTATTTTAAGTTTCTTTAAAAACCTAAAATAACAATTGCTCAATAAACAAAAAATTAAGGTGTGTTTGATATTCTAAGTAAAAGCAATTGTGACACCACACAACAAAACAAAAGGATAAGAATAAACAGGATAAGAATTCACAGCTGCACTGCCAGCGTAGACGCGCAAACGTAGCAGCAATACTGGTATGATTTTCAGTCACCTGAGACATTTTATTACCACATAGGGAAACAAGCAGTCTAATCATGTTCTAACATTAGCACCTTATGAAAACATATCATTTACAATGAACTATATTGAAAAATTGGGATATGAAAAATAGACAAACTTTTTCCATGGTTAGTGAGGTTATGCACTTAATAAAGCATCCTTAAAGGAGTGCCAACATTTACGATTTAGAGGAAATGGGTATACAAAGTCTTCCAAAAATAACTAATGCCTCAAATGCTCGTATACTTGGTATATTTAAGATAAAAAGAAGATTGCTGTGCATGTATTTTGTCAACAGACTAGCGACTGCCATTTGCTTTTTAGTCCTCAAGGACAAGTTACTTACCTTCTGTAACGCCTTATCTGGTAGAGACATGATCTAGCCGCAGATTCCTTACCTTTGAACTTCCAGGCGTCTGGCTGGATCCGGAAGATTTTTCGTTGCAGTACCCCTGCGGGCCGGTAGATGGCGTTGGTCGACTCCGCGTGCCCTTGTCGGCGTGGTGTTTGTCGCGACGTCTGCATCATCAATATAACCGGCACTCTGACGTCAGCATTTTTCACGACTTTCCACGCCAGAAGTACAGAGTCATGAAGTGACTGACCATGGTGTGTTAAAAAAGAACAGATATGGCCCTAAAGGGGAACAGCCCTGACACTAAAAACAATGTGCGGGGAGGATGGGTGGGTCGGTAAGGAATCTACGGCTAGATTAGGTCCTTATCAGATAAGGCGTTTCCGAAGGTAAGTAACTTGTTCATCTGATAGAGACATTTAGCCGCAGATTCCTTACTTTTGAACAGATACCCAAGCAATACCTTCCCCGGAGGAGGGACTGCAGAACGTTTTACCAGAAAATCTTGCAGAACAGAGCGGCTAAACAGGCCCTCCCTGTGAATCTGAGAATCCAGGCAATAGTGTCTGGCAAGCGTGTGCAGAGGTGCCCACGTGGCCGCTTGGCAGATATCAGTAATGGGAACCCCACGCTGAAGGGCTGTGGTGGATGCCTTCGCCCTGGTGGAATGGGCCCTAAGGACTTCAGGAGGCTGCTTCTTCGCCAAGGCGCAACAGATTTTTATACAGAGGATAACCCAATGAGAGAGAGTCCTCTTTTGAACAGCACGCCCCTTCTTTGCTCCCACGTACCCTATAAAGAGTTGGTCATCCACTCGGAACTCTTTAGTGTGAACAAGGTAGAACAATAACGCTCTTTTGGATCCAGACGGTGGAGACGCTCCTCTTCTTTGGAAGGGTGCGGAGGTGCATAGAAAGTGGGAAGAGTAAGACTATCCTAGATGGTAGGGAGTTACAACCTTGGTCAAAAAGGATGCCCTAGTTCTCAGTACCACTTTGTTCGGAAAGAGTGTCGAGCAAGGAGGCTGTGAGGACAGTGCCTGCAGGTCGCTCACCCTCCTGGCAGAGGTAATTGCCAGCAAAAAAGCTGTTTTGATAGTGAGCAACCGTAGAGGGCAGTTGTGCAGCGGTTCAAACGGTGTGCACATCAAGAAAGTAAGGACCAAATTAAGGTCCCACTGTGGCATAAGAAAAGGAGAAGGGGGAAACAAGTGGGTTAACCCCTTCAAAAACCTCTGCACCAAAGGGGACTTAAAATGCAAAGGCTGATTTGGCAGCCGAAGATGGGCAGAGAGGACCAAAAGGTAGCCCATCAAAGTGCCCAAAGCAGAGCCCTGCTGGGCCAAGGAAAGGATAAACAAAAGAATATCTGCCAAAGATGCCGATAAGGGGTCAATAGATCGTTCTGTACAATATTTACAAAATTTGTTCCAACGGCAGGCGTATACCGATTTTGTAGGGGGGACGTCTGGCTGCCAGAATAACTTCACAGACTTCGGGAGAAAGGTCAAAAGCTGTCAACTGCCGCCGCTAAATCTACACGCAAGGAGGAGGAGAGTAGACCGGTTCAGGTGGAGGACCCTGCCCTGCTGCTGCGACAAAAGATCCTCCTCAAACGGCGAGTTACCTCCGTCTAGTTGCGCAATGCACAGGGCGAAGACGAAGCACGCTTCGACTTCTTGTGCTTTTTGTGGTGCCTCAGGACTTCGATCCACCGGAACGGTGCTCGGACAAACCTCTCGACCGGGAACGAGATCAGCGAGGCAACCTCTGTGGTGCCGGACGCCGGGCCGCGAGCAGCTTTGGGGCTGCCTCCTCAAAGCCTTCGTTGCCATGGCCCAGCAATCGGAGCATGACTTTGTGTCGTGGTCGCGCTAAGGCACATGAGACACAATAAGTGGGGGTCCGTGACCGACATGGCGCGGTGACAGATGCCGCGCGGCTTGAATCCAGAGGTCTTCTTGTTAGATATCCCTAGCACACCAAAAGGAGTCGGAAAAAGTCGGAAAAAGTCTGGCAAAAAATTACAGGGGTAAGCTCTCCGACGGATCTGCGCTGGTTGGCGCGGAAAGAAAAGAACTGACGTCAGCGCGCCAGAGTGGCGGTTATGTTAACGACGCGGACCTCACGACGACGATGAACACGACGCCGACGACGCCACGCGGAATAGACCGACGCCATCTACCGGCACGCAGGGATACTGCTATGAAAAATCTTCCAGATCCAGCCTGACACCTGGAAGTTCAAAGGTAAGGAATCTGCAGCTATAGGTCTCTATCAGATCAGTTCAACTGCTGTAGTTATGACACACGTACCATCATACCAAGGTGGCAACCAATCAGTTAGCTATCTAGCTTAGTGGTGCATATGCAAGTGAAGCGGATGGGGTCGTGGCAACCTTCGGGATGAGTGCAGCCATTCATATTGGATAGGGAGTATTTCATAACTTTGTCATGTTTACAGCAATCTTGGAACGTTAGATGGCTAGTCACGCTACACTGCTTTAAAAAATATATCGAAGATTATTAAATCTGATGTTTTTACCTCTTTGAGGCAAACATTGAAACCAACAAATACCAGTTTGTTGTACACACAATCAGGGCAGTTACGATTAGCTGGAAATTGTGATCAACTGTGCTATGAAAAATGAACAGGAGTTAGAAAACAAAGTGCTGGCTAGACATTCCTACCTGAACAGATTACTTCTAAATACGAAATTATGGAATTCTGTGTCACAAGATTTACCACACAATAAGCTCTTTTTTCCCCCACATTAGATGGTTGCCCCGGGGAGTAAAAGATCGGGAGCAGCACTGCCATAGCGCAGGCCGACATTGTGAGCGGTGTCATGTTCGGGCACCCGAATGCTGCCGTAATACTGTGACCACCCTTGCTGTTGTGACACGAGCAGCGGGAGCGGATCCCAGGGTCATGGCGCTGAGCGGCTGAAAACAGTGGGGGGAGAAATGTGCAGCAGCTGCGAGTGGGTGCAGCAAGCCACTGCTGGCCAAGGAGGACCCGTGGGCTATAAACCACGCTCTCTGCATGTTAGGTGAGCGGCTGGGCTCCTTGATGATCCATATTTTGGCGTGATCTTGTCTATTAGACTGGGCATGTGTGGCGAGGAGTACTGGGGTGCAGTACATGGCTTGCAGTGCTGGTTGGTTCGCTACCCTTTTGGTGGCTGATAGCTTCACTATGCTGCCCAATAATAAAAGCGGGTGCCAACTAAAATATTAAGCCTGGCGCCTGTGTTTTTTCTCAGAGTTTTATATAGTGCGAACTTGACCTGAAGGTATCAGAGCACTTTACATGAGCACCAGTTGTGTTACACAAGGAAACATTCATTTTTGTTAGGCATGGGGAGATTAAGTGATTTGACCAGAATCACAGGATGTTGAGCGTCGTTGCCTAGACTTGAACCCGGTTCCCCAGATTTGAGGTCGACCGCCCTAGCCGTTAGGCTGCATCCACTCCTCAAAGAGTGTGTTGATTGATTTAGGTGAGCCACGCACCAAAAGAAATGCACGGCAGCCATTTTCGAACCTAAAGCATGCCTCGCGTATTAAAAAAGAAAGCGCGTCTTAAAACCACAGTGGTCTAAATAAAAATATATTATGGCATGAGCAGCGTTCAAGGCGCGGCCGCCATTCCTGAATCAAAACACAAGTTAAAGTACGCCCACGCTGCTTTAAAAAAACAAGCAGTTGCAGGAAAGCATGTCGTGCGTGCAATAGGAGAAACTCATTTAAGAAAATAGCACTCACAGACTGTAAATAAAGCATACAGAGTAACAAAAACACGTAAGAGGGCCAGTCCTCATGACAGGTTCCAAAAGGAGAAAAGGTGGTATTAAGGAGGGACTACCAAGCCTATTCACAAATCAAAAGCAACCATTTAGAAAGGACAGTAACAGGAGCAAATTGAAAAGATGAGCGGAAAAGGGGCAGAGCTTCAAGTCCATACCTGAATACAGCATGTTGCAAAGAGAAAGCACAAGCGCTGCCGAAGTGAGTCCAAAAAATAGAGTACATTTTAGTAAATTATTGGACACCAAAACAACATAAATCCAATCAGTACAACCAGAGTTATGAATTTCTAGTAAAAACTAGCGCCTACAATATCAAAGCACCAACCGCAGACATATAGTTGCACTAGTTCGGGTCAAGGTTGAAAAATATGGCCGACCACAATGGAGCGTGGACCGGATACAAGACGTTGATTGGGCCAGAGCTTACCTATGGACTGAGATTGAGGGAAAGGTCCTTCGAGACAGCAACCTTCCCGGAAAGCTGGAAGCACGCCGAGATCACCGCCTTACTCAAGAAACCCAAGGCAGACCCCAAGGACCTCAAGAACTTCCGACCCATCTCTCTGCTCCCGTTCCCCGCGAAGGTCACCGAGAAAATCGTCAACAAGCAACTGACCCGCTACCTCGAGGAGAACAACATCCTGGACCCTTCCCAGTCCGGCTTCCGCAGCAACCACAGCACCGAAACCGCCCTCATCGCCGCCACCGATGACATCAGGACCCTGCTAGACAACGGAGAAACAGCAGCCCTCATCCTCCTGGACCTATCAGCCGCCTTCGACACGGTCTGCCACCACACACTACGAACACGCCTTCACGACGCCGGGATCCAAGAGAAGGCCCTGGACTGGACCACATCCTTCCTTTCCGGCAGAACACAAAGCGTCCGCCTCGCCCCCTTCCGATCCAAGGCCACCAAGATCATCTGCGGCGTACCCCAAGGCTCCTCCCTCAGCCCAACGCTGTTCAACATCTACATGGCACCCCTCGCCCACGTCGCCCGACAGCACAACCTCAACATCATCTCCTACGCCGACGACACCCAGCTGATCCTCTCCCTCACCAAAGACCCTCACACCGCCAAAGCCCACCTCCACGAAGGAATGAAGGCCGTCGCCGAATGGATGAGGACCAGCCGCCTGAAGCTGAACTCGGACAAGACGGAGGTCCTCATCCTTGGTTCCAACCCTTCAGCCTGGGACGACTCCTGGTGGCCAACATCACTGGGAACAGCCCCGCCACCCACCGACCACGTACGCAACCTAGGGGTCATCCTCGACCCCACCCTCTCCATGACTAAGCAGGTCAACGCCGTTTCCTCATCCTGCTTCAACATCCTCCGAATGCTCCGCAGGATCTTCAAGTGGATCCCCACCGAAACAAGAAAAACAGTCACCCAGGCCCTCGTCACCAGCAGGCTGGACTACGGAAACGCCCTCTACGCAGGAACGACGGCTAAGCTCCTGAGACGGCTGCAACGCATCCAGAACGCCTCTGCACGTCTTATCCTCGACATCCCCCGACGCAGCCACATCACACCCCACCTGAGAGACCTGCACTGGCTCCCTGTCAACAAGAGGATAACCTTCAAGCTCCTCACCCACGCACACAAAGCACTCCACAACTCCGGACCAGCCTACCTCAACAGACGACTCAGCTTCTACACCCCCACCCGCCAGCTCCGCTCGACCAGCCTCGCCCTCGCCACAGTCCCCCGCATCCGGAAAACGACCGCCGGCGGCAGATCCTTCTCCCACCTCGCCGCCAAGACCTGGAACACCCTCCCCACCAACCTCCGACAGACCCAAGACCTACTGGCCTTCAGAAGACTCCTCAAGACCTGGCTCTTCGATCAGTAGCAGCACCACCCCCTCTTCCCCCAGCGCCTTGAGACCCTCGCGGGTATGTAGTGCGCTTTATAAGTGACATGATTGATTGATTGATTGATTGAGAAGGTAAAGTTCAGCGGTGCAAGGCTGCAGGTGTTGTCTGAGGAGGGAGCGTTGTCGCCGGGGAGCTACTGGACGATGTCGCAGAGAAGACATCTATGTTCGGACTTAGTCACTATCTCCAGCGGACGAGGCAGGTAGCTGACAAGAGTTCTAGGAGGCCAGACACCACTTTGGCGAAGTACTGCTGAACAGAATTTCTGCTGCGCAGAAGAACCTAGGAGAAGCTGCAGCAAAGTCAGGCCGACCGGCAATGCACCCTGAGTGGATAGATGAGCAGGTTGGTCCCGAGCTTCTCTCAGAGCAGATTTGGATTTTGCCTATCTGGGCACCTTTAGCACCACCACCCAGGGTCCAGGACTGGAGGGGTACCACTTGGGGAGTAAGTACTCACTCAGCTGGGGCAAGATGGTGGGAACCTGTGATGTCCCTGTGGCTCTGAACGGGAGGCCAGCAAACTAGCCCTTGGAAGTCACTCTGGAAGTCTTGGGTTCAAGTGAAGAAGCAGGGCAGGCGTCAGAGTTCAAAGCTGGCTCCAGGCAGCAAAGCAGTCTTGTAGAGTACACAGCAGGCCACAGTAGCAGGCAGTCCTCGGAGTCCTTCTCCAGGTTCAGAAAATGAAATGAGTTGGGTCCTATTTTTATACCTTGTGCCTTCTTTGAAATAGGAGAAGTTTCTAGAGGTTCCTCTTCGAAGTGCTTGGAATTTCTTGACTAACCTGCCCTGGCTCCAAGCTGGTTGCAGGAACAATGCATTGGGGACAAACCCTTTGTGTCAGAGCACAGCCTATTCTGTTGCAAGTGGGGCTATTCCCAGCATCATAACGAAACTTAAGGGGGCTCAGCTGCAAAGTGCAAGGAGGGCCCCCCGCCATGCTCCGGACCCAGTCAGAAGCTCTCAGGCCCGCCAGTGCAAAGTCCCAGAGGTGGGCCCCTGGAGCTCAGGGGCCCATCTGCACTGAGGGGCCGCCGGGGGCTATTGTTACGCCACTGGACCAACTCCACCCATGCCCCCTATCCTGCCAATAGATGGCCCATTCAGGCACTTCCATTCCCTTTACTGTGTGACTGTTTAGGAGGAATTCACAAAGTCTAACGGCCAACTATACCCAGTCATGTGACCTAAGACAGGCTGTATGCACCAAAAGGCAAGGGGCAGGAAAATGCCAACTTTCTAAAAGTGGCATTTTCAAAATGGTAATTCAAAATCTGACTTTACCAATAAAAATGATTTTTAATTGCAATTTCATAGATCCTAAACATGAAATGCTTTTCTATCCCCAATCAAAGGTTAGCACTTATTAAATTTAATAAAGCAACCCAATGCTATGGGACAGGTAGGCCTCAGTATTGAAAAACAAATTTAGGAGTTTTTCACTACCAGTTAAGTTTTAAAACTTAAAAGTACACGTCCAACCTTTTATTTACAATGCACCCTATGGGCTACTTAGGACCTACCTTAGAGGTGACCTATATGTAAAAAAGGGGAGTTTAAGGCTTTGCAAGGGGGTTATATTGCCAAGTCAAATTGGCAGTTTAAGACTGCACTCAGGCCATAATGGCAGGCCTTGGACATATTGTAAGGGGCTACTTAAGTGGGTGGCACAAGAAGTGCTGCAGGCCAACTGGTAGCATTTAATTTACAGGCTCTGGGTATAAGGTATACAACTCTATAAGGGACTTAAAAGTACATTTATTATGGCAATCAGGTGTAAGCCAATTGTACCATGTCAGGAGAGTGAGCATAAGCACTTTAGTACTGGTTAGCAGTTGTAAAGTGCACAGAGTTCTAAGGCCAACAAAAAACAGATTTCAGCAACAAAAAAAAAAAATGGAGGCAAACCGGCACAAATGTTTGGGGGAAGACCAGCCTAGGGCCGACAGGTCTAACATGACTGATTTCCTTAAAGGAACAAGGGCTGCTTTAAAAAAATATAAACATTTTCTATTCTAGAAAACTTCAGTGCTAGCAAGAAGTGGTGCACAAAAACATGCCCCAAATCGGACACTTCCATTCCAGAGGATAAAAAGTTCAAAGGTGACCCCGTCCTCTCTACAAGTCAGTTACCACTGCAATCTGGGAGTCCATAGCTGACCGATGGTTTGCAAGAGGATTTGCGGTCGCAAACCATTGATACATACTATATCTACTGGCCAATCAGAGTTGGGCTAGAGTCATTGGGAGTTCTTCTCTGAGAGAAGACTTGCATCCTGAAACATTCAAAATAGCATACATTTTTAACTCTAAAAAACCAGGACTGACAATAGTTTCAGTTTTTGATGATTTGAGATTACTGGTAGACTTGAATACACCTATGGCATTAATCTTGCTGGACTTAAAAGTGGCGTCTGACACCGTAAACCACTTCATTCTCCTTACCACTTGAGGATATAGGTATTCGGAGCATAAATCTGGGCTGGCTCAAGGATTTTCTAACCAACAGTCTTTCGAGTTAGAGTACCCCTTTTGAATCTTCTCTAAGACAATGTTCCTGTGCCGTCCCTCAAAGTTCAGTTCTTTCGCCACCCCTTTTTACCCTGTATTTAACTCCTTTGGCTCATCTAAGAGTCTTTCGGCCTAAATTAATTTCTTTATAAAAGGCAACACCAAAATAATTGCCAGCTTTAAAAAGAGTGATATCAAATCATTGTCAAATTTATGTCACTGTCTAGTAAGAGTTCATTCAGTACTGGATGAATTCCAATCATCTTAGGTTAAATGGAGTCAAAACAGAGATTCCAGGTCGCTCGAAACATGAAGCGCGAGCTCTGTCCTGTTTCTGGCTTCCTAACCTAGGTTTCTCTCCATCATTGGTCTCAGTTGTAAAATATCTGGGTATTGAAATCAATGCTGTGCTAACCTTAACAGAACAAGTGACGGCTGTGGCTAAGCCTTGCCTGTTCCAACTACACTGCCTCAAACATGTGCTTTATCTATTCACGCCATCCCAAAGAAAATCAAAATTATAAATGCTTTTGTCTCTTCACTTCTGGACTATTGTAACTCCAGCTATTTAGAGCTACCTGAGTTGCTTATTAAGAGATTACAGCTAGTTAAAAACTTTACAGCTAGGTTGACCAGCGGTGTCCAGTGCAGTGTCCGCATCTCTCTAGTGAAGGAGAGAACTATGTTTAAGTCACTCTGCCTGGTCCACAAAGTAATCTATTCACCCACTAGTTCTACCCTTAGATGTTGTTTTAAGTTGTATTGTCCTATCCATTCCTTGAGATCGGCCTCTCATTGGAATCTAATGATCCCCAAGTTCCGATTTAAAACAATAGGCAGTCGGGCCTTTTCAGTCATAGATTCCCAAAACTAGAATTGCATTCAGATGCACTCCAGGAAGAATCGGACCGCCTAAGATTTAGAAGGAAGTTTAAGACTTGGCTCTTTCCACTTATCTAATATTGACAACGGATAGCTGTAGTTTGAACCTGTTTATGACCTGTTTTAGCATCAGGGTACCTCATCTGGGTGTAGATGTGCTCTATAAACAAACAAATATGTCGACTTGCAATTTAGAAGAAACGCTCCTTATATGCCTCTTTCAAATTGCAATTTGTAAGGGTTGGAAACTCCATTTTGCAATTCAGAAAAACCTCCAAATTACAAAATGTGGATAGTACATTTGAAAAACAGAGGAGGCAAATCCAAGGGGCTGGGGCTGTGGCTGCCAAAAACGTTATAACCTCGTACCCTATGTTTTTCCCAAAAGGTTACTGAATATCTCAGAACAATCCCACTAGAATATCAACAACCCTCATCCCACTAGAGAAAGTTGAGATGATGAGGGAGACTGGACAAATAGGAGAAGAGTATATGGGTAAAAAATACACACATAAAAACAGCACGGGCTGAAAACAGCCCTGTTACTTATTCAGCCCTGGACAGCAAGCATTCATGGCAGAAATAACACAACTGACCCCTCCCCCCTGCCAGCAGCCTAGCTTGCCCCAGCCCCCAGAGTAAGACTGAGGCACATCACAGTCAGCTTTGGTATGCTGCTAACTCGTCCAGAAAATATGCTGTCCCCTGCTAATCTCATCCCTGAAACTCCTGCTGTAACCCGGAGCTTCCACATTGGCACTGCTGGAAGAAGGTTAGTGCCATCTTGGACTTCTGTGTATCCAAGTAAAAGTTGTCCCCTGTGTTTTAGCAAAGAACTGCTCAACTTGAAATTACAAAATGCCTCTCTGTGGGAGAATGAACATATCCCCTTCCCCCCACACCTCAAGTAATCATCGGCAGGTTATTCAGCATGCACTAACTGGCTCTAGAAGTCCTTGAAAATTAAATCTCATTGGGGGACCAAGGAGTTGCAGTCTCACCGGAAGGTTAGCTAGCTCTGCCCTCAGAACTCGTTTAAATACGTTCAACAAGCAATCGCATGTACAAGCAAAGTTATTTTTTCCTCCAAGGAGCTGAAACTAGGAGACACTTGATATAAGCTCAAAAGCAATGTGAAAAGTTTTGAGCTTAGCTATCGATAACAGTCATCATATTGCAGCCTTTCCAATATAAACCAGACATGGCACCTCATTGAAAATCTTTTACTATTAAATAGTTTCAAGTTCCTTTAATTCCGTGCAAAAGTATATCAAAATAACTTCCAGTAGTGCTACTTTTTGTGTGAACTACAGTTTGCATTACCAATATATTGGACAGGTGTGTCAAAGTTAAAAAAAATGTTTGAAAAGCTCAAGTGCTATTTTCTTTAAAAAGAAATCTAGAAATTAAATGGTTACTTGCCTGCAGGAGTACTTTTTAGGTTTTTAAGAAGTTTCTGGATTCACATGCTGTGCATTATTCCGCATTCTAGTGGTTAAATACGGAATTGTGTCCTTGTAGTCTCACTTCTCTTTTTTTTGCGTGGCAGCGTGAATCATTTGGGTTTATGACAGTGCTTGTGTGACTTCAGATGTGCGTCCCAGAAATCATTCAACATAATTACCATCTTCAGATTTTTTTTCCTCTTTCTTTTTTGTGTCTTGACGTGTTCGTGTCCTTTTTCACTGGTAATTTCTCTCTCTGTTAACTTTGTAAATTCACCTCTGCTGGTGAAAGTGGTGGGTTGCATGTGAATCCAGAAAATGCTTCAGCTGCAAAACTACTCCTACAGGAAAGGAACAATTTTGTTTTGCAGCGTGAATCTTTTCTGGATTCAAATGCTGTGCATTGGTTATATAACGGTATTTCGTCCTGTGAGTAGGCTGGGTGCTTTAGAGTGAATGTTTATTATCAAATGTGTTGGCGCTCTTTGTCCTACGTCTGTTTCCTTGTTGACTTGGTAGTCAGTACACACTTTCATGAAGCATTACAGCGTGGACATCTATGTGGCCGTTGCACAGATATCATCCAGTGCTATGCTTCCCATGAGGGCGAGTGTTGCTCCCTTCCATGTTAAATGTGCCTATGGTCTTTCTCTGAGAATTGCTCCTATGGTCTGGTAACAGTATTGTCTGTACTATCCATCTTGGAATAGTTTCTTTGGTGACAGGTAGCCTTTCCTTGCATGTGCTAAGGATACAAAGAACTGTTCTCCTTTCCTTATTGATTTGGTCTTTTCTAGTTAGTACATTATTGCTCTTCATACAACCAGAGTATGAAGGGCCTTTTTCTGCTTGTGACTTCGGCTGCTGAAAAAAGGTGGTAAGTGGACGACCTTATTAACATGGCATTTTGATATGGTACGAACTTTGGGCTTGTTCTTATCTCCACTCTGTCCTTTAGTATTCGAAGATGCAGTTTGTGTGTGGCAAGTCGTTGTATCACGCTAACACTTTTTAGTGCGGTGATGGCGATTTAAAAGGCAGTTTTTTAGAGCTAGGAACTTGAGTTGTGCATTTTGCATTGGTGTGAAAGTTGATATCATTGGCTGAGTAAGCACCACCTTCCTTGTTGCACTTTCAGAATTTCCATTGCTCTTTTTGGTAAGCTAAGGTGAGCAAATTCTACGTCTTCAGGTGCTATGCTGGCAAAATGAGGGTGTCTGGTTCCAGGTGCCATACCCGTCCTTCCTGTATTGTCAACAGTCCAGATGCATTGAAGGTCCTATGACCTGTCCCTGATATATCTCCATTAGGTCTGATAACTATGTCTGTTAAGCACATTGTGTGGCTATCAGGATAAAGGTGAAGTGTTCTAATCTGCACTTGTGTATTACCTGCAGTATCAGTGGAATAGGGGGAAAGTGTATGCAAATCTCCATGACCATTTTCTCGACTGGGTCATTCCCTAGCGACCTAGGATAGTAAAACCTGGATGCGAAGCATTGACATTTTACGTTCTTGTGTGTTGTGAATAGATCTACTTATGGTGTTAACCACCTTCTGGGAGACGTTCATCAGTAATTCTTGTTTTAGTTCCACTTTTTTGTGGTGTTTGCTTGTCTGCTTAGCATATCTGCTTTTGTGTTTAGTGCTCCAGTTAGGAGTATTGCTACCAACTATATCCTGTTCTCTAGCGCGCATTTCAACATCTTGTCGGCTAGTTTCGATAGTGGGTATGACTTTGTCCCTCCTTGCTTGTTCAAGTAGAACATTGTTGTTGTGTTGTCCATTTGAAATAGCAATGTCTTTCCCATTAGATGTTTCTAGAAGGCTTTCAGTGCTAGAAAGACAGTCTTCAGCTAGAAAAACAATGATGTGTTGTATGGCTTCTTTTGATGTTACTGCCAGTTTTTGGTACTTCCAAGTCCGAAACTCTAGGTTTGATCGCCTATGAACCATGAGGGGTTACGTTCTGTTTGGTGTCATCTCTCGGTGTCTTTTTGTGCCCTATTCCTATCCCATCTGAAATGCATCCTTATGTCCTGGTTCCTCTCCTTAAGCCTCCTCTGTGTCCTCAAGAGTATCTTCCTCTTCGCTCGACAATCCAAGGTCTTTTGAAGATTCCTGCTTTCTATGCAGTGAGGCCATAGCAGTGTGTGCCCACCTCTGCTTTTGTCTCGGTCTGATAGTCTGTGGCAAGAACTCTGCTTATGCTGCGCAGCCCTCCGAGCTGTGGTCATTCAGAAGGCAGAGATAACACACCTCGTGACTGTCCTGTGCATATTTCTGAAGGTACAGCGGGCAAAATTTAACGGGATTATGCCCCCTTTTCATTCTCCGACCACTTGGTTTTGGTTGTGCGTCGGCTTCTCACATCCGGTGTTGTTCAGTGTCTGTCAGTGCTTTTCCTCTCTCGTCTGTTGCAATTTCTATTCCCTCAACTGTGACTTATGAAAAAACGCTTTCCTCAATGCGGCTTCTTCTTCGACCCCCGAGCTCTCTCCTTAGCTTCCAGACCCAATGGAGGAAAAAAGAATCTGAAGACGGTGACTACATCGAAGGGTTCCTGGGGCGCACGTCATACGAGGAGGGGAGAAGAGTGAATACAAGGAGACAATCCGGGACCCAATCACTACATGGGGAATAATGCACAGCCTGTGAATCCAGAAACACTGAAAAACTAAGATATAATTTAATAGTGAGACTAGCTCTAACAATTGTTTTCAGAAAATATGTTTTTGCAGAAGATAATCTTGATACAGTTTGGTGACAATGCACTGGTGTAAATATTTTAACTGCCAGTGCAGTAACACATTAGAGTTACAGTAGACTGCCCAAAGAATTGCAATTTTTTTCTTACAGAAAAAATGTGGTGGCTATCCCACCACACTTATAACTATGTAAAGACTTGCTTATGACACCATACATTTATGAATGATTTTGCAGACAGAACAAAAACATTAGCTAATTTTGTGAAATTCCATTACATGGGTGGATCAGACAAATGCTGGTTCCCAAAAATATATTGTCTTACAAGAATTACTTATATCTCACTTAAGTAGTCATGGGACCCACCCACATACCAGTACACAGGCTGGTCCCGCAGACTGGTGTCTCAGCTCAACAAATCTAAGTTCTGCCTTGGATGACACAGTCAGACAACAGCAGTTGTTACGGGTTTTATTAAATTGGACACTGCTCAGTTGAAACTTAACAAATGCTCCTAGCAGGCACTTAATACAAACTGTTTGGCAAATGAGCTAATCATGCAACTTTATCTAATTTGCAGTGCTCAAAATTGTACTGATTAGCCAACTAGAACTACATTTTGAAGAAAAAGTGAGGATGGGATTCTTCCTAGCAAACAGTTTATAAAGACCTAGAAATACAGCTGTTTTTAGCCACCTTACAATAGTTGCCTTGGGTGCTTTCAGTCCCCGGGTTACATCACAGTGTACAGATTGTCCGTTTTTCTGAAATGTTTAATATTTTCAAATTGACACTTGATGATCCTTGCACCATCCCATGTTTGAATGAGACTGCCTCAACAGAAGAGGCTTGAGGTAAAATCTGAAGAAATATCCTCTATGAAAAAACAACAGTTTAAGGTCCTTAGAAGGAAAACGAAATGGTTACTTACCAGTAGGAGTAGTTTTGCAGCTTGAAGAATTTTCTGGATTCACATACTGTGCATCATTCCGCCATCTAGTGGTTGGGTCCGGAATGGTCTTTGTTTTTTTTTTTTTTCCCCTCTTGTTTTGGTCGCTGTCGACCACCATTTGGTGCCAGGTACGTCCCCCCTGTGTGACGTCTGACTGTATCCTGGAGGTCGACGTGCGTGGTGGCCATCTTCGGATTCTTTTTTCTGTTTTTCTTATGTTTTGTAATCCTTGAGATGGTTTTGAAAAAATACTGATGTAGTCCTTTGCTTTCCCACCTGTGTGTTTTCCTTATAGGGGAGGCCGGGTGGGTCGCATGTGAATCCAGAAAATTCTTCAAGCTGCAAAACTACTCCTACTGGTAAGTAACCATTTCGTTTTGCAGCGTGAATCCTTTTCTGGATTCACATGCTGTGCATCAGATTATGTAGCGGTTTCTCCCATGTCTGGGAGGCTGTGGTGAAAGGAAGACCTTGCAAACAGGTGTTGAAGCACCCTTTGTCCAATTTGAGCTTCCTTATTCATTTGTATATCCACACAATAATGCTTTGTAAGGGTGTGTGGTGATGCCCATGTTGCTGCTGCGCAAATGGAATCAATGGGTACATTGGCCATAAATGCCAGCGTTGCTCCTTTCTTTCTAGTGGAGTGAACTGTTGGTTGCATTGTTAGTTCCTTTTTGACATTGGCATAACATAATTGGATAGCTTGTACTATCCATCTTGCAATTGTTGCTTTTGTGACAGCTGATCCTGTATTGGTATGTGCGTAAGCAACAAACAATTGCTTTGTTTTCCTGATTTGTTCTGTTTTCTGCAAATAATACAGTAAGGCCCTCCTTACATCCAGGCTATGGAGGCTTCTCTCTGCTTTAGTGTTTGGGTTTTTGAAGAAAACCGGCAGGAGAATGTTCTGATTTAAGTGATACTTAGATACAGCTTTTGGCAAAAATTGTGGGTTAGTCTTTAAGATTACTTTATCCTTGTGGATTTGTAAGTAGGGTTCTTGTATAGTTAAAGCTTGCAGTTCACTTACTCTTCGTAGTGATGTTCTAGCAATGAGAAAGGCTGTTTTGAGAGTAATGTGTTTGAGGTCCGCTGCATGCATGGGCTCAAAGGGTTTTGTCATCAGTTGAGAAAGTACTGTATTTAAGCTCCATGTTGGTACAGGAGCAGCTCTTGGTGGAGCTATTCTTTTTGCTCCTTCTAAGAACCTTTTGATGACTGGTCTTGTAAAAAAACTTTTGCATGATTTTCCTCTTGTGTATGACACTATGGCAGCAAGGTGCACTTTAAGGCTGGAAAAGTTGATGTTGCTGTCCAAGAGGTAAGTAAGATATGTAATAACGGTTTCTTGTGTATTGATAGAATTAGTGTTGTTTTCAGCGTTGCACCATGTGGTATATCGCTGCCATTTTGCTGTATAGCATTTTCTTGTTGACTGTTTTCTTGCTTCTTTTAGAATGGTTCCATGGTTCTGAGCGGTAGATTGAGATGCCCAAATTCTATGTATTCAGGCGCCAGGCTGCTAGTTGTAGCGTTGCTGGTTCTGGGTGAAAATCTGGCCCTGTTGCATTGTCAGCAGGTCTTTTTCTGCTTTGATCCTGATCATTTCTCCTTTGGATAGTTCTAGGAGAGTTGAGTACCATGTTTGCCTTGGCCAATCAGGAGCAATGAGAATCATATTTGTTCCTGGTTCCTTTGCTTTTTGTAGCACTCTTTGCATCAGGGGTATTGGTGGAAAGGCGTAAACAAATGTCTGTGACCAATTGAGTGAAAGTGTATTTCCCTTTGACAGGTGGTGTGGAAACCTCAAGGCAAAGCTTTGGCATTTCTTGTTCTGCATTGTTGCAAACAGGTCTAACACTGGTGTTCCCCAGATGTTGAATAGATACTGCACTGTTGTCTGTTTCAACTCCCATTCGTGGGAGCAGTTGTTTTGTCTGCTCAGCTGGTCTGCTGTAATGTTGTCTACCCCTGGTAGATGTACTGTCTGTAGATTGATTTTTTGGGGTATCGCCCAATGCCAGATTTCCTGTGCAAGTTTGCTCAGGGGAAAGGACCTTGTTCCACCCTGTTTGTTCAGGTAGAACATTGTAGTTGTATTGTCTGTTTGCATTAAGATGGTTTTACCCTGAATATGTTTCTGGAATGCTTTGAGTGCCAGAAAAACTGTTTTCATCTCCCAAAAATTGATATGTTTTGTGGAGTCCTGTTCGCTCCACTGTCCATGACCTTTCAGCTGGTTGAAATGTGCACCCCACCCGTTGAGGGATGCATCCGTGGTGACTGTCACAGATGGAGTTGGGTCCCTGAAAGGTCTCCCCTGTGCTATGTTGTTGGATGCCCACCGTTGTATCTCTGCTTGCACCTTTTGTGGAACAACCACTAGATCCTCCCAACTTCCTGTGGCTTGTGACCAGCTGTTGGTGAGCCATTCTTGAAATGGGCGCATGTGTAGGCGAGCAGAAGGGATGAGTGGGATACATGATGCCATCAAGCCCATTAGTTTCATTACTTTCCTCACTGTCAGAGACTGACCCCTCTGGTAGAGGGCTGTTTCGTGATGGATAGCTTGTATTCTGGCTTGTGTGGGATAAGCCTTGGCGTTTGCTGTGTTCAGTCTTGCTCCCAGGAAGGTTTTTTTCTTTTTCTGGTGTTGTAGAAGATTTCTTGTGGTTTATTGAGAAACCCAGGATTTGTAGCGTTTGAATTGTTTTTTGAACATGATTGTGACATGTTTGTTTCGTGCGTCCCCTTATTAGCCAGTCGTCTAAGTAGGGGTAGACGTGGATTTTCTCTCTTCCTAGGTGTGCCGCCACGGCGGCTATACACTTTGTGAACACCCGTGGAGCAGATTTTATGCCGAACGGGAGTACCTTGAATTGGTAGGGTGCTCCGTTGTGTAGGAATCTTAGGTACTTTCTGTGCCTTTTGTTCATAGGGATATGTAAGTAGGCGTCCTTGAGGTCTATTGTTGCCAAGTAATCCCCCTTTTGAATCTGTGGGATTATTTCTTGAAGGGTAGACATCTTTAAGTGTTGTGTTAGTATGAACTTGTTTATGAATCTTAAGTCCATGATTGGCCTTAAAGAGTCTGGTCTTGTTTGGGTACTAGGAAGTATGGAGAGTAGTTTCCTTTGTACCACTCTTGTGTTGGTACCTTTTCTATTGCCTGTTTTTGGTATAGTTCTTTGATGTCTGCGTTGAGCAGTGTTTGTTCTGATTTGGTTATTTTTCTTGTTTTGGGTGGATTTGCAGTTGGTGTCTTAGTGAGCTCTATGCAATATCCGTATTGTACCAAATTTAATATCCAATTGTCGGTAGTGATCCTTTTCCATTGTTTGTGGAAAAGGGATATTCTTCCCCCCACTGTTTTGTGTGGGTCCTTTTCCATGATAAAGTCAGTTTGACCCGTTTCCTCTTCCTCTAGAGGATTGGCCTCTTCCTCTGCCATTCCCTCTGCCTCTAAAGGGCTGCTTCTGCTGTTGTTGCCAACCTTGGTAGCTAGACTGTTGACCCATCTGTTGGTTTGGGTTCTGTCCCTGAGATTGTTGTGGCATCTGCTGCCCTGGACTAAAGCTGCTTTTACCTGTGGTTTTTCTGTTAGAGAAGCCTCCTCTTTTAAAAGAACCTCTTTGCTGTAGGGCCCCCATTGCCCTTGCTGTTTCATTGTCTTTTTTAATTTGCTGAAGGCATTCATCCACTTCCTTGCCAAACAGAGCTTCTCCGTTGAATGGTCTGTTGATAATTGATGTCTGAACTTCTTGTTTAAAGCCAGAAATTCTGAGCCAGGCATGCCTTCTGAGGATGGTTCCTGTGCACATTTGCATGCTTGCAGTATCTGCTGCATCTAGGGCTGACTTTAGGCAGGTGTTTGCCACATTTTTCCCTTCTTGGACAATAGATTTTGCCCTCTTTTTGTCCTCCTCTGGGAGTTTGTTCAGCAACTCTTCTATTTCATCCCACTGTTGGTGGCCTTATCTGTTTAACAGGGCATTAGTGTTGGCAATGCGCCACTATGTTGCTGCCTCTTTCTCCATTCTCCTCCCCACCATGTCCATCCTCTTACTTTCCTTTTCAGGTGGTGGCCCTGTGTTGGAGACTGCATTGGCTCTCCTCCTGGCTGTGGTGACAATAATAGAGTCAGGTACTGTACTTTCCTGAATATATTTTGGGTCTTTTGAGGAGGGTTTGTACTTTTTCTCTACTCTGGGGGTTACCCCCTTGTTTAAAGCTTGTTCTTTGAATGCTTCTTTGCCTTTGTCCAGGATACTTGGCAGCAAAGGCAGGTATTGTGTTCCTCTTGAAGCTGGTGCCAGTGTTTCCAGCAAGAAACATGTGTCCCCTTTTTCCTCCTCTAAGGGTACTCCAAATTGATTTGCTGCCCTTTTGACAATGTCATTGTAGAAAGCTATGTCGTCTGGAGGTGAAGCTTTCGAAGGGTAGCTGCAAATCTCTTCTTCCGGGCTCTCGGTGTCGAGGTTGTTCCACTCTTCCTCCAAATTTTCTGAGTTTTCCTCCTCTTCAGGTATGTCTCCGTATTCCTCGGGTTCTTCGCCTCGAGGTTCTGGTGTCGGCGGAGAGTCGAAGATCCCTTTTTCCTCTCCTTCGGCGTCTTCTGCGTCGACGTTCTCTGGTTCAGCCGCCGGTGTTTTCGGGATTCGAAAATCCTTCAATGAGGCATCGAAGTCCTTCTTCTTTTGTAGGAGACCTGCCATTTCTTCCTCGAGTCTTCTCCTTTTCACTTGTGGTGGCACTTGGGGCAGAACTTGAAGGGGGTATTCTCCATGGCCCCTACCTAGCCATTTGTGGACCGGAGTGGTCCTCTGGTTCTGCTTTACTCACGACGTTGATGATCGATATTTCTTCGTTGACGTCGATGATTTTCTTCGTTAATCTTCTTTTTCGAAGTTTTTGGGGAAAATTCGAAACTTTCTTCGGAGCTTCCCGTCTTGCTTCCAGACCCAACGGCGGAAAAAAGAATCTGAAGATGGCCACCACGCACGTCGACCTCCAGGATACCGTCTGACGTCACACAGGGGACGTACCTGGCACCAAATGGTGGTCGGCAGCGACCAAAACAAGAGAAAAAAAACAACAAAAAAACAGACAATTCCGGACCCAACCACTAGATGGCGGAATGATGCACAGCATGTGAATCCGGAAAAGGATTCATGCTGCAAAACTTTGCAACACACTGGTCCTCCTGACTAATGGTAGGATCACAAAGACACTGTAGAACATGGTTCAAGTCGCAGAGGTTAAAGGATTGATATTTACGTAATTGAGACCAGAGAACAAGGTACCGTCCCAAAGGGTACTGGATCACCAGATAGAGCTGTAAAAGTTATAAAAAGTCTATTTGCTACATAGTTTGTTTATTTGTGTCAGTGAAAACATTTTGTATGCTTCCATATGATAGAGTGAATCAGTGGACAGACACTTTAGAGAAGTTAAAAATTAATGTTGATATCTGCTGTATGAGAAATGAAAGAAAGGAGATCAATAATATATGAGAGAAGAGGTTTGATTCTTTTCTTCATTAGATCAAATTCAGAATTCCATCCATTCGCTTCTCAGTGGTCTGAACTTGAAATCTTTCCTTGAAGCACACAATTTCTTAAAAGTTCCCTGTAATGTATTTACAGATGAGAAAAGACCAACTTTTTACTAACCAAACCAACAAGTTACTTACCTTCGGTAACGCTTTTTCTGGTGGATACAGTATCTGCCTGTGGATTCCTCACCTTTTGAATATCCCCCTGTGCTAGCATTCCACGGAATTTTTTCGTAGCTCCTTCGCGCCGACGAGGTCGTCACGAAGCCATGGCTCCGCGCGGGGCTCCGCATGACGTCACTGGAGCCATAAGAAGACCACGTCGGCGTGATGACGTCAGTTCCACCCATTTTTTCCGTGCCACCGAGGCAAAACGGGCGAACCGACCACATAGACAATACATATCAAGTATATAGGTTTCATACAGATACACACAGTGTATAATAAAATAAGAAAGTTTGAATTTCAAACAAGGTAACAATGAAACAAATGAGGCAACCAAATCTTGAGTACATATAAATACATCAACAGTTAATACCTCAGCTTTTATGGTATAAAAGGGTGGACAACGGGGAGGCGGGTGGGTCAGTGAGGAATCCACAGGCAGATACTGTATCCACCAGAAAAAGCGTTACCGAAGGTAAGTAACTTGTTCTTCTGATGGATACATCTGCCTGTGGATTCCTCACCTTTTGAATAGAATCCCACAGCAGTACCTCACCCGGAGGAGGGTGTCCACCCTTCTATACCAAAAAGTCCTGCAAAACAGAGCGAGCAAAATGGCCATCCCTCCTCACATCGGAATCTAGGCAGTAGTGCTTCGCGAAAGTGTGGAGGGAGGCCCAAGTTGCCGCCTTACATATATCCAGTACAGGAACACCTCTAGACAAGGCAGAAGTAGAGGACTTAGCCCTGGTAGAATGAGCTCTAATACCAACAGGAGGCTCCTTACCAGCGAGTGAGTAGCAAATCTTGATGCACAAGATGAGCAATCTGGATAAAGTGCGCTTGTGCACCGCCTTGCCCTTCATGCGACCAGCATATCCAACAAAGAGCTGGTCATCTTGGCGAAAGTCCTTCGTTCTGTCCAAATAA
Organism: Calotriton arnoldi; assembly: GCA_963921515.1. Classification (NCBI taxonomy): domain Eukaryota; kingdom Metazoa; phylum Chordata; class Amphibia; order Caudata; family Salamandridae; genus Calotriton; species Calotriton arnoldi. Next base: position 1,233,782 of record CAWUFW010003752.1, on the reverse strand, counting down.
AAGCTAATCGCCCTCTTTGGATCCAAACGATGAAGCCTCTCCTCCTCCTTGGATGGGTGAGGGGAGGATAGAAAGTAGGAAGGGTAACAGACTGACCAAGGTGGAAAGGAGTCACCACCTTAGGCAGAAAAGCAGCCCTGGTCCTAAGTACCAACCTTTCAGCATGTATGGTCAGAAAAGGAGGTTTACAGGAAAGAGCCTGAAGCTCACTCACCCTCCTAGCCGAAGTGATAGCCACCAGGAAGATCGTTTTAAAAGATAGAAGCCTCAACGGACAACTATGCATAGGTTCGAAAGTTGAACCCATTAAAAAAGAAAGAACCAGATTCAAATCCCACTGGGGCATAATAAAAGGAGTGGGAGGAAACATGTTTGTCAGCCCCTTAATAAACCTTAAGACTATAGGAGACTTAAATAAAGAAGGCTGATCAGGCAAACACAAAAATGCCGACAAAGCCGACAAATATCCCTTAACAGTGGCCACAGCACAACCCTGCCGGGCCAAATGAAGGGAAAAACAAAGAACATCAGAAAGACGGGCTTTTAAGGGATCAATAGATTTCTCTCCGCACCACTTGACAAATTTTGACCACCTATAAGAATAGACAGATTTGGTGGAGTGTCGCCTGGCCGATAGTATAACATCCACCACGTTAGGCGGGAGAGAAAAAGAATTCAGGTTGCCCCGTTCAATCTCCAGGCATGAAGGTGCAGGCTCTGGAGGTGGGGGTGAAGAACCTGCCCCTCCGACTGCGAGAGGAGGTCTACCCTGAGAGGGAGACGGAGCGGAGGGTGCGACGAGAGGTGAAGAAGGTCTGTGTACCACACCCTTCTTGGCCAATCCGGGGCGATCAAAATGACTTGGGCCCGGTCTTGGCGAATCTTCCTCAGGACCCGAGGAATCAAGGGTATGGGAGGAAACGCATAAAGGAGTTGCGAGCTCCAACTCAACTGAAACGCGTCCCCCAACGCTCCCTGCCTCGGAAACTGGAGACTGCAGAATGACGGGCAATGCGCGTTCTCTAGAGTGGCAAACAGGTCCACCCGAGGAGTCCCCCACGTCTGGAAGAGGTGTCGAACTTCCTCTGGATGAAGCCTCCACTCGTGGTCGGCGGAAAACTGCCGACTGAGACTGTCCGCACGAACGTTCAGCACCCCGGCCAGATGATTCGCCATTAAGCAAATCTGATGATCCTGTGCCCAGGACCAGAGCCGTAAGGCCTCTCTGCAGAGACGGTACGACCCTACTCCTCCCTGCTTGTTGACATACCACATCGCGGCCATGTTGTCCGTCAGGACCTGAACTGACCTACCGCGAAGGGAAGGGAGAAATGCCTTGAGCGCCAAACGTATCGCCCGCAATTCCAGAAGGTTGATGTGAAACAACCTTTCCTCCGGAGACCAAAGACCCTTGATCTCCAGATCCCCCAGATGTGCACCCCACCCTAGGGTAGAGGCATCCGTTACCACTGTGGCCACAGATGGAGGAAGATGAAAGGGCTTTCCTTGAGACAGATTGCCCTCCACACTCCACCAAGACAGACCCGCTGCAGCTTCTCTGGAGATCCTCACAGACTCCCTGAGATCTCCATTGTGTTGATACCACTGCCTGCGGAGACACCACTGGAGTGCCCTCATGTGCCAGCGTGCATTTGTGACCAGCAGGATGCAGGAAGCGAACAGACCAAGCAGGCGAAGGACCTTCAGAACTGGAACGACCGCTCCATTGTGAAACAAAGGGATCAATTCCTGAATGTCGAGAATCCTCTGTGGTGGTGGAAAAGCTCGACACACAGTGGTGTCCAGTACTGCCCCTATAAACAGGTTGCGCTGAGAGGGCACAGGTGAGACTTGGGTACATTTATTGAAAAACCCAATTTGTACAACAGCTGGGCTGTAACCTGTAAATGGTGACTCACCATCTCCGGAGACTCTGCCTTCAACAGCCAGTCGTCCAGGTAGGGGAAAACTGGAATCCCCGACCTCCTGAGATGAGCTGCCACCACCGCCATCACCTTGGTGAAGACTCGAGGTGCGGTAGTAAGACCAAACGGAAGGACCGCAAACTGGTAGTGTTGCGACCCAACCGTGAAACGGAGATACTTCCTGTGCGACTTCAGGATGGGAATGTGGAAATACGCATCCTGTAAGTCGATGGACACCATCCAGTCCTCTTGTTGCAGCGCCTGAAGAACCTGCGCTAGAGTTAGCATCTTGAACCTCTCCTGCCTGAGAAACAGATTCAAGATTCTGAGGTCCAGGATGTGACGTAACCTGCCATCCTTTTTGGGAATCAGGAAATACCGGGAGTAGCATCCCCGACCCCTCTCCTGCTCCGGAACCACCTCTATTGCACCGTTTTGTAACAGAGCAAGAACCTCCTTCTGAAGGAGAAGTAAATGATCTTCCGTGCAAAACCCCTGACAAGGAGGGTAAGGTGGGGGAAATTCCTTGAAGGGAAGAGCGTACCCATTTTCTACAAGATCTAGAACCCAAAGGTCCGAAGTTATTAATTTCCAATCTTGTAGAAAATGGGTAAGACGGCCTCCCACAGGACCTACATGATCCAGGATGGCGGATCTAGGGCTGCCTTGCTGCATTACCAGGAGGGGTCGGGGAGGTAGAGGAGGAAGAGGAAGAGGGATGTCGTCCAGATCCACGAAAGCGACCTCTGCTTTTACCTCTGTAGGCCCTATACAGAGGGTTTTGCTGCTGCTGTTGCTGCTGAGGCTGACGGGAACGAAAGGAAGATTTCCCAAACCCACGATACCTCTTGAATCCAGAGCCTCTTGACTGTGCTTGAAGGCCCAAGGACTTTGCTGTGGCCTTGCTGTCCTTAAATCTCTGCAACGCAGAGTCCGCTTTTTCTCCAAAAAGCTTAGAGCCATCAAAAGGGAGATCCAGCAGCGCAGCTTGAACATCCGGTGAAAACCCTGAAGACCTCAACCATGCGTGCCTTCTAGTGGCAACAGAGGAGCCCATTACCCTTGCCACCGAATCTGCCGTGTCCAGACCCGACTGGATTACCTGGCGAGCAGCCGCATGAGAGTCCGCCAAAACCTCACTTAAATTGTCCCTGTCCGTGTCAGACAACTTCGGGAGAATCTTCTTGGCAGAGTCCATAAGGGCATGAATGTATCTGCCCAACAAACAGGTGGCGTTGGTGGACTTTAAAGCCATGCTGGCTGAAGAAAAGACTTTCTTCGCAGACTGCTCAAGCTTTTTAGAATCTCGGTCCGACGGGGCCTGAGGAAAAGAACCCACAGACTGCTTTGAGCACGATGCCTGGACCACCAAACTCTGAGGCGATGGATGAGAGGAAAGAAACTCAGGGTCCCCAGGTGCTGGTCTATATCGCCTAGAGACTGATCTAGAGACTGCAGGAGCTGAAAGAGGGTTACTCCAAACCTCCAGAATTGGTTCCATCAGGGCATCATTGAAGGGCAAGAGAGGCTCCACCACCAAGGTAGGAGAATGAAGAACCTCCGTCAGAAGATTCGGCTTGTACTCCGCTGAGGGAAGCTGCAGGCCTAACAGTTCAGCCGCCTTCCTGATGACTACATGGTAAGGAGCCAACTCCCTTGAAGGAGAAACTTTCTGCGAGTCAAAAACTGGCTCAGGTGAGAAATCCAATCCACTTGCTTCACACAAGTCTTCAAACAAGTCCTCAGACTCATTAATCTCACCCTCTTCCATCTCACCAGCTTGATATTGCTCCTCTTCAATAAGCCGTTGCGCCTCCCTTCTGGAACGCATCCTTGGCTGCGGCGTAGACGGCGCCATCAGCGACGTCGATGGCTCCGGCAGCGGCGTCGAAGACGGATCCGCGACAGCAACCCGCGCCGCACGGACCCGAGAAGAAGGGACGCCAGATGGAGCCGGAGACTGATCATACGGCGTCGACATCTTCGGCGCCGGAAAGTGCCAAGACGGCGTCACAGGCATATAAGGCATAAAGGGTGCCGGGGGTAATGTTGCGGCACACCCAAATTAAATGCCAATGGGCCCATGGGACCCGAAGGTGCTCCAGAGGGGCAAGTGGCTCTGGCAAAGACCCCATACATCGCGTTCAAAAACTGCGATGGATCCGAGCCTGGCGCCGGGAAAGAAGGAAACTGCGCCGGTTCGACTTCCGAGAGCGGAACCTCCTGAGCCGGGGTCACAGGAACCACAGGCGACGCCACAGGAACAGCAGGAGCCGCATCATCCATCGGAGCCGGAGAACCCACCGACGCCGGAGACTGCGCCGGTGAACCCACATAATGAGACCGGGCCGGAGACCTTTGTGGAGAGACGGAAGGAGAAGGAGAGACAAAGTCCTTGGCACGACGTCGAGGAGCCGGAGAAGGCGACTTCGAGGTTCGAGGCTTCGACGACCGACGTCGAGATCCATGCCTCTTCTTCTTATGCCTTCTCTTCGACCCATGCGAAGTCGACGACTCCGACTTCGATCTTTTTCTCCTTTCTCACCTTCGACAAGTAGAGCTTAGCCTCCCTTTCCCTCAAAGCCTTCGGGTTCATCTTTCTACACGACGAACAGCCTTCGACATCGTGGTCGCTCGAAAGGCACCAAAGGCAGTCCTCATGCGGGTCCGTGATCGACATATGACCTCCGCATTCCTTGCAGGGCTTGAAACCCGACTTCCTTTGAACAGACATCTCGAAAAGGATACAAACAAATCCAAGAAACAAAGTAACAAGACAGGAGAGTCCCAGAAAATCCGTTAGCGTCGACAGCGCGGAAAAAGGGAACTGACGTCATCACGCCGACGTGGTCTTCTTATGGCTCCAGTGACGTCATGCGGAGCCCCGCGCGGAGCCATGGCTTCGTGACGACCTCGTCGGCGCGAAGGAGCTACGAAAAAATTCAGTGGAATGCTAGCGCAGGGGGATATTCAAAAGGTGAGGAATCCACAGGCAGATGTATCCATCAGAAATTTAAAATGCGGGCTGGTTATAAAAAAAAAAAAAGGAGTAGGTCTTCCTACTTGAGGCGAAGACTTTTGGATCTTCAAAAACCCTTACTCGCTGGAATAGTGAATAAGGATGTTTGAGTAGGCCATTTGCAATAAGTAGCTAACAAATGTTTTCTAACTAAGGACTATTGCAGACCAGATTTTAGTCAAATAAAGATGGCAAGCAATCTGATTAACAGAGGGAGCTTCTTTTCCTGTCAGCCATCCTGCAAAGCACGCTGGAGCGCGCCCTCTACTGGTTAGCTGCAACATGAGGAGAAATGTTGCGGTGGGCATTTCAGGACACGTGGTCTCAGCTCCCATTTCCTGAAAATTAAATAAAATAAGGTATAAGTGGGCTGAATAGGGGTACCAGGACCCCCCTGGACCTTGTAGAGTGTCCCAGGCTGGCCTCCTCCAGTGCCAAATAAAAGGAAATATGGTCGGGTTGCCGCAATCCCATGGGACTCTGGCAGGAGTCAGCTGGACTCTCCTGAAAGAGTCCCATGGGAGAGTAGGGGTCACGCAAGCTCCTGCAAGAGTGCCGTACAATTGCAAAACCATTTAAAAACCACTGGGGGAAAAAAGGAGGGGGCGGGGGGGGGGGGGGCGTGTTTGTGGTGGGTTGGGCGCATAGGGCTCATCTATGTCACGAACAGCCCAAGACTATGCGCAGTGGGGGATTAGCTTCCCAATGGGCTGTGGCCAACCCCACGCGGCGCACAGCCATAGGCCATGCACTGCAGGGGGTTGGCTGTCCCAGGAGGTTTGGGGGGTGGGGGGGAGTTTGGTGCCTACAACCAATCCCAAGCCGGCCTTCAAGGGAGGGTTGGCATAGTTATATATGGTGATAAAAGATTACTTTATGTTGAATCCTAGTAATTTACTGAAAAAAAACCAAAGGTAAATTGACATTCCAGTTAGGGGAAAATGTCTGCTTAAATATAACATTTTAAACAAAAAAAAAAACTGAATTCACTGTTTTTAGAGTTATTTCAAGGAACTATAACTTCCGCCTTTGTCATGCACTGCTTATGACATCACATATTACATCCCTCATGACATGTTCTATGACATCATTGATGAAAACACTGTGTGGCGAGGGAGTAACAAGGTAGCCTATAGTTTCCCTCAGTCGATTTGTTATTTTAAAACATGCACAGTACCTCGGTAGCATGGGAGTAAGGCTTGAGCGGATGTTCCCACTGAAGTACCAGGGTACCACATGGGAGGGCAACCGTATCCTCAACATGAAATTGCTTGAAACATTTTTTTTAAATAAGCTCCCTCAGTGAATGAAAGGGACCTATTTTTTTTAATGTACAGTACCACAGGGCTACTGCAGGACCAACAGACTAAATATACCTAATTTTGTAATCCCTTCATAACCACCCCAACCACCTCTTTAAATGCAAATTTCTCAAATGGCTGAATGGTTTTACACCAAATCACTAAAAACATGCTTTTTGAGTAAAGTTGTAATGTTTGCCATGTTTAAATTAATTCCATTCACCCATTTTTTTCAGGTGCTGAAAGCAAAGTTTCCTTTTTCTTGACCCTCACTTCACAAATTGGCAGAAAAGGCTGAGGTGGATGAATTTAAAAAAAATTTTTAAGGTTCACACAGATTCCTCAAATGGCACGAAAGTTATTAGCAAAACAAATTAACGCTCTTCTTATAGAATCTCTGACCTAACTAGAACTGCACAGTGGTGACTGCCACTCTGTCAAAAAAAAAAAATATATATATATATATATCATCTCACCAGGGAGATGGAAGGGTTGTGGATTAATCTAGAGGAGTCTGCAAAATGCATGTTACAGGCAAATAACTAGATTCATATGCAGCATGAATCTCTTCTAGATTCACATGCTTTGCACTGACTGCACAGCCGTTTCTTTTCTCCTACTGAGTGTGAGATAAGCCTCAACACTGATTGCCGCACTTGTGCTTCCTTCCCTGCTTGGACATAGTTAGTGGTTGGTAAAGGTGTGTGTGGAGGACCATGTAGCAATAGTACAAATGTCCTTGAGTGAGACATTACCGGACATATTTAGTGGTTGGTAAAGGTGTGTGTGGAGGATCATGCAGCAGTAGTACAAATGTCCTTGAGTGAAACATTACCCAAATACGTTAAGGTTATTCCCCTTCTCCTTCTTGAATGCACCTTAGGCAGGAATCCTAGTGTTTACCCTGCCATTGTATAACACATCTGAATAAAGTGTACAATTAAACTGGCTATATAAGTCTCAATACCAGATGCCTGTTGGACTGTGGTTAACTGACCACAAAAACTGTTGGGACTTTCTAATGTTCTTTGTGGCTTGTATTTAGTACATCATACTCTCCTGAAATCAAGTGTGCGTCGTGTCGTTTCTGCTGGTGATTTTGGCCTCTAGAAAAAGGCGGGAAGCTAGATAGTTTCCTTAATGTGAAAACAGGACACCACCATAAGGATGAATTTTGGGTTAGTTCCCAAAACCACTTTACCTCTATGTACTAGAAGAACAAGTTACTTACCTTCGGTAACGATATATCTGTAAGAAACATTAGTAGTGATAGATTCCTTACCTTAGAATATCCCCAGGCGTCAGACTGGATCCGGAAAGTTTTCGTCAGCAGTACCCCTGCGCGTCGGTAGGTGGCGTCGTGCGGCTCTGCGTCCGTCGTTGGCATCGTGGTCGCCGAGATGATGTCGCGGGCGCTACTTAGACGCCGCCCACGCGCCTGACGTCAGTTCTGTACACGACTTTCCGCGTCAGGAACGCAGAGCCATGCAAGATACTGACCACTGGTGCATTGAAACTAGGGCCCTGAAAGGGAGGACCATAACCCTAGAAATCCGTTCGCAGAACGGGGAGGATGGGTGGGGCGGTAAGGAATCTATCACTACTAATGTTTCTTACAGATATATCGTTACCGAAGGTAAGTAACTTGTTCATCTGAAAGAAACACATAGTGATAGATACCCCAGCAATACCAACCCCGGTGGTGGGTCTGCGAACTAAGATCACACCAGAAAGTCGCGGAGAACAGAACGGCCGAAGAAGCAGTCTCTCCGGACTTGGCTGTCCAGGCAATAATGCTTGGTAAACGTGTGCAACGAGGCCCACGCAGCTGCCTGACCGATGTCTTGCAGGGGGACCCCCCACGTCCCAATGCAGTAGTGGCTGCAGTAGCTCTGGTGGAATGAGCACGCAGCCCCACCGGAGGTTCTTTTTTAGCCAAAGAGTAACAGGCTTTCATACATAAGACAACCCAGCGGGAGATGGTTCTCTTATGTACCGCCCGACCTTTCTTGGTGCCAACGTAGCCAACAAAGAGCTGGTCATCCACCCGGAACTGCTGTGTGCGGTTGGAATAAAAAGAGAGCGCCTGTTTTGGGTCCAGACGGTGGAGCCTCTGTTCCTCTCTGGAAGGATGCGGAGGCGGAAAGAAGGTGGGCAAGGTAATAGTCTGGCCAATGTGAAAGGCCGTAACCACTTTTGGCAAAAAGGAAGGACGGGGCCTGAGCACCACCTTGTCCGGATGGACTGAAAGGAAAGGAGGCTTACAAGAAAGAGCGTGGAGCTCACTCACCCGCCTAGCGGAGGTGATGGCCACCAGGAAGGCAGTCTTCAATGTCAAGAGCCGAAGAGGACAGTTGTGAAGAGGCTCAAAGGGAGCGCACATCAAGTATGTAAGAACCAGATTCAAGTCCCACTGAGGCATCACGAAAGGAATAGGAGGAAAAAGGTGTGTAATGCCTTTGAGAAATTTATTTACAACAGGGGACATGAAAAGAGAGGGCTGATCAGGTAGCCTGAGAAAGGCCGAAATTGCAGAAAGGTAGCCCTTGATAGTGCCCAGAGCAGAGCCCTGCCGGGCCAAAGAGAGAAGGAACAGTAGGACCTCAGAAAGAGGGGCAGAAAGGTGATCCACAGCCTTTGCTGTGCACCATGCCACAAACTTGTTCCACCTATAGGCGTATACCACTTTAGTAGAGGGACGCCTGGCTGCCAGAATGACATCACAAACTTCAGGAGGCAAGTCGAAAGGAATCAACTGCCGCCGCTCAATCTCCACGCAAATAGGTGGAGGCTGGACAGGTTCGGGTGGAGGACCGTCCCCTGCTGCTGCGACAGAAGATCCTCCCGAAGAGGCAGGCTGATCGGAGGATCGATGCTACTCAGTATGAGCTCGGGTTACCATACTCTTCGAGCCCAGTCCGGAGCCACAAGGACGACTTGTGCCCGGTCGCGCCTGATCTTCTTCAGCACTCTGGGCAGAAGTGGTATAGGCGGAAAGGCGTACAACAGACCGCAACTCCACTCGCGACGAAAAGTGCCGCCGAGCGAGTGCCGCCTTGGAAATTCCAACGCGCAGAACTGATGACATTACGCGTTCTCTTCGGTGGCGAATAGACCTAACCAAGGCTCTCCCCACTGCTGAAAGAGACCTTGCACCACCTCCGAGTGAAGACGCCATTCGTGATTGAGCGTGCACCTGCGGCTGAGTTCGTCCTCCCTGGCGTTCAGAGAACCTGCCAGGTGTTGAACCACCAGGGACATGCCCTGATGTTCCAGCCATGTCCAGAGACGCAGAACCTCCTGACAGAGGGTCCACGACCCCACCCCGCCTTGTTTGTTGCAGTACCACATGGCGGTGGTGTTGTCTGTGAACACCTGCACTACTCTCCCCTTGAAAGAGGGAAGGAATGCCTTCAGTGCAAGCCGGATCGCCCGAAGCTCCAGAAGGTTGATATGGAGCAGGACTCCGCCGGAGACCAGAGGCCTCTGATCTCCGCCTCTCCCATGTGGCCGCCCCATCCCAGGAGGGACGCATCCGTCACCACTGTAAACTCCGGTTGGGGAAGGGAGAGGGATCTGCCGTCGACCCAATGCCGGTTCGTGAGCCACCACTGCAACTGTCGTACGGTGCCCTCCGAGATCTGGACGTGATGGGACAGGTTCCCCTGATGCTGCGCCCACTGGAACTTCAGGTCCCACTGCAGAGCCCGCATATGCCATCTGGCATGATCGATCAGCAGGATGCAGGAGGCCATGAGGCCCAGCAGCCTCAGAGTCACTCTGACCGAAACCCGGGACAAGGGCTGAAAGATGGGAATCAGAGCCCGAATATCCCGGACTCGCTGTTCGGGAGGATACACCCGAAACTGCGCCGTGTCCAGAACCGCTCCAATAAAGAGGAGCTTCTGAGAGGGAATGAGGTGCGACTTCGGCACGTTGATGGAGAACCCCAGCAAGTGCAGGAGGTCGGCCGTAGTCTGGAGGTGGGAGACGACTGCCTGGGGCGAGCCCGCCTTCAACAACTAGTCGTCCAGATAGGGGAAGACTGAAACCCCTGATCTGCGCAGATGAGCTGCGACCACCGCCATCACCTTGGTGAACACCCGAGGGGCGCTGGTAAGGCCAAAAGGGAGCACGGTGAACTGAAAGTGCTCATGGCCTACCGTGTACCGCAGGTAACGCCCGTGGGCTTGCAGGACGGGGATGTGGAAATAGGCATCCTGGAAGTCTAGCGCTACCATCCAGTCTTGTGGATCCAGAGCAGACAAGACCTGAGCCAGAGTGAGCATCTTGAACTTCTCTTTGCGGAGGAAGCGATTGACGTTCCGGAGGTCTAAGATAGGACGCAGGCCTTTGTCCTTCTTGGGCACCAGAAAGTAGTGGGAATAGCAACCAAGACCTACTTCTGGCATCGGAACACGCTCAATGGCCCCCTTGGCCAAGAGGGCCGAAACTTCCTGCTGAAGAAGCGCCAAGTGATCCCCCGACATGCAGTGGTACTGAGGTGGCATGGCTGGAGGGGTAGTCTCGAAGGGGAGGGAGTAGCCCCTCCGGACTATCTCTAAAACCCACCTGTCCGAAGTGATGGTGCGCCAGTGGGGGAGGTGATGGCGAAGCCTGCCGCCCACTGGCGTTTGATGGGCCTGAAAGTTCGGACTAGGAAGGTTTGGAGGCAGTGGTGGCCGGGGTGGTGGTGGACTGACCCGCCCGCTGGCCCCTTGATCCGCCACGGCGGAACCCGCGGCCGCGCTGGGACTGTTGCTGCGCAGGCCTGTGGCTCTGTTGCGAACGCTGTGGGGCGCCCCTTCCTGTGCCACGAAAGGAGCGGAAGGCGGAGGAGGGCGGACTGCCGAGAGTCCCAAGGACTTGGCCATAGCCCGTGAGTCCTTAAACCTCTCCAACGCGCTGTCCGCTTTGTCGCCGAAGAGGCGACGGCCATCAAAGGGCATGTCCATAAGGGTGTTTTGGACATCCCCTGAAAATCCAGCGGTCCTCAACCAGGCGTGACGATGAACCGCCACCGCCATTGCAATCGACCTGCCTAGTGAGTCGGCGATGTCTAGGCCACAACGAATCATGAACTTTGCTGCGTCTCTCCCCTCTGCAACAGCCTGGGAGAGAGCTGGCCGGGCCTCCTCCGGACACTGTTGCAGCACATTCGCCACCGTATCCCACAGAGAGTGGGAATAACGGCCCAAGAGGCATGCAGTGTTCACAGACCGCAGAGCTGGTGGAAGAAAAAATCTTTTTACCAAACTGGTCCAGCTTCTTGGATTCCCTATCCGGCGGGGCGGAAGGGAAGGCGGTTGGGGAAGCAGAGGCTTGGACAACCAAGCTCTCGGGGGTGGGATGTTGGGAGAGGAAAATGGGGTCACCCGGAGCCGGGCGATGGCGTCGGGCCACGTTCCTATCCACAGGAGCCCCTGTGGTGGGCCTGGACCAAGTGCCCAAAAGAACGCCAGAAAGTGCTTCATTGAAGGGAAGCAGCGGCTCCGCAGAAGTAGCTGCTGGCTGAAGCACCTCTGTCAGGAGGTTAGTCCTGACGGCCACAGTAGGGAGCTCGAGGTGTAGGGCCTCGGCCGCCCTACGCAACACCACAGCATAACTAGCGCCTTCCTCCGTAGCCACGGTAGGAGGAGACAGCATGCCAAGGTCTGGTGAGGTATCCAGACCACTGGCGTCCCCCAATTCCTCAGCCCAGTCCTTTTCAGACTCGCAAGCAGCTGAGGGAGGGTCCTCAGACCCCTCCCAGTCCTCCCCTTGCTCCTCAGGCTGTTCAACAGGTCTAAAATAAGGAGCAGGGACATGGGGATAAAAATCCCCGAGCAATGTCGAGAACGGCATCGATCGACGCCGTCCCGACGCCGCGTCCACTTCGGGGCTGAAACTGAGGTCGACGTCGTCCCGAGGAGCGGGCGGCGTCAGTACTGGTAACGGTGGAGTCGACGTCGGTGGAGGTGTGACAAGGTTAACCGGCGTCGACCGGGATCCAGGCCTGGATCCAAGGGTGTCCTGCGGCGCTGAGGCCGGAGCCGACAGCGACGCCGGAGACGACAGCGACGCCGGGGCCGGAGCCGCCGGCGTGGAAAGGCGAGGACACCCAGCCGGGACCGCAGGGCCCGAAGGCGCACCGGCAGGACCCGATGGCCCAAAGAGGCAAGCCATGGCAGACAGGAATTCCTGTATTTGGGCCGGAGTCGCCGACGACCCCGGGAAGGGCGGGTAGTCGGGCGGCGACTGCGTAGGCTCCGCCGGAGCCGCGGGGGAGGCACCACCCGCACCCTCAGCCGCGTCGCGCGACCGGCGAGGGGAAGTCGGAGAACGATGGAGTTTCTTCGACTTCTTGTGCTTCGTCTTACCTGACCCAGAGTGCGAAGACTTGTATCCCGAAGATCGATGGTGATGACTCCGCGCACGGTCCCTCGACCTCCCACAGGACCGGGACCTCGAACGGCGTGGAGCCGACTGCCGGGCTTCCAGCAACTTTAGGGACCGCTGCCGCAAAGTCTTCGGCGCCATGGCCCGGCAGTCGGGGCACGACTTGGGGTCGTGGTCGCGCCCCAGGCAGAAAAGACACACACGGTACGGGTCCGTCACCGACATCATGCGCTGACAATCCCCGCAAGACTTAAAACCGGGCATCCTAACTGCACCAGGAGCCGAAGACTCGATGAAAAAATAGAGACAAAAAGCCTCAAAAAGTCAGTCAAAAATTGACTGGGGGTTCCTGCTCTTCCCGGATCTGCGCTTGCTGGCGCGGAAAAAGAAAGAACTGACGTCAGCGCGCGTGGGCGGCATCTAAGTAGCGCCCGCGACGTCATCTCGGCGACCACGACGCCAACCACGGACGCGGAGCCGCACGACGCCACCTACCGACGCGCAGGGGTACTGCTGACGAAAACTTTCCAGATCCAGTCTGACGCCTGGGGATATTCGAAGGTAAGGAATCTATCACTATGTGTTTCTTTCAGATAGTATGGTTCTTGCTTAGTAAGTGCTTACAGCTCACCTAGCCTGCATCTCAATGGGATTGCTATTAAAAAGGCCATTTTTAATGTTATGTATTTTAAGGTGACCTTCTGTAATGCTTCGAAGGGTGGTTTTAATAGCTGCATTAGAACCGTTTTTAAGTTCCAAACTATGGTATAATTCTTGGATGATGGGGAGAAAAGGTAGATTTTCTTTGCCGTTTCTAAGTTAGACTGCAGTTTGCTTCTGTACATGCTTGTGCGTGAGCTTATGCACAAGGCCTCGCCTCTTGCTCGGAACCCACCCCTGCCGTTCGAGCTTTGCCTGGTTTCCAGGGATTGACTGTTCTGGTGCAGCCCACGTCCAGCTCCTCGGCCTCCTGGCTCTTGATCCTGCAGGCGACTCCTCCAGCAGAGGACCCTCACCAAACTGGAGCGGGCTGTGCTCTTCCACCACTAGGGGAGCCAGAAGGTAGGTAGGCACCGCGGAGATGCCGGCTGCCTTCGTCTAATGGGAGGGTTGGAGACAGCTCAAGCGGGAGGAAGGGCAGGGATTGTGCTTTAGCTCTTCAGAGTTCTTTGTATCAAGAACCGGATTCGCTGGTGAGAGCAGAGCTTGTGGGCTGTGGACTGTATCATGACCTGTAGACTGCTTTTATACCCCAATCTCCCCTTATACTACCATCACTATGCTAGATCGAGTTGAGTTGATATAGATTGATGCTGCAAAAAGAAGAAAGACGCAACAAGTAATAGAGAAAGCAAAAAGGTACAAGTAAATATTAGGAGACTCATGTCCTCTGCAATCTTTCTTAAGCCTTTCTTAATCAGGTGGCACCTGGAACACTCGTAATATTGAATCAAGTCTATCATCTAAAACACTGCCACCACGAGTGGAAAGATATTTGCATTAATCATCCACACTTGCACAACCATAAGAAAACAGGATTTCTAACATTAATACAAACAGTAACATAACATCAACTTCTCAGTATTTTAATCTGCTCTCCTCACTTTTCTGCTCATACAGTCATATATGGAAAAATTAAAACATATCCAATGAGGTCACACAAAGCAGCATGTACAAGAAGGTCAAACTTCATCACATACTTGTACGAGAGACCAGAGCAGCCCTAACCGGAGTGTACTCTGTCAATCCACACTCACATTTGCACTTACAGCAGTCTCTGAGTATGCCCATTCTTCTATTACAGTCACAAATTCCCAACACACAGCTGAATCCTACTAGGAGGGAGACATGGTGAGCACTATGTGAGGATCAAAGCAAAAAAAAAACCTAAGCCATTAACAAAGTAGCCCTTAATTCAAGACTGTTTCTAGCCACCAGGACAATAATGGAAGCCTGACCAACAGAACATACCTGAATGCAGAAAAACACCTGTCAAATCCTCTGTTAATTTCTCAAAGCCAAAACCTCGGTTGACATCCCATATTACAACTACAGTGGAAATAAACAACATTCCGCACAATCAAATTTCACTGATTGACAACTCACACAGTGACTATTTACGGGGTTGAGGAAGCAGGGTTAGAGGATTCCAAAAACATCTTGTGTATAAATTCACGATCAATGGAGTTTTCTAGATAAGTTGAACTTGCTAAATAAATGAGTTGACCACTCAGGAATTAACCTGCCATCTGACCAAGTACAAAATTATCTTCCAATTGATGCTTTTTGTCACATCCACACTCAATCATATGCAGAAAAAACACCTCCAGAATATATTTAGTGCTAGCAGCTATGGGTGCCATTAGAACCACGCTAACATAAATGTATAACACCTTAATTAACCAATCTCATCTACTTTCTGAACAAGTGTCTTCAATAAAAAGCATAAATAAAGGCATTGGCAATTTTGCTCACTCCTCCCATGGGCCACATTAGTCTTTCTGGAGCCCCCCGACATACCCCACCCCCCTCGATCACACCCCTCCACCAAGGTGGTGAATAGCGCTGTTCACTCCCAATCTATTCCCCCCAGGAGAGGAAGGGCTGAAAGCCCACTAGACACTAGGGATTTTTTTGTTTGCAGTTTTGGGGGGAGTGGGGAACGCAACAGGTCTGTACTCTTCCCCCACCCGAATAGTTGTTAGTGTTTACCCCCAATCTGCCCCACCAGGGGGTAGAAAGCCCAATAAGACAACTTAATTTTTTTAATAGAGTATTTTTTTGGGGTGTGTGGGGAGCAGCCCCCTGAGCATAGACATAAGCCTGTGCTCACCCCCGCCTGGGGCGCCATTGGTCCAGGGATATATTTTATTGTACAAAAAATATATGGGTGGACCACCCTGGTGTTGGGCCAACCTCCAGCCCAACTATCTTTCTACCCACGTGGGACGCAGAGCTCCATTCCTATGACAAGTAAGAGGGAATTTTGATTCTTTTGGCTGTAATTTGCACATGTTGACCGGCAAAGCAGGAGTAATTCCAAATCTCCTCTTACTTGCCATAGTGAATGGTTGAACTATTAGGCCCATGCTCAGTCAGCCAGGGAAAGCAACTAAATCCAGACATTTTGAACACTAGACACCCAGAGGACTCCAGGGTGGTGCTGCCTTGCTGGATCCCACAAAGGTTTCTCACCCACAATGTTATGCAACCTTCCGGAATCTGCAGGGATTTACAAAATTCCTATCACCGCAGCGTGCCCCCACTTTTGCGATAAAAACTGTATCCCACTTGTGTGGCTGGGCCTAGTGTCCACAACAGGAATGGATCAAACCAGTTTTCAAAATTGTCAGGGTTTGGTAGGTTTCAATGGTGATCATAGATCCCTGGCCCAAATACCGTAGTTACCCCATAGCGAAATCAGGTCATTTGTTTTTAAACATGAAATGTTGATGTCTCTATATGGAGTTTTGGGCCCTTTCCTGTTGCACTAGGCCCACCACACAAGTGAGGCACCATTTTTACTTGGGAGATTTGGGGGATGCTGGGTGGTAGGAGTTTTGTGCCCCCTCCCCCCACAAATGCCAGAACTGAACTTGTTACCACAGAAATATTAGGAAAATGTGTGTTTTCAGCCAAAGTTTAAGGTATGCAAGGGCTTCTGGGTAAAGAAATGAAAGTATGGTGCGAGCCAGGCAAGTCACACTACCTCCACTCCTGTGTACTCTGGGTCTATAGTTTTCAGAAATGTGTAGGTTTGATGGGTTTCCCTAGGTGCCATCTGAGCTAGGGCCCAAAATCCATAGCTATCCAAATTGCAAAAAAAGGTATGTTTACAAAATTTGATTAATCCAGGTTGTGTTTTGTGCCTTTTCCTGTTGCATACACTAAGCCTAACCATACAAGTGAGGTACTAATTTTATTGGGAGAATTGGGGGACCGCTGCGTAGTAGGAAACGTGTTGCTCCCTGCAGATTCCATAACTTTTCATCACAAATGTGAGGTAAATGTGTGTTTTTAGCTAAAGTTTAAGCTTTGCACAGATTCTGGGTAAAAGAAAAAAATACCTGGTGAGGTCCAAGCCAGTCACACTACCCTTGCATCCCACAGGTGTCTAGTTTTCAGAAATGTGCAGGTTTGGTATATTTCCTTGGGTGCCAGCTAGAACCCAAATTCCGCAGTGTAGGAAAATGGGTCATTAGTGGTAATAGGTATGCACTTATCCACCACTGGGAACCAAACAGCCTATTGTAGCTCTTGACTCTCATAAGGTAGCGTCCAGGGCTTAATCAAGGGAGGGGGTGTGGACTGGTAATCTTCATTTACAGATACACAATTCTAACACTCAATAATTGAATGTCTAGTCTGTGCTTTTTCTTTTGAAAAAGGAAAAAGTACATTTGTTACACACACTACTCAATTTCAAATAATCTTTATTTGGAAAAAGTTTCCATAAAAGATATATGCATATAAAACACAATCCTATACATAAAGTTTAAAATCCATAGTGCATGAATTCAATTTAAAATAATGTGCAAATACAGTTTTGTTACAGTAATATCATAAAAAGATGGATATCATGTACTGATTATTCGAACAGAGTACTGTGCAAAAATACATGGGGTTATTAGTCAGTCTCATAGTGCCATATTTCCAAATGGGCATACATTTTCCTTCGCTTAATTGCATGAGAAATGAATGACAATACTATGGAGCACAATGCTACTGTATTTAAATTGCATACAAAATGCAGGGCGTCCTTAAAAGAAAACAATTTCTGTTTTAAAAATACAGGTTTTAAATAGCATTTCCTTATATCTTGGTAGAATTTATAAAACAGAATAAAATATTCAGTTGATTGCACAGAAGTTCTATTGCAGGGACATTTGGGTAAAAACAAATTCCATACGCCCATTTTTGGGAATGCAACAGCATAATGTAAAATACCTAATCGTAGCCTCTTAAGATAAAACATTTCCTGCATATTATTCACAAGTGACAAATAGTTTGGGGTATTGTTACATGGATTGTCTATGATATATCTTTGTACAGTCGATTTACACCTTTCCCTGGAATCTCTCCTGTCCTCCATGAAACTCAAAAGGAGTATCTTTAATTCTTTTTTGCTGTAACAAAGAATGCTCGTAGGATCGTCCAGGGAAGAATTTCCATCTATTATTGTTAAAAGGCTCTTCACATGACCAAATCAGGTAATTTTGTCTGACACTGCGTATTCATTCTTACCCCGCCCAAAGGGTGGTCTAGAGCAACAAATCACTTGTCAGAATGATGGAATATCACTTTGAATGAGCGTGCACTTAATATGGGCAATAAAGCATGTTTACTTGGCCTTTGCGTGGTTGTCAGCGTCATTACTTTATTAAAGCAGTCACAAGAGAATAGGTCTATGCATGTGTAGGTGATTTGTGTCATCAAAGTTACTTGTAGCTTGAAATATACACTTTTAACATTGCCCCTGAAGGCAGCACAATTATAATCATAACATTTATGTAATTATTGTTCTCTCACCACTAGAGGGTGTTTGTAGCATCAACACTTATCAAAATAAAAACCTGAACTTTAGAAATAGTCCCTAGAGAATATTTCTACTGTAACTACACCTGTGTGCAATTACCACCTTTCACCCCTAGGTGCGTGACTCTTCAGGCCACAACTGGTTGCAGCCATGCTGTTCGCCCCCAGAGGGCGCATCAGTGCTATGCTGAAAAACAAAAGTTCTAGCAGAGAACTGCTTTGAAATAAAGAAAACCCCTTGATGTAACATAGGGTGGGGACTAGTGAATTCCTTTTGGGAGGGATACTGGTTTGTTCCTGCAGCTCCCCCGCACTTTGCCAACATTCTGGTGGCGACCCCGCTCTCGTGGGGTCCCCACAAGCCACAAACGAGTGGTTTCCATTTTTTTTGTCAGGTGAAATTGCTGCGTCCTGCAGGGCATTATGGGGCACTCTTCCGTGAGCAAAGTGAATTCTTAAGCAGCATCTCTACTGCTGCGTTGAGGAGAGCAGCATAGGTTTCCTTTTGTTTGTATCCCTTTTTGGTACCTCTGAGCCTTGCTTTCTTCTTGGGGTGCCCGGTCCCACCCATGCACCGCGCTTGCTCTTTATATGTTGGACATCAGCTCAGGGAGCCAACCCCCAGCTGCTCCCGCTGGCTCCCCACGCAGCCAGCAAACTTGCGTGCTGCCGCAGGAGCCAGCGTTTCTCTGCTGGTCTGCCCGCTCCTGTGGGCAGACGAGAGCTGTGCGGCTGGGCTGATGGCGGCATGGAGGAGCTTCTTCACCTCTCGGGCCCATGGTTGGGGTCCTGAGCCCCCATGCAGCTTCACGGGGGCACGTCGGCGCACCCAGTCTTTATTTCCTTACTGGGTTCCAGGGAAGGGGCGCTGGGCCCCTTCTTTGCATTGCGAGGGGGCGCGATGGCTCTTCCTCGATCATTTCCTTCTCAGGGCCCAGGACCCAGTCTCCTCCTCGCAGGGACAGCGTGAAGGCGCTTCCCGCACTTCTTGGGCTCGGGGCAGCCTCCGGGCCCTGGTCCACCCCGGAGGAACAGCTAAGGACAGCGGTGGATCCCCACGTGCTTCGTCACCAGCTCGGGACATAAGGTCAAAGGTCGCCTGCTTCACGAAGGCATATCTCTGGACTCGTTGGGCCAATTTCGATGTAGTTTTGCTCCTGGTGGCCAGCCCCAGCCATCTGGAGCACTTTCTTCTGGACTCCAGGCTGCCAAACTTTACAGGGAGCTAACTTCACAGCCTTTTGCTTTAATTTCGTTGGGCCTGTCACTCCTTGCGCAGAGCCCAATCCTTCCCCCAACTGGTCCTCAGGGGGTAAAAGGGGACCAGCTTGCCTGGTCCTGGGGAGGACTCCCACTGGTCCTGGGGTCAATCAGAGGGAGTACTCCCACTGGTCCTGGGGTCAATCAGAGTCAGAGTACTGGGGCCTGATGACAGTCAGGGGGTTCCCTTTTCCAAGGCAGCTGCCTCCAAGTCCAGTGTCCAACAGAAAAGTAAAACCAAGAGAGAGCTCTCTCCCCTGTGCAGGACCTTTTAAGTGGGGGCGGGTATGTTCAGCAGGGCCACACCTCTATCACCATCATGATGTGCCACCTCATCTCTCTGCCCCTGTCCCAACCTCCCTGCACATTCTTCTGGGACAGCTCAAAATGGTGTCACCCAGGAGTCTCTTGCCACATGTGCTCTGGGAATCTCAGCTCGACCCTTCACTCACATCACTGCCCGGGCCTTCCCCCAGCAAATCCTTAAAGGAGCGCCCCCCCGGCATGGCTCCAGAGGTCTGGACTCCCTCTTTTGTGGAGCGGCCTGGGGCAGGCCCTCTTCCTGGCACAGGATGACAGCTGGCAGATTGATGCAGAGTAGTTCACCCAATCCCGCGTTTCTTCAGGGCTGGCTTAATTGTTTCCTTTGAGGGGCGAGGCCTTTGTTCCTGCAGCTGGAAAGAAAAGTAATTAACCCAGCCCAGCAGGGTGACAAAAGGCCCTGGCTTTGATCCTGAGCCGAGTCAGAGAAATACAACATTCGTGGATGACTCAAAAGCTGTACAGATATGCTTTTGGACTCAACAGAATTGTTCTTTTTCTACAGGTTACAGTGTACATCAGTGTGACTGGAGTCTCTACCCCAAAGAGAATTTGTACTAAAGAAAAATGGTTCTGTCGGGGTATCACTTAATTAGAACAAATAGTAACAACTTACTTGTAACTCAATTCAATAATGAAATAAATACAGATATAACACACACCAAAGATTTTTGAATCAAAATTATATTAGAAGAAAATCAAATAATAAAGTCTGTCGCAATTTATAATTTCAATTGCAATATGTGACTGTAGTGCAATAGTGACATGTGGTGAATGGTGATAAATACAATCTACTATATACAAAAACAAATGTGCAAAAAATGGGGAGGGGGAAGGGAAAAAGATTTCATAAATGTCCTTGTTATTAACACATATGCTTAAATGATCCAATAACGAATGGGACTGTGATCATCAGCGTTGCGTGGACATATACAATACGCCGACGTTTCGACCCTGTATATCGCGCAAAAAGTGGAAGTGCATCTAGGCGGGTCTTCCTCAAGGCAGGAAAGGGGAGGAACGGTAACCCAAAAGTAGATTCCTGGGTGGCCTGTTAATGAATGAATTCTTAGTCAGGTATGGGTAGAAACTTAATTCCCAAGGAACTCCACCAGCCGGTTTGGAGCCTCAGAAGAAGCTATATTAGACTTCCACCCGTCGGTTGGAGTCGATTTAATGCCAGTCCGGTGTATTTCGTGATCTGGGAAACAAGCCTCCTTCTCTCCGTGGTTAATGTCGGAAATTACCGTTCCTCCCCTTTCCTGCCTTGAGGAAGACCCGCCTAGATGCACTTCCACTTTTTGCGCGATATACAGGGTCGAAACGTCGGCGTATTGTATATGTCCACGCAACGCTGATGATCACAGTCCCATTCGTTATTGGATCATTTAAGCATATGTGTTAATAACAAGGACATTTATGAAATCTTTTTCCCTTCCCCCTCCCCATTTTTTGCACATTTGTTTTTGTATATAGTAGATTGTATTTATCACCATTCACCACATGTCACTATTGCACTACAGTCACATATTGCAATTGAAATTATAAATTGCGACAGACTTTATTATTTGATTTTCTTCTAATATAATTTTGATTCAAAAATCTTTGGTGTGTGTTATATCTGTATTTATTTCATTATTGAATTGAGTTACAAGTAAGTTGTTACTATTTGTTCTAATTAAGTGATACCCCGACAGAACCATTTTTCTTTAGTATACGTATACCCAGGTTCTGAGGGACACCGGGTTGCCCCATTACGCTTAACACAACACCAAAGAGAATTTGAGCTGCACCCTAAGGCAGCCTTTCCCATAAGAGTATAATGGAGTGTCCCTAAAGTCCAACAGTAAAGCACACTGACTATCCCTTACATGTGTACACCCACATTATAAGACCTATTCCAGGTCACTACCCAACTCTGCTTAGTCCCTTCTGCGCCAGTCTACCCGAGTTCAGTTTTTGGGCTGCGCACAACAGAAGTCTCCTACGTGTAGCCCTCTCACGTGTTTACACACGTGTGCACAGGTGTTCACAGGGAATCAGCCAAGTTCCCCTTACCCTGGCTGCGTTGCAGCGTCTTTATCTTAAAGTGCAGACACTGGCGGAAAACACATGCAGTCCATTTTACCATGAGTTTACCGTGGGTGAGTAACAGGTTATTAGGCTCCCACACAGTAAAATGTCAAAAACCAGGTGATCAAAAAGCAAAAAATCCAGGCGGATAAGATGGTCAGAACTACACCTTCTCACACACACCCACTAACATTGCAGAACATAGTCTGTTTTTGGGAGGAAAATTTTGATCTGATCATGTTATGTTTTGGGTCTTTTTTTGTTGCAGGCGCTAGGGCCCACCAACACAATGAGATGCCAATTTTATAGGGAGAAGTTGGGGAATGCTGAGTGGAAGGAAATTTGTGGCTTTCCACAGAGTCCAGAACTTTCCATCACAGAAATGTGAAAAAAATGTGTATTTTTATACAGAGTTTGAGTTTTGCAAGGGCTCTTGGGTACAAACACCTTGTTAGAACCACAGAACTCACACCACCCTGGACATCCCAAGGTGTCTAGTTTTCAGCAATGTCTGGGTATGGTAGGTTTTCCTCAGTGGCGGCTAAGTTAGGGCCACAACCTGCAGCTTGTCACGTTATAAAAATCAAGTATGGATTCGGCGGGCGGCACACAGCTGCTAGGCCCAGCCACACAAGAGGGGTACCATTTTTTGGGGGAGACGTGTGGGAACACAGAATAGTAGAACATTTGTTATTACCAATTTGATGTCTCTGCATTTCTGCCTTCCAAATGCGAGCCACTGTGAAAGACTTTCAAAATGTCCTCCGAATCATGCTAGTACGGGTACCCACAACTAACCACTAAAATCAGCATCTGGTGTACATTTTAGAAATACATCGGAGTCCTTCATACCCATTTTTCACTATATATTTTACCATATGAATTGCTCTATACTTAGTATACAATGAAAAACCATTGTAAGGCATAGCTCAGCTGTTGGCTCTGCGTACCTCAGTTTCCACACAAATAACCCCTTGCTGAATTCAGAACCTTGCCTACTTTTAGAAATGTATAGGTTTTCTAGCATCACCCAAGGGTTTCACACGTTTCCACCACAAACTGGAGGTAGGTTGAAAGCACAAAAATTTGGAAAAATGGGCTACCTCTTAGAAATATGCCAAAACTGTTAAAAAAAGTTTTTGATACAGCTCTACAGGTTCCTGAAAGCTAATGGGAAGAAGGTCATTTTAGCATAGCATGCATTTTGATGATGACTCTTTCTAAGGGGAAAAAATATTTTTTGCAGAGCACTTTTTTCCCTTTTCTCTCTTTTTTTCTTTCTTTAGCTATATTTTCTCAGTCCCCTCTAGGTAAATCCACAAGCCCTGGGTACCTTTAGAATTGCCATGATGTTGGGGGAAAAAGTATAAGAATTTGGCTTGGATACTTTATGTGGAAAGAAAGTTATGCAGGCGTAAGGGCAAAGTATACAAAATAGCTAAAAAAGGGCCCAGCACTGGGGTGGAAAAGCCTCAGTAGTTAAGAGGTTAATTACTGCCTGAAAAAATTTATAATCAACAAACTGATTGCAAAATCCTTAGTCTTCGGCAGTCCGTCACTGAAAAAAACGAGAACTACCCCAACCACAAATGATCCAGGCCATGTTGCCCATCCTTGTACCAGTACTGTGGGATCTCAGTCACTCCATACCTTCAATCCATATCATGACAGAACTTTAAGGTCTCTGAGTACTAACAACATAAATGCAGGTTAACTGTTTGAAAGCATAAACAATAAACCAACGGAAGAAGAGACGATTAAAAAACTGCAGCAACTGAATGAAAATAAAGCACAAGAAGCAACAACAACAATTAATATGGCCTCTGAAAAACACTCTACTCTATATTTACCCAGACAGATCTAAGTGCCCTGAACGAATGGGAAAAGAAACAAATTGAGCCTATCCTGCTTAACGACGACGTAATTATTGAGGACGTTGCTGAGAAAGCTAAAATCAACCCATCCTCAACCTCTGTAATTCACATTACCCCTCCTGAAATTTGCTGCAAAAGATTCAACAATTTCAGTTAATTTAGATGGAAGAAACACATTAATGAGCAACAATGAAAATACAGTAACAGGCACTCCTGATATTGCTAAAAAGGATAGCAGAAAGGTTGCCACTTTTAGTAAGAACACTATCTAATCCAAATTGCAACTATCAACCATTGCCTAACCACAAAGATGCTCTGCTGTCAAATAAAACCAAGTAGCTAGATCTAAACAACACAGTCAATAATACGAATACAACACTTATTAAACTCCGATAGCTCTAAACTGCTGGACGAAAGTCTTATTACAACACTTGCAGCACTCCTCTACTATTGAAGACACAGGATAAATTGTATGAATATCACAGATGAATCGCAATGAAACTGAACCTATATTCAACTTATAAGTTGGAGAAAAAACACCACATCTTATATCATCAAAATATATTAAGCGCCAAGACACCTCCGGGTATTCATGCGCTCAATATATTTTATAATTTTTTTTTTTAAAACTACTTGGGCACTTTCCTGAATTTCAGAACACTAACTCTGGCACTTTATTAAGAATAGAGTTCATACAACCCAGTCATATGGGTGGCATTATCAAACAAGCAACTTGGGCAGCAGGAAACACTGACTCAAAAATTTGGGCCAGACAGGCTGACCTAGAGGCACAGGCAATCACAGTTTTACAGTATGAAATACCAAAATACCACACATTTTATGAGGAAAGCACTCAATGTCAGACTCTCTCACTATTCCACTTTAAAGGGAACAATCAATTCAAGGGACTGCAAAATTCAAACGTTTTGGAAAACTTGACAGTTACAACATGCTCCAGACAGAAGACCGTTGCACCCTTTAACCAATGTTATCAATCCAATCGAGAAGAGTGATCCCAGAGTCTCCACATCATCTCTAACAAACAACACAAGCATAATGGAATCTAATAAGTTCAATGCTTTAGGAATCAAGAGGTACATTTCTCCTGCCAACAACAATCCAGCCCCATATTTTACTAAACCCAATGCGATCTGTTTGCAGGAATCTTGGAAGACCATGCATTTTCATCTGTCAAGTTGTAGGTCTCATGAAATGCTGGCCACAAAAGCAAGTCCAGCCAACAAAGTGGTTGTTTAATCATCCTAGTTCATAACAATCTCTATATGAAAGCTACAGTTCCCAAGAGAAACTCTAAGAACATTTTAATAGTTGTACTGGAGGACGGAAACAAAAACTAATCCTCATTGTAAATATGTACTTTTATCCCTCATTATTAAAGAAAAAGGTACAATATTGAACAATGCTTGGTAATCTAGAAGAAATCATTGAAAAGTATGTTCATTCATTTACAATGCAGACGGGTGATTTCAAACAATATTTATTTCAACCTGCAAATGACTTGTAGTCAGAAGACCAACCATATGTAGTGTAAAACATCATCTACCTCTGAAATCAAACAATAAGAGAAAGCCAATGACAACCGATAATCAAACACTCAATCAATTATTTGAGTTGGGTCTCAGATGAGAACCAAAAAAGGCAGACTGGCAAATTAGACATTTAATGCAGGAAATTTAAAAACAATAACTAATTACACTTGCATACATTATCTATGTAAGAGCTATGAGATTGTCTATAGACAAGAAATTGATCATAATACCCAGAATATTATGTTTTTTCTTAATCATTGCCAGTATCTCTCTAGCATGCATACAAGCAGTTGCAATTTATCAATCATAAATAATGAAATCATACAATGGAATGGAGACTCAAATTAAAAACTACTACTGATGTGTAACCAAAAGCTTAGGGACTGGAAAAAATACTCATAACACAAATGACAGGTCGCGTGACTGGGAATGTTTAATGAACAAGGTTTTGATCTTTTTTAGCTACTTAAACTTGTCATAATCACAACTAAGAAGTATAGGCTCAAAGGCTAGCATGCCTAGTTGTCAGGCAATTAGAAGTGCAAACCAACAGCACTGTAAAGTATTACAACATTTACTAAAAACACAAAAAAACTCAAAACAACAATACAAATTACAATCAAGACGAAGAAGTATGGACCAAACTCATCGATGCAAGCAACTGTAACCAACTTAGCTGATTTTAGTCCCTGGTCGTCCTCGGAACAAATGCACACATATTGTAAAATGACTACTTTATTTCTTGCGGAAAATGGAAAGCTCATGTTAAATATCGCTATTCAATTTATAGTATATAAATCAACTTATAAAGTGCCATATTTAAACACATCATTTCTCATAACACAAGACGACATTGCTTCCTTGATAACAAACTGTTGATCATCTCAGGCACCCATTCCTAACAGGTTACCTATTAACACTGCAAAACACAATCCCACTCTTTGGAGATCTCTCCTATACTGACTAGCTATTTCTAAAGCCCTGCTTTCCGGTTTCATACCTCCATCATGTAAAAGATTGACCGTTCATCCAATAACCAAAAAGGGGTCCAAAAATGACCCAAAAAACTATAGACTTATTGTACTTCTGGCCTGCGACAGCAAGAATTTTGCAAAGTACAAATTATATAAATAACTGGGTAAAAAATATGTTTTAATCAAACTGGTTTCTGGACTGGCTGCATAACAGTACAGCGTTGACATTGTTAGCACAGAAGGCTATTTACCGAAACCTCACTTTACACGTTTCTTATATAGACTACAGCATCATGTTCGATAAAGTAAACCTTAACTACATGTGGAACAAACTGCGGAGCTGGGGAATTGACCATTCACTGCTTCACTGTATTGCAGCATTACATCAAGAGACATGGTTACAAGTTAAACTATCAAATCAAATACCCTATCGCTGAAAAAGGCAACACAGAACAGATTAAAGTAGAGTTGCATACTGGCACCTCTTTGCCAATCTAGATGTGTATCTCGATTCAATAGATGGTCTTCCTCCAAAGCTGAGGAAGGAAGAAATCACCCACTTAGCTTATGCGGACAACCTGGTAATTTTTTCAATGACATGAAAGGGTGTCCAATGTCGGCTTTCAAGATTACACATATATATTAGACTGTGAATGGCCTTCCAGTTAATCACTCAAATTCTAAAGTAATATGTTTTGAAAAACGCCGTAAACAACGATAATGGGAAACCTGAAATGCAGTCATTGACAATGTAAATAATTACGAGTATTTAGACATAACCATTGATGAGAAGCTTACATGTGCTGAGCACATCAACATATAGAAACAAAAAGCAGGTATAATCACCAAAGCTGTCAAAAGGTTTGCCGGGATTTATGGAGGAAAGGCGATAGGACACTCAAATGCATTAAAAGCAAAACTCATTCCTTTATATCCTCTACGCATCATTTGTATTCAGCAATAGGGTAATAACTGACATGAACACAATGTACATGCAAAACATCAGATCTCTGCTAGACTTAAGTTCTGTGATCCTACGTAGTAAACTACATCTTAAATTTAACTTGACATTATTGTCGGTCCACTATAGCAGCCAAACTAAATTATATTTGTGACTGCAGCAGAGTAAACATAAAACACAGAAAAGTAGCTTTATTTTATAAGAGCTAAAAACAAAGCGCTCTGGAAAAGTGGAATTGGATCTCTCAATACTCTCTAAAGTGATTGAAGTACAAAAATTACCACAATTAGGTAATCTTGCTGAAATGTCCAGAAACATACTTAAAAAACTAAGGAAACAGCTGTTGGGAAATAGCAAGGAGAAAAGCCTATTGACATATTTTAAGTATAAAGATACAGAACTGGTTTTAGACTCCTACTCTACATTAAAACAACCAAATAAGCCCTCACATTTGGAGAGCTCAGTATAAAAGAAATTCTTATGATTTAGATTACGGAACATACCCTTAAACCAGTTTGACGAATCCTGGAACATTTGTCTTGTTGGCATCAAGGGATGCAGACTGCGTGGGTATATGGATGGAAGTATTGAATACATTATTTGCCTCTGCCCAAAACTGCTGAATTTACGAAAGAAATATCTAAAGGCGGTCCTCAGAGAAGTTAAAGTAAGGACAGTTAAAGAGACTCTCCAACGTTGTTTTAATACACAATCCAACTCTTTTACTAGTAAAGTTCTGAAGTTTTTAGATCATAATTGCCATTATTTTAACCAGGCTTTATAAGATGATGCATGTTTAACTTATTTTGGCTTTATTCAACATCTTTGTTGATTGTTTTGTTAATCAACTTTATTGGTTTTTAAAACAGGAAGAAACATAAGACCAGCAGTAATCAGAGGCAATCATACAAAGCAAGTATATGGCATCATCGTATTATCGTACAGCGAACGCATCTGAAAGGCATGATTACGAAGAGGACAGAGTAACTTTTTGCACCGAGCTCACAGATACACAAGTGCAGTGCTATTCGTCTAGTACCCCCAACCATTTGCCCCAGACTTTACGATATTTCACCGGGCATCCCCTGGCTTTGTACAGGAGTCTCTCTTGTGCTGTGCACAAGTCCACCCCTCTGCGCCATTCTGCTATGGTAGGTGTAGCAGGGTTCAACCAGTTAGCCGCAATGTCCCTCTTGGCCACCATCATGGCTGTGTTCAGGAATAGTTTGTCGGCTCTAGACCCGTCCAACCCCTCCGCACCCCCCTGGAGCATGTTTAATGGCCTATGCGGGACCTCCCAGCCCAGAACCTCTGAGTTCCTTTTCTATGGAAACCCAATATCGTGTAATGACGGGGCAGAGCCATACCATGTGGAAGAAATCTGATTGGTGCTGGTTGCAACGTGGACACGATGCATCTGGTCTTACCCCTGCTAGTTATGTGTAACTATACATTTATATTTACTGTAATCACTGATTTATACAATTAGCTACAAAACTGAATCATTTAATGGCTTGTAGTCAGAACAGTTTGTCATCCTGACACTTGGTATATTCAATTATCGCTGTCAGATGTACTCTTAGTGAGGCATATGCCAATTTGTATTCCAACACATGCATTAAGTATCAGATGATATTGGTCCCATGCAATGCATGCTGCTGGTTCCGGTGGAAGAATCGCAGCCACTTAGCAGTATAACATTTGCAGCTGGCTGGTCTTCTGGCCTCGTTAATGACTACTAGTCACTTCTTAGGGAGGCTGAAGTGTGCAAATTCTGTCTTTAGCAGCTATGCCGCTAGGGATAGCTAGCTTTATTCTGCATGGCATAGTTTGAATAGTGAGCTGGTTTGTGAAGTTTGGCAATTTTTAAACCTCTTCCCTGGACATAGTCATTAGATGTTTGAATCATGGCTGTCTCACTCATAATGGTGTTATCAGAATCACGTGCATCTTTGATGTTCTGTATTTGTTGATTGCTGTTGGTATGGAGGGGGTGGAAGCATAGACAAACATCCCTAACCGTTTCAGCGACATGGTATTTTGCATTTTCGGATATTGCGAATGAGTGTATTGTTGGTGTTCCCAAATCTGCAAACACTTCTACAATTTCTTGATTGAGCTGCCACTTGTGAGTTCTGCTTAGTCTGCCTGCATTTGCATTTAGCTGTCCTGCTAATTAGACTGCCCTAAATATAATTTTTCTATTTTCAAGTGTCCTGTGTATGAGTACATAATTTCATTACCCCCTTGTTTAAATATAACATTGCTGTTGTATTATCATTTTGTATTGAGAACACCCTTTATTGTTTCTGGTAGCTTTCAGTGCTAGAAAGAAAAACGTTTTAAGCTCCAAACAAGTTTGTGTGTTTTTATGCATTTTATCCTTTTTGTAGTTTATTGAACCCTTAGAGTCTTTACATGTGCGCACCCCATTAAGTATGTGAGGCATCTGTCATTATAGTCACAGAAGGTAGTGGTACTCTGAATGATCTGCTTGTCATCATGTTTATTTTTGTCCACCATTTTTGCTCTTTTTGATTTGTGCTTGGAACAACCACTAAAACGTTCCACTTCCCCTTCTGGGACGATTGTCTCATTATCCACTCTTGTAGTGGTCTCGTGTACAACCTGGCATGTGTTATGATATCATAGCTGGTAACCCGATTATTGTCCTATCAGAGACAGACGCTTGGTAAAGACAAATCTGTTCCACCATTGCCAGAATTCTCTTTTCTATAGGTACTGCTACTATAGATTTGGTATGTGACCCCAAGAAGCTTTTCCAGTGCTGCAACCGGGTATTACTTTTCGCTTTTGCTTGAGAACTCGACATCGTGTTACAGTTGAGTTGCTGAACCAATGCTTTTCTGGCACTGTCAGAAAGAATTGGCCTTTACCAGCCAATCGTCAAAATATGGGTATACATCAATAGAATGCCTCTCATGGTAGCTGGTGACAACTGCAAGACATTTTGTGAATAGCAGACTTTATCCCAGAGTAAGATTTTGAACTGAGTGTTCCACCTCACAAATTTTAGGTCCTTTCAATGTAGTAGGTTCATCGGTATGAAAAACTACACATTTTTAAGTCAATCATTGCTAGATAGTCTCCTCCTTCACCGTCATCTTGAACTTTTGTAATTTTATAAATTGATTTAAGAACCTGAGAGCCAGAAGTGATATCAGTGCTGGATCTTGTTCTGGTAGAAAGAAATACAGAGAGTACACTCCTTTGTTGCTTGGTAAATGGTGATATAGTCTGTTTAGTTGCCTTTTCTAAGAGTGCCTATGCCTGTTTAAACAGTACAGCCCAACTGTTAACTTGTCTCTTTGGAAAACATTGAGTTGACTTTTGCTCTAGTTTTGTGCCGTATCTTTGTCTGTTGCTATATAAAACCCATTTGTCAATTGTGATCTCTCTTCACTTTCGAAGGAAACCTTGAATTCTGCCCCCACAGGCATTACATTAACAGGAGGGGGTGGGGGACGACAACATGACACAATCACTAAGATTGTGCAGCTCCTTTGTAGGGCTAGACTCTCCCACACAAAAAGGTGACATGGTGGTGAGCTCTGTAATAAGTTTGCGATGTGCTTTGGCCTGAGCAGAATGTGTTTGCGTATGCATGAAGAACTTTCGGGTGTTTCCATTTCCTCATCTAGTACTATGCAATCTCTATGGATTGCTACCCCTGGTTTGTAAGGCCTCATGGCGCGAGCAGTCTTTGGTGCCTTTTTCATTTTGCCTAAAGATTCATCCACGCTGTTTCTGAACAAATCTTGTCTGTTAAAGGGATTGTTAATCATAATTAGCTTTCCCTCTTTCTTGCCTACACGGTGCCATGCCGTACATAGTTGCCTACAGGACATGTATGCAAAATAAAACGAGAATTTTAGAATACTATTAGACATGCTTTTCCCCCATCCCACAGGTATAATTTTTGTCCTCTTATGGAATTGTTCTGTGATGTGCTGAATTAGTGCTTTTATTTCGTCCTATTGCTGATGGCCATTTCTCTTTATATTGGCATCATTATTAGTAAACCAACAAAGACTATCACAAGGCACTTGCAGAGCTAAATATACACAAAGTATTAGGTTTTCTAAGCACATCTGATACACATCTGTTGCCATACATTGGTGTTACAGACCAGGGTTCACATTTCCCATTGAGCCCTGATCCTGCAAGCATTTATCCCTGATCTCTCATAAAGAAGTTATCTCCATTAATCTGCAGATATCTAGATCAGCTTTCCATTTAACTAGATTGGTTCGGGGGGAGGGGGCTCTTTCAGTCTCCATTATAACCTATATCGTTCCACTACCCTTTTAATAATTGCTTCATAGATGAAAATATCATCTAGCAGGGGTAAGCTGGAGGGAGACAGCCTTTACAACGCTATCTTTACCATGTAGTGCCTTTACCACAAACCTTTACCACACAGGTAAGTATAATTAGGTATAAATAATATAGGGTTTAGGGGTGGTTAAGGGTATTGGGTGGTGAGCTATGTTCCCTCCAAGGTGCGCGCCTGCGCGCGCACGCACACAGCCTTCACCAAGCGCTCAGAATTAATCTGAAAGCGCGCAGATCGTTCAAGGCATTAGGAAGGAGAGAGCCTGCCTATTGTTAGCAGATCATCATTTAGAAAGACGATCAGTGTGAAAGGCAGTGTCTCTCTTGATACTGAGAAATATAAAGCTAACCTGCTGGGAAGGGGATCGGAGGTGTCGGACCCCTGTGGTGGTAGACAGATGCACAACAGCCTGGGCATGCAGAGCACACAAGAGAGGGGGGGGGGAGGGGGCGCTACAGAGGAACTGAGCAGGCATTTTTAACTTACAGGGCCTGGTTTTAGGTCATAAAGCTGAGGGGTCATTAGTGCACCATTCACTAGCGGCCTTTGTGGTCGGATGTGCCCTTTTCCCTTAAAAGAACTCAATGTGATATTTTACGACACATTTTTCCCGTAATTGGAATTATCCTCTTTTTGCGTGATGGTCTTTCTAGAGCGATCTGTTAAAATACAGGTTTTCTTACTGACTGTTTCTGTGACATGGCAACGAGGCCTGCATTTCGTTTCTTTTCCGAGCAAGTTCATTTCTGCTTTTAAACTGTTTTCCATACTTCGACTGCTATCTTCTTAAGTAGTGGGACTGAAGTCAGCTCGCAAAGTTTGTGCCGTTACATTGGTCCCCGTAATGAATAATTCAATTTCTGTAATGGCCACAAGAAACCACATCTGAGAGAACCCAAAGTGCCATGTCAAAATGATAATTTCGCTTCACCTGAAAACAAAGGAGGTGAAATGCATGTTTTCCATTGTAATCCTGTTTCCGTGATTGGCAGAGCTGCGATTGGCTCACATAAATAAATCCGCAATGCAGGCTGCAGGAGGCTTGCGCTGGTGAATTAATTGGTCAGAAAGGACTTAATGGATTTTGCATACCTTATTCCTGTAAATGTTTGCAATTACAACTAGCATGCGTTTAGCTATAAAGAGGGACCTGGTTTATACCACATTCTGCAGCATATGCAATGCCTAAGGTTGGGCAGTAGGCCTATGCCTCACTAACCGCACAATTCATCCACGCAGGTTGGCCCAAGTTCCATTTGGTCCTTGAGTGGCAGATGTCCGCAACATGACCCACACCCCTGTATGAAATACAATGAAACTCACTGGGGGTCATTTTATACTAAGATCTGGCCAGTGCTTACACAACAACACCCGAATGTCTTTTTTTTAAATTTAACAAAACCTGTGTCATAAACATGGCAACCCGTTTTTAGTCGGGCACCGTTGCTTCATTTTGAAATTGCACTTAGAGGAGAGCAGGGTGTTTAAAAGACTATATGTGTGTTAAGCTCACCGTCTAGCATGTCGACATTCACCAGAGGACCTCCCCCACCCGCATAGGTTTCAAGTTCCAAACCTATATAGTAGGACACACACTTCTCACATTTTCAACATTCACCTATGGCCATTCACTTGGAATCCTGTTTCAATTACCCCCGGCCCACAAAGTGTGAGGAACAGAGCTCACCATTTCAATATTCTCTAGTGCACGCCGGGTTAAACTTGTTGAGCTTAGTTACTGTTTCTTCAGTGTCACAGCTCACCATTTCAACATTCTCTAACAATGGACTTATTTTCCATGGGTAATATCTCTGAGCCCATGCTATTAAAGCCTCAAAGCTTAACATTACAACATTCTCTAACAATAGACTTCCTTTCCTCGGTTCCAGTCCCCGAGCTAATAATGCATAAATCTCAGAGCTCCACATTTCAACATTCTCTAATAATCGATTTCCTTTCCATTGTTAATGCCCCGCTTCTGTATGATAACACGATACACACAGGTGTGTGGCCACAAGTTAAACGTGGCAATTTACCTACCCTGGTACCCTGCACATTCCTTTTCAAATTTTAAGGGGAAGTAGGTTACGGTAGGTGTTCTGGTAATGGCTCCACACAAGTGTTAATATTCTTAACTTCACACACTTACAGTTAGTGAGAAATGGGTCTGGAGTGCGACAGTGATCCTTTCCTCAGCTCACGTTAAACTTGCTTAGTTACTGCTTACTAAGAGTCACAGCTCACTATTTCAGCTATCTCTAATAACTCACCTGCACTAAACTCACTAGCCCTGTCCCATAGCATACAGCACCACAGTTCCCATATTTCGTTAATACACTTCAACTGAAGCCCAAATCTATCCAGATCTCTCCCCGCACAATGTTCTCTCTCTCTCTCCCATAAATGTTCACGGTCTCACTATCTTCACATGCCTCGGGACCCCTTTGTTTTCCGGCTTTCTCGCTTCCAAGTGTTCTCTCACCCTGTCAAGTGCCCAAACTTGGTAGATCTATCTCCGAATTCCCCGTGTTCTTTCTCTCTCTCTTTAGTTTAGCCACTCGTACTGTGTCTCCCAGTGTCTGTTATTCCCATAATCCTTTTCCACTGCACACCCTGCCACATAATTCCACTACACAAATCTACTCCACCTCACACACAATTCCACAACTAACAATTCCAATAAAAACCTCATAATTCCACTCCACACCACATACATTCAATACACTACAAACCAAAATGCTTAACTAAAAGGTTTTGTCATCTAAAAAATGCGAGACCTATTGCATTGAAAATGCTGGTTTATTTCAATATTAGCCTGGGGTGTGAGCTGCACAGAGGGGCTTTTGCAAGGTCTGCCTTCTGCCACATCTGCTTGGTATAGAGCACAAAATGTCCTGTTTTTAAAAAAACCTTAAAAGTGACAGAGCTGTGAAGTGACAGCGGTCATTCACAGGGCTGTTGTCAAAAAGGAGCTGAAGTTAGGTTCGCCACCTTTCAAGGGGAAACATACCAGCCATTTTTAAGAGTCTGAGGAATATAATCAGCTTCACTAAATGGGACAGCATGAGCAAAGTGTTAATGTAGCCCCTGGCGAGGACCACTGGAATTATGAGGCAGGAGAGGGCCAAATTATGCGGCAGGGTTGACTAAATTATACGTCACGAAAAGGCAAATTTTGAGGCATACTGCTGCACATTTAGTGATAGTATTACCTCATTATTTTATCTATTTTACATTTGTTAACACTATTTGGACATAAGTTGCACCTCATTAGCAGCGGTTTAATATTCACAGTTAGCAATAAGCAACAGAATGTTCCCTAGATGACGGAGGGTTATGTCTCCCCTTATGACATTGGGACTATACGCGAGAGCGAGGGGAGGGAGAGGGGGCTAGTCTGTTTTCTTTGTTGTTTTTTTATCTTTTAGGTTCTGGTTTTAGGGTTATGTGGACAACTGTTTGCCTCACATAACCAATAATGCTTAGTTGTTACTATTATTGCTATCATCCTGAGATCCTGCTTACTTATTTGTGTTCAATTAGAGCCTGCAAAACATGTTTCTTATTTGAGTATTTACAGCATGCCGACCCCAAAACAAATAACAAGGATTTCATCTGTGTTGAATTTGAAATTCCTGTTTATTTTTTCATGTTTGCAGAGCTTCAGCAGTGGAATGTGATGTTATGTATTAAACTGAGGCTCCTACATTATACTGATTATGTAACTTTACCCAAAATCAATAAAGATTATTGGGGGAAAAAAAGCAACAGAAAGGGGACCATTCAACCTTTGCAAAGGGCATTCCACTGCAAGTAACACATACTGTTGCATTTTTAGTATTTTTTTAACTGTTTGAGCTAGAAACTCATTTTTTATGTTAAAATTTGCAGATTATGCAGCAGATGATGGATTGTGACGATTGCGGCAAATCCATAATTATGCGAAAAATGGTGCCATAGCACAATCGCACAAGTTACTAACTTGTGTAACGATATATCTGTAAGAGACAGTAGTTAGTGATAGATTCCTTACCTTAGAATATCCCCAGGCGTCAGGCTGGATCCGGAAAGTTTTGCGTAGCAGTACCCTTGCGCGTCGGTAGGCGGCGTCGTGCGGCTCCGCGTCCGTCGTCGGCGTCGTGATCGCCGGGATGACGTCGCGGGCAGTACTTAGGCGCCGCCCCTGCGCGCTGACGTCAGTTCTGTACACGACTTTCCGCGCCAGGAACGCAGAGCCATGCAAGAAGCTGACATAGGTGTCTGAAAAATACTAGGGCCCTGAAAGGGATGTCCTTAACCCTAGAAATCAGTTCGCAGAACGGGGAGGATGGTGGGCGGTAAGGAATCTATCACTAACTACTGTCTCTTACAGATATATCGTTACACAAGTTAGTAACTTGTGCATCTGAAAGAGACACGTTAGTGATAGATTCCTTACCTTAGAATAGATACCCCAGCAATACCAACCCCGGTGGTGGGTCTGCGAACAAAGATCAGACAAGGAAGTCCTGGAGGACAGAACGGCCAAAGAAGCCGTCCCTCCGGACCTGACTGTCAAGGCAGTAATGCTTAGTAAACGTGTGCAGCGAGGCCCACGTAGCTGCCTGACAGATAACCGGCAGCGGAACACCGCGGCCCAAGGCCGTGGTAGCAGCCGTTGCCCTGGTGGAATGGGCACGCAGCCCAACAGGAGGCTCCTTCTTAGCCAAAGAATAGCAGGTCTTGATGCACAAGGTAACCCAGCGGGAGATGGTCCTCTTGTGCACCGCCCGACCTTTTTGGCGCCCACGTAGCCAACAAAGAGCTGGTCATCCACCCGGAAGTGTTTTGTGCGGTCGATATAGAAGGAGAGCGCACGTTTTGGGTCCAGACGGTGGAGCCTCTCTTCCTCTCTGGAAGGATGCGGAGGCGGAAAGAAGGTGGGCAAAGTGATGGTCTGCCCAATGTGGAAAGCAGTAACCACCTTTGGCAAGAAGGACGGACGCGTCCGAAGAACAACCTTGTCTGGATGAACAGACAGAAAGGGAGGTTTGCAAGAAAGAGCCTGGAGCTCACTCACCCGCCGAGCGGAGGTGATGGCCACCAGAAAGGCTGCCTTTAGAGTCAGAAGACGAAGAGGACAGTTATGCAGAGGCTCAAAGGGAGCGCACATTAAAAGGTAAGAACCAAGTTCAAGTCCCACTGAGGCATTACAAACGGAACAGGAGGGAAGAGGTGAGTAATGCCTTTTAAGAACCTGTTAACAACAGGGGACTTGAAAAGGGAGGGCTGATCAGGGAGCCTGAGGAAGGCCGAGATAGCACAAAGATAACCCTTGATGGTACCCAGGGCAGAACCCTGTTGGGCCAGAGAGAGAAGGAACAGAAGGACCTCAGAAAGAGGGGCAGAAAGGGGATCCACAGCCTTTGCTGTGCACCATGCCACAAATTTGTTCCACCTGCAGGCGTATACCACCTTAGTGGAGGGACGCCTGGCTGCCAGAATCACATCACAAACTTCGGGAGGCAAGTCGAAAGGAATCAACTGCCGCCGCTCAATCTCCACGCAAGCAGGTGTAGACTGGACAGGTTCGGGTGGAGGACCGTCCCCTGCTGCTGCGACAGAAGATCCTCCCGAAG
This sequence comes from Calotriton arnoldi, assembly GCA_963921515.1. Taxonomy (NCBI): domain Eukaryota; kingdom Metazoa; phylum Chordata; class Amphibia; order Caudata; family Salamandridae; genus Calotriton; species Calotriton arnoldi. The sequence goes on along the minus strand of CAWUFW010003752.1, from coordinate 1,196,636 downwards.
AGGCAGACGGATCGGGGGATCTATGCTCATATTGAGTAGCTCGGGATACCAAACTCTTCGAGCCCAGTCCGGAGCCACAAGAATGACTTGGGCCCGGTCGTGCCGAATCTTCTTCAACACTCTGGGTAGAAGTGGTATAGGCGGAAAGGCGTACAACAGACCGCAACTCCACTCGCGACGAAAAGCGTCGCCGAGCGAGTGCCGCCTTGGAAATTCCAACGCGCAGAACTGATGACATTGCGCGTTCTCTTCGGTGGCGAATAGATCTAACCAAGGCTCTCCCCACTGTAGAAAGAGTCCTTGCGCCACTTCCGAGTGAAGACGCCATTCGTGATCCATCATGCACCTGCGGCTGAGTTCGTCCGCCCTGGCGTTCAGAGAACCTGCCAGGTGTTGAACCATCAGGAACATGCCCTGATGTTCCAGCCATGTCCAGAGGCGCAGAGCCTCCTGACAAAGGGTCCAAGACCCCACCCCGCCCTGTTTGTTGCAGTACCACATGGCGGTGGTGTTGTCTGTGAACACCTGCACTACCTTCCCTTTGACAGAGGGAAGGAATGCCTTGAGTGCAAGCCGGATCGCCCGGAGCTCCAGAAGGTTGATATGGAGCCGGGACTCCGCCGGAGACCAGAGGCCTCTGATCTCCGCCTCTCCCAAGTGACCGCCCCATCCCAGAAGGGACGCGTCCGTCACAACTGTATGCTCTGGCTGGGGAAGGAGAGGGATCTGCCCATGACCCATTGCCGGTTCGAGAGCCACCACTGCAACTGTTTTGCAGTCCCCTCCGAGATCTGGACGTGATCGGACAGGTTGCCCTGGTGCTGCGCCCACTGGAACTTCAGGTCCCACTGCAGAGCCCGCATATGCCATCTGGCATGATTGACCAGCAGGATGCAGGAGGCCATGAGGCCCAGCAGCCTCAGGGTCATCCTTACCGAAACCCAGGATAAAGGCCGAAAGATCGGAATCATAGCCTGAATATCCCGGACTCGCCGTTCGGGAGGATAGGCCCGAAACTGCGTCGTGTCCAGAACTGCTCCGATGAAAAGGAGCTGTGGAGAAGGAATCAGATGCGACTTCGGCACATTGATGGAGAACCCCAGCGAGTGCAGGAGTTCGGCCGTAGTCTGGAGGTGGGAGACGACTGCCTGGGGCGAGCCCGCCTTCAGCAGCCAGTCGTCGAGGTAGGGAAGACTGAAACCCCTGCCCGGCGCAGATGAGCCGCGACCACCGCCATCACTTTCGTGAACACCCGAGGGGCACTTGTAAGGCCAAAGGGGAGCACGGTGAACTGAAAATGCTCGTGGCCTACCGTGAACCGAAGGTAACGCAGGTGGGCCGGCAGGACGGGGATGTGGAAATATGCGTCCTGCAAGTCCAACGCTACCAACCAGTCTCCAGGGTCGAGGGCAGTCAAGACCTGAGCTAGGGTGAGCATCTTGAACTTCTCCTTCCGGAGGAAGCGATTGACGTTCCGGAGGTCCAAGATAGGACGCATGTCCTCCTTGTCCTTTTTGGGCACCAGAAAGTAGTGGGAGTAGCAACCACGCCCTACTTCTGGGGTCGGAACATGCTCGATGGCCCTCTTGGTCAAGAGGGCCGTGACTTCCTTCTGTAGAAGCACCAAGTGATCCCCTGACATGCGGTGGAGTTGAGGTGGCATGGCTGGGGGTGGTCTCGAAGGGGAGGAGTAGCCCCTTCGGACAATGTCCAAGACCCACCTGTCCGAGGTGATGGTGCGCCAGTGGGGAAGGTGATGGCGGACCCTGCCCCCTACTGGCGTGCCGTGCACCTGAAAGGAGGGACTAGGAGGGCTTGGAGGCCGCGGACGGGTTGGAGGTGGTGGCCTGACCCGCACGCTGGTTGCCCGATCCGCCACGGCGGAATCCACGTCCTCGGCCACGCGAAGACGCCTGCTGCGCGGGCCGGTGGCTGGGCCGCTGACGTGAAGGGCGCCCCTACCGTGGCCACGATAGGGGCGAAAAGCAGAAGGCAGCGGAGGGCGTGTAGCAGAAAGGCCCAGGGACTTGGCAGTAGCCCGTGAGTCCTTAAAGCGCTCCAACGCATGGTCTGCTTTGGACCCAAAAGACCGACCCCATCAAAGGGCATGTCCATGAGAGTATTCTGGACATCCCCTGAAAAACCAGTGGTTCTCAGCCAGGCGTGGCGGCGGAGCGCCACCGTCGTTGCAATCGACCTGCCCAGCGAGTCGGCGGTGTCAAGGCCACAACGGATAGTGTATTTGGCCGCATCCCTTCCTTCCGCAATGGCGCGGGAAAGCAGTGCCTGGACCTCCTCAGGGCACTGGGGCAAAACATCCGCCACCGAATCCCACAGAGAGTGGGTATAGCGGCCCAAAAGACAAGCGGTGTTAACGGACCGCAAGCCAGCACTGGAGGAAGAAAAACCTTTCTTCCCAAACTGATCCAGGCGTTTGGATTCCCTATCCGGAGGAGCGGTAGGGAAGGCGGTTTGGGAAGCGGAGGCTTGGACAACCAAGCTCTCAGGAGTGGGGTGGACAGAAAGAAACAGGGGGTCGCCCGGAGCGGGGCGATGGCGTCGTGACACGTTCCGATCCACAGGAGCCCCTGTGTTGGGCTTGGACCAGGCGCCCAAAGAACGTCTGTGAGGGCGTCGTTAAACGGCAGCACAGTCTCCGCAGAGGAGGCTGCCGGCTGAAGCACCTCTGTCAAGATGTTAGGCTTGACCGTCAAAGTAGGGAGCTGGAGACGTAAGGCCCCAGCAGCCCTACGCAACACCGTACCAAAATTGGCCCCCTCCTCCGTAGCCACGGGAGGAGACAGCATGCCAGTGTCAGGAGAAGTATCCAGACCACTGGCCTCCCCTAGACTCTGTCCAGTCCTCATCATACTGACAGTTGCGAGTCAGAGGGTCATCAGACCCCTCCCAGTCCTCCTGGTCCTCCTCTGGTTCAAAATAAGGAGGAGGAGGGACATTTGGGACCCAAGGGCCCATCGGCGCCGGAGCCGGCGTCGAGCGACGTCGCTCCGGGTCCATGTCCGGAGCCGGAAGGAACTGGGGGACGACGCCGCCCGGAGCCCAGGGCGGCGTCGAGAACGGCACCGGAGACATCGGCGCCGGCGGAGGTGTCGTGAGGTCGACCGGCGTCGATGGGCGTTGTGGAGCCGGGATCGAGGCCGGGGCCGGAGCCGGGATCGAGGCTGGAGTCCCGGGCGACGCCGGGGCCGGAGCCGCCGGCGACGCCGGAGCAACCCCATCAGGGCCCGCGGGGCCCGAAGGCGCACCGGAGGGGCCTGAAGGCCCGAAGAGGCGGGCCATGGCCGACAGGAACTCCTGTACCTTGGCCGGATCCGCCCCCGAACCCGGGAAGGGCGGGTATGACGGGGCGACTCCACAGGCAAGTCCGGGGCCGCGGGGCGGGGACGGTGCCGGGAGGGGCCTCAGCCGAGTCGCGAGACCGGCGAGGCGAAGTCCGAGAGCGACGATGCTTCTTGGACTTCTTGTGCTTAGACTTACCGGACGAAGAAGACTTCGACGCCGACGACCGGTGTGCACTCCGCGAGCGACCCCTGGACCTCTCACGCGACCGGGGCCTCCGTGGAGCCGAATGCCGGGCCTCGAGGAGCTTTCGAGACCGCTCTCGCAAAGCTTTCGGGTTGAGGGCCTGGCATTCGGGACAAGACTCGGTGTCGTGGCCTCGGCCGAGGCAGAAGAGACACTCCCAATGCGGGTCGGTGACGGACATCATCCGCGCACAGGCGCCGCATCGCTTGAAGCCGGGCATCCCTACGACACCTTAAAGATGGAAAAAACAGTGAAAAAATCACCAAAAAGTATGGTCAAAAATTGACCAGGGCACTGCTCTTCCCGGATCTGCGCTTGCTGGCGCGGAAAAAGAAGAACTGACGTCAGCGCGCAGGGGCGGCGCCTAAGTACTGCCCGCGACGTCATCCCGGCGATCACGACGCCGACGACGGACGCGGAGCCGCACGACGCCGCCTACCGACGCGCAAGGGTACTGCTACGCAAAACTTTCCGGATCCAGCCTGACGCCTGGGGATATTCTAAGGTAAGGAATCTATCACTAACGTGTCTCTTTCAGATACATAATTCCAGTGGCCCTGCCCTTGACTTGGAGGTCAGTGAACAGCACCCCGTACAGAGAGTAGGCTATGCAGGTTGCCCTCTTAGCAGCTGATGAGATTCTAACTTAAAACTGGTGTCAACTCTCTCTTGTCTTACGTTACTCACTGCCTCCCATCCCAACCACTCTTCTGAATGCAGGCCATCTTTGTAGCCATTAAAATCGTACTCGCCCTTTTTTTTGACTGTATATCTTTATATTGTTAACTTTTGGGAAAGCAAACAGTAATTTATTTTAAATATATAATTTTATTTCTTGAATGAGGGACTACATGCAAGATAGCCAAAGGTCTTCTATTACCAAAACAATATAAAGCATGAGAACAGCATGGGAGAAAGGAGGTTTGATCTTTCTGAGATTTTTGTGGCAGTTATAGAAGCAGAAAAATTGTATTTGTGCTACAAACAGCATTGGTTTGAGGTTCAAAGTAAAGTCATTTCTGTTTCCGTTACCAAGGGTGGTTCCTCTCCGGGTTGGACTGGGAAAGAAAGGAAAATGCTACTTACCAGTATGCATCTGTTCTTGGCATGTAGAGCTGCAGATCCTCACAGTGAGCATTAGATCGCCATCTGGTGTTGGGCTCGGATGCTTGCACTTTGTTGTTGTCTTAGAAGAAGTCTTTGTAGTCAGGAGATAGGTGACTCCTCCCTTGGACGATAGGGCATCGACTCCATCCTCAGATTGTTTTTCGCCATAATGGGAAATGATGGAGTTAGTAGAAAAGAAAGAGATGTCCATGTGTGTATATCTAAGTAAGATAGGACTGGAACACATACAGGTCCTGGGGAGGTGGGTGGGCGTGAGGATCTGCAGCTCTACATGCCAAGAACAGATGCATACTGGTAAGTAGCATTTTCCGTTCGAGGCATATGAGCTGCAGAGCTCACACTGAGCATAGACTGTACAGCAGTATTTCCCCTAGCGGTGGTCACCTGTATGTGTTGCAGTAGTTTGAAAAAGTGTTTTAAGAACAGCTTGGCCCACAGAAGCTTGTTGCTTGGCTTGCACATCAACACAATAGTGTTTAGTGAAGGTGTGTGTTGTAGACCATGTGGCTGCCTTACAGATGTCTTCTAGGAGAATGTTCCCTAAGAATGCCATGGAAGCCCCTAGTTTGCGTGTTGAGTGCGCTCTAGGGGGAATTGATAATGTGCGCTTGGCTTTTTGGTAGCATATTTGGATACATTTAACGATACACCTCGCAATCCCAGCTTTTGAGATTGGGTTACCTTTATGTGGTGGAGAGAAAGCTACAAACAATTGTTTTGTTTTGCGAAATGACTTGGTCCTGTCAATGTAATACATTAGAACTCTTTTGACGTCTAGGGTGTGGAGAGCTCTTTCTGCTACGGAGTCCGGGTTCTGAAAAAACACGGGTAGCTCCCGTCACTAACTACTGTCTCTTACAGATATATCGTTACACAAGTTAGTAACTTGTGCATCTGAAAGAGACACGTTAGTGACAGATTCCTTACCTTAGAATAGATACCCCAGCAATATACCCCGGTGGTGGGTCTGCGAACAAAGATCAGACAAGGAAGTCCCGGAGGACAGAACGGCCAAAGAAGCCGTCCCTCCGGACCCGACTGTCAAGGCAGTAATGCTTTGTAAATGTGTGCAGCGAGGCCCACGTAGCTGCCTGACAGATATCCTGCAGCGGCACACCGCGGCCTAAAGCCGTGGTAGCAGCCGTTGCTCTGGTGGAATGGGCACGCAGCCCAACAGGAGGCTCCTTCTTAGCCAAAGAATAGCAGGCTTTGATACACAAGGTTACCCAGCGGGAGATGGTCCTCTTGTGCACCGCCCGACCTTTTTTGGCGCCCATGTAGCCAACAAAGAGCTGGTCATCCACCCGGAAGTGTTGTGTGCGGTTGATATAAAAGGAAAGCGCACGTTTTGGGTCCAGACGGTGGAGCCTCTCTTCCTCTCTGGAAGGATGCGGAGGCGGAAAGAAGGTGGGCAAAGTGATGGTCTGCCCAATGTGGAAGGCAGTAACCACCTTTGGCAAGAAGGACGGACGCGTCCTAAGAACAACCTTGTCTGGATGGACAGACAGAAAGGGAGGTTTGCATGATAGAGCCTGGAGCTCACTCACACGCCGAGCGGAGGTGATGGCCACCAGAAAGGCTGTCTTCAGAGTCAGAAGACGAAGAGGACAGTTATGTAGGGGCTCAAAGGAAGCGCACATGAGAAAAGTAAGAACCAAGTTCAAGTCCCACTGAGGCATCACAAACGGAACAGGAGGGAAGAGGTGTGTAATCCCTTTTAGGAACCTGTTAACAACAGGGGACTTGAAAAGGGAGGGCTGATCAGGAAGCCTGAGGAAGGCCGAAATGGCACAAAGTTAGCTGTTGATGGTACCCAGGGCAGAACCCTGTTGGGCCAGTGAAAGGAGGAACAGAAGAACCTCAGAAAGAGGGGCAGAGAGGGGATTCACAGCCTTTGCTGTGCACCATGCCACAAACTTGTTCCACCTGCAGGCGTATACCACCTTAGTGGAGGGACGCCTGGCTGCCAGAATCACATCACAAACTTCGGGAGGCAAGTCGAAAGGAATAAACTGCCGCCGCTCAATCTCCACGCAAGCAGGTGGAGGCTGGACAGGTTCGGGTGGAGGACCGTCCCCTGCTGCTGCGACAGAAGATCCTCCCGAAGAGGCAGACGGATAGGGGGATCTACGCTCATATTGAGTAGCTCGGGATACCAAACTCTTCGAGCCCAGTCCGGAGCCACAAGGATGACTTGGGCCCGGTCGCGCCGAATCTTCTTCAACACTCTGGGTAGAAGTGGTATAGGCGGAAAGGCGTACAACAGACCGCAACTCCACTCGCGACGAAAAGCGTCGCCGAGCAAGTGCCGCCTTGGAAATTCCAACGCGCAGAACTGATGACATTGCGCGTTCTCTTCGGTGGCGAATAGATCTAACCAAGGCTCTCCCCACTGCAGAAAGAGTCGTTGCGCCACTTCCGAGTGAAGACGCCATTCGTGATCCATCATGCACCTGCGGCTGAGTTCGTCCGCTCTGGCGTTCAGGGAACCTGCCAGGTGTTGAACCATCAGGAACATGCCCTGATGTTCCAGCCATGTCCAGAGGCGCAGAGCCTCCTGACAGAGGGTCCACGACCCCACCCCACCTTGTTTGTTGCAGTACCACATGGCGGTGGTGTTGTCTGTGAACACCTGCACTACCGTCCCTTTGACAGAGGGAAGGAATGCCTTGAGTGCAAGTCGGATCGCCCGGAGCTCCAGAAGGTTGATATGGAGCCGGGACTCCGCCGGAGACCAGAGGCCTCTGATCTCCGCCTCTCCCATGTGACCGCCCCATCCCAGAAGGGACGCGTCCGTCACAACTGTGTGCTCTGGCTGGGGAAGGGAGAGGATCTGCCCATGACCCATTGCCGGTTCGAGAGCCACCACTGCAACTGTTTTGCAGTCCCCTCCGAGATCTGGACGTGATCGGACAGGTTGCCCTGGTGCTGCGCCCACTGGAACTTCAGGTCCCACTGCAGAGCCCGCATATGCCATCTGGCATGATCGACCAGCAGGATGCAGGAGGCCATGAGGCCCAGCAGCCTCAGGGTCATCCGTACCGAAACCCAGGATAAAGGCTGAAAGATAGGAATCATAGCCTGAATATCCCGGACTCGCCGTTCGGGAGGATAGGCCCGAAACTGCGTCGTGTCCAGAACTGCTCCGATGAAAAGGAGCTGTGGAGAAGGAATCAGATGCGACTTCGGCACATTGATGGAGAACCCCAGCGAGTGCAGGAGTTCGGCCGTAGTCTGGAGGTGGGAGACGACTGCCTGGGACGAGCCCGCCTTCAGCAGCCAGTCGTCGAGGTAGGGGAAGACTGGAACCCCTGCCCAGATGAGCTGCGACCACCGCCATCACTTTCGTGAACACCCGAGGGGCACTTGTAAGGCCAAAGGGGAGCACGGTGAGCTGAAAATGCTCGAGGCCTACCGTGAACCGCAGGTAACACCGGTGGGCCGGCAGGACGGGGATGTGAAAATAAGCGCCTGCAAGTCCAACGCTACCAACCAGTCTCCAGGGTCGAGGGCAGTCAAGACCTGAGCTAGGGTGAGCATCTTGAACTTCTCCTTCCAGAGGAAGCGATAGACGTTCCGGAGGTCTAAGATAGGACGCATGTCCTCCTTGTCCTTTTTGGGCACCAGAAAGTAGTGGGAGTAGCAACCACGTCATACTTCTGGGGTCGGAACATGCTCGATGGCCCTCTTGGCCAAGAGGGCCATGACTTCCTTCTGCAGAAGCACCAAGTGATCCCCTGACATGCGGTGGAATTGAGGTGGCATGGCTGGGGGGGTGGTCTCGAAGGGGAGGGAGTAGCCCCTTCGGACAATGTCCAAGACCCACCTGTCCGAGGTGATGGCACGCCAGTGGTGAAGGTGATGGCGGACCCTGCCCCCTACTGGCGTGCTGTGCACCTGAAAGGAAGGACTAGGAGGGCTTGGAGGCCGCGGACGGGGCGGAGTTGGTGGCCTGACCCGCACGCTGGTTGCCCGACCCGCCATGGCGGAAGCCACGTCCTCGGCCACGCAAAGACGCTTGCTCCTCGGGCCGGTGGCTGGGCAGCCGACGTGACTGGGCGCCCCTTCCGTGGCCACGAAAGGGGCGAAAAGCAGAGGTTAGCGGAGGGCGCACAACAGAAAGGCCCAGGGACTTGGCAGTAGCCCGTGACTCCTTAAAACGCTCCAGCGCATGGTCTGCTTTGGAACCAAAAAGACAGACTACATCAAAGGGCATGTCCATGAGTGTATTCTGGACATCACCCGAGAAACCAGTTGTTCTCAGCCAGGCGTGGCGACGCAGCGCCACCGTCGTTGCAAGCGATCTGCCCAGCGAGTCGGCGGTATCAAGGCCACAACGTATGGTGAACGTTGCCGCATCCCTACCTTCCGCAATGGTGCGGGTAAGCAGTGTCTGGACCTCCTCAGAACACTGGGGCAAAACGGCTGCCATCGAATCCCACAGAGAGTGGGAATATCGGCCCAAAAGGCAAGCGGTGTTGACGGACCGCAAGCCAGCACTGGAGGAAGAAAAGGCCTTCTTCCCAAATTGATCCAGGCGTTTGGATTCCCTATCCGGAGGGGCGGTAGGGAAGGCGGTTTGGGAGGCAGAGGCTTGGACAACCAAGCTCTCGGGGGTGGGATGTTGGGAGAGAAACAAGGGGTCGCCCGGAGCAGGGCGATGGCGTCGGGCCATGTTCCTATCCACAGGAGCCCCTGTGGTGGGCTTGGACCAGGTGCCCAAAAGAACGTCAGACAGTGCATCATTAAACGGCAGCAATGGCTCCGAGGAGGTAGCTGCCGGCTGAAGCACTTCCGTCAGGAGGTTAGTCCTGACAGCCACAGTAGGCAATTGGAGGTGCAAGGCTCCAGCTGCTCTACGCAACACCGTTGCGAAATTTGCTCCCTCCTCCGTAGCCACGGGAGGAGACAGCATGCCAGTGTCAGGGGAAGTGTCTAGACCACTGGCATCCCCAAGTTCCTCTGCCCAGTCCTGATCATACTCACACTGCTGTGTGAGAGGGTCTTCCGACCCCTCCCAGCTCTCCTGGTCCTCCTCTGGCTCAAAATATGGAGGAGGAGGGACATCTGGGACCCAAGGTCTCATCGGCGCCGGGGCCGGCGTCGAGCGACGTCGGTCCGGCTCCATGTCCGGAACCGGAGAGAACTGGGGAACGACGCCGCCCGGAGCCCCGGGCGGCGTCAGGAACCGCACCGGGGACATCGGCGCTGGCGGAGGCGTGGTTAGGTCAACCGGCGTCGATCGGGGTTGCGGTACCACCGGAGCCGGGATCGAGGCCGGGGCCGGAGCCGAGGCCGGGATCAAGGCTGGCGGGACGGGCGACGCCGGGACCGGAGTCGTCGTCGACACCGGAGCAACCCCATCAGGGCCCGCGGGGCCCGAAGGCGCACCGGAGGGACCTTGAGGCCCGAAGAGGCGGTCCATGGCCGACAGGAATTCCTGTATTTGGGCCGGAGTCGCCCCCGAACCCGGAAAGGACGGGTAATGCGGGGGCGGCTCCACAGGCACGTCCGGGGCCGCGGGGACGGTGCCGACAGGGGCCTCAGCCGAGTCGCGAGACCGGCGAGGCGAAGTCTTAGAGCGATGATGCTTCTTAGACTTTTTGTGCTTCGACTTACCCGAGGAGTGCGAAGACTTAGACTCCGACGACCGGCGGGGGCTCCGCGACCGGCCCCTCGACCTCTCACGGGACCGGGGCTTGGTGCGGCACGGAGCCGACTGCCGGACCTCGAGGAGCTATCGAGACCGCTCTCGCAAAGCCTTCGGGTGTAAGGCCCGGCAGTCAGGGCACGACTTCGTGTCGTGGTCTCGGCCGAGACAGTAGAGACACTCTAAGTGCGGGTCTGTGATCGACATCATTCGACCACAGACGTCGCATGGCTTGAAGCCGGGCATCCCTACCGACACCTAGGAGTCGAGAAGACTCGAAAAGAAACAGTGAAAAAATCACCAAAAATTTAGTCAAAAATTGACTAGGGCACTGCTCTTCCCGGATCTGCGCTTACTGGCGCGGAAAAAGAAGAACTGACGTCAGCGCGCAGGGGCGGCGTCTAAGTACTGCCCGCGACGTGATCCCGGCGCTCCCGACGCCGACGACGGACGCGGAGCCGCACGACGCCGCCTACCGGCGCGCAAGGGTACTGCTACGCAAAAACTTTCCGGATCCAGTCTGACGCCTGGGGATATTCTAAGGTAAGGAATCTGTCACTAACGTGTCTCTTTCAGATATTATTGTTATTGCAGTAAATAGCGAATCTTTTCCACTTTGCTGCTTAGCAAGCTCTGGTGGTAGGGCGTCTGGCCTCTTTAATGATGTTCATACAGTCCGGTGGTAGGTTAAGGTAACCGAACTCTAGGACCTCAGGAGCGAGATCGCAAGATTCAGTTGAGATGGATCGGGGGGCCTTATCTCTCCATGGTTCTGCGTTAGTAGTGATGGGGAGAGGTGTAGTTTTTGGTGTGGGACTATTGATAGTTCCAGCAGTGTTGTGAACCACGGTTGGCGTGCCCATGTGGGAGCTACTAGGATCATTTTTAGAGATTGTTGTCGGAGCTTGCGTACTACTAGCGGAATGAGTGGGAGTGGCGGAAAAGCGTACGCAAATCTGCCTGACCAATTCATCCATATCGCATTGCCCTTGGACTGTGGGTGTGGAAACCTGGCGGCGAAGGTTGGGCATTTTGCGTTTTGGTGTGTGGCAAATAGATGTATGTCTGGTTGGCCCCACATCTGGAAAAAGGTAGAAGAACTTGTGGATGTAGTTCCCATTCGTGAATCTGTTGTGTCTGTCGACTTAACAGATCGGCAATCTGATTGTGAACTCCTGGTAGGTGTTCGGCGAGAAGGTATATGTTTTGTGGAATGGCCCACCTCCAAATGTTCTGTGCAAGTTGGGACAGTTGTAGAGTGTGTGTCCCCCTGTTTTTGTATATACTACATGGCCGTGATGTTGTCTGTTCGGATCAGGACGGCTTTGTTTTGTACCTGGAGTTGAAAGGATTTGAGGGCTAGGAATATTGCTAGTAGTTCTAGATGATTGATGTGGAGCAGTCTTTGAGTGGTCCACTTGCCCTGTGTTGTGTGATCTAACAGGTATGCTCCCCATCCTGTGAGTGATGCGTCTGTTGTTAGTACTATTTGTGGAACAGGCTCGAGGAACGGCCGCCCTTTGGACAAGTTTTTTGTGTTCCACCACTGCAGAGAGCGATGTGTGCGGCTGTCCACCAACACCAGATCTGTAAGTTGTCCGTGAGCCTGATTCCATTGGTGTGCTAGACACTCTTGTAAGGGACGCATTTGAAGCTTTGCGTGAGGTAGGATGAAAATGCAAGATGCCATCATGCCTATTAGTTGCATGAACACTCTGGCTGGGAGAGAGTGTTGGATTTGAAACTTGGTGATGAGGGCTTGTATACTGGCTATCCTGGCTGGGCTGGGATACGCTAGAGCTGTGGAAGTGTTTATTGTGGCCCCCAGACATTGATGTACATGGGAGGGCTGGAGGTGCGACTTGGTATAGTTGATTGTGAACCCCAAGTTGTGTAGTGTTTGAATGGTGTGATGAGTGTGTTGGATACACTGGTTGAATGATCTGGCTTTTATGAGCCAGTCGTCCAGATATGGGAAGACATGTATTTGTTGTCTTCGTAGGTGCGCTGCTTCTACTGCAAGGCATTTGGTAAACACCCTTGGAGCAGTGGTGACCCTGAATGGAAGGACTTTGAACTGGTAGTGTTGTCCATCGAGTACGAACCTTAGATACTTCCTGTGAGCAGGGTGTATGGGAATGTGACGTAGGCGTCCTTGAGATCTAGTGTGGCAAGGAAGTCTTCCTGTTGTAGTAGGGGAAGCACTTGTTGGAGAGTGATCATGTGAAAATGATCCGAATGCATATACTGATTGAGGGGTCTGAGGTCTAGAATTGGCCTTAGGGTCCCATCCTTTTTGGGGATTAGGAAATACAGGGAGTAAACCCCTTTTCCCTGGTGTAGTAAAGGGACTGGCTCTATGGCGTGCTTTTGAAGCAGTGAGAGAACTTCTTGCTTTAAAAGTGTAAGATGGTTTGAATTGGTGTAAAGACATGGATACGGTCATGGTAGCGGAAAAGGTCACATTTATTAATAGAAAGTGCCCCCAAAAATGGGGAAAAGTATGGGGGAAATGGAACATATATAGGGGAAACATCTGCACACCTCCGGAAGAAGATAGAGACTCGGAAGAGGATGGGTAACGGGGGCAGTGATATGTATGCGCCCATTTATCCATGTATGGTGACTGTGTAAAGAAAAGTAACATTGAAATGGAAAATGTATAAGCAGATCATTGTTGTTTTCAATAAAACTTTATTAAAAAAAAAAAAAAAAAAGTGTAAGATGGTCTGCGGACATTGGACGCTGCTTGGGTGGTATGTTTGGGGGGGTAGCTGTAAGCTCCAGGCAGTAACCATATTGGATAATTTGTCTCACCCACCTGTCTGTTGTGATGGAGTTCTAGACAGGTAGGAACTGTGCTAATCTTCCCCCGACAGGAGTGGAATGGTCGGGGGGAAGTCACTGTTTAGCAGCAGGGGAGGTACGGGTGTTGGTGCTACCTCGGCCTCTCCCTTTACTGTTGTTCCCTCTGTAACCTCCTCTAAAATATCCTTTATTGGGGGATGTTTGGGTGGTGTTTTTAAAGGAAGATGAACTATCTGTGCTGATGTTCCTGGAGGCTCCTCTGTAAAAGGAGCGACGAAAGGAGCCACGCGGTTGCGGAGACTGCAACGCTCCCATTGACTTGGCAGTTTCTGTATCTTTTTTCATCTTTTCAAGAGCAGTGTCCACAGCCGGTCCAAAAAGTTGGTTATGATTGAACGGCTGATTTAGAATAGTGGTTTGGACCTCCTGCTTGAAGCCTGAAATGCGCAGCCATGCATGTCTTCTGAGCAGTACGCTAGTATTTACAGACCTAGCGGCAGTGTCAGCTGCATCAAGGGCACACTTAATTGACGCGTTGGTGATTAGTTTTCCCTCTTGAATTAGGTCATTTGCTTGAGTTTTATACTGGTCAGGCAAGTGTTGTAAAAGGGTTTCTAACTGGTCATAGTGGGCCCTATCATATCTGGCCAGCAGTGCTTGAGTGTTGGCTATGCGCCAGTGATTGGCGGCCTGCGCAGCTACTCTTTTGCCAGATGAGTCTAGTAATTTTGATTCTTTATCAGGGGGCGGTGCGTCCCCTGAGGTTTGTGAATTAGCTCGTTTTCTAGCATTGGAGACTACTAACGAGTCTAGAGGCAGCTGGCCTTTAATGTACGCAGGATCGTCGGGGGCAGGCCTATATTTTTTATCGATCCTGGGGTTAAGAATCCTGGCGCATACAGGATCTTTAAATATGTCAGGAGCATGCTTAATAACCCCTTTAATCATTGGCAATATTTGTACAGTTTTTTGGGACTGTTCAAATGTGTCTAACAGGAAATCCTCCTCTGGTGCGTTTGTGTGCATGTGTACCCCATGAAATACAGCAGCCCTATTGATGAGTTGCCCAAACCCAATATTATCATCCGGAGGAGAGGGTTTTGTTGGGTATGGTAGAGGGCTTGGGAGGTCTGGGGGATCTATTTGATCATTGTAATCCCAATCATCTTGTGGTGGGTCATCTGGATCAGTGAATGGGTCATCAGGGTCACCACCGTCCCCTATGTCATCTTGATAATCATGTGTAGGTGGTGTATGTGGTGGAGATGTTACATGCTGAGGCGGTGTAACAGGTTTGTGGAGAGGAGGGGTGTTAGATGGAAGGACAGGGGAAGAAGGAGGCATAGGTGAAGTGGCACAGTCCTTTTCCACAGGTACTGGCTTGTGGCGTGGTACAGCTGTGAGATGTCCTGTTTTAGGGTTGATGTGGATCTTTGTTTGCTTAGGATCAACAGGATCCGGATGAAAAAGCTCCTCTTCCTGGATAACTGGTTTCGGCGCCGATTTTTTCGGTTCCGAGCGGGGTGGTGGCTGAGTTTTATGCTCTTTGGCCTTAGGAGGCGTGGAGGAATCCTTAGGCTTGGTTGTCGGCTCCGAAGGCTTTGGCTTAGGGGCTGTGGTGTGATGTTTAGGTTTCGACGCCGGCTTATCCCCATGCTTCGATGTGTTCGAGGCGAGGTGGGTTTAGAGGTGGAAGGAATCGGTGTCGATTTCGGAGCCGAGTGTTCTTTTGGCTTCGGCGCCAAAGGGACTAGCACATGCGGTTTGCTCGGTGCCGAGGTACCGGAAGGCTTGAATTTTTTCTTCGGAGCCGGGCTCGAAGGTGGGGCTTCTGAAGTGTGTTTTTGGTCGCGACTGGGGCCGACGGGCGAAGTCTTGACCGGTGCCTTGTGCTTTGCTGGGGGGGTAGGGGCAGTAGTACTCACTCGTTGCCCAGGAGTGATGGGGTCGTCTGAGTCTTCTGCCTCTCACACGATTTGGAGATCCTCGGAATCTTCTTCAGGGACATCTGGGCCTTCGTCGAAGATGTCCACCGGTTCCGGAGCGGATCTCTGCGCCATGACGTGCCTTCGAGCTCGACAATCTCGAATAGTTTTCTTCGATCGAAAGGAGGCGCAGGCTGGACAGCTGGACTCGTTGTGGTCGGGCGAAAGGCACAGGTTACAGACCTCGTGATGGTCACTGTGTGGGAATTTTGCTCCACACTGGGGGCATTTTCTGAAGGGCGTCCTTTCCATGAGCCGTAGGCCTCACGGCGTCGATGGGCCCAGCGGCCCGCGTCGACAGCTGGAAAAGGAATCGATGAAAGGCGCGTCGAGATTTCGATGTCGATAGGAAAGTTTGTTGGAAGTTTTGCGCGTTGAAAAGTTTCAAAACTAAAGTTTCGAACCGGTGTGCAAAAATTGCATCCGAACCCAATGGCGGAAAAAAACAATCTGAGGATAGAGTCGATGCCCATGCGCACTATCGTCCAAGGGAGGAGTCACCTATCTCCTGACTACAAAGACTTCTTCTAAGACAACAACAAAGTGCAAGCATCCGAGCCCAACACCAGATGGCGATCTAATGCTCAGTGTGAGCTCTGCAGCTCATATGCCTGGAGCACAAGTTACTAACTTGTGTAACGATATATCTGTAAGAGACAGTAGTTAGTGACAGATTCCTTACCTTAGAATATCCCCAGGCGTCAGGCTGGATCCGGAAAGTTTTTTGCATAGCAGTACCCTTGCGCGTCGGTAGGCGGCGTCGTGCGGCTCCGCGTCCGTCGTCGTCATCGTGATCGCCGGGATGACGTCGCGGGCAGTACTTAGACGCCGCCCCTCCGCGCTGACGTCAGTTCTGTACACGACTTTCCGCGCCAGGAACGCAGAGCCATGCAAGAAGCTGACCTAGGTGTCTGAAAAATACTAGGGCCGTGAAAGGGATGTCCTTAACCCTAGAAATCAGTTCGCAGAACGGGGAGGATGGGTGGGGCGGTAAGGAATCTGTCACTAACTACTGTCTCTTACAGATATATCGTTACACAAGTTAGTAACTTGTGCATCTGAAAGAGACACGTTAGTGACAGATTCCTTACCTTAGAATAGATACCCCAGCAATACCAACCCCGGTGGTGGGTCTGCGAACAAAGATCAGACAAGGAAGTCCTGGAGGACAGAACGGCCAAAGAAGCCGTCCCTCCGGACCCGACTGTCAAGGCAGTAATGCTTTGTAAACGTGTGCAGCGAGGCCCACGTAGCTGCCTGACAGATAACCGGCAGCGGAACACCGCGGCCCAAAGCCGTGGTAGCAGCCGTTGCCATGGTGGAATGGGCACGCAGCCCAACAGGAGGCTCCTTCTTAGCCAAAGAATAGCAGGCCTTGATGCACAAGGTAACCCAGCGGGAGATGGTTCGTTTGTGCACCGCCCGACCTTTTTTGGCGCCCACGTAGCTAACAAAGAGCTGGTCATCCACCCGGAAGTGTTTTGTGCGGTCGATATAGAAGGAGAGCGCACGTTTTGGGTCCAGACGGTGGAGCCTCTTCCTCTCTGGAAGGATGCGGAGGCGGAAAGAAGGTAGGCAAAGTGATGGTCTGCCCAATGTGGAAGGCAGTAACCACCTTTGGCAAGAAGGACGGACGCGTCCTAAGAACAACCTTGTCTGGATGGACAGACAGAAAGGGAGGTTTGCATGATAGAGCCTGGAGCTCACTCACCCGCCGAGCGGAGGTGATGGCCACCAGAAAGGCTGTCTTCAGAGTTAGAAGACGAAGAGGACAGTTATGTAGAGGCTCAAAGGGAGCGCACATTAAAAAGGTAAGAACCAAGTTCAAGTCCCACTGAGGCATCACAAACGGAACAGGAGGGAAGAGGTGTGTAATGCCTTTTAAGAACCTGTTAACAACAGGGGACTTGAAAAGGGAGGGCTGATCAGGGAGCCTGAGGAAGGCCGAGATAGCACAAAGATAACCCTTGATGGTACCCAGGGCAGAACCCTGTTGGGCCAGAGAAAGAAGGAACAGAAGGACCTCAGAAAGAGGGGCAGAAAGGGGATTCACAGCCTTTGCTGTGCACCATGCCACAAATTTGTTCCACCTGCAGGCGTATACCACCTTAGTGGAGGGACGCCTGGCTGCCAGAATCACATCACAAACTTCGGGAGGCAAGTCGAAAGGAATCAACTGCCGCCGCTCAATCTCCACGCAAGCAGGTGTAGACTGGACAGGTTCGGGTGGAGGACCGTCCCCTGCTGCTGCGACAGAAGATCCTCCCGAAGAGGCAGACGGATCGGGGGATCTACGCTCATACTGAGTAGCTCGGGATACCAAACTCTTCGAGCCCAGTCCGGAGCCACAAGGATGACTTGGGCCCGGTCGTGCCGAATCTTCTTCAACACTCTGGGTAGAAGTGGTATAGGCGGAAAGGCGTACAACAGACCGCAACTCCACTCGCGACGAAAGCGTCGTCGAGCGAGTGCCGCCTTGGAAATTCCAACGCGCAGAACTGATGACATTGCGCGTTCTCTTCGGTGGCGAATAGATCTAACCAAGGCTCTCCCCATTGATGAAAGAGTCCTTGCGCCACTTCCGAGTGAAGACGCCATTCGTGATCCATCATGCACCTGCGGCTGAGTTCGTCCGCCCTGGCGTTCAGGGAACCTGCCAGGTGTTGAACCATCAGGAACATGCCCTGATGTTCCAGCCAAGTCCAGAGGCGCAGAGCCTCCTGACAGAGGGTCCACGACCCCACCCCGCCCTGTTTGTTGCAGTACCACATGGCGGTGGTGTTGTCTGTGAACACCTGCACTACCTTCCCTTTGACAGAGGGAAGGAATGCCTTGAGTGCAAGTCGGATCGCCCGGAGCTCCAGAAGGTTGATATGGAGCCGGGACTCCGCCGGAGACCAGAGGCCTCTGATCTCCGCCTCTCCCATGGGACCGCCCCATCCCAGAAGGGACGCGTCCGTCACAACTGTGTGCTCTGGCTGGGGAAGGGAGAGGGCTCTGCCCATGACCCATTGCCGGTTCGAGAGCCACCACTGCAACTGTTTTGCAGTCCCCACCGAGATCTGGACGTGATCGGACAGGTTGCCCTGGTGCTGCGCCCACTGGAACTTCAGGTCCCACTGCAGAGCCCGCATATGCCATCTGGCATGATCGACCAGCAGGAGGCCATGAGGCCCAGCAGCCTCAGGGTCATCCGTACCGAAACCCAGGATAAAGGCTGAAAGATTGGAATCATAGCCTGAATATCCCGGACTCGCCGTTCGGGAGGATAGGCCCGAAACTGTGTCGTGTCCAGAACTGCTCCGATGAAAAGGAGCTGTGGAGAAGGAACCCGATGCGACTTCGGCACATTGATGGAGAACCCCAGCGAGTGCAGGAGTTCGGCCGTAGTCTGGAGGTGGGAGACGACTGCCTGGGACGAGCCCGCCTTCAGCAGCCAGTCGTCGAGGTAGGGGAAGACTGAAACCCCTGCCCGGCGCAGATGAGCTGCGACCACCGCCATCACTTTCGTGAACACCCGAGGGGCACTGGTAAGGCCAAAGGGGAGCACGGTGAACTGAAAGTGCTCGAGGCCTTCCGTAAACCGTAGGTAACGCCGGTGGGCCGGCAGGACGGGGATTTGGAAATAAGCGTCCTGCAAGTCCAAAGCTACCAGCCAGTCTCCAGGGTCGAGGGCAGTCAAGACCTGAGCTAGGGTGAGCATCTTGAACTTCTCCTTCCGGAGGAAGCGATTGACGTTCCGGAGGTCCAAGATAGGACGCATGTCCCCCTTGTCCTTTTTGGGCACCAGAAAGTAGTGGGAGTAGCAACCACGCCCTACTTCTGGGGTCGGAACATGCTCGATGGCCCTCTTGGCCAAGAGGGCCGTGACTTCCTTCTGTAGAAGCACCAAGTGATCCCCTGACATGCGGTGGAATTGAGGTGGCATGGCTGGGGGGGTGGTCTCGAAGGGGAGGGAGTAGCCCCTTCGGACAATGTCCAAGACCCACCTGTCCGAGGTGATGGGACGCCAGTGGTGAAGGTGATGGCGGACCCTGCCCCCGACTGGCGTGCTGTGCACCTGAAAGGAGGGACTAGGAGGGCTTGGAGGCCGCGGACGGGTTGGAGGTGGTGGCCTGACCCACACGCTGGTTGCCCGAACCGCCACGGCGGTATCCACGTCCTCGGCCACGCGAAGGCGCTTGCTGCGCGGGCCGTTGGCCGGGCTGTTGACGTGACTGGGCGCCCCTTCCGTGGCCACGAAAGGGGCGAAAAGCAGACGTGAGCGGAGGGCGCACAACAGCAAGGCCCAGGGACTTGGCAGTAGCCCGCGAGTCCTTGAAACGCTCCAGCGCATGGTCTGCCTTCGAACCAAAGAGACCGACTCCATCAAAGGGCATGTCCATGAGTGTATTCTGGACATCCCCTGAAAAACCAGTGGTCCTCAGCCAGGCGTGGCGACGCAGCGCCACCGTCGTTGCAAGCGATCTGCCCAGCGAGTCGGCGGTATCAAGGCCACAGCGTATGGTGTATTTAGCCGCATCACGCCCTTCCGCAATGGCGCGGGTAAGCAGTGTCTGGACCTCCTCAGAACACTGCGGCAAAACAGTCGCCACCGAATCCCACAGGGAGTGGGTATATCGGCCCAAGAGGCAAGCGGCGTTAACGGACCGCAAGCCAGCACTGGAGGAAGAGAAAGCCTTCTTCCCAAAGTGATCCAGGCGCTTGGATTCCCTATCCGGAGGGGCGGTAGGGAAGGCGGTTTGGGAGGCAGAGGCTTGGACAACCAAGCTCTCAGGGGTGGGGTGTTGGGAGAGAAACAGGGGGTCGCCCGGAGCAGGGCGATGGCGTCGGGCCACGTTCCTATCCACAGGAGCCCCTGTGGTGGGCTTTGACCAGGCACCCAAAAGAACGTCAGTGAGTGCACCATTGAACGGCAGCACAGTCTCCGAAGAGGAGGCCGCCGGCTGAAGCACTTCAGTCAGGAGGTTAGTCCTGACGGCCACTGTAGGCAACTGGAGATTCAAGGCTCCAGCAGCTCTACGCAACACCGTTGCAAAATTAGCCCCCTCCTCCGTAGCCACGGGAGGAGACAGCATGCCAGAGTCAGGGGAGGTGTCCAGACCACTGGCATCCCCAAGTTCCTCAACCCAGTCCGGGTCAAACTCGCACTGTTGTGTGAGAGGGTCCTCAGACCCCTCCCAGCTCTCCTGGTCCTCCTCAGGTTCATAATATGGAGGAGGAGGGACATTAGGGACCCAAGGTCTCAGCGGCGCCGGAACCGGCATCGGGCGACGCCGGTCCGGCTCCATGTCCGGAGCCGGAGAGAACCGGGGAATGACGCCGTCCGGAGCCCCGGACGGCGTCAGGAACGGCACCGGGGACATCGGCGTCGGCGGAGGCGTGGTTAGGTCAACCGGCGTCGATGGGGGTTGCGGCACCACCGGAGCCGGGATCGAGGCCGGGGTCGGAGCCGAGGCCGGGATGAAGGCCGGTGGGACAGGCGACGCCGGGACCGGAGTCGACGGCGACGCCGGAGCAACCCCATCAGGGCCCGCGGGGCCCGAAGGCGCACCGGAGGGACCTTGAGGCCCGAAGAGGCGGGCCATGGCCGACAGGAACTCCTGTATTTGGGCCTGAGTCGCCCCCGAACCCGGGAAGGACGGGTAATGCGGGGGTAACTCGACAGGCACGTCCGGGGCCGCGGGGACGGTGCCGACAGGGACCTCAGCAGAGTCGCGAGACCGGCGAGGCGAAGTCTTAGAGCGATGATGCCGCTTAGACTTCTTGTGCTTCGACTTACCGGAGGAGCGCGAAGACTTGGATTCCGACGAACGGCGGGGACTCCGCGTCCGGCCCCTCGACCTCTCCCGGGACCGGGGCTTGGTGCGGCGCGGAGCCGACTGCCGGACCTCGAGGAGCTTTCGAGACCGCTCTCGCAAAGCCTTCGGATTAAGTTTCCGGCAGTCAGGGCACGACTTCGTGTCGTGGTCTCGACCGAGACAGAAGAGACACTCGAGATGCGGGTCCGTGATCGACATCATGCAACCACATTCCTCGCAGGGCTTAAAGCCAGGCATCCCTACGACACCTTAGGAGTCGTGAAGACTCGTTGAAGAAACAGTGAAAAAATTCACCAAAAAGATAGTCAAAAAGTGACTAGGGCACTGCTCTTCCCGGATCTGCGCTTACTGGCACGGAAAAAGAAGAACTGACGTCAGCGCGCAGGGGCGGCGTCTAAGTACTGCCCGCGACGTCATCCCGGCGATCACGACGCCGAACGCGGAGCCGCACGACGCCGCGCAAGGGTACTGCTACGCAAAAAACTTTCCGGATCCAGCCTGACGCCTGGGGATATTCTAAAGTAAGGAATCTGTCACTAACGTGTCTCTTTCAGATACATATGTTTACGAATTGAGACAGTTTTCAACTTTCAAGAGCACGCTCTATAAGTGTTTTGCAAGTTATGGAAGACTGTATGGATATGAGCTTGCTGCAGGCAATGGTTCTTTTAATATCAGGGAAATCAATAGTAAAAACCGGCCTACCACACCATAAAACAGGCCCAAAAACAGCCTACAGATTGGCTTAAACACTGACCAGTCAGGCCAGCCCATAGGGCGCTTCCTGATTGCCCTATCGGCCAGTCTAAACCTAGTTGCTCTTGTAAATGCAGGTACTTCTATGTCCATTTTATTGCTTGTGTAGCCATATATTATTATGTTCAAACCTCTAAGCAGGCTGTGCAAGCAAATTGGTAATGTAATTAATAGCGGTGTGCCAGCTGTATGCTTGTTTGTAATGCTGATAGCGTATTATACAGCGATAGAAATATCAATTTAATGGTCATTTGTTTGCACATTACACCGGTTCTGAGAGCTGCTGTTTGTCTGTTTAACAATAAATAATATACTAAGTCCCAGATTCTCAAAGGTTTAGCGTTGGGTTAGTGTTACTTTTTCAATGCTAACCCGACACTAAGCCCGTTTTGGGATTTACAAACCAAAGCAAATAAATATTTGCATTGGTTTGTATGGAAAAGTAACAAAGCAGTGCGAAATGCTGCTTTGGATTACTTTGCGTTAAAGGGGTATTACATGGGTGGTACACAGGCGTTCCCATGCCACCACCCATGCTATTTGACACTAAATCCTATTCACTAACATTAGTGGAAATGGTTAAGTGCCAAAAATTAACGAAGCTGAAAAGCAGACGTTAAACAGAGAAATGTTTACATTTCTCCATGCTTTTCCAAATTTGCATGCGTGCTGCACTGTGCAGCACACATACAAAGTAGGAAAAGCTTTTATGGTTTAAATCTTTTATTAGACAATGCAAAGGACTGGTTCGCTTCATTCAGGCCACACAGGGCGTGCGATATCAGCTAGGTGATGCATTGTTTTATCAAAACAACAAATGACAAATACCCCCCCCCCCCAAAAAGTGAAAGACAAAGCTGGAAAAGGAAAAAAGATAAAGAAAGGCTACCCCCCACTCTTCCCAGTCCTATCCTTCCATCAGTGCTGTACCCGGCATAGTGTCTTTACCAGATAGGCGCCAGCTCACTTGGCAGGGGCCGGTTCCGAGAGGCGTAGCAGGCGTAAGTAGCGTGGGCAGGTCAACTCCCGGAATTCATGTGTAAGTAATGCCAGAAATGGCTGCCAAAGGTCATTGAAGGAGGAGCCCTTCCCGGTATGGGTGAGTGAGATCTTCTCCATACCTAAAATATGCCACAATCGGTGGTACCACCCAATATGTGTGGGGAGGCGTGGGGTCCTCCAGTGAATGAGGATGTTTTGGACTGCCGAGCCCAGAGCCATAGCTATCTGCTTCCCTCTCCTGGATTTCAAGGGATAAGTGAGTGGATTGGGTACCCCCAATAGGATGTATGCAGGGAGTCTAGGGATCTCAGTGTCCAAATGTTTATCAACCTCATCTAATACGCGAGTCCAGTAGCTCTGGAGGTGTTCGCAGTCCCAAAGGAGATGGACCAACGTACCCCTCTGCCCACACCCCCTCCAACAGTCGGGTGTCTGCGTCGGATCTGCTTGGTGAAGTCTTTCGGGGGTATAGTACCAGTAGCACACCAGTTTTTTGAGGGTTTCTGTGAGGCCCACGTGTGTTGCAGCATGGCGCGCCCTGTAACATGCGCCCTCCCACTCCTTCGTGCTGAGCCTACGGCCCAGGTCCCGTTCCCAACGTGCCCGACCTGCATGATGAGTGTGAGTATAGCGGGAGAGAAGCATCTTCTACAAATCGGAAATTAGCTTTTTATCTGACGTACGTGTGATCAGCCACCTCTCAAAGGTAGTGAGAGGCCTGGTCGCCTGCGCGCGATTGCTGGGCTGCATGGCCCACTGTCGTATCTGCAGATAATGCATGCGTTCGGTTTCTGGAAGGCCGCAAGAAAGGGAGGATGGCGCCTTTAGTAAACAGTAAGCCTAAGGCCTGGCAACCCGCCTCTCTCCACCGCTGGAAAGGCTGCGATCCCACCCCGGGGCGGAAGTCAGGGTTGTCGAATAGAGGTGTGAGCGGGGAGGAGAAAGTGGTTAGCCCATGTCTCGTGTTGGTATGATCCCATGAGGTGAGGAGGGTGTGCGTTACCTGTGAGGCATACAGGTTAGGGGGCCGATGTGGTTTGGGAATGAAGGGAACCTTCATGAGAGACGTGCCCGCAACTGCACGGTCCTGAAAAAGCCAATGTTTCTCGGACTTGGTCCGACTCCACTCGACTAAGTATCGTAGTTGCATCGCTTTGAAGTAGAGGGTGAGATCCAGAATCCCCAGACCCCCTCGTGAGGCGGGAGGAAACTAACAAGTCGTTTCATTCTTGGTTTACGTCCCTGCCAGATGAAGTGTGAAAGCTCAGGTTGCATCTTCTGCAGCCATCCAGATGGGGGCAGCAATGGGAGCATCTGGAAAATATATAAAATTTTGGGGAGAATGGTCATTTTGATCGCGGCGACCCGTCCGAGCCACGAGATCTGGTGGTGCTTCCAACGTCTCAGTTCAGTGCGAATGTGTGTCTGGAGCTGAGAGTAGTTGGCTGACCTCATGGCTTGTAAATTCTGAGCCAATTGGATACCCATATAAGGGACGGTGGTATCGGACCATTGTAAGGCATGTCGGGCCTGCAGTGCCTCCTGCTCCTGCGGAGGCATGGAGAGATTCAGTGCTATAGACTTCGTCAGATTGACCTTGAAACCGGATGCCCTCCCAAAGGTGTCTAGCTCCTCCAGAAAGGCCGTCAGTGACTCCCCCGGTTGAGCCAGGGTGACCAGCACGTCGTCGGCATACAAGCTGATGGTATGCGTGTCCCCCCCTATGCGAATGCCCGTGATCCGAGGGTGATGCCGGACC
Organism: Calotriton arnoldi; assembly: GCA_963921515.1. Lineage (NCBI taxonomy): Eukaryota > Metazoa > Chordata > Amphibia > Caudata > Salamandridae > Calotriton > Calotriton arnoldi. The sequence continues at coordinate 1,172,180 of CAWUFW010003752.1, read as the reverse complement.
CGTTGTGCTAATGGTTCCATGTAGAGGGCGAACAGCAGAGGCGACAATGGGCACCCCTGCCGTGTGCCCCTGTTAATAGGGAGTGGGGTGGATGTGTACCCGTTAATCCGTACAGTGGCTGTGGGTGACCGGTAGCAATTGAAGATGTGGGTCCGCATCTTGTCCTCCAGGCCAACTCGGATCAGGGTCTGCTCCAAATAAGGCCAGTGGACTCGGTCGAAGGCCTTCTCCGCATCTATAGTGAGAAGCATGTAATCTCCTGGGATTCGGGAGGCCTGTTCTATGAGATGCGTGACACGCTTCGTGTTATCACTCGTTTGTCGCTGCGGGATAAAACCGGCTTGGTCCGGGTCCACAAGACCCGGCATATATGGTGCCAACCGGGAAGCCAAAATTCCGGTATAGAGCTTTAAATCAATGTTGAGAAGCGAGATAGGTCTATATGACCCGCATTCTGCCTTGTCCTTCCCGGCTTTCAGGATGACAGCAATCGCCGCTTCCAACATGGGGGGAGGAACCGCCCCTGGTTCTGCAAAGGAATTAAACAGTTGTGTAAGCAGGGGAGCGAGTGTGGAGCAGAACGGCTTATAAAATGCCGCAGTATAGCCGTCGGGGCCGGGCGATTTGCCCAGTTTTAGCCGGGTAATAGCCGCTATCACTTCCTCTATTCTAATTTCCCTTTCTATGTGTGCCGCCTGTTCCGGCGTTAAGGTGGGAAGATGGGCCCGATCTAGATATCCCTCAATGTCTGGATTCCCCAGCGCCTGTGCATCATAGAGGTGGGCATAGAAGTCGCGGAAGGCCTCAGCGATAGCCGCGTCGTCAGTCATTCAGGAGGCTGCCTGGTTCTTGATCTCTTGGACTCCCCCTCGGTGTCTGGCTTCCCGTAGTCTGTGTGCGAGTAACCGCCCACATTTATCTCCTCCGGTGTAAAAGGTGTATCGCAGCCGCATTGCAGCATATTCCGCCTTTTCCCGGTCAATGGCGGCCAGCTGTGACCGAGCCGCAGTCAATTGCCGCCATATTCGAGGGGCGCCGGTACGCTGGTGCATCTGCTCTAGCTCCTTCACTCTTTGTGTCAATTCTTCCCGTTTTACTTTGCGGTCCGCATTGTCTGCGGAGGAGATAGCAATGACCTCCCCCCGGATGACAGCCTTAAGTGCTGCCCAGCGTGTGGAGAGAGCAGTGTCCGGGTTATCGTTGTGCGAGAGATAGTCCTCTAGGGCCCTCTGTATCTGTGCTACCGTGTCCGGTCTGTGTAATAGAGTATCTCGAAAGCGCCAGTGTGTGGTAGGCCGCTGCAATTGAGGGAGAGCTAACGTGATTTCCACCGGGGTGTGATCCGAGAGAGCAGCCATCAGAATATCAGCTGAGAGCGTAATGTTGCAAATTGCCTTGGATCCTAGCATGTAATCTAATCGTGCGTATGTTTTATGCGCATTAGAATAATATGTGAAGGCACGTGTTTGAGGGTGATGGTGTCGCCATAAGTCCGTGAGCCCTAGGTCATTCAGTCTAGCGAGTCCTGCGTGTGAAAGGGCGCCCACCTGAGTGGTGCGTTGTGCTGAACGGTCTAGGTCGCTGTCAAGCACCAGGTTGAGGTCTCCCCCTATGAGAATATGCCGTTCTTGAGTCGCTGTGGCCTCCGTGAGGGCATTGTGTAAAAATTGTTCCTGGCCGTCATTGGGAGCGTAAATAGACCCCACTATCAGATCGTGACCCCCCACAGCAAAGTGGTATGTGAGAAGTCGGCCCTTAATCTCAGTCCCCTTCTGCACTACCCTTCCTTGGAAAGTCCTAGACACCAATATAGCTACCCCAGCGGTCTTGGTGGTTAGTGAGGAAAAAAATTGTATCGGGAAGGCGCAGGATCTAAGCCTATGGCAGTCCTTATTAAGTAGGTGAGTCTCCTGTAAAGGCAAATATCTGCCCTTGAGCTCTCGAGGTATGAGAGGAGTGACCTTCGTTTAATGGGATTATTGAGCCCCCTCACATTAAGTGTGAGGACCCGACACCACCCTGCGGCCAGTAGAGTGTTGAATACTTTCTTAGACGACGGGGACATGTTCGACATTTGGCGCCTACATAATCCACTGACTAAAGAGGGCACATGCTTCTCCGAACATCATCGCGCCTGGTCCCGGTTAGACTATTGGTTAATGTCTAGGGACATGGCTAGCTGGGTGGTAGGAGTCAGGCACTTATCGAGGACCATTTCGGACCATTCGCCATGTCTGTTGACACTGTCTCTCCCTAACACCACACGGGGGCAATTCTCCTGGAGGCTGCCCCAACATGCACTTTTAGACGAGACATTCAAGGAGGAAATACGAGCTGATATAATAGACTACTTTACGCTCCATACGGGGTCCGTCGACACTGAGGCCTCGCTATGGGAAGCGTTTAAGGTGGTCATTAGGGGACAGTGCATATCCAGGCAGGCGGGCGTGCTCAAGGCTATTAGAAACACCCTATCCACGTTAGAGGCACAAATTAAAGCGCTGGAAACGAGAATACATATTGGCGGCGAATCAGCTCTTCTGGCTGAACTGAAGGTTAAACTGTTAGAATACGAAGAGGAGGCACAGAGGGAAGTGAGATTTCTGGGGAAATACGCGGAAGCACGTAGGTATGGAGAGGGGGACAGACCTGGGCGCACTCTCGCCGGCATGCTCCGCACCCCGCGTTCTATGGCCTATGTACCTGAACTTGTGGGTAAAGAAGGACAAATGATTAGGGGGCCCTTGGCTATTCTGAAGGAGTTCTCCTCTTTTTACGCCCATTTATATACAGCCACACAAACTGACTGTCCGGAAGGTATGCAGGAGTTTTTAGATTCCCTGGCTCTGGTTTGGTTTAATGATCGACAGAGAATATATGCATTTACCATTCACGGTTGAAGATGTCACTGATGTTATTAATGGCCTGCCCCTAGATAAGGCCCCCGGGTCAGATGATTTGACGACCGCCTTTTATAAAACGTACGTGGAGGAACTGGCCCCCAAACTCTTAGCGGTGTAGGGGGAAGCGCATGACACAGGTATACTGCCAGGGTCTATGCGCAAAGCAATCATTGTCACCTTGCTAAAGCCGGGAAAACTGGAAACCGACTTAGATTCTTATAGGCCTTTATCGCTAATCAATGTCGACGTTAAGATTTTGGCAAAATTGATAGCGAATTGACTGCAACCTATGCTCCCTATTATAGCTTTACCAGATCAATCGGGATTCATACCCGGGAGGGCAACCTCGCACAACCTTAGAACGGTTTTCTCTGCTCTACATTATTTACACCCCGATGTACAGGCGGCAGCGGTTTTTCTGGATGCGACAAAAGCCTTCGATTCGCTTGAATGGCCTTATTTATTCAAGATTCTTGAACGGATGGGTTTCGGCCCCATGTTTCTTAAATGGATCAAATTGCTATACACTGTACCAATGGCTAGAGTGCGGGTGAATAATATTGTTTCTGACCCAATCCGGATAACGCGTGGCACGAGGCAGGGTTGCCCGCTGTCGCCCCTGTTATTCGTCATCGCAATGGAGCCGTTAGCAGCACGCATTAGGCAACACCACACAGACAAGGGTATAGGGTTCAGCGCGCGCAGTTTATTGATTTCGCTCTATGCGGACGATATTACATTGTATATTCTTAACCCTGAGCGCCATCTCGACATAGTGTTGAGAGAATTCATCAGATTCGGTGGGCTTTCTGGGGTAACCATTAATTGGGCTAAATCTGTGATCTTTCCCCTAACCGATAACACCAGGGCAGTGACCTCGGAATTCCCGTTAAAATGGGAACAAGAAAAAGTGAAGTATTTGGGTATCTGGATCAGTCGAGACCTACAAGAAATTTGGAACTTGAATTACGGCAGGACCATTGTCTGGTTGGAGGAAAAGGTAAATCTATGGGCTAAACTCCCACTATCACTTGCAGGTAAAATCGCATTGGTCAAAATGATCATTTTGCCTAAATTTCTATATCTCTTCGTGAACTTACCAATCATACTCACCCAATCCTTCTTCAAAACATTGCGATCTCTATTGATATCTTTGGTTTGGGCGGGAGGCCAGGCTCGGGTATCATGGGAACTTTTGTCGCTACCGACTAAACAGGGTGGTTTGGGCGCACCGGACATGAAACTATACGCACTATGTGCGCAGGCGCAATTTCTGCATTATTGGGTGCATCCGACGCCATTCCAACCTCACGTGGCAGTGGAGGCGGACGCGGTGGCGCCTGTTCCTCTTCGGGTGGCGATATATTAGTCCTATAAGCGTCCCAAAGAAGACATTGATACCCCGGAAACCCTAAGGTGGGCTTGGGATGGACTGCGGAGAAGGGCGGGCGCTCGGATATTGTATGCTCCCTCTATTCCCCTGGCATAAAATCCTATGTTACCCAACATTAAGGATGAAATAAACAATAAAGTGGCACAAAAGATGTCTCTCCATACATTTGCGGATCTGTACCCTGAGGGGACGTTTAGAGGCCCTCCAGTAGCAGAGGAAGGACAAACAGTGCACTTCGGTGAGTTATTTCTGTATCACAAACTACGGGCATTAGTGACTTCCCCTCCCAGCCAACCCCACTGAATGCTCTGGAAAATCTTCTGCGGGCACCATCTTCTCGCAAGCTCATAACCAGACTGTACACGAATATGCAAACTGACGCCCCTGTGGCTACTTCTAATGCTCGACACAAATGGACTGACGAGATATCACCCCCCCTGACTGACGACCAGTGGTCATATTGTTGTGCCCAAATGACCGAATTGTCACCCAATTATAAACTTAGGCTAATTCACTTCAAATGTCTGCATCGCTATTACAGAACGCCCATTAGTCTACATAGAATGGGACTCAGGGAGGACGACCGTTGCTGGCGCTGCGGGGCTGCTGTTGCCTCTTTCCTACATATGGCATGGGACTGTCCGGCCATCACTGAATATTGGTTTGCAATATTTGTAGCTATAAACCAGATTTTGGGGCTGTCACTGTCCCCATCCCCACTACTGGGTTTACTGGGATATGTGAGGGACACACACGTTAAAAAACGCAAACTACATGCACTACTGCTGCTCTTTGCTAAGCGTCAAATAGCCTTGCAATGGGGTAGGAGGAGAAAACCCACTATCAAAAACTGGATTAGAGAGGTCACATATGGACAGACGCAACTGGCTACATTCTGGGAACTGATGCCACCCACCTCTAGACCTAAGGAAATTTGGGAGCCGTTTATTGATTGGGTCCGGGAGCAGTCAAGTGGTCCTGTTGAGGAAGTTAACACTGGGAATGATACTGGACCGATATGACGCTAAAATGACTGCAGGTTTAAATGGGAAACGACACTGTTATATTGTCTGGAATTTAGTATGCACCATGGGATAGTCATTATATTTCACTGTCAGTTCACTCGTTGCTATGGCTTTATGTCTACCTGTCAACGAACACATCTTTCTCTAAAGTGGTGGATACCGCTGTATTGGTGATGTCGATGTTTCACGCAATTGTACAGTCTCATGTAATTTTGTTCATATGGCAAATACACTGAATTTTTTGTTGTTGTTTTCCAGATTTGCAACTGTACCAAATTAAAAAACCAATAAAAAAAATTTTTTAAAAAAGTTTTCAAAAAAAGTGTGAGGACCCGAACAGAGGGCGGTGGCATCTAATACCAAGTGGCGGACCTATCGCTAGACATGTGACCCCCCTGGGTCAGCCTTAGTGAGGGGCCCAGTGGAGGGGCCCTAGGCACCTGTGCCAGGTGAGGTGAATAAGAGCACTTCGTGGACCTGACCCCCAAGACAGACAGAAGAATACGAAAGAAAGGGAAAAACAGACCAAAGACCCCCATAAGAACAAAGAGAACAAGGCGCAATAAACGCCAACAATGAAAAACATAAAAATGGAAAATAGTCCGACATCCAGAGATGTACAGCAGGTCAGTCTTTGGGGTTGTCGTGTGGCCTCTGGGGAGCAGCAGCTTCCCCATTCCGTCCCGCCGAAGGCCTTAGAAAGGATACGCCTTATGGGGCGAGCTCAGTCAGGCATTCGAAGACTTGGCAAGAGCCGTCGGTAAAGCGTCGAGGGCAGCTTGTTGCTCTTTTTTGATCTGTAAGGGGTCCGGTCTCTGCGCTCGGCGACGACGGCGCTGTTTCCTCCATCCGGGACGACCATCGTTGGACCCACGGTCCGAGTGTACCCCGTCGTCAGGGTCCTCTGGGATAGGAATCCCCAGCAGTTTGCTAGCTTCGGTAACAGAGCGGAGCTGGTACAACGTGCCTTCATGGCGGAAGATAAGGCAAAACGGGTGGCCCCAGGAATAAGAGATGTTACGGAGCCGGAGCGCTTCTGTAATAGGTCTAAATGTTTTGCGCTTCTGGAGCGTGATGGCAGCAAGATCTTGATAGAGGACGGGTGATTGGCCTCTAAAGGTTATTGGATGGAGCGATCTGGCCTTACGCAGAATGTCTTCTTTTGTGGTAAAGTCCTGGACGCAGACCAGAATATCTGCCGGCGGCGCTGATGCCGCTCTCGGCGGACCCACCCTGTGTGCTCGGTCCAGACTGAGCGCAGAGTCCAGCGGATTGCCCAGTATGTGGTTAAAAAGCTCCCGTACGTAGAGAAAGATGTCGCCTGCCTCTTCAGAAGCCTTCACTCCCCGGATTCTGATGTTGTGGCGTCAGGAGCGATTCTCCAGGTCCTCCAGGTGGGATTGCACATCTACTTGCTGCTCATGGATGCGGATCACCTCCTGCTGCATGGCGGACATCTCGGTGTCCCTGGCGTCGCTCCTGTCTTCAAGGGTGGCCACTCTTTCCCCGATGCTGTCCACATCTTTGCGGATGTCCTTGATCTCTGCAGTGAGATCGCGCTTCACCGTTTGCAGGTCGTCCCTCAGGCCGGCAAACAAAGATTCTAGGAACTCCCGCGTTACCGGCTCCCCCGGGGTGGATTCCATCGGCGCCGGCTCCTCCCGTCTCCCCGTGTCCACCGGTCCCCCGTCCTGCGCCCTGGCAAAAAGATCTCGTAGTGACCTCTCCCTGGTGGCCGACTTATCTTTTTGGCCCCGGGTGGACGACATACTCTTGTCTCGTCTCGTAAGTTACTGCAACGGTCGGGATCTTGGGTCAGATCGCACAGTACGCAGCTCGTCGAGGTGCTAACTTAGCCCCTTAGCCTCAGGGCCTAATCGTAGTGCGCAGATCGGGCCTTGCGCATAGTCCGGGCCTTCCCAGGTCTTCTCCGAGTCTTGCAGTGGCCAGGCGGCGGTGTCGCTACACGGCCGCCACTCGACCCGCAACCCCCTGCAGCGTGACCAGCCTCTCAATCACCAGATACAGTTGCTACGAGGTATGCCCCAGTCGGTCAGCGACCGAGACAGGGCGCCAAAGCCGGGACCGTTTAATGTCCGCCGCACATCACCGGTGTGCTCTGGGGGAAGGGAGGCCGCAGGAGGCAGCGGGTGTTCAATGCCTCTCCCCCCTCGGTCCCCGCGGGTCGGCAACGATTGACCCAGCGTCCAGAGGTGCTAGTGATTTTAGAGCCCCCGCTGTGTGGTGTCCGTGCTCAGTGGTGGGTCTCCTCGTTTCCTCCCCACACTCCCGGAATGCGTCAGGGCCGAGGGACAGTCCGCCGATTTACATGCTACAAGGCCGCAGCCCTGCTCACCTCTCTCCGCAGGCACGTCAATCCCCCCGCCTCCGGAGCAGCAGCCCCCGCCGGGACTCGAGCGGAGCAACAGCCAGGACAGAGCCCAGGGGAAACCGGGCCCAGCGCCTGCTAGGCCGCACAAATGTAATCTGGGGAGGGGCAGGCCGCAACAAGGAGCAGGCGCAGATGCCTCTCACCGCCGGGCCGCTAAGGATCGCCGCCGTAGGCTGAAGGCCGATCCGCCTCCTGGTAGCCCTCGTCCCCCACCACTGACCTCCACTGCTGGTCACGCCTCTGCCCCGGCCTCGACGCCGCCCAAGATGGCGTCCGGAGGTTGGCGGCCGCTCGCCGTCCATCGCTGGATGCAGGGGTCAGCTCTCCCGGCCCCTGCGTTGGTTTCGCGGCGCAGAGGCCGCCCGAAATCTGATGCAAAGGGCTCCCGCCCTCACGGCCTCGCTCACGCCGGTTCCGTCTCCCTGCCGCGCCCCGGCCGCAGAGGATCCGTGCACGTTCGGAGCGGGGAACCGTGCAGCAGGAGGTCCGGGAGTCGTCCGCGGGACAGCGCCAGCTTCCCCAGGTCTCAGCGCCGCAGAATGAGCCCCTCTCGGCGCGGGTTAATGCCCTGGTGAGTGCTAAGGTTCGGCGGGCGGAGGAGCGAAGACAAAGCACGTCCTAGCTCTCCGCCATCTTGGCCACGCCCAGGAAAAGCTTTTAGACATGTCTAGGCATAGTATTTTGTACATAAAGGGTATCCTTCCTGTAAAAAACCTACGCATGACTCAGGCACGCACCCTAGCGCTATGGTCCTGGCACACGGCTGCTCAAATCAGCGCCGGCACTAGGGAGAGGGGAGGAGAGCGCCATTTCTCTGTGAATATGGTGCTCTCCTGCTCTCTCCCTGTCACGCAATGCAGCGCAGCCTCTTAGGGGGCTGCTCTGCATTCCGTGACGGCTTTGAGAATCTGGCCCTAAGAATGAGTTGGAAGACATCAGATGCTCAGTGTTGCCAGCCTGTAGCACATGTGCTTGAGAAACAAACACAGTACATCATATCAGTGGGTCTGGAAAGAGTTCGTTTTTGATCTTAGCAAGACTTTTTCTCAAACTAAAAGTACAGTATCAAGCTTTACTGTGTAGCACAAGTTACTTACCTTCGGTAACGATGCACAAGTTACTAACTTGTGTAACGATATATCTGTAAGAGACAGTAGTTAGTGACAGATTCCTTACCTTAGAATATCCCCAGGCGTCAGGCTGGATCCGGAAAGTTTTTGCGTAGCAGTACCCTTGCGCGTCGGTAGGCGGCGTCGTGCGGCTCCGCGTCCGTCGTCGGCGTCGTGATCGCCGGGATGACGTCGCGGGCAGTATTAGACGCCTCCCCTGCGCGCTGACGTCAGTTCTGTACACGACTTTCCGCGCCTGGAACGCAGAGCCATGCAAGAAGCTGACATAGGTGTCTGAAAAATACTAGGGCCCTGAAAGGGATGTCCTTAACCCTAGAAATCAGTTCGCAGAACGGGAGGATGGGTGGGCGGTAGGAATCTGTCACTAACTACTGTCTCTTACAGATATATCGTTACACAAGTTAGTAACTTGTGCATCTGAAAGAGACACGTTAGTGACAGATTCCTTACCTTAGAATAGATACCCCAGCAATACCAACCCCAGTGGTGGGTATGCGAACAAAGATCAGACAAGGAAGTCCCGGAGGACAGAACAGCCAAAGAAGCCGTCCCTCCGGACCTGACTGTCAAGGCAGTAATGCTTTGTAAACGTGTGCAGCGAGGCCCACGTAGCTGCCTGACAGATATCCTGCAGCGGAACACCGCGGCCCAAAGCCGTGGTAGCAGCCGTTGCCCTGGTGGAATGGGCACGCAGCCCAACAGGAGGCTCTTTCTTAGCCAAAGAATAGCAGGCTTTGATACACAAGGTTACCCAGCGGGAGATGGTTCTCTTGTGCACCGCCCGACCTTTTTGGCGCCCACGTAGCCAACAAAGAGCTGGTCATCCACCCGGAAGTGTTGTGTGCGGTTGATATAAAAGGAAAGCGCATGTTTTGGGTCCAGACGGTGGAGCCTCTCTTCCTCTCTGGAAGGATGCGGAGGCGGAAAGAAGGTGGGCAAAGTGAAGGTCTGCCCAATGTGGAAGGCAGTAACCACCTTTGGCAAGAAGGACGGACGCGTCCTAAGAACAACCTTGTCTGGATGGACAGACAGAAAGGGAGGTTTGCATGATAGAGCCTGGAGCTCACTCACCTGCCGAGCGGAGGTGATGGCCACCAGAAAGGCTGTCTTCAGAGTCAGAAGACGAAGAGGACAGTTATGTAGAGGCTCAAAGGGAGCGCACATAAGAAAGGTAAGAACCAAGTTCAAGTCCCACTGAGGCATCACAAACGGAACAGGAGGGAAGAGGTGTGTAATGCCTTTAAGGAATCTGTTAACAACAGGGGACTTGAAAAGGGAGGGCTGATCAGGAAGCCTGAGGAAGGCCGAAATGGCACAAAGATAGCCCTTGATGGTACCCAGGGCAGAACCCTGTTGGGCCAGTGAAAGAAGGAACAGAAGAACCTCAGAAAGAGGGGCAGAGAGGGGATTCACAGCCTTTGCTGTGCACCATGCCACAAACTTGTTCCACCTGCAGGCGTATACCACCTTAGTGGAGGGACGCCTGGCTGCCAGAATCACATCACAAACTTCGGGAGGCAAGTCGAAAGGAATCAACTGCCGCCGCTCAATCTCCACGCAAGCAGGTGGAGGCTGGACAGGTTCGGGTGGAGGACCGTCCCCTGCTGCTGCGACAGAAGATCCTCCCGAAGAGGAGGGGGATCGACGCTCATACTGAGTAGCTCGGGATACCAAACTCTTCGAGCCCAGTCCGGAGCCACAAGGATGACTTGGGCCCGGTCGCGCCGAATCTTCTTCAACACTCTGGGTAGAAGTGGTATAGGCGGAAAGGCGTACAACAGACCGCAACTCCACTCGCGACGAAAAGCGTCGCCGAGCGAGTGCCGCCTTGGATATTCCAACGCGCAGAACTGATGACATTGCGCGTTCTCTTCGGTGGCGAATAGATCTAACCAAGGCTCTCCCCACTGCAGAAAGAGACCTTGCGCCACTTCCGAGTGAAGACGCCATTCGTGATCCATCATGCACCTGCGGCTGAGTTCGTCCGCCCTGGCGTTCAGGGAACCTGCCAGGTGTTGAACCATCAGGAACATGCCCTGATGTTCCAGCCATGTCCAGAGGCGCAGAGCCTCCTGACAGAGGGTCCACGACCCCACCCCGCCTTGTTTGTTGCAGTACCACATGGCGGTGGTGTTGTCTGTGAACACCTGCACTACCTTCCCTTTGACAGAGGGAAGGAATGCCTTGAGTGCAAGTCGGATCGCCCGGAGCTCCAGAAGGTTGATATGGAGCCGGGACTCCGCCGGAGACCAGAAGCCTCTGATCTCCGCCTCTCCCATGTGACCGCCCCATCCCAGAAGGGACGCGTCCGTCACAACTGTGTGCTCTGGCCCTGGGGAAGGGAGAGGGATCTGCCCATGACCCATTGCCGGTTCGAGAGCCACCACTGCAACTGTTTTGCAGCCCTCTCCGAGATCTGGACGTGATCGGACAGGTTGCCCTGGTGCTACGCCCACTGGAACTTCAGGTCCCACTGCAGAGCCCGCATATGTCATCTGGCATGATCGACCAGCAGGATGCAGGAGGCCATGAGGCCCAGCAGACTCAGGGTCATCCGTACCGAAACCCAGGATAAAGGCTGAAAGATTGGAATCATAGCCTGAATATCCCGGACTCGCCGTTCGGGAGGATAGGCCCGAAACTGCGTCGTGTCCAGAACTGCTCCGATGAAAAGGAGCTGTGGAGAAGGAATCAGATGCGACTTCGGCACATTGATGGAGAACCCCAGCGAGTGCAGGAGTTCGGCCGTAGTCTGGAGGTGGGAAACGACTGCCTGGGACGAGCCCGCCTTCAGCAGCCAGTCGTCGAGGTAGGGGAAGACTGGAACCCCTGCCCGGCGCAGATGAGCTGCGACCACCGCCATCACTTTCGTGAACATCCGAGGGGCACTAGTAAGGCCAAAGGGGAGCACGGTGAACTGAAAATGCTCGAGGCCTACCGTGAACCGTAGGTAACGCCGGTGGGCCGGCAGGACGGGGATGTGGAAATAAGCGTCCTGCAAGTCCAACGCTACCAACCAGTCTCCAGGGTCGAGGGCAGTCAAGACCTGAGCTAGGGTGAGCATCTTGAACTTCTCCTTCCGGAGGAAGCGATTGACGTTCCGGAGGTCCAAGATAGGACGCATGTCCTCCTTGTCCTTTTTGGGCACCAGAAAGTAGTGGGAGTAGCAACCACGTCCTACTTCTGGGGTCGGAACATGCTCGATGGCCCTCTTGGCCAAGAGGGCCGTGACTTCCTTCTGCAGAAGCACCAAGTGATCCCCTGACATGCGGTGGAATTGAGGTGGCATGGCTGGGGGGTGGTCTCGAAGGGGAGGGAGTAGCCCCTTCGGACAATGTCCAAGACCCACCTGTCCGAGGTGATGGGACGCCAGTGGTGAAGGTGATGGCGGACCCTGCCCCCTACTGGCGTGCTGTGCACCTGAAAGGAGGGACTAGGAGGGCTTGGAGGCCGCGGACGTGTTGGAGGTGGTGGCCTGACCCGCACGCTGGTTGCCCGAACCGCCACGGCGGTATCCACGTCCTCGGCCACGCGAAGACGCTTGCTGCGCGGGCCGGTGGCTGGGCTGCTGACGTGACTGGGCGCCCCTTCCGTGGCCACGAAAGGGGCGAAAAGCAGAGGTTAGCGGAGGGCGTACAACAGAAAGGCCCAGGGACTTGGCAGTAGCCCGTGAGTCCTTAAAACGCTCCAGCACATGGTCTGCTTTGGAACCAAAAAGACCGACTCCATCAAAGGGCATGTCCATGAGTGTATTCTGGACATCACCCGAGAAACCAGTTGTTCTCAGCCAGGCATGGCGACGCAGCGCCACCGTCGTTGCAAGCGATCTGCCCAGCGAGTCGGCAGTATCAAGGCCACAACGTATGGTGTATTTAGCCGCATCTCTTCCTTCCGCAATGGCGCGGGTAAGCAGTGTCTAGACCTCCTCAGAACACTGCGGCAAAACAGCTGCCACCGAATCCCACAGGGAGTGGGTATATAGGCCCAAAAGGCAAGCGGTGTTGACGGACCGCAAGCCAGCACTGGAGGAAGAAAAAGCCTTCTTCCCAAAGTGGTCCAGGCGTTTGGATTCCCTATCCGGAGGGGTGGTAGGGAAGGCGGGTTGGGAGGCAGAGGCTTGGACAACCAAGCTCTCGGGGGTGGGATGTTGGGAGAGAAACAAGGGGTCGCCCGGAGCAGGGCGATGGCGTCGGGCCACGTTCCTATCCACATGAGCCCCTGTGGTGGGCTTGGACCAGGCGCCCAAAAGAACGTCAGTCAGTGCATCATTAAACGGCAGCACAGTCTCCGTGGAGGAAGCTGCCGGCTGAAGCACTTCCGTCAGGAGATTAGTCCTGACAGCCACAGTAGGCAATTGGAGGTGCAAGGCTCCAGCTGCTCTACGCAACACCGTTGCGAAATTTGCTCCCTCCTCCGTAGCCACGGGAGGAGACAGCATGCCAGTGTCAGGGGAGGTGTCTAGACCACTGGCATCCCAAAGTTCCTCAGCCCAGGTCATACTCACACTGTTGTGTGAGAGGGTCTTCCGACCCCTCCCAGCTCTCCTGGTCCTCCTCTTGTTCAAAATATGGAGGAGGGACATTTGGGACCCAAGGTCTCATCGGCGCCGGAGCTGGCGTCGAGCGACGTCGGTCCGGCTCCATGTCCGGAGCCGGAGACAACCGGGGAACGACGCCGTCCGGAGCCCCGGACGGTGTCAGGAACGGCACCGGGGACATCGGCGGAGGCGTGGTTAGGTCAACCGGCGTCGATGGGGGTTGCGGTACCACCGGAGCCGGGATCGAGGCCGGAGCCGAGGCCGGGATGAAGGCTGGCGGGACAGGCGACGCCGGGACCGGAGTCGGCGGCGACGCCGGAGCAACCCCATCAGGCCCCGCGGGGCCCGAAGGCGCACCGGAGGGACCTTGAGGCCCGAAGAGGCGGGCCATGGCCGACAGGAATTCCTGTATTTCGGCCGGAGTCGCCCCCGAACCCGGAAAGGACGGGTAATGCGGGGGCGGCTCCACAGGCATGTCCGGGGCCGCGGGGACGGTGCCGACAGGGGCCTCAGCCGAGTCGCGAGACCGGCGAGGCGAAGTCTTAGAGCGATGATGCTTCTTAGACTTCTTGTGCTTCGACTTACCCGAGGAGCGCGAAGACTTGGACTCCGACGACCGGCGGGGACTCCGCGACCGGCCCCTCGACCTCTCCCGGGACCGGGGCTTGGTGCGGCGCGGAGCCGACTGCAGGACCTCGAGTAGCTTTCGAGACCGCTCTCGCAAAGCCTTCGGATGAAGTTTCCGGCAGTCAGGACACGACTTCGTGTCGTGGTCTCGGCCGAGACAATAGAGACACTCTAGATGCGGGTCTGTGATCGACATCATTCGACCACAGACGTCGCATGGCTTGAAGCCGGCCATCCCTACGACACCTTAGGAGTCGATGAAGACTTGAAAGAAACAGTGAAAAATTCACAAAAAATTTAGTCAAAAATTGACTAGGGCACTGCTCTTCCCGGATCTGCGCTTACTGGCGCGGAAAAAGAAGAACTGACGTCAGCGCGCAGGGGCGGCGTCTAAGTATTGCCCGCGACGTCATCCCGGCGATCACGACGCCGACGACGGACGCGGAGCCGCACACCGACGCGCAAAAGTACTGCTACGCAAAAACTTTCCCGGATCCAGCCTGACGCCTGGGGATATTCTAAGGTAAGGAATCTGTCACTAACGTGTCTCTTTCAGATATATCTGTAAGAAACATTAGTTAGTTATAGATTCCTTACCTTAGAATAACCCCCAGGCGTCAGATTGGATCCAGAAAGTTTTTTTGTCAGCAGTACCTCTGCATGTCGGAAGGTGCCAGTCGGTCGGCTCCGCGTCCGTCGTTGGCGTCGTGGTCGCCGGGATGACGTCGCGGTAGCTACTTAGACGCCGCTCTCGTGCGCTGTCAGTTCTGTACACGACTTTCCGCACCAGAAACGCAGAGCCATGCAAGACACTGACCACTGGTGCACAAAACTAGGGCCCTGAAAGGATATCCTTAACCCTAGAAATCAGTACGCAGAACAGGGAGGATGGGTGGGGCGGTAAGGAATCTATAACTAACTGTTTCTTACAGATGGAAAATGCTACTTACCAGTATGCATCTGTTCTTGGCATGTAGAGCTGCAGATCCACACTATGCAGATCACACACTATGCATAGATCGCCATCTGGTGTTGGGCCAGGATGTTTGCACTTTGTTGTTGTATTGGAATAAGTCTTTGGAAGTCACGAGATAGGTGACTCCTCCTTTGGACAATAGTGCGCATGGGCATCGACTTCATCTTCAGATTGTTTTTTCGCCAAGTAGGGAAATGATGGAGTTTTGTGAGAAACAGAAAGAGATGTCCATGTATGTTGTATCTAATTAAAATAATACTGGAACAGATAAAGGTAGCCGGGGAGGTGGGTGGGCGTGTGTGGATCTGCAGCTCTACATGCCAAGAACAGATGTATACTGGTAAGTTGCATTTTTAGTTCGAGGCATATGAGCTGCAGATCACACACTATGCATAGATTGCATAGCAGTACCTACCTTTAGCGGCGACCACCAGTATCTGTTGCAGTAGTCTGAAATAGTGTTTTGAGTACAGCCTGGCCCACACTAGCTTGTTGTTTTGCCTGCACATCTACACAATAGTGTTTTGTGAATGTGTGCGGTGTAGACCATGTAGCTGCTTTGCAGATGTCATCCAAGGTAATGTTCCGTAAAAATGCCATGGAAGCCCCTATTTTGCGGGTAGAGTGGGCTTTAGGGGAAATAGATAGTGTACGTTTTGCTTTGTGGTAGCAAATTTGTATACATTTGACAATCCACCTTGCAATCCCAGACTTTGATATAGGATTGCCTTTATGTGGTGGTGAGAAGGATACAAAAAGTTGTTTTGCGAAAAGGTTTTGTTCTGTCAATATAGTAAAGGAGTGCTCTTTTCACGTCTAGTGTATGAAGAGCTCTTTCTGCTACTGTTTGTGGTTGCGAGAAGAACACTGGCAACTCCACAGATTGGTTGAGATGGAAGGGAGAAATAACTTTAGGAAGGAATTTGGGATTTGTCCTGAGAACCACTTTGTTATGATGGAGTTGTAAAAATGGTTCTTGAATAGTTAGTGCCTGTAACTCACTGACTCTTCTGAGAGATGTGATGGCCACAAGGAAAGCAACTTTCCATGTAAGAAATTGGAGCTCACATTTATGTAGAGGTTCGAATGGAGGGCCCATTAATCTAGTGAGGACGATGTTTAGATTCCACACTGGAGAGGGTGGTACCCTGGGAGGAATTATTCTTTTGAGGCCTTCCATAAATGCTTTAATGGCTGGTATCCTGAACAATGACAAATGTTGTCTATTTTGTAGGTAAGCTGCTATGGCAGCGAGATGCAATCTAATGGATGTGTATGCTAGATTACATCTTTGAAGATGCAGCAGGTAACATATGATGTGTTGAATGGACGCATCTAGAGGATTGATTGTGTTATTGGTACAGTATATAACAAATCTTTTCCACTTGGCTGCATAGCAGGCTCTAGTGGTGGGGCGCCTAGCTTCTCTGATAACGTTCATACAATCAGGTGGAAGATTGAGGTAACCAAATTCTAGGACTTCAGGAGCCAGATCGTTAGATTGAGCTGTGCTGGATCTGGATGTCTGATCTCTCCACGGTTCTGTGTTAAGAGATGTGGGGAGAGGTGTAGTTTTTGGTGTGGGACTACGGATAGTTCCAGCAATGTTGTGTACCATGGTTGTCTGGCCCATGTTGGAGCAACTAGAATCAGTGTTAGTGACTGTTGTTGCAGCTTGCGCACCACTAATGGAATGAGTGGGAGAGGCGGAAAAGCGTACGCAAATCTGCCTGACCAATTCATCCATATCGCATTGCCTTTGGACAATGGGTGTGGATATCTGGCGGCGAAGCTTGGGCATTTTGTGTTGTAATGTGTGGCGAAGAGATCTATCTCTGGATGCCCCCACATTTGGAAAAATGGTTGAAGAACTTGTGGGTGAAGTTCCCACTCGTGAATTTGTTGTGTTTGACGACTTAACAGATCTGCCATCTGATTTTGAATTCCTGGAAGATGTTGGGCTAAAAGGAATATGTTTTGAGGAATAGCCCACCTCCATATGCTCTGAGCTAGTTGAGAGAGCTGTAGAGAGTGCGTCCCCCCCTGTTTTTGTAAATAATACATTGCTGTGATATTGTCCGTCCGGACTAAGACAGCTTTGCCTGATATTTGTTTCTGGAATGATTTTAATGCCAGAAAGATTGCTAGTAACTCCAAATGATTGATGTGGAGTAGCTTTTGCTGAGGTGTCCACGTGCCCTGTATGGTGTGATGTAGTAGATGAGCCCCCCATCCGGTGAGCGATGCGTCTGCTGTTAGCACAATCTGTGTAACTGGCTCTAGGAACGGTCGCCCTTTGGAAAGGTTTTGGGTGTTCCACCACTGCAGAGAGCGATGTGTGCGGCCGTCCACCAACACCAGATCTGTTAGCTGACCTAGAGCTTGGTTCCACTGACGTGCTAAGCATTCCTGTAAGGGGCGCATCTTGAGTCTTGCATGCGGTACCATGAATATGCAAGAGGCCATCATCCCTATTAGTTGCATAAACACTCGAGCTGGAAGTGAGTGTTGCGGCTGGAATTTTGTTATAAGGGCTTGCATGCTTGCTATCCTGGCTGGATTGGGGTATGGAAGGCCTTTTGAGGTGTCTATTGTGGCACCTAGATATTGTCTGATGTGGGACGGTTGGAGGTGAGACTTTGTGAGGTTTATTGTAAACCCTAAGTCGTGAAGCAGTTGGATTGTGGTGTGTGTGTGATTTACACACTGGGTATGCGACCTGGCTTTTATGAGCCAGTCGTCCAAGTATGGGAAGACATGAATTTGTTGCCTTCTTAAGTGGGCTGCTACCACTGCCAGACATTTTGTGAAGACTCTGGGTGCTGTGGTGACTCCGAATGGGAGAACCTTGAACTGATAATGTTGACCGTCCACTACAAATCGAAGACATTTTTTGTGAGCAGGGTGAATGGGAATGTGGAAGTAGGCGTCCTTGAGCTCTAAGGTGGCAAGGAAATCGCCTTGTTTGAGTAGAGGAAGGAGTTGTTGAAGAGTGACCATATGAAAATGGTCTGATTGTATGTAGAGGTTTAATGGTCTGAGGTCCAGGATGGGCCTGAGGGTTCCGTCCTTCTTTGGAATGAGAAAATACAGTGAGTAGACCCCTGTGTTTTGCTGATGCAGGGGAACTGGTTCTATTGCATGTTTTTGTAGGAGGGAAAGTACCTCTTGTTTGAGAAGCATTAAATGGTCTGCTGACATTGGACGCTGTTTGGGTGATATGTTTGGGGGAGTTGAAGTGAGTTCCAGGCAATAACCGGATTGGATAATTTGTCTCACCCACCTGTCCGTGGTAATGGTGTTCCAGACAGGTAGGAGCTGTAGTAATCTTCCCCCGACTGGAGTGTAATGGTCTGGGGGGAGTGGAGGGAAGTCATTGTTTGGAGGTGGAGGCAGTACGAGTGTTGATGGTCTTGCCTTTACCCTTGTAGTTATTGCCCCTGTAGCCTCCTCTGTAATAACCTCTGGGAGACGAGGTCTGGGTGGGACTTTTATAGGACGTGGAGGAGTTATCCTTGGTAAAACCTCTAGAGGCGCCCCTATAAGAGGAGCGACGAAAGGAACTTCTGGGAGTTTGCGATTGCAAAGCTCCCATTGATTTGGCTGTGTCAGTGTCTTTTTTCATCTTCTCTAAAGATGAATCCACACTAGGTCCAAATAAATGTTCTTGGTCAAACGGCTGATTTAGTATGGCAGTTTGAAACTCGGGTTTGAACCCTGAAATACGGAGCCATGCATGTCTACGCAAAAGGACACTGGTATTAATAGCTTGTGAGGCTGTGTCTGCAGCATCCAGAGCACATCGAATGGAGGTATTGGTTATAATCTTGCCTTCCTGGATGAGATCATTGGCCCTTGCTTTGTATTGATCTGGAAGGTGTTGTAGTAGGGTCTCTAGTTCGTCATAGTGTGCCCTATCGTACCTAGCCAGCAAAACCTGTGTATTGGCAATTCTCAAAATGTTAGCTGCTTGGGACGCTGTTCTTTTACCAGATGCGTCCAACAGTTTTGACTCCTTATCAGGAGGTGGAGCATCGCCTGAGGTTTGGGAGTTAGCCCTTTTCCTGGCGTTGGAAACTACCAAGGAATCTAAGGGAAGTTGCCCTTTAATGTAAACAGGGTCAGCTGGGGCAGACTTGTATTTCTTTTCTACCCTGGGGTTAATGACTCTAGCCCTTACAGGATCTTTAAAGACTTCAGGAGCATGTTTGATTACCCCTTTCAACATTGGGAGAATAGAAGTGGACCTTTGAGATGGTGCAAAAGTGTCCATAAGGAAGTCTTCTTCTATAGGGTCTGTGTGTAAATCTACACTGTGGTATTCTGCGGCTCTGTGTATGAGCTGAGTGAACCCTATAGTGTCCTCTGGAGGGGATGGTCTAGATGGGTAGACATCATCTTGTGGTGTGTCAGGAACATCTGGTGTGCCATAATTGTCCCATGGGTCAGTTGGGATATTAGGATGACTAGGTTCTCCTAAAGGTTGATCATCGCCTTCGTACTCAAAAGGGTCCTCATCATCTTGAGGTGGAGGAGATTGATTGTGAGGGTATTGGAGATGGAATAGGGGAGATGTTATGTTATGTTATATGGGAATTTATGTAAGCGCACGTTCACCTACAGGTCTCTTGGCGCTGATGAGTTTGAGCAGAAAAAGAACGGGAAGAACAGATAGAGGATCCGCTAATTAGAGGCCAGGGAGAACAGCCAGGTTTTTAGAGATTTCCTGAACCGCATGTAGTCAGCCTCCAGCCTAATAGAAGTAGGCAAAGAGTTCCAAAACTTCGGCCCAGATAAGAAAACCGGGTCCCTCCAATGCGTCTCCGTCTAATTCTAGGCACCGTCAAAAGATTCAGATGCTTCGATCTCAGATTACGCTGAGGCAGGTGCTTGCTGATGCGTGAGAGAATGAAACTTGGGCCGGTTTCTTGAGTGGCTTTGAAAAGGATACAGCCGATTTTAAACATCACACGCTGCTCCACTGGAAGCCAGTGGAGATCTTTAAGTAGCGGGGTAATGTGACATCTTCTATCCTTAAGATGGATGATTCTAGCTGCTTGATTCTGAATCATCTGAAGACGGTGTCTCAGATATAATGGAATGCCAAGGTAGAGGGCATTTCCATAATCTAATTTTGAAAGGATAAGGGCAATCACAATTTGAGTGCTGGCCTCTTTACTAAAAAAGCGTCTGATCTTACACAGTTTACGAAGTTGGACAAAGCAGGCAGAAGTAACTGCGCTAATTTGGGCGCTCATAGAGAGGTCGGAGTCAATGTGAAGACCCAAACTCTTAATCGCTGGTTTGGGGATTGGGGCCGCACCTAATTCAGGTGGCCAATAAGAGAGTGTCCAGTGAGTAAGTTTGTTGCTCGGGATGATTATCTCAGTTTTTTCAGAGTTGAGTTTTAGTTGGTTCTTATCCACCCAGGTTTTTATATACATCATAGAGCTCCTAACAAAATCTTTGTATTCGATGGAGTTCTCCAGAGTAAAAATCAGCTGCATGTCGTCAGCGTAATTAAAGATTTTTACCCCCATCTGCCGAAGTTTCGAGATAAGGGGACGTATGTAAATATTAAAAAGGATCGGCGAAAGGGAGGAGCCCTGAGGGACGCCACAGCTCATTTCAACAGTGTTGGATTTGTGGGGTGAGAGCCACACCGATTGTTTGCGGTTCTCTAAAAAAAGACCCAAACCAGTCCAGTGCCGAGCCCCCAAGACCCGCTGCGGCAATACGGTCCAACAAAATTTTGTGGTTCACGGTGTCAAATGCCGCAGACAGGTCAAGGAGGATCAGAGCCTGAGTGTGATCAATGTCAGCCTGTCCTTTAAGATCGTCCAGGACTGATAGGATCACAGATTCGGTGGAATGCGCAGGACGGAAACATGCCTGGTGAGTGTCCAGAAACTTGGATGCTTCTAAAAAAGAACTGAGGCAGAATGCAACATGAGTTTCCAGTAATTTTGCTGGAAACTGGAGCAATGATATAGGTCTGTAATTTTCCAACTTTTTAGGATCTAAACCCTGTTTTTTTTTTTAAGTGGAATAACTACCGCTTCCTTAAAAGCTGATGGTACAGTTCCCTGGGACAGGGAGAGATTAAGGAGCTCAAGAAAGGTATCGGGGAAGGCCCGATAGATTGCTTTCTTTATATTAATGGGGCATTCCTCCTTAGGGGAGCCAGATTTGACCTTCGCTACCAGTTCCAGAAAACATTCCCTATCTAGCATGGGAAAGGTGTCGAGAGAGGAAGGATTAGGAAGAACCACACTGTCTTCAATATTATTGTTGTTACAGACAATGGAGTTTTTAATATTTTTTCCACGAAGAAAGAGTTCAGATCATTAAATAGTTCCTGAGTGGCCTTAACGGGTGGAGCCACGCGGCTCGGATTGGAAAGTTCTTTCACAATCCTGAAAATTTCCTTAGAGCAGTTATCAGAATTGAGTACTTTATTAGTGAAGAAAGCTCTTTTGGCCTCCACAATAGCTATTTTGTACTCATGTAATTTTGCTATATATTTTGTTTTAGCCTCTATAGAGTACAATTTCCGCCATTTCCGTTCGGCTTGGCGAACACGAAGTTTTAAAGCTTCCAACTCCTTTGTGAACCATTTGGATGCTTCGTGTTGTCTAAGGCGAGAGTTTTTAGTCTGGATGGGGGCATGGATGTTAAATGCCTTCCTTTGCCAGTCAGTGATCTCTTTCCCTATTGTCTAAATCTCCTTCAGAGGCAACCTGCTCACAGGAGAGAGTATCCAGGAGTGCTTTCAGATCGACACGATTCCAATTTCTGAAGGTGCTTCTAGCATGGGATAATTGTTTCAGTAATGACAGGTTATTCAATTTAAAGCTAATGATATAATGATCCGACCATACGCATGGTTGAGTTACCAAGTTGTGTAAGGTAACATTAGTAGACCACACTTGGTCAAGAGTGTGGCCTCCGGTATGCGTAGGGGAATGAATATGTTGGGTGAGGTTGAGGCTGGTGAGGGACTCCGTAAGTTCCTTAGACAAGGTTCCCTCATCTACTTCATTGGCCCAGTAGTTCAGATCACCTGCGACCAAAACTATCATAATCTGTGGTCAAAGACGCAATATGATTTGCTAGAGCTTTGGGGAAATAAGGCATCGATTTGGGGGGTCTATACAATACCACACATAGAAGAGTACTGTTGTATAGGTCCAATTGAACTACTAAGGAATCAACTGATGGCAATTCAAAGTGAGGCATAGTAGTAACGGATAGTTCTTTTTGATAACAGCCGCCACTCCACCCCTCTCTTGCCTAGTAGTCTATTGGTATGAAAAAGCGAATAATTGTCAGGAAGGGCTGTTAAAATCTCAGGGGAGGATTCCTCCGTGAGCCAAGTTTCAGTCAGTAGGAGCAAGTCTGGTAAATCAGTAGTCAATATATTAAAAATTTCTAGTTGATGCTTGACCATAGAGCGCGTGTTTAGATACATCACATTGAGGTCTTTGGCTAGTCGTTTATTCAGACCTACATTCGTGGCAATTTTAGGCGGGGCTGCTGGGCTAGTGAGCTGTTCACCTATATTTGTAATGTCGGTGTAGGGTCTAGGATTAGGATTTAGAAGCTCCAGGTTTTGCAATTTTTGTACCAGATGAGTTTCTAGCAGTTGCACTTTTTTGGGTGCCATGTTTTTAAGACTAGCCGCTGAGTAGTAGTATTTTTGGGCAGAGTAACATGCCCCATGCCCCTGCCTGGCGCAGACTGGAGCAGACGGGCTTGCCTTAGGCGTGACCGCTGTGCGCTCGCACCGCAGGCATGAATTTAAAGCCTGTTCCGGCGTCAAGGGCTTCGTCCCCTTCCCAGCTGACGTCCAACCCTCCAATTTGGTGAGAATCAATGCAGGGAGTGACCTAGTCGCATACCCCGGTAGCAACAAGATTCAATTCAATATGCAGTAAGTGAGCAATTTCAATTTTTAAAAAAGGCGGCGAACGTGCAGGTTAAAAACAAAGATTTAGCAAAGTGAGCAGTGTCACAAACAAGTTCTGCTCAAACGAGCGCTCGCGCCGCAGGCATGAATTTAAAGCCTGTTCCGTGTGGTGTGGAGGAGGAGGTGGAGAAGGAATTCCGAAAGGAGAAGTGGCAATGTCTCTTTTCTTTAGAGGGAGTGGAGCTGGTGCAGGTCTGTCCAATTTCCTTTTCCTGGAAGGGCTAACTATAAGCCGACCTGTATTTGGGTCTATTTCTAGAGTTTTTTGGGTTGGATCAGGTTGGAAAAGCTCCTCCTCTGTAGTGTGTGGTTTCGGTGCCGATTTTTTCGGGTCCGAGTCTTTGTGTGGCACCGGTTTTGGAGTTGTTTTATGCTCCTTAGGTTTGGAAACTGGAGTTTTCTTTGGGTCCATTGGGGTCTTTGGAATCGGTTCCGATAATTTTCTCGGCTCCGAAGGTTGAGCGCCCGCGGTTTTCGGAACCGGTTGTTTGTTCGGTTCCGATGGTTTTTTCAGATCCGAAGGTTCGGTGCCCGTGGGTTTTGGTGCCGAATGGGCTGATGTGGAGCCCGGCCTCGGTGCGGGCGAAGACAGTGGTTTGTCTCTGGGTTTGTCTTTTGGTCTCGGTGCCGGGGATGGGGTTTCGGTACCGAGGGTAGGCTGGCTCGAGCCCGAGCGGCCTGAAGGCTTGTGTGTTGACTTCTTTGCCGAGCCGGAAGGCGGGGCGTGGGAAGTTTTGTCCCGGTGTGCACCTAGGCCCGAAGGTGAAGGCGTTACCGAAGCCTTTGTAGGAATGGATGGGGGGGGGTCGGGGGAGGGGTCGACGTCAGTACTTATGACCCATTGCCCAGGAGTGATGTCTTCGACGTCGGAACAGTCGGCTTCGGAGGCGCGGATGATGCCCTCTTCGAGTTGTTCCTGCTCCGGTACGTTGATGCCTTCCTGGAAGATATCGTCCGGTATCGATGTGGAAGATCGAGCCATGCTTCTTTGAGCTCGACGATCCCGTATGGTTTTCTTGGAGCGGAAAGAGGCACAAGCTGGACAGTCTTTGGCCTCGTGCTCGGGCGAAAGGCAGAGGTTACACACCTTGTGAAGATCGGCGTGGGGAAACTTGGATCCACATTGAGGACATTTTTTGAAAGGAGTCTTTTCCATGAGCCAAAAGGCCTGATGGCGCAGCTAGTCCCGAAGGCCTGCGTCGACGACCGGAATCGAAGAATTCGAGTTTGTAGAGATGCGCGTTGAGAAGGGAAACGCGATCGAAAACAATACCGAAGAAAGGGTGAATGATTGCGCGTCGAAAGTTAGAACGGTAGCGACACCGAACTGGAGCGCGACGAACACATCCGAGCCCGATGGCGGAAAAAAACAATTTGAAGATGGAGTCGATGCCCATGCGCACTATTGTCCAAAGGAGGAGTCACCTATCTCGTGACTTCCAAAGACTTATTCCAATACAACAACAAAGTGCAAACATCCGGGCCCAACACCAGATGGCGATCTATGCATAGTGTGTGATCTGCATAGTGTGTGATCTGCAGCTCATATGCCTCGAACATATCGTTACCGAAGGTAAGTAACTTGTGCATCTGAAAGAAACACGTTAGCTATAGATTCCTTACCTTAGAATAGATACCCCAGCAATACTAACCCCAGTGGTGGATCTGCGAACCAAGATCACACCAGAAAGTCCTGCAGAACAGAACGGACAAAGAAGCCGTCCCTCCGGACTTGGCTGTCCAGACAGTAGTGTTTCGTAAACGTGTGCAGTGAGGCCCACATAGCTGCCTGACAGATGTCATGTAGAGGAACTCCTCGTCCTAAGGCAGTAGTGGCTGCCGTTGCCCTGGTGGAATGGGCGCGTAGCCCCACAGGAGGCTCCTTTTTAGCCAGAGAATAGCATGTTTTGATACACAAAATGACCCATCGAGAAATGGTGCGCTTGTGTACGGACCGACCTTTCTTGGCGCCCACGTAGCCAACAAAGAGTTGGTCATCAACCCGGAACTGCTTTGTGCGATCCAGATAGAACGAAAGCGCACGTTTTGGGTCCAGACAGTGGAGCCTCTCTTCCTCTTTCGAACGATGCGGAGGCGGAAAGAAGGTGGGCAAAGTTATGGTCTGCCCGATGTGAAAGGCAGTGACAACCTTAGGCAGGAAGGATTGACGAGTACTGAGAACTACCTTGTCTGGATGAACAGACAGGAAAGGAGGCTTGGAGGAAAGAGCCTGGAGCTCACTCACTCTTCTGGCAGATGTGATGGCTACCAGGAAAGCAGTTTTAAGCGTCAGAAGCCTCAAAGGACAGTTGTGAAAAGGCTCAAAGGGAGCGCACATTAAATAGGTTAAGACTAGATTCAAGTCCCACTGAGGCATAACGAAGGGAATAGGAGGAAAAAGATGAGTTATGCCTTTCAGGAAACGATTAACCACCGGGGACTTGAAAAGAGAGGGCTGATCTGGAAGCCGAAGGAAGGCAGAGATGGCCGAAAGATAGCCCTTGATAGTGCCCAGAGCAGAGCCCTGCTGGGCCAAAGAAAGAAGAAACAAGAGAACCTCAGAAAGGGGATCCACAGCCTTTGCTGTGCACCATGCCACAAACTTGTTCCCCAGCAGGCGTATACCGTCTTAGTGGAGGGACGCCTGGCTGCCAAGATTACATCACAAACTTCAGGAGGACAGTCAAAAAACGTCAACTGCCGCCGCTCAATCTCCATGCAAGGAGGTGGAGGCTGGACAGGTTTGGGTGGAAGACCGTCCCCTGTTGCTGCAACAGAAGATCCTCCCGAAGAGGCAGACGGGTCGGAGGATCGATGGCCATGTCGAGCATCTCGGGATACCAGACTCTTCGTGCCCAATCCGGAGCCACAAGGATGACTTGGACTCGGTCGCGCCGGATATTCTTCCGCACTCTGGGCAGAAGTGGTATAGGCGGAAAGGCGTACAACAGACCGCAACTCCACTCGCGACGAAAAGCGTCGCCTAGCGAGTGCAGCCTTGGAAATTCCAACGTGCAGAATTGCTGACATTGCGCGTTCTCTTCGGTGGCGAATAGATTTAACCAAGGCTCTCCCCACTGTCGAAAGAGACCTTGCACCACCTCCGAGTGAAGACGCCATTCGTGATCCATCATGCACCTGCGCCTGAGATCGTCCGCCCTGGCGTTCAGGGAACCTGCCAGGTGTTGAACCACCAGGGTTATGCCCTGATGTTCCAGCCATGTCCAGAGGCGGAGGGCCTCCTGACATAGGGTCCACGACCCCACCCCGCCCTGTTTGTTGCAGTACCACATGGCGGTAGTGTTGTCCGTGAACACCTGCACTACTCTTCCCCGGACAGAGGGAAGGAATGCTTTGAGTGCAAGACGAATCGCCCGAAGCTCCAGAAGGCTGATGTGGAGCCCGGACTCCGCTGGAGACCAGAGGCCTCTGATCTTCGCCTCTCCCATATGGCCGCCTCATCCCAGAACGGATGCGTCTGTCACCACTGTGTGCTCTGGATGGGGAAGGGAGAGGGATATGCAGTTGACCCAATCCTGGTTCGTGAGCCACCACTGCAATTGTCGTGCAGTGCCCTCCGAGATCTGGACGCAATCGGACAGATTCCCCTGATGCTGCGCCCACTGGAACTTCAGGTCCCACTGCAGAGCCCGCATATGCCACCTGGCATGATCGACCAGCAGGATGCCATGAGGCCCAGCAGCCTCAGGGTCATCCGGACCGAAACCCGGGATAGAGGCTGAAAGATCGGAATCATGGCCCGAATATCCCGGACTCGCTGCTCGGGAGGATAAACCCGAAACCGCGTCGTATCCAGAACCGCTCCGATGAAGAGGAGCTTCTGAGAGGGAATCAGGTGCGACTTTGGCACATTGATGGAGAACCCCAGCGAATGCAGGAGGTCGGCCGTAGTCTGGAGGTGGGAGACGATAGCCTGGGGCGAGCCCGCCTTCAACAGCCAGTCGTCGAGATAGGGGAAGACTGGAACCCCTGATCTGCGCAGATGAGCTGCGACCACCGCCATCACTTTCGTGAACACCCGAGGGGCGCTGGTAAGGCCGAAGGGGAGCACGGTAAACTGAAAGTGCTCGTGGCCTACCGTGAACCGCAGGTAATGCCGGTGGGCCGGCAGGACGGGGATGTGGAAGTAAGCGTCCTGCAAGTCCAACGCTACCATCCAGTCTCCAGGGTCGAGGGCAGACAAGACCGGAGCGAGCGTCAACATCTTGAACTTCTCCTTCCGGAGGAAGCGGTTGATGTTCCTGAGATCCAAGATAGGACGCAGGCCCTTGTCCTTCTTGGGTACCAGAAAGTAGTGGGAATAACAACCATGACCTAGTTCTGGGGCAGGAACGCACTCAATGGCTCCCTTGGCCAAAAGAGCCGAAACTTCCTGTTGGAGAAGGCCCAGGTGATCCTCCGACATGCAGTGGTATTGAGGTGGCATGCCTGGAGGGGTAGTCTCGAAGGGGAGGGAGTAGCCTCCTCTGACTATTTGCAAAACCCACCTGTCCGACGTGATGGTGCGCCAGTGAGGGAGGTGATGGCGGATCCTGCCGCCCACTGGCGTCTGATGGGCCTGAAAAGTCGGACTAGGAGGGTGTGGAGGCTGCTGCAGAGGGGGGTTGGTGGACTGGCCCGCCCGCCCCCTGAACCACGGCGTTGATTCCCACGTCCCCGGCTGCACGAAGGTTGGGAAGCTTCCTGCGGCCTGTGGCTCTGGGCGGGACGTAGTGGGGCACCCCTTCCGTAGCCACGAAAGGGGCGAAAAGCAGACTGCGCTGGGCGGCTGGGGAGGCCCAAGGACTTGGCCGTAGCCCGTGAGTCCTTGAAACGCTCTAGAGCGTTGTCCGCTTTGTCGCCAAAAAGGCAACGGCCATCAAAGGGCATGTCCATCAAGGTGTTCTGGACATCCCCCGAAAAGCCAGTCGATCTCATCCAGGCATAGCGACGAAGTGCTACTGACGTTGAAATTGTCCTACCCAGAGAGTCGGCGGTATCCAGCCCACAACGGATGGTAAACTTCACCGCATCCCTCCCGGCGGCGACAGCCTGGGAGAGCAGTGTCCGGGCCTCCTCCGGACACTGAGGCAGCATCTGCGCAACCGTATCCCACACAGAGTGGGAATAACAGCCCAAGAGACATGCGGTGTTTACCGACCGCAGTCCTATGCTGGCGGAAGAGAACATTTTCTTCCCAAGATGGTCCAGCTTCTTGGATTCCCTTTCCGGGGGAGCGGAAGGGAATGCGCTCTTGGAAGCGGAGGCTTGGACCACCAAGCTCTCCGGGGTGGGGTGTTGGGAGAGGAAAGTGGGGTCGCCCGGAACCGGGCGGTGGCGTCGGGCAATCATCCTGTCCACGGGAGCCCCCATGTTGGGTTTGGACCACGTACCCAAAAGGACGTCAGTGAGGGCCTCATTAAACGGCAGCAGGGGCTCCGAAGAGCTCGCAGCCGGTTGAAGCACCTCCATCAGGAGGTTAGTCCTGATCGCCACCGTAGGAAGCTCGAGGTTGAGGGCCTCGGCCGCCCTACGCAACACCACTGCGTATGACGCTCCCTCCTCCGTAGCCACGGTAGGAGGAGACAACATGCCAAGGTCAGGAGAGGAGAGGTGTCAAGACCACTAGCATCCCCCAGTTCCTCTCTCCAGTCCTGCTCAGACACCAGCTGATCAGTTAAAGGGTCACCTGACCCCTCCCAGTCCTCCTCCTCCTCCTCAGGTTGCCAATCTGGCCGAAAAGGGACCCCAGGAGTGAACAGGGGCACAAAAACCCCACTCGGCGCCGGATCCGGCGTCGGACGATGCCGGTCCGGCTCCGGGTCCACATCGGGATGGAGGCCGGGGTCGACGCCGGACGGGGACACGACCGGGGTCGACGCCGGCCGGGGACACGACCGACGTCGGTTGCGGCTGTGGTGCCGGAGGAAGCAGGCGCCGGTGGAGGTGTAATGAGGTCAACCGGCGCCGTTCCGGATCCAGGCCTGGATCCACGGAGGCCCAGCGGCGCCGTGGCCGGAGCCGACGGCGAAGAAGGCCTGGGTCCTCCAACCGAGTTCGCGGGGCCCAAAGGTGCGCCGGCGCGTTCGGGCCGCCCAAAGATGCGATGCATCGCCTCGTAAAAACTACGAAGTTGGGCAGGAGTCGCTCCGGGTCCCGGAAAGGGAGGGAAGGCCGGAGTCGACTCTTCGGGCTGTGCGCGCGGAGCCACGGGAGGGGCACTGCCCGCATCCCTTGTCGCGTCAGCTGACCGACGGGGAGAAGTCGAAGAGCGACGATGCTTCTTCGACTTCTTTTTGTGCTTTGACTTACCCGACCCCGAGTGCGAAGACTTCGATGACTTGGACGAGTGGTGATGGCTCCGTGACCGGTCCCTCGACCTCCCTCGCGACCGGGATCTTGAACGGCGAGGAGCCGACTGCCGGCGCTCAAGCAGCTTTCGGGACCGCTCCTGCAAAGCCTTCGGAGCCAACGACTGGCAGTCGGAGCACGACTTGGGGTCGTGGTCGTGCTCCAGGCAAAAGAGGCACACGCGGTGCGGATCCGTAACCGACATCAGTCGGGTACAGGAACCACATGCCTTGAAACCGGGCATCCCTCGTGCACCAGGAGTCGTAGACTCAAAAAAGAAGTCGACAAAAGTCGCTCAAAAAAGTCAGTCAAAAAGTGACTGGAGCTACCGCTCTCTCCGGATCTGCGCTGGCTGGCGCAGAAAAAGAAAGAACTGAAGTCAGCGCGCGAGGGCAGCGTCTAAGTAGCTACTGTGACGTCATCCCGGCGACCACGACGCCAACGACGGACGCGGAGCCGACCGACGCCACCTTCCGACGTGCAGAGGTACTGCTGACGAAAAAACTTTCCGGATCCAGTCTGACGCCTGGGGGTAATTCTAAGGTAAGGAATCTATAACTAACGTGTTTCTTTCAGATATGTAATGTTAGAACCATACCTCCTGCAACCCTTTGACCACAACCATTTTTATTTTATTGACCTAAAACTTATATGTTAATTGGTAACTTAAGTAATATCACTTTGTATGATGTAATTACGATAAAAGGGTGCTTAATGTTACTTCTGCTACTCCTGGCATTTTGGCAAGGTCCTGTATTAAACAGTGTGAGTTAACAGCCAGTGAGATTCTTGAAACAACAGCCTGAGAACACTCCACCCACGGTAAACAGATTAAAGTGTTAGACTATGTAAATGTTGAAAAGAAAAACACAATTTTGTGATTTTAGGAATCTTCAGAATCGATTTATATGTATTGGAAGGTTTTTATTTTCAACAATCTTTATTGTAACCATGTTAGACCAAAGGCAGGACTTGAGGCCAAGTAGTGTTCGATCAGCTACAGTGGCAGACAAGGTGGTTATTGTCTCTAAACTATGCCTATTTGGTCATGAACATTTTATAAAATCATAAAAATGTATGAATGAAAACTGTGCTGGGAATATGTCCTGGTGCTCATTTATTCTATTAAGCTTAGTTCAAAGATCTCACATATTTGCAGATTAGAGGAAAGGATTTGGTAAAGTAGAACTAAGGTGTTACAGTGTAGTCTATTATACATGTATTAGCAACCTTTAGGCTGATTCTAAGTACTATCAAATTTGGTAAAATGGGAACAGAAGAAAACATTAAAATAGTGATTACCCAAGAACAGATCATTTAGCAAAATGGGGAGGCCTATATTGTGTGGTGTTGTATGCCCACACCACTGTGCTGCTAAACATTTGAAGGCTCCTGTGAAGGTTTTTTTTTTTTACTGCATTTGGTACCCAAATTGAGCCAATGACACAAAGACAAAGGAATAATAACAGGGCATTGAGATGTGGACACCAAATCGGTCAGTGGTTAGTCGCTGAATCTGTGGTTGATACCTTTGCTTATTGTTCATCTCTGAGTGCCTGAGACACTCTTTCCAATGGAATACCAGTTATTTGTTTTGTACAGCTATGTCTTCATGTGGGACAGAACATCAGCCAAGGACTTGATGAAGCAGGACCAGGTCTCAGCCTGTAGAGCCATGCAGTGTCTCCCAGTTAAGGTTTGCACCCATATATACAGCCTAAATCTGTGTCTCCTTAATTATTCTATGCACTCATGGGTGTTTTATTCCCTAACCCCAATTTCTTCCATAGAAATGCACCATAATTTTCAAGTGATCTCATTAAATTGATACAGAAGTGTTTTATCATATATTATTGTACTGTAGCATTTGTACAGCAAACGATTACCCTCAGGAGGCCCCAAAGAGTTTTCTGGATGTTTGAGTAAGAAACGCTGTTGTAGTGCGGTATAAATCACAAAGTGTTTGTTCGCACTGACCTAAATGCAGTATGTTTGGTGTCATAAATGAGGTTGAAGGTGTGCTCCAATTGAGATGCAGTCAGTCTGTAGGAGCATTTATGCATGGAAGTGAATGTGAGTGAGAAAGAGCACATTGGGTTGCCTCCACCTCCTGTTACATCCTGTCACCTGCACCTGATGGACCGTTTGCTAGGGAGCAGTTAGTTCTTTGCTTTTTTGGTTATTTTGACAATTGTTGATTATCCTTACTCGTTCCAGGAGGGTTGACCAGAGCTTGAGATCTTCTGAAATTGAGCAAATAGTGGAGTTACCTAATTTCTTCAATGGATTTCACACTGATGGATCTTAAATATTCCATTGTTTAAGTCCAGAGACCGCTAGAGGTGACAGACCAGCCTACAAATGAATTTAAATATGTTTGCCTCCCTATGACGACTGAGAGGGTAATTGGAATCAAAGCAAAACACACATTAAGCACTTGATAGCTTATAGACAGCATTTGCTTGCCTAGGGATTTGTTGCAGGTCGGCGCACGTAGCCTTACCTGTGGTGCACAAACATCCTTCTTTGCCGCACTCAGAGGAACAAAATTAGAGGGAACATTGGTGGTGAGGATGGGTTGGTAGGGGTATGAGGTGCTAAGGGTGTTTTAAGAGTTTAGGGGTGGGTAGGGGTATATAGTTGGAAGGGTGTTTTTAGGGTTTAGGCGTGGGTAAGAGTATTGAGTGGTAGATGTGTTTTTAGGGTATAATGGTAGGTAGGGGTATAAGGTAGTAAGAGTAGTTTAAAAAAGTGGGGGGTTGAGGGGACCCCCCAATAAAGGAAAATGTAAAGTTCTAATTATTATTATTTTTTAAATGTTGAACGGGGTTTGCCCCCCAGATAAATTAGGTTTAACTCACCTTAAATATACTTGAGTTGCATTGTCAATGCATGCGTGGCAAAGATCTGTTGCGGAAAAGGCAAGGATTTTAATTTCATACAACCGAACTGGATGGTTACATTTCTACCTCTTCTTGCAGGGGACTCCATGTCTATCTGTTCCCAAAAGTCATTGTCTGACTCATGTGTATCTTTGTGATATATGTCATGTGCATCTTCCGCCTGTCTCTCTGCAAATGAGGACCCTTTGTACATCAGGTTCTCTGAATGGAAAGAGTCTATTTCTTCTATTTCTGCCTCTCTTGAACTTTAATGCCCAGTTGTCCACTATGGTGTCAAATTTCTTCGTTCTTTGAAGAAACTCTGGCACTTCGCCTTCAAGCCTACACATTTGTGTATCAGAATGTTTGAGGGCCTTCTTTTTGTTTTGCAGCACGTCAGACTCCTCCTCCTCTGGTCTGGATCTTCTTTCAGTGCCAAGCTAGGCGGTTTAGGCTTCTTCTGCACCTCAGTATCTTTTTATTTTGATCAATAGGCTTCTTCTGCACCTCAGTATTTTTTTCTGCCTTGGAGTCTGACACTTTCAGCTCTGACGGTTTCCAGACATGAGACATTGTTTGTTCTGGCTTTTTCTGAGTCAATTTTTTTCTTTTGATATTGTTTCAGGAATTGATCCATATCTAAACAAAATTAGCCTTCGTCTGCCTCCTTTGTATTCTCTAGGGCAGAGATCTTCAAACTTTTTTGGGGAGAACAGACACCACCATTCGGCTTAACATCTAATCCTGACTTTTCCACTTCATATAAATATGTTGGAAATAAACACTGAGTTACAAATCTGAGGAGGATGTCCACTGGTCGTAACACAAATAACGTGACCAGAGTATTACTGTGTCACTGGTCTCATCCCAAGAGTGGTGGGAAGGTAAAAAATAAACACGGCATCAGAGCTCAAACATTAAGAACAGCAGGACTTCTATGAATAATAAGGGAAATTTTAGATGTTTTGTGAAAGCAGCAGTTACGCACCTGTAACGCTTTGTGAGCAAGAGCACGTCTATAAAATGCTTTGACATTTACGTCATCTAGCTGAAGAGCACGATCACAATCCTGTCTGGCCTCATCAAACTGGTGTAACTTCAAGTAACAGAGGGCTCTGAAAAAGAAGCACATACAAAACAAAACATTTAGAGACTGAAGCGAAGACGAAGTCATTTCAAAACAGTATATATCGTGCAGGCTCGGCTAGTGGCTTACCAAGCCCAAAGAGCTTTGCGGAGAATGATTGTTTTCGGCCTGCAGCTTCAAGTCAACTTCTGTTCTTATAAAAACATCTGTTGAGATCAGCATTTAGCATTGGTTATGTTATCTGAATTTGCTGTTCTACTAATCCAATCTGAAATGAAAATACTGTCCAAAACCTTTTTTATTTTTTCACTTTATTTTGCCTATTTATAATGTGTGGTCATAACCAAGTGGAAGTGGGCAGGGTACAACAAAAATAAGGTGCAGTCATCACAGAAAAAATATATATATGATAAAAGACTGGAAAAAACAAAAAAAAATTAAGTTTTTAAATTGATCTTGGTTTAAGTTTACATGCCTTATGATGAACGTTTATTTCATAGGCAACAAAAGGCAATCATTATAGCAGATGAACTCAGGAACTGCAGATACTAATGTCCTTCACTAGCTGATTAAATGAGTGCTCTTAACAGAAACCGTTGTTGATCAATGAAGCAGAAACATGGTCTCTGTATCTCCTCAAACAGGTGACAGGAAGCGAATTCCACTGTGTTCAATGCCAGCTTGAATTAAGGCTTTCTTTTACCCAATTTGCCAGACGCAGAGCCAAATGAACTCTCCAAGGATCCAATTTAATGATATGACCTAGAGAACAACACTGGACTGGCCAAGCGGGAAACCATGAACATCCCCTGGGGGCTACAAATCATGTTTCAGCATTCCCGGAAGTTAGCAAAGGTGAGCAATTCAAATAGTGCCATGTGGCTGAGTGATAAGTGAGATTCACTGCTGCACCATTTTAAACACTTCAATTTCCTGTTACATTCCAGTGCAATCGCTCTTACCGCACATACCTACATATGTGCAGTCAAAGCAACAACACACACCCCATCTACCCCTAATCAACGAGCATGCACTGTTCTACTGCAGGAATAGTGAAGGGCTGGGGGTGTGGTGTGGATGAGGATACAGTGTTGTGTGTTTTGCCTCATATGTCTGTAAAGAGACCCCCCATTGGGTTTGAATTAGTTGCTTATTGACGCTTTAGGCCATACGAGTCGTTATTTATTTGCTAATGCATTTATTTTCATTATTGTGCAACAGTGAGCATTACAATTATTTAGCGGTTTAATAGTAAATTTCTAGCTCATATGAAGAAGTTACTTACCTTCGCTAACGCTCTTTCTGGTAGAGACTCTACTAGCAGCAGATTCCTCACCTTTTGAAAATTCCCCAGGTGTCAAACTAGGGTCTAGAAACCTTTCAGCAGTACCTCTGTGTGCTGGTAGGTGGCGCGGTTCTGCACCGCACGGACGCCGTTCCGCTTCGGAAACAATGTACGGAGCTTTTGTAGGTGCCATTCCAACGGCTGTCAGTTGCTTTTGAGACTGTCTGCACCCCAGATGCAGAGCCCCAAAAGCAAATTGGTATGACCAGTGTGCAGATTCTTTTTTTTACTAAAAATGTTTTGTTAAGATTTTCTTGAAAACAATGTGCGATACACAACCTTGCATCGAGAACCATAAATACCTGGGAGTAGAAGCATATTCGGTCAAACAGTACATTTAATCATAATCGTAGGCAGGGTCAAATCTTAAAGTCCACCATTCATTCTCACATTTCACACAGGTTGCAATGATGAGGGCTTTTCAGTCTCTTCTCCCATATCTAAACCATAGTATTGCAACCAGGGACCCCAGACCTTATAAAACTTTTTCGGGCAACCTCTTGCCTTGAATGTGACTTTTGGCATGCACGTAAAAATCCATTCCTGTTTTCCATTCCTTTAAGGTGGGGAATTCTGGAGCACCCCAGTATTTGGCTATGTCCCTCTTGGCCACTATGAGGCCCAGGTTACTTGGTGTCCATCGGTATCTTTTACCCCGGTATGTTGTTGAGTTCCTCTAAAATTGTGAACCAGTAGGAATGTAATGAGGGTATTCCCAGGGCGTATGTATGTATGTATGTTCCTCTCTCTGTTCTACAGCGCAGACAATTGGGTGACTCTGCCCTTCCAAATCTATGTAGGTGGACCCTGTCATAATATATCCTATGAAGGATCATGAATTGGATCAGTTTTAGCCTTAATTTAATGGCAATCTCTCTAGGGTGCATTAGTGCCACCACCCAATCAATGTCATCCATTTCCCCCACCGTATTTTCCTTTTGGGCCCTCAGGTTTTTCAATGAATCCAGCATGTTATTAATTAGAGTCCTATAGGTCCATGAGATTGCTTTTTCAGCTATTTCCCCCTGGAGAAATCTCCCTTCTAGGGGTGCGTATTCAGGAATGTTCCCCACGTCCAGCCTCTCCGCTCTCCATGCATGTTGTAATTGTAGATATATGTACTGTTGGGTGTCCCTTAACTAGTAATCTTGTTGGAGATAATTAAAGGGGATCAGGGATCCATCCTCCAGTCTGGATATCCCTATTATATCCCATGACCGAAATCCCTGCAGTTTCCCCATTTCGGGCAGGCGTGTTCCATCCCACAGTGCAGTTTCTCGGGTAAGTCATTTATCCCATCCCATTCGTCTTTCTTCCCCACTCCAGGCTTCTATTGATCTCTGGGTTGCCGGCAGTAATTGTCTTACACCCTTGCTACCGTATATGTAGTAGAGATATGTACGGGCTTGGAATTGGAGCCTCTCTAGAGAACAAGTTACTTACCTTCGGTAACGATATATCTGTAAGAAACATTAGTAGTGATAGATTCCTTACCTTAGAATATCCCCAGGCGTCAGACTGGATCCGGAAAGTTTTCGTCAGCAGTACCCCTGCGCGCGGTAGGTGGCGTTGTGCGGCTCCGCGTCCGTCGTTGGCGTCGTGGTCGCCGAGATGACGTCGCGGGCGATACTTAGACGCCGCCCACGCGCGCTGACGTCAGTTCTGTACACGACTTTCCGCGCCAGGAACGCAGAGCCATGCAAGATACTGACTACTGGTGCATTGAAACTAGGGCCCTGAAAGGGATGACCTTAACCCTAGAAATCAGTTCGCACAATGGGGAGGATGGGTGGGGCGGTAAGGAATCTATCACTACTAATGTTTCTTACAGATATATCGTTACCGAAGGTAAGTAACTTGTTCATCTGAAAGAAACACATAGTGATAGATTCCTTACCTTAGAATAGATACCCCAGCAATACCAACCCCGGTGGTGGGTCTGCGAACTAAGATCACACCAGAAAATCGCGGAGAACAGAACGGCCGAAGAAGCCGTCTCTCCGGACTTGGCTGTCCAGGCAATAATGCTTGGTAAACGTGTGCAGCGAGGCCCACGTGGCTGCCTGACAGATGTCTTGCAGGGGTACGCCGCGTCCCAATACAGTAGTGGCTGCAGTAGCTCTGGTGGAGTGAGCACGCAGCCCCATCGGAGGTTCTTTTTTAGCCAAAGAGTAACAGGCTTTGATGCACAAGACAACCCAGCAGGAGATAGTTCTCTTGTGTACCGCCCGACCTTTCTTGGTGCCAACGTATCCAACAAAGAGCTGGTCATCCACCCGGAACTGCTGTGTGCGGTTGAGATAAAATGAGAGCGCACGTTTTGGGTCCAGACGGTGGAGCCTCTCTTCCTCTCTGGAAGGATGTGGAGGCGGAAAGAAGGTGGGCAAGGTGATAGTCTGCCCAATGTGAAAGGCCGTAACCACTTTTGGCAAAAAGGAAGGACGGGGCCTGAGCACAACCTTGTCCGGATGGACTGAAAGGAAAGGAGGCTTACAAGAAAGAGACTGGAGCTCACTCACCCGCCTAGTGGAGGTGATGGCCACCAGGAAGGCAGTCTTTAATGTGAAAAGACGAAGAGGACAGTTGTGAAGGGGCTCAAAGGGAGCGCACATCAAGTATGTAAGAACCAGATTCAAGTCCCACTGAGGCATCACAAAAGAAATAGGAGGAAAAAGGTGTGTAATGCCTTTGAGAAATCTATTTACAACAGGGGACTTGAAAAGAGAGGGCTAATCAGGTAGCCTGAGAAAGGCAGAAATTGCAGAAAGGTAGCCCTTGATAGTGCCCAGAGCAGAGCCCTGCCGGGCCAAAGAGAGAAGGAACATTAGGACCTCAGAAAGAGGGGCAGAAAGGGGATCCACAGCCTTTGCTGTGCACCATGCCACAAACTTGTTCCGCCTGCAGGCGTATACCACTTTAGTAGAGGGACGCCTGGCTGCCAGAATAACGTCACAAACTTCAGGAGGCAAGTCGAAAGGAATCAACTGCTGCCGCTCAATCTCCACGCAAAGAGGTGGAGGCTGGACAGGTTCGGGTGGAGGACCGTCCCCTGCTGCTGCGACAGAAGAGCCTCCCGAAGAGGCAGTCTGATCGAAGGATCGATGCTCATACTGAGTAGCTTGGGATACCATACTCTTCAAGCCCAGTCCGGAGCCACAAGAATGACTTGGGCCCGGTCGCGCCTGATCTTCTTCAGCACTATGGGCAGAAGTCGTAAAGGCGTACAACAGACCGAAACTCCACTCGCGACGAAAAGCGTCGCTGAGCGAGTGCCGCCTTGGAAATTCCAACGCGCAGAACTGATGACATTGCGCGTTCTCTTTGGTGGCGAATAGATCTAACCAAGGCTCTCCCCACTGCTGAAAGAGACCTTGCACCACCTCCGAGTGAAGACACCATTCGTGATCGAGCATGCACCTGCGGCTGAGTTCGTCCGCCCTGGCGTTCAGAGAACCTGCCAGGTGTTGAACCACCAGGGACATGCCCTGATGTTCCAGCCATGTCCAGAGTCGCAGAGCCTCCTGACAGAGGGTCCACGACCCCACCCCGCCTTGTTTGTTGCAGTACCACTTGGCGGTGGTGTTGTCTGTGAACACCTGCACTACTCTCCCCTTGACAGAGGGAAGGAATGCCTTCAGTGCAAGCCGGATCGCCCGCAGCTCCAGAAGGTTGATGTGGAGCCGGGACTCCGCCAGAGACCAGAGGCCTCTGATCTCCGCCTCTCCCATGTGGCTGCCCCATCCCAGGAGGGACGCATCCGTCACCACTGTAAACTCCGGTTGGGGAAGGGAGAGGGATCTGCCGTCGACCCAATGCCGGTTCGTGAGCCACCACTGCAACTGTCGTGCCCCCTCCGAGATCTGGACGTGATCGGACAGGTTCCCCTGATGCTGCGCCCGCTGGAACTTCAGGTCCCACTGCAGAGCCCGCATATGCCATCTGGCATGATTGACCTGCAGGAGGCCATGAGGCCCAGCAGCCTCAGAGTCACTCTGACCGAAACCCGGGACAAGGGCTGAAAGATGGGAATCAGAGCCCGAATATCCCGGACTCGCTGCTCGGGAGGATAGACCCGAAACTGCGCCGTGTCCAGAACCGCTCTGATAAAGAGGAGCTTCTGAGAGGGGATCAGGTGCGACTTCGGCACGTTGATGGAGAACCCCAGCAATTGCAGGAGGTCGGCCGTAGTCTGGAGGTGGGAGACGACTGCCTGGGGCGAGCCCGCCTTCAACAACCAGTCGTCGAGATAGGGGAAGATTGAAACCCCTGATCTGCGCAGATGAGCTGCGACTACCGCCATCACCTTGGTGAACACCCGAGGGGCGCTGGTAAGGCCAAAGGGGAGCACGGTGAACTGAAAGTGCTCGTGGCCTACCGTGAACCGTAGGTAACGCCGGTGGGCTCGCAGGACGGGGATGTGGAAATAGGCGTCCTGCAAGTCCAGCGCCACCATCCAGTCTTATGGGTCGAGAGCAGACAAGACCTGAGCTAGAGTGAGCATCTTGAACTTCTCTTTGCGGAGGAAGCGATTGACGTTCCGGAGGTCTAAGATAGGACGCAGGCCTTTGTCCTTCTTGGGCACCAGAAAGTAGTGGGAATAGCAACCACGACCTACTTCTAGCGTCGGAACGCGCTCGATGGCCCCCTTGGCCAAGAGGGCCGCAACTTCCTGCTGAAGAAGCACCATGTGATCCCCCGACATGCGGTGGTACTGAGGTGGCATGGCTGGAGGGGTAGTCTCGAAGGGGAGGGAGTAGCCCCTCCGGACTATCTCTAAAACCCACCTTTCCAAAGTGAAGGTGCGCCAGTGGGGGAGGTGATAGCGAAGCCTGCCGCCCGCTGGCGTTTGATGGGCCTGAAAGTTCGGACTAGGAAGGTTTGGAGGCAGTGGTGGCCGGGGTGGTGGTGGACTGACCCGCCCACTGGCCCCTTGGACCGCCACGGCGGAACCCGCGTCCGCGCTGGGATGACTGCTGTGCCGGCCTGTGGCTCTGTTGCGAACGCTGCGGGAGCCCCTTCCTGTGCCACGAAAGGAGCGAAAAGCGGAAGGCGGAGGAGGGCGGACTGCCGAGAGTCCCAAGGACTTGGCCGTAGCCCGTGAGTCTTTAAACCTCTCCAACGCGCTGTCCGCTTTGTCGCCGAAAAGGCGACGGCCATCAAAGGGCATGTCCATAAGGGTGTTTTGGACATCCCCCAAAAATCCAGTGGTCCTCAACCAGGCGTGACGGCGAACCGCCACCGTCGTTGCAATCGATCTGCCCAGTGAGTCGGCGGTGTCTAGGCCACAACGAATCATGAACTTTGCTGCGTCTCTCCCCTCTGCAACAGCCTGGGAGAGAGCAGGCCGGGCCTCCTCCGGACAATGGGGCAGCACGTTCGCCACCGTATCCCACAGAGAGTGGGAATAACGGCCCAAGAGGCATGCGGTGTTCACGGACCGCAGCGCAGAGCTGGTGTAAGAAAAAATCTTCTTCCCAAACTGATCCAGCTTCTTGGATTCCCTATCCGGTGGTGCGGAAGGGAAAGCGGTTGGGGAAGCAGAGGCTTGGACAACCAAGCTCTCGGGGGTGGGGTGTTGAGAGAGGAAAATGGGTTCACCCGGAGCCGGGCGATGGCGTCGGGCCACGTTCCTATCCACAGGAGCCCCTGTGGTGGGCCTGGACCAAGTGCCCAAAAGAACGTCAGAAAGGGCTTCATTGAAAGGAAGCAGCGGCTCCGCAGAAGTAGCTGCTGGCTGAAGCACCTCTGTCAGGAGGTTAGTCCTGACGGCCACAGTAGGGAGCTCGAGGTGTAGGGCCTCGGCCGCCCTACGCAACACCACAGCATAACTAGCACCCTCCTTAGTAGTCATGGTAGGAGGAGACAGCATGCCAAGGTCTGGTGAGGTATCCAGACCACTGGCGTCCCCCAATTCCTCAGCCCAGTCCTGTTCAGACTCGCAGGCAGCAGCGAGAGGGTCCTCCGACCCCTCCCAGTCCTCCCCTTGCTCCTCAGGCTGTTCAACAGGTCTAAAATAAGGAGCAGGGACATTGGGATAGAAATCCCCAAGCAACGTCGAGAACGGCATCGATCGACGCCGGCTCGACGCCGCGTCCACTTCGGGGCTGAAACTGAGGTCGACGTCGTCCCGAGGAGCGGGCGGCGTCAGAACTGGTGCCGGTGGAGTCGACGTCGGTGGAGGCGTAACAAGGTCAACCGGCGTCGACCGGGATCCAGACCTGGATCTAAGGGTGTCCTGCGGCACTGGGGCTGGAGCCGACAGCGACGCCGGAGCCGCCGGCGAGGAAACGCGAGGACACCCATGCGGGACCACGGGGCCCGAAAGCGCACCGGCTTGACCAGACGGCCCAAAGAGGCAAGCCATGGCCGACAGGAACTCCTGTATTTGGGCCAGAGTTGCCGACGACCCCAGGAAGGGCAGGTAGTTGGGTGGCGACTGGATAGGCTCCGCCGGAGCAGCGGGGGAGGCACCACCCGCACCCTCAGCCTCGTCGCGCGACCGGCGAGGGGAAGTCGAAGAACGATGGCGTTTCTTTGACTTCTTGTGCTTCGTCTTACCTGACCCCGAGTGCGAAGACTTGGATCCCGAAGACCGATGATGATGACTCCGCGCACGGTCCCTCGACCTCCCTCTGGACCGGGACTTCGAACGGCGCGGAGCCGACTGCCGGACTTCCAGCAACTTTCGGGACTGCTCCCGCAAAGTCTTCGGCGCCATGGCCCGGCAGTCGGGGCACGACTTGGGGTCGTGGTCGCGCCCCAGACAGAAAAGACACACACGGTGCGGGTCCGTCACCGACATCATGCGGTGAGAATCCCCGCAGGACTTGAAACCGGGCATCCTACTGCACCAGGAGTCAATGACTCGAAGAAAAATAGAGACAAAAAGCCTCAAAAAAGTCTGTCAAAAATTGACTGGGGGTTACTGCTCTTCCCGAATCTGCGCTTGCTGGCGCGGAAAAAGAAAGAACTGACGTCAGCGCGCGTGGGCGGCGTCTAAGTAGCACCCGCGACGTCATCTCGGCGACCACGA
Source organism: Calotriton arnoldi (assembly GCA_963921515.1). Taxonomy (NCBI): domain Eukaryota; kingdom Metazoa; phylum Chordata; class Amphibia; order Caudata; family Salamandridae; genus Calotriton; species Calotriton arnoldi. The sequence continues at coordinate 1,130,530 of CAWUFW010003752.1, read as the reverse complement.
CGCCAACGACGGACGCGGAGCCGCACAACGCCACCTACCGACGCGCAGGGGTACTGCTGACGAAAACTTTCCGGATCCAGTCTGACGCCTGGGGATATTCTAAGGTAAGGAATCTATCACTATGTGTTTCTTTCAGATGCATAAGTTGGTAGGTGCTTCCCAATCATTGATTGCTATCAAATGTGTAGCCCAATAATATGATCGCAGATCATGGAGCGCAATTCCCCATTATACGGACTGCGCTGAAGTGTCTGTAGTGCCACTCTCAGATGACCTCCGTTCCATAAAAGCGTACAGACTTCCTTATCTATTGTGGCAAAAATGTCCTCTGGGATTTTATGGTACATATTTTGGAGGATGTAAAGAAGTTTCAGCAGTGTAACTATCTTGTATATGGCGGTCCTACCTAAAAGTGTTAAGGGCAGTAATCTCCACCTTTCCATGCCACCGACTCTCCGGGTGTTACTGTCGAGACCAGCCTCCAAGTTTGTGGTTACATAAAGGCCTAGGTATTTAAACCCTTCTCTGGCAATGCGCAGGTGCCCTGGGAGATCCCGCGTGTCTACGTGGCCAACCACCAGGTAGAGGCTCGACTTATCCCAGGTAATCCTATACCCCACACCTGGGCACCATAGTTGTCAAATAGTTGAAATATGGTTGGAAGGTTCATGTTCAGGTGGGTGATGTACAGGAGGAGGTCATCGGCATAAAGTGAGATTCGTTCATCTCCAAGAGCCCCCGGTTCGTCACTGAAACCCCAATGTCAGGGTGTGCTCGAACCATACAGGCCAGTGGTTCCAGAATGAGAGCAAATAGCAAGAGGGACAGGGGGGGCAAACCTGTCTGGTGCCTCTTCCAATAGGAAATTCCACTGACATTGTTCCGGTAACCCGCAACTTAGCCATCGGAGCTGCATATAGCAGATCTATCCATGCCAGGAACGTAGATCCGAACCCGAATTTCAGCAGAGCTTGCAGCATAAAGAGCCAGTGGACGGCATCAAATGCCTTCTCGGCATCTAGGGACAGAAATATATGGGGGTCTTCTCTCTCTTTTAATGTTTGTAGCAAGTTGGAAAGCTGGTGGAGCTTAAATGTCGTTGATCTTTTCGGCATAAAACCCCGATTGGTCATTATGGATAAGGGAGGTTATTACGGTCAGTAGTTGCGTGGCTGAAATAGTGGCCATGATTTTCGTTTACACATTCAATAATAAACTTAAGATGGTAGGAACCACATTCCGTGGCATGCTTCCCTGCTTTGTGGATCACCACTATGGTGGCATTACGGAGGTCTGGGGGGAGAACCCACTCCGCCTTAGCCTCTACAAACATCTTGAGGAGATAGGGGCTCAATAGTTCAGTGTTACCCCTAAAGAGTTCAGCCCGTATTCCATTGGGGCCAGGGGTTTTCCCTGGTTTCTGCTTGCTTATATCAGCCACTACTTTTTCTAGGGTAAGCTCTTCTTCTAGTGCTAGTCGGTCATCCAATGTCAGAGTGGGAGTTGCGACTTCACTTAAGTCTCTAATCTGGGGCTCTTCAGCAAGTGTTCAGGTCTTATAAAAGTTGGCATAATATCTTGCAAACGCATCAGTGATCTCTTGCGCCAAGTATGTATGACTCCACCCTCCTGGATGGACTGTACCCATCGTGTCTCAACCTCTTTTCTACCCAACCAGACGTGTAATCTCCCCGCCTTGTCTCCCACCTCATACAGGCGGAGTTGTGCAGATAAGATTTTGCCTCTTGGCGTGCCAGTGCATGGTATTTCCTGTGGGTAATTGAGATTTGACGCATGATTAGAGGGTCCGTGTCTGATCCTAGGCGCCCCTCCAATTCTATGAGTTTGGCCTCTATTTCCCAAACCTTTTCTTCCTCTTATATGCAATAATGTTTTGTGCCCTGTCTCTGAGTACAGTTTTATATGCTTCCCACAATATAACTGCCGAAGATACTGAATCCTTATTCTCTGTAAAATACAGCTCAGTGTCCACTCTGATTTCGCAAGCCACTGCCTCGACCTTTAAGTCTCATGCATTGAGCCACCATCCCGCCTTTGACCAGCGGGGTCTTTCCCCCACTGTGAGCCAGAGGGGCGAGTGGTCGGATAAACCCCTTGCCAGGTAGTCCACCCTCTCCACTTCCCCATCTCACCTGCCGGGGTTAGGATGTAATCCATCCTGAAAAACTCCTTGTGGGCACCCGAAAAATTAGTATGTGGGCATGTTGGGGTGGTGTTGGCACCAGAGGTCAGTTAATCCCAAAGCTGTCAAAAACCCCACCAGAAGCGTGACATCCCACTGCCCCGGGGTCAAGCTTGTGCGATCCAGGTGTGGTTCTACTACGTTGTTAAAGTCCCCCTCCTCCACAATGTGTGTAGAGGAGTCAGCCTCTAGTAATATCTCGGCTACCTTGTCCAGTGTCAGTCTTTGGAGTCGAGGAGGGGCATAAACACTAACTAGGGTGAAGTCTCTACGACCCCACATCCCTCGGATGGCAATATATGAGCTGTTTGGGTCAGTCCATGATTTGTTTATTGTGAAGGGGGTCTTCCTGATTAAAATAGCCACTCCTCTGGATCCTTTGGAAAAACCAGCATGCGCCAACGTCTTATATACCTCCCTGACCAAGAACCCACATTGTGAGCCTTGTAACTGTCTCCTGGAGGAGGACAATGTCAGGTTTCATTCTCCTAAGATATGTGGCGACTAATCCTCTCTTGATCTTATTTCCAAGACCACTGAATTTCCACGTAATCAACGAGTACCCCTATTCACCCTGTGTGGCTGGGTTGCTCATCTGTGATGTGTCAAGGTGGTGTATTTCCAGTGTATGCAAATCCTGCCTCTGCATCTGCGTTTGCTACCACTCCATTCAACATGTAAACTAAACTACCCCTCCCAAACCCATCCCTAAACTCTGAACACCCACTCAGCTCCTCCCCTCCTGACCCTCTCCCGCTGCCCACGCACCGTATACCCACTGTCAAGATGACAACTGTGTCACAGGTTAGGCCTGAGCGGTCTGTAACCCTCCCCGTCCCCTTTTTAAGCTCCCACCCTAAAACATTGAAACCCCAGTTATGAGTCGACCAACCAGTCCTAGTCCTGGGGAGAAAGGAATGTTTAATAAAGTTCAAAACACCCAGGAGGGTGTGTCTAACGACCTTCAAGGGGCATATTATGCCGACTCACTGTTCTCCAGCTCTCCACCGGGCCCGTCCGTCTCATTCTTTGCATTCTTTGCCTTCATCACGTATTGTCAAGTCGGGAACTTGGGAGGCAGCGTCCATGGGGAGCATTCCAATGAGAGTTCGTGCTCTGTCAGGTCTGGGGCGGCCCGTTTACGGTATCTAAGTTGCTTCTTCTTGTCTATCCTTTGTGACGATTCCCCCTCTGTGTCCGAGGAATGAGCCACCCTGGAGAGACGCAGTCTTGTCAGAAGGGGTGTACCGGGGCTCTTCCTATTCAGAAGGCCACTGCCGCGTCCCCTCCTCTCTCTCTCCGAGGTTTGGGTCGGTCCCCCCTGGTGTGGTGGGGTGGGAAGTTCCTGACGATGCGTGTCTCCGTCCCAGGGGGACATTCCTCTATCCAAGTCCATGCCTCCTCAGGCGTCAGGAAGGAGACAGTTTTACCTTGAAAGATGACTTTGAGCTTTGCCAGGAAGAGCAACATGTATTGAATGTGGAGGGTCTGCAGTTTTGTTTTAAATAAGTCAAAGGTAGGCCATTGTTTTTGGACTTCACAGGAGTAGTCGGGGAAGACCATGATTTTGATATTGGCATGTCGCACCTCTCCAATGTGTCACATCTCTCAAAGTTTCAGGTTTCGGTCCTGATAGTTTAGGAAGCGGGCGATTAGCGGCCGAGGGGGTGCTCCCATTGGTTGTTTTATATTGGACATCCTGTGGGCTCGTTCAATAACAAAGCAAGACGAGAATTGTGCTGTCGGGAAGGGAGTCTGTAAGCCATTTGTCCAGAAAACACCCCGCATTGGAACCCTCAATATCTACTGCAAGGCCCATGAAGCGCAGATTATTTCTGCGTGCCCAGTTTGCAGCGTCATCCACCCCCAGGAGACATCGCTGAACGCTGGCACAGTGATGTTTTGACCAGTGAGGAATAGCATCACAACTTTAGGCAAGAACAATGCCCGAGTCTACAGAACCAATTTTACTAGGAAGAAGGTGGCTTACTCACACACCGCGCAGATGTAATGGCGACGAGGAACAAGGTCTTGAGAGTGAGGAACCGCAATAAACAGCTATGAAGTGGCCCAAATGGAGTGCAAATTAGAAATGTGATGATCAAGTTAAGACCCCACTGTGGCATGACAAAAGGGAGAGGGAGGAAACTAATGTTGCAAACCTTACGCAGAAAGAGACGAAAGATGCCCTTTAACTGTGCCCAGAGCAAGGCCTTGCTGTGCTAAGGACAACAGGACAAAGGACAAACAACAAAACGTCCAATAACTTCACCTGGAGGGGGTCTCTCTGCTGAGCATCGCACCAAGCCACAAATCTGTCCCAACGACAGGCATATAGATTTTTTGTCAAGGGTTGTGTAGCAGCCAAGAGGACAACTACCCCCGGAGGAAGGTGGAAGGTGTTTAGCTGTCACCACTCAATCCTGATCATCTTGAGAATTCGGAGCAGGAGTGGTGTCAGCAGAAAGGCATACAGGAGCCTTGAGTTCCACTCTGCGCGGAATGCGTCTCCAAGTGAGAGCCGATTTGGAAACTTCATTGCGCAGAAGCGTTGACATTTTCTTTTTTGTAAATTACCCAGTATAGGGCTTTTGCAGAATGTGCACATAAAGAGTTGTTAAGGGCGAGACTTGCACTAAACTGAAACCGTCTAAACAGGTAAACAGAGAAAATGAGAGAAAAGGTTAGCTCGTTTGACAGTTTCTCGAATGTGCACACACACATTATATATATATATATATATATATATCCACGACCAGCTCCAGCATGAAAAGTCACACAGCCAGCCAGATACCGACACTGCAGCTCCAGTTTTAGGTAAAGTTGTTTATTTACGGGCTGTAACGCGTTTCGGCAGGGTCCCCTGCCTTGTTCACACAAAAAGCTACAATACTGCATTTTACTTATATCCGTGGATACGGTCACATGGTATCATAGACATAAACAACAAACTTACAGTTTTCAATATTGCTATTTGATTTCAAAGGTTTAACATGTGTTATGCCTTATTCGATACAATTATAGAAACTAATAATTGCACATTTATAAATGTAAATCATAAAATATATATATAAATAAATGACATTTCTGTTTTCATTTTAGATCGTCAAAACATTCTCACATTTACATGCTTAAGTTTCATTTGTTTAACATGCATCGTTACTGATCTTTAATATTTATGTTTTTAAACAACCATTTTATTATTTTTCTTTTTTGTTTTAAATTTATTCAATTTGCAAGCTATGTGCATAAATGTGAAAATTACTAATCACTGTGCTCCCTTAACGTCAAACCCACATGTGTTTTATTATTCTCTTATTGTGCATCAATTCAATGCCTCTTTTCATTGCACTCGCATTAAGATGTATCGGCGACGAATGGAATTTGTTATGTCTCTATGGATTGTTGTATTTAAATTAAGCACTTTGGCAGAAACAATGTAATTGTATAATCCTGAGTGTTAAGATGTCACCTACTCAGTTACACCATTCGCCATGTGTGTCCCAAGGCAATGGTTTGTGAAATTCTTAGTGCGAAATGAACGGCATACTCCTCTATACTTTGTTCTGGCATGACAAAGTAATTTTCCAAGTGGTATAAGCACGTATCCAATAGATGTAGTGTTGCATTAAAGTGCAAGTGCAAGCCTCACTATAATCAATCGAGTTTCTCCCGAGTGCAATTTCGCATTTAAAGTGCAAATATGGTCATGAAGTTACACACACCCACAGTAGATTGAAATTTTCTATTGCGTTCGCTCTTGATCCCTACGTGCCAGAGCATCTATACAAAACATCGTTTATGTAAAGTGTAAGTGCCTTAGATACCGTCATTGTTGGAATTTCAATATATAGTGTAAAATGCCTACATGTTGAATTGTTCGGCTATTAGATCATATCTGCCTGAACACAAACACTCCATACATAGTATAACACTCCAATAAACGCGTAATTAAGCGAGTTATAAAGGCTCACCATAAATTTTGGGACCCTAATAGGTGCAGCTTCGCATAAAAGTGCAAATGCATTTATTATAGTTATAAAAAAAACACCATAGTTTTAATCTCATTACTCATTCTTCTGGTAATGTGCTATCGTGTAGTCTCAGATGTTTCAAAGTGCAAGTGCATCAGTGCAAATCGCTGCTCATGTAAAGTGCAAATGCATTAGTTAAGAACACTACTGAAGTGTCGGCATAAAGTGCAAGTGCCTATATATAATGATTATTCAAAGTGTCAGTGCAATGTAGGCAACATCAATCCTTCAGGTAATATCCAAATGCATACCTATATGTTTATCAAGCAATCTCATTGCCTAATTACGTTACCTTTTCAATGTGCAAATATTGGGGCATAGTCTTAAAAACTAAGTTGTTTACGTGAAAATGCATAACCTTATCATAAAAAAACCTTAAAAGCATTGATCAGACAATTAACATTTTTCATTTTTTCCTTTTTTCCTCCCTCCTTCTCTCCTGTTATAAAGTGGATCGTTAAGTTTCGTACTTTTCCTACTCAAGATGGACAAACATCTCTTCTTCTGAATATATATATATTACATATTACTAAAGCCTAGAGGTAACTGGCATGAATCTCACCAACTGTCAGGGAAAGGAGGGGTGGGGAATCGGAAGAGGATGCGAGTAGAAGAGTGAAGGAGAAGGGGAGGAGTGGAAGGAGTGAAGAGAGTCATGACCTTCAGTTCAAGGGCCCACTTACCTGTTCTCCAAGGCCTTTTATATCTCTGTATGAGAATCATTCCTTTCAAAGGTCGACAACATATCACCCCATAGAGCAGCTATTGGGCGTATATGCAAACCTCTTGCTGTCTCCTCTACTGAAAGCCCACTGCGCAATGTCTGCCAGCCATCTATCATACGTCAGTCCCCTTGCCAACTTCCAGCACAAGGCAATTAACCTCTAAGCCAATATTAGTACCAAGTAAATAAATATATTGCCTACTTTTTTAGGTGTCAATCTTGGGAAGCCTCCAAGCAGGTAAACTTTAGGTGTACATCCTATTTCCCTATCGAGGGTTTGGTTCAGCTGGCGGATGACACTTGTCCAAAAGAGAGAATGTAAGTTCAACATAAATTTACATGTTCACGCTTGCATATCTTATACTTATGGTTATTTGTTTTTTTATTTCCTAAACAAATGCCAATGATGAACTAGAATTGCGATGTGACAGTCCTTATGAACGCAAGCAGTGTTAGTCCTATATATTTTAGAACTTCTCACCCTAATACTGATGGATCTTACCAGTCAACAGTACACAGGGAAAAACACTGCAATGCAATAATATTTAACTTTTTTCTGGGAGATGTGTAATGTAAGGTTCTTGAGCAGACTTTACAGTACCAGGCAGGGTCAGAAAAGGAAAAGTAAGGGGGCAAGTGAGTGGTGGTGGTGGTGTGTAGTTTCCACCAATTAGTAGGAACTGCACGTTTGGGGGGCATCATAAACTTAGGATGGTGCCAGCCTGATTCCATGCACCCCCACAGGATATGTTGTCCCTTGGATTGGCTAGCTGGCAGTGCCTCCGTTAGTCCCCCAAACCTAAACAGGGAGCGAAAGTTCTGGCAACCACTAAACATGACAACTCTGTTCCCTCAAGAACCATGGTGACAGACTTCAAACTTTTCAATCAGTCACTCGTGCCTTCTTTCGCTCAGAGAAATATACAAAGAATACACGGAGGGGCGTTTTCAATATTTATTTTAACCGTAGTGATTCTTGTATAAAGAAAGTGGGCAGCGATGATTAATGACAGAAGCAGGCAAAAGTCATACTGAATGCCAGAACCGTGAACAAAATGAATAGCTCCGCCATTTAGTTGAGGAAGGTTATATATCACTGGCTGCCAGTCGAGCAGAGAACCATGTTCAAGGCGTGCTGCATGGTCTGAAAGGCCTTGTATCTGAATTGTCCTGCGTTCGTGAAATCACAGATCAACAAGTATTGTCCTACAAGACAACTGAGATCTAGCCATCTACATTATCTGGTGGTCCCCTAGTGTAAAAAACAACGGACTGGAGGATGCAGGTTTTCTGTCATTGCTCCGCGAGTCTGGAATACTCGGCCAGTGGACCTTAGGTCCACGGGAAACTACACCAGATTCAGACAGCTCCTGAAGACATGGTTGTTCAAACAGACTTATCAATAACCAGAGACCAAGGCCGTATTAGCAATTCCAGTGCCAAGAGACAGGTTGGTGAACGTGCGCTTTAAAAATTATCAGTAACATAACATGTATACATATACAATAATATAACTATGTAGCGCACTCCTACAAAACAAACCACTAACCTATGTGTCTAGGGGGCAGATGTATGGTTTGCCAAGAAACCCCTTTCTGGATGATCTAACCCAATTACCTGATGGGTAAGAGCGTCAGACCCCATCTTGGTCACGAACTGGACAACCCTCATGGAGAGGTCGGCCAGTTGCTAGGCAAAAGCTTCAGCATGTAGTGACCCCCTCGCGGTCAGCAGAAGTGTCTCCTCTAATTATGTTAGGAAACAAAAGGTTATATACAGAAAATGGTTTCCGTGCCTCGGGCCGATATTGTGATCAGCCTGCCATTATTTGTATTTCACAGATCGCTGCGTCGCCACATGGACGTAATTCATGCACGTGAGGGCCATGTCCCTAATGTCAAGGCAGTGTGATAGTGTGCTCATGGAGTGTTCTGTGTCAGCAAGGCCAGCATTTCCAAGAAACTAGTCCAAGAGTCACAAATGCAAAGATGTGTCAAAAGTCGATGTGGCAAAGAGAAGCCAACCTTCGGAAAGGACTGTGTGCCTGTAAAAATGGCACTAATTCCTACGGGGCCTAGCTCGGGAACATGACACCCACTCCTCGTACAAATGTTGGCCAAGAAGCCATCTAAAGCAAACCAATATTAGTATCCAAAAACACAGGAGCATATATATAAAATGCTAAAAGCGTATGATAAAAAATAAATTGCATTTGAAATCAGGTACTCATATGCTATTTGGAGGCCCGGAGAATAAAGAAAGCCAAATGCGTTAAAAGTATAAAAGTATTTAAAAATGAGAGGCAATTTAAAACAAATCTTGGAAGTTAACAGGCCAAATAAAAAGGTTCCCACCACACGGAGATCCAGATGTTTACATGTTCTAAATGGCAGACAAAACATTGCTGTTCCCAGCGTCCGCAGACCAGCAGGTATGTTCCCATCCAACCCCCAGAGCAGCCGCTGAGGGAATGTATATAGCCACCTCATGTTCCATTGAAGCTGAGCTAAGATACAGGCCACTAGGTGCAGAGGCAACCCAGGGTAGCTCATAGAGGGCGGCCAGGAGCAGAGGTATTCACAGGGGACAGCTGTACAGATGGACCTTCAGCGGGTCCACCAGCATGTGCAAGTCCGAAGGTTCAACCAACTGCGATCCCAAACACAATTGGAGGGCACACTCGTAAGTGCACAAAAGGCAGCGGAACACAGGCTGTACGCAATGAAGCCATACAGGCCAGAAAGACAGGAACCAATGCTTATCCAGTTCATGAAGCAGAGGAATGCCAAAGAAATGCACCATGCGTTCACAGCACAGTTGGACGTGAGGCAGTGCCAGCACCATTTAAACTTGAATCGGGTGTATGAAGCTGGCTCTGTACATATTATACCAAAGTAAGGTAAAGTGTGCACAGAGTCCAGTGAATCCCCAAAGGCTTACAGAGGTAATAGTAGATAATTCCTTACTCTCTATTTGTGGTAGTGTGGGCGAGCAGTAAGGCTTTATCAGAGGGTTGCATCAAGCATTTATTGTACACACTTAGGAAATGATGTCACACACTCGAAGACTGAACTTAGACCAAAAATATTTCTTTGTTGTATTTTGTTTATAGAACCAAGAAGGACTTGGTAGAGGTAAATATGATTGTACTTTTCAGGACAGATTGTTCAAAAGCAAGCTGGATGAATAATAACTTTTCGTACAGGATTGTAAAAATGTGCAAATACAGTAGTAATTACTGTTGGATTACTTTTGATTACTTTCAGGATTACTTTTTCTACTCAGTGTGATAAGCCAAGATATCACACTGGGACATTTCCTGGACAAAAGGTGAGTAAAACTGTTTTTATCAAAACAGTTTTAGGTTTCCATACAAAACACCTTCAACACAAGTTTTTCAGAGGAAAACAGTCAATACAATCCTATGGAGAAAAATGAGGTTATCGAATTGCAGGTAAGTAAATGGTCTTGAGGGCTGAGTTTCTGGGGTTAGAACAAGGGTTCCCCCATGGTCAAGAATGCACTCAAAAAGCACCCTCAGCGGCTGGGTGCAGAGTGCTGAGGCCCAATGTTAGCCTATGGGTCTCGGGGGCTGTCGGTTGGTGGCTGCTCACGGGCAAGCCACAGGGTTGAGGGAGCAAAGCTCCTAGGGTTAAGCTCAGGGCAAAGGGGGATCCGATTTAGCAGACAAGGTGCACCCACAGCGGCACAGTGGGTGCCGGGTACAGGGCGCTGTTTCGGCGTTGGGTGCCCTGTTGTGTTCAATGGGAGTTGTCGGCTTTGGGTTTTGGCTGCAGGCTCGGTCCACGAAGTCTTCGGGGAGGAACCAACAGCTGGAAAGTTAAGTTGGAGGGCTCGGGGACGTAGGTGCACCTCAGGTCCTCTTCTCCAGGGTGCAGGGTGGCCGGAGGCAGGGGTGCCTTTTGAGGTTGGATTTCACCTTACCGGGCCACTCGAGGTTGGGGGCGGTGGGGTCTCCGTGCAGAAGCTGCAGGCGACGTCGAGAAGTCCTGGAGGGGTCAACCCACGGTGGACTCAGAATCTGGAGCGCTGGGGGACCTCGCTAGGGCCGGTGGACCACTCTGACTCAGGCTGTAGACGACAGGTGCACTGGTGGTTCCAGGCGTCGGGTTTCTTGGTCTTCAGCAGGCTCGGAGTCTTGCTTTGGAGATTCTTTTGAACAGAGCTGCTGTTCACAGGAGATCAGGTCTTTGTTGAAGGCAATCAGTCCTCCCAGGGGTTCTGGAGGTCGCGGACTGCAGGACAAGGCGACTTTTGGCGCAGGATCTCTGGAAACTGCAAACGGGCCGGTAGGGCTGGGGCCAAGTCAGTTTTTCTCTGCAGACTCCTCTGCTCGGGGTCTTCTTTCGTCCTTCTTCGTAGGATGTGGAATCCACCTTCTTGGTTCAGGGCCGCCCCCAAAATACTGTATTTAGGGGGCGTTTTAGGGGTCTCGAGGTCATTAGTCAATAGGCTACTGACCTTAGGGTGACTACACCCTTGGTGTGCTCACCCCACGTGTGGGAGTGGGCACAATCCCTAATCCTGATTGGAGCGTGCCTGCCATCCGCAAGATGGCGGGCACTGAAAATTGGGCTTCACCTCGACTCCCCAAAGTGAGGGGTGGGGTTGGCAGAGTTGGGCACAACTTCTGGGTTGCTCTAATTTTTTCCGCCTGTCTTCCCGTTGAAAAGGAGGGGAGACAGGAAGAGGGCCTGCTCCTGATAGCAGGAGAGGCTGGGGGTCGTGTTACAAAGACGGCAAGGCCTTTGAAGCTCCCCTGCCACAGATGGCTCTTCCTAACTTGGAGGAGGTGTGACCACCTCTGCCCAGGAAAGGCTTTGTTTATGGGCCCAGGGAGCGAAGGCTCCCATCCAAGGGGTCCAGAAACATGTCTCGTGGTGGCAGGCTGGAGTTTACCACTCAGGGAATCCACCAGAGGCTGGTCGTTTTTCAGGGGGCATCTCTAAGATGCTCTCTGAGTGCATGGTATAATAAATCCCACACTGGCATCAGTGTGGGTTTATTTTGCTGAGAAGTTTGCTACCAAACTTCCCAGAATTCAGTAAAGCCATTATGGTGCTGTGGAGTTCGTAATGACAAACTCCCAGACCATATACTCTTTATGGTTTTACTGCACTTACAATGTCTAAGAATGGACTTAGACACTGTAGGGGTACAGTGCTCATGCAACTGTAGCCTCGCCAGTGGTATAGTGCACCCAGCTAGAGGGATGTCTTACATATACCATAGGCAGCAGGTGGCAGGAATGGCACACAGGTATTGGTGCCATGTCGACTATTCACTTTTCTCTGCACCGAAATATGCAGACTGCAACAGCAGTGAGTGTGTGTTAAGGTACAGGGCTCTAAGGGTGGCACAATATGTGCTGCAGTCCTTAGAGGCCTTCCCTGGTCACAGTGCCTTTGGTACCCATGGAGAGGTGCCGACTGGGGGTACAAAGGTACAGTTTTGGGAATGAACACAGGCCCTAGGAACCTGATTGGCAGGGGCCCAGGGCACATCAAGTCAAAGTGCATCAGAAATCTGGCATAAAGTGGGGGGTTTACTGCAACAGAAACCCGCTTTCCTACACTGGGATATCCATTGTGGAGAAAAAATACTAAAATCAATATCCTGCAATTAGGAGCAGGGGAAGTCCTCCAAAAATGCTTCTGAGGTGGGAGTGGATGAAGGATGGAATAATTCCAAACACCGTCTGGAAGGTGCTGACCAACCCAGAGCCTATGCCCCTAAAAAACCATACAATTCCAGTCGTATTAGACATATGAAAACTATGATGGACCAGCTTTCCAAAATGTTGTGGGAAGTTAGTGTGGAGGATCGCCTGTAACTCCGAAGAGGAACTCGCCACCTGAAGATCAAAGGTCTCCTTGGCCGAAGTTAAGGCCACATCTTTTTGAAACAATAAGGCTTTCAGTTTGCTCAGGGCATCAAAGCGCACATTAGAAAGATTAATTGAAGGCCACAGCGTATCCTCCCGAACTACACGAGCAGGCGGAATCAGGACTTGTGTGCAACATGTCACAATGGAAGAGAGTCACCACGTATGCGAACCATGGTTTCATTCTACAGAAACCTTGGATTGTTCAACATCAGGTAACTCCCATTCGACAGCAATTTGAAATTCGGACGTATCTTGGCCAGAGGACACTCTTTCAAGTAGCAAGACAGGTTTGCCATCGACACATTGCATGCCCCATGCAACAAAACGTCCTTACATACCAGGGACCCGCTTAAAGTATTCTCGCAGTCCAACCACTGAGAAAAGTGTCCTTATTCCTACACCGGAATGAGAAAGGAAGTTCCCATTGTTCATGTATGAACCCTTCACCTAAAGCTTCATATCTGCCCATTTGATGGTGTTGTAGACAGCACTGAAAGTGGAAAGTGGAGATTGGCAGCGTAATGTACCCATGGATTATCCAATCTGAGGATTCTATTTCAGCAACGGTAAATGGTAATTTCTCAAGCTTTTCAATGTGTAACATTTGTATTTTGCATCTTTTCGTCACATAGCGATCGGATGAATAGAAAGATGGTAAGGTGAGAACAGATTTGTGGTGTTAATGTATCGCCAAGGCACATGGCCTGATAGCAATGTTTGCAGTCTCCAGCTTAACAACAGAACTGACCTAAGCTGGGACTGCCCATGTTATAATATAGACAAATCTTGCTGAAGCACGTTTATTGTTGATGAGACAATGTTACCTAAAGAATAAATTCTAGATGATAAAGTGGTCATACAGTTGTCCACTACTGCAAGAGCCTTTTCTAAATTGGCCCCGTCAATCTCACACAGTCTTTCAACAGCTTCTTGTTGAGATATTTTCCATATCTCGTTATAGACCGCATACAAAAAGCACTTTTGATGAGGTTTCTGAAGACCTAACAAGAAGTCTCCTAAGTCCAAGTCATCCGATAAAAGGGACACGTGCTGTTGTACTTGGTACAGTGTTGAGGTTTTTAGCCGATTAAGACATAACTTCCAAACACTAAGTTGTTACCACCCCCGAATGCTCACTCTGCACATATTGCATGTCAGGGCTGTGAGCTGTGAATCCTTGATCTTACCAAAGAATCTATCCTGACCCTTGTCAGTGTCCAACAGCCATATTAACAATCCCTTCCAATTGAAGTCTGACTTTTAAAATGATGGGGCACAAATACATAACTTGAATAGGAGCTGTTGACCTAGCAAGCTTTCTCATGTGGTTTGCTGCTGGTTAGGCTGTCTATTGTGTACAGTTTATTTGTGCAAACCAGCAACAGAGTAGGTCTGACTTTCCCGTTTAACTTTAACTGGATACTTTCTTCCTGTCCCTTCAATAGGTCTTGTAGCAGAAGCAAGCCCTTCTGCTTTCTCACTTATCTTTATGTGTTTCACAAACTTCCTTCTTTCCATGCTGCTTACAGATATACTGTTTTTCGTTTGATGATCAAGCTGTTATTCTAAGTTCAGCCTTCACCTTATGTCTCATAATTCACCTCCATTCAGCCACTCTCTTTTTTCCTTTCATCCTTATTAACTGCAAGGGCAACTGGTATCTTACTTCTTAAACCTCCATTTCAGAAATCACATTTTTTAATCGTGCTACTAAGACTACCTTTCCTTCCCCAAAAAGAAAAGGTGCCCATTCTACCTCTTACCCATCTTCCTTTCTAGGTTCCCTTCTCCGAATCCTATACAGTGCATTTTGTTCACTGCCATCATGCAACTTACAAGTGGAAGTTTGCTTTTTTTGCACAGAAGGCAATTAAACAAAATGCCCCTGTTCCACAAGCTGCTCTTTTTTTAGCCTCTGCAGCAATTTATGGAATATTTGACATTCACTAGTTACTTATTAAAGTCCAATGCTTTAACATACACAACTGAAAAAGCATTAAACACATAGCATGGTTGTGGTCAGTGAGCAATAAATACCCAAAGATAAAGGGGGGTCCCATGGAATTTAAAGACCTGCGAGAATAAAGTCCCTTACAATAACATGAAAACAAAAACAAAAAATCCTCGGGTCTAAGTAAAAGTAAAATACACGCCAAAAGAGATCTCAGAATGCTTCTAGAGCACGAGTACTCATAGTACGGCCGGCGGGCCGCCGGCGGCCCGGCAAGCCTTCCTTGGCGGCCCGCGGACCTTGCAGATACCTACCTGTGTTTTTTCTTCTTTTTTTTTTTTTTTTTAAGTGCCAGCAAACACCGCCGGTTGCAGCAGCGCTCTATGGGGGCCGGGCGATTCTTTAAAAAACCATTCACTTGTTAATGAGGCTTTGTTGTATTTCACCTCTTTTTAGCGCCCCTGCATCTCCATGCAGGGGCGCTAAGAAGAGGTGAAATACAACAAAGCCTCATTAACAAGTGAATGGTCTTTTAAAGACCTGAGGCTGTGAAGTACTCGGTGCGGCTGTGTGTGCGCCCGGGAAGCTGTCTCAGCCCGGGCTGACACACACACGGGGTGACGTGACAGAGCAGGGAGACAGACAGACAGAGGAAGGGAGACAGACAGAGGGAGACAGACAGAGGGAAGACAGAGGGAGGGAAGACAGAGGGAGGGAAGACAGAGGGAGGGAGACAGAGGGAGGGAGACAGAGGGAAAGGGAGGGAGACAGAGCTAGAGGGAGGGAGACAGAGCTAGAGGGAGGGAGACAGACAGAGGGAGGGAGACAGACAGAGGGAGGGAGACAGACAGAGGGAGGGAGACAGACAGAGGGAGGGAGACAGACAGAGGGAGGGAGACAGACAGGGGG
Organism: Calotriton arnoldi; assembly: GCA_963921515.1. Lineage (NCBI taxonomy): Eukaryota > Metazoa > Chordata > Amphibia > Caudata > Salamandridae > Calotriton > Calotriton arnoldi. Next base: position 1,114,801 of record CAWUFW010003752.1, on the reverse strand, counting down.
AGGGAGACAGAGAGGGGGAGACACAGAGAGGGAGACACAGAGAGGGAGAGACAGAGAGGGAGAGACAGAGAGGGAGACAGAGAGGGAGACAGAGAGGGAGACAGAGAGGGAGACAGAGAGGGAGACAGAGAGGGAGACAGAGAGGGAGACAGAGAGGGAGACAGAGAGGGAGACACAGAGAGGGAGACAGAGAGGGAGAGACAGAGAGGGAGAGACAGAGAGGGAGACAGAGAGGGAGACAGAGAGGGAGACAGAGAGGGAGACAGAGAGGGAGACAGAGAGGGAGACAGAGAGGGAGACAGAGGGAGAGAGAGAGAGAGAGAGAGGGAGACAGAGAGGGAGACAGAGGGAGAGAGAGAGAGAGGGAGACAGAGGGAGGGAGACACAGAGGGAAACAGAGGGAGAGAGGGAGGGAGACAGAGAGAGGGAGACAGAGAGGGAGAGAGAGAGAGGGAGACAGAGAGAGGGAGACAGAGGGAGGGAGACAGAGGGAGGGAGACAGAGGGAGGGAGACAGAGAGGGAGAGCGAGACAGAGAGAGGGAGACAGAGAGAGGGAGACAGAGAGAGGGAGACAGAGAGAGGGAGACAGAGAGAGGGAGACAGAGAGAGGGAGACAGAGAGAGGGAGACAGAGAGAGGGAGGAGGGCGACAGACAGAGGGAGACAGACAGGGAGGAGGGCGACAGACAGAGGGAGGGAGACAGATAGAGGGATACAGAGGGAGGGAGAGAGAGAGAGGGAGGGAGAGAGAGAGAGGGAGGGAGAGAGAGAGAGAGAGAGAGAGAGAGGGTGGGAGACAGAGAGAGGGAGGGAGACAGAGAGAGGGAGAGGGAGACAAACCGAGTGAGTGAGACAGAGAGAGGGAGGGAGAGAGAGGGAGGGAGAGAGAGGGAGGGAGAGAGAGGGAGGGAGAGGTAGGGAGGGAGAGAGAGGGAGAGAGAGGGAGGGAGAGAGAGGGAGAGGGAGGGAGGGAGGGGGAGGGAGAGAGGGAGAGAGGGAGGGAGAGAGAGAGGGAGAGAGAGATAGAGAGAGAGAGAGAGAGAGAGAGAGAGAGGGAGGGAGGGAGGGGGAGAGAGAGGGAGAGGGAGAGATAGAGAGAGGGAATGAGACAGAGCGAGAGAGAGAGAGATAGATAGATAGAGAGATGTGTGTATGCCGGGTCTGGTGGCTCAGTGGACGAAGGCGTCCGCTGCAGGGGCCTGTGTTCAACATAAATTTTTTTTTTTGCTCTAGCCCCGCCCCCTCCCCCACTGACCCCGCCCCCACCGGTGCGGCCCTCGGCCACAAACCACACTGTAAATTTGGCCCCCGAGAGAAAGTTTGTGAGTACCCATGTTCTAGAGAGTCCTTTAATTAGGACGTAATCCCATCACCCACCGAGGTGGCATGCTTCATCATCTGGGATTCTCCTCTTGACGGGGACCTCTAGGAGTACAACCACAGGTCAGTATTTCTAGACTGAGAAGGGCTGGCTGGGAACACATGGAATGCATGTGAGAAAAAAGCAACACTATGGAACACCACACTATTTACATTAAGTGTGCTCACTTGCTCAATAGATAGTTTGGCACACAACAAACTATGAGAATGTTTTTGCTCTGTGGAAGTCCACAGAAGGAACTATGCAAGAACTTGCAAAATGCATTTTATAACATGATTCAATTTAATATGTAAAAATCTTTGGTTTAAATTGGGCTACTTTCCCTTTCAATCTCCTTTGAGAAAGTAAAAAGGTCATAAATAAATTAATCAAGCCAATCTGATTCTTGAAAGCAAATGATAAAAGACAGGAATGTTGCGTACCAGAGGCATGAAACAAAACAAAACTCAAATGCAACCAAAGCTAAAAAATGATTTGATGGAATAATGGTGGCATAAGAGCCACAGCGTAGCCCAAGTTACTAACTTGTGTAACGATATATCTGTAAGAGACAGTAGTTAGTGACAGATTCCTTACCTTAGAATATCCCCAGGCGTCCGGCTGGATCAGAAAAGTTTTTGCGTAGCAGTACCCTTGTGCGTCGGTAGGCGGCGTCGTGCGGCTCCGCGTCCGTCGTCGGCGTCGGGACCGCCGGGATGACGTCGCGGGCAGTACTTAGACGCCGCCCCTGCGCGCTGACGTCAGTTCTGTACACGACTTTCCGCGCCAGGAACGCAGAGCCATGCAAGAAGCTGACAAAGGTGTCTGAAAAATACTAGGGCCTTGAAAGGGATGTCCTTAACCCTAGGAAATCAGTTCGCAGAACAGGGAGGATGGGTGAGGCGGTAAGGAATCTGTCACTAACTACTGTCTCTTACAGATATATCGTTACACAAGTTAGTAACTTGTGCATCTGAAAGAGACACGTTAGTGACAGATTCCTTACCAGATCAGGTTTTGCGGATCACCAGGAGCAGAGTGTGCGAGAGTGAGTTTGAGCGCTGGGAGGACGCTGCACCCCGCTGTATCTCTACCCCTGCTTCGCCCAAAGCCTACCCCGCTGGAAGCTGGGAGCCGGCCGGCGCCGGCGCCGCTTGGACTTTGTCGGACCTTCCTGCGGCCTCCTGTGGGTCTCGCAGTCCTTGTGGTCGGCGGCAGGGGAGTGCAGCGGGGGAGCTCACTGGAGTGAGTGTGAGTAGTTGCGGGAGTAGAGCGGCGGAGATCAAGCGGAGGTTGGGACCGGCGAGATCAGCAATAGACACCGGCAGCTGGAGGTACAGGGGGCCGGAGACACAGGGATATAGGGGTTGAAGCTGGGGTTGGAGCAGCACCAGCGGCACCAGTGGCACCAGTACGCGGGCTGGGGGTGAAGGCGGGTGGAGCAGGCTGGATCGGCAGCTGGCAGCCATGCCAATCTCCTGCTCCTCACTGCTCTTTACTGCTCCCCGCTCCCTTCTCCCCCGACCCCCTCTCCCCTTCTCCCTCGTTTCAATGGTCTCACCTCCCCTGGCCATCAAAGCATTGCCGCTTTACCTTCCATTTTATCCACTTTATTTTCCACTCTCTTTCACTCCCATCACCGAGCATCTGCTTCCTTTTGGTCTGAGGGGGGGATTGAAGTGCACCCCCGGTCATCAGCCCAACCAGACCAGACCACAGGCACCGGTCGCGCTGACTGGTTAGCGGAGCCTGGAGTAGCACCAGCACCAGTACCAGCACTAGCATTAGGCATTTCCACCTTGGGGCTTGGGGCGTTTCTATAGCGCTCTTAGCGCCTCCATTCTACTGCCTTGCTTGGGACATTAGGCCTGCTACGGCGGTGGCAGCAACGGTGGCACTAACAAAGAAAGCATTAAAACAGCAACAGTTAAAACGTAAAGACAGCAGAGACAGCTGGACAGAGCTCCGACCCACGGATTCTCTGTGTGGCAGCCCCTACAGCAAGTACGGGGACACAAGGATACAAGGATATAAAGAAGTAGAAAGGCAAGGGGGCAAGGAGCGAGCGCTACCACCATTAGCAGGTGGCGGCAGAGTGCGTGCCCGTCGGTCCCATAGAAGCAGCCTAACTAGTTTGGGCAAAGCTTGTGGGGTCCGACTGTGAGCCCTGCTCGCTATACTCACCCCCCTTTTTCCTTTCTCTGTGATCATAAAATACATCAGCAGAGCAGGCCTTCGCTGCCACTAAAACCATTCCAGCCAACAGCCCTCAGGAGGTCTGGGCGCCAGTAATACTAAGCATATAAGGCCATCTCAAGGATTTTAAAACCAAAAAACACCAAGGAGATCTCAGGAGACCTAAGAGACTTAAGGAGTACAAGAGAAATGAGATCAGGGAAGGAGAGGCGGTCAGTTACATCTATACTCAGCAAGAGGAAAAGGAAGAGTAAAGGCCTTAGCGAGATCTCGAGCAACGAGAAGCAGGCTATGGAAGAGATGGCATCACATTGCAGCCTGGTGGCACTGGACGGCAATCAAACGCAGAATCGTGCAATGTGTAGTGGCGGCTTTCAGCCCAAAATCTACTCAAAATTTTCATTTCTAAAGGACGCAGGGGCAGTGCTATCTCTCAAAAATGAAAGCTTGAGTGATCTTCCTTCTCCCCTCTGCCCAGAGTCAGCACCCAATTCAAAACAACAGTACATAGTAAAAAGAGAAGATGAAGAGGGCAAGGGTGAGGGTAAGAAAGGAGATAGGGCTGCCTCGGGCCTGGAGGGCACCCAAGAAGAAGAAGTGCCTGATTTAAATCCATTAAGGGCACCCTCACCCAACAAAGCCCTCCGGACTCCCTTAAAAACCATCGAAAGAGGAACATTGGTCTGTTTAAACCAAGCTGCGCCTAGAGTCTATGGCGCGCCATCTGAATTAAGAACAGGCCAACCACTTGAACCCTTAGTCACAGTAGTGATAGGAAGAGAGGATTTAAACTTCAAGTATTCACAAAATCTGAAGGAGGAGCAAACTAATATTCCCACGGTTGTTTCCTCTTCAATTTCAACTACGGAGGTCAATAATGCTGCACAAGAGACCACAATTCAGCGCACTGTGATACGAGAGGAACAATTATCTATAGTCGACGAGCATCCTACCTCACAAGGGGTACAGGGAACCGCAGACCAAACCTCCCCTACACTGGAGCCTGATTTGGTTGCCCTGTGGTTTTCAAGTATCCCCGGATTGGGGGAGGGACAAGATGAGGCAAAAAATGGAACACAGCACTGCGGGCCAGAAGCTAATAGCAATACTACAATGGCATCCTTAGGCATTGCGTGTAACAAATCGCCCGAAAATCGAACAGGAACCATCTTGACCCGAAACTGGGGGGAATCAGATGTGCCACACTGAGCCCGATAGCAGCGGGCCCGATATGTGGCCAGAACAGAAGCAGTATGATTCACCAATTACCTCTTGCACAAGGCACTTAGAGTCTCAAAGTGGGCACCAAATCCGACCCAAGGAATCGGACGGCCTAGACACAGGCAGGCTGTGGTCGTCCCTATTGGATACTATGCAGCTGTCCATCAAGGCAATGCAATTTCATGCAGACAAAATGGATATACAACTAACTATTCTTAATTCGGTTGCTAATCATGTTGCGAATATTGACCAAAGACTTACAAACATGGCTGAAATGATACACAGGGTGCAGGATGGAACACATTTAATGCAAGCACACTGTACCTGCTACACCATAGTGGACAAACTGCCCACACTGCCGGCAGCAATGGGGGATCTGGTGAGCGCCATCAAGAACCTAATGAATACCGCAAGGACAAACCCCCAAGAAATCAATAAAAAATACGACATGGAGGCAACTGACAGTAGAGCATTAGCCCCTGAGGAAAAGGGTAGGGATATAACCCCCTCAAAGGCCCACATAAAGGAGGATAGTTCTAATATCCGCTCAAGCCCTCGCTCGCTTATTACATCAGACGCCGCAGAGGGTCAGCAAATAGAGCTAACTTGGGCGGAAAGGTTAACCAAGGAGGGGAACAAAGTAGCGGAAGCGAGTAGCAACATAGAGGAAAGCGAACGCATGCAGGAGCCAGGAGGGGAACCACTAATAGCACAAGCCCTTAACATCCAAGGCGTGGAAAATGGGCAAGGCAAGGAGAAGAGGACTCAAAATCGCAAGAAAAAGAGGAAAGGGAGAAACAGGAAGAAGAACATAACAGACTACTTCCCTCTGAACAGAACAGAGTTGGGAATAGCAAGTTTGGTCACCAAGGTTACTACTGAACCCTGCTCGCTAAAGACAGAAAGTAAAGCAGGCCGTTCAATCACGAAGACCTTCCAGGCGACGTCCCCCGAGCTACCTAGGGTGACGCTCGAACTAGAGGTGAAAGCTCCCGCAGTAGAACGACCCAAGCAAAACTGCTTCACGGGATGCAAAAGTACATCGATAGGCAGAAAAAGTAACCCGGCCTGTACAACTAACAGTATTGCACATATGCATGTCGGTCACAAGCAGACCTCCGAGGCATCGCAGGAAGCCCCAGAACTAGAGGTGTCAGCTCTTGGAGTAGAACAGTCCACGCAAAATCGCTCCGCGGGTAGAGAATGTACGCCGACTGACAGTAATGGCAACCTGATCGGCATAACTAACAATACACCAGTACACCCGCCTGCCGGACAAAAGCATGCCGTGGGGGGACAGCCAGTGGTACCGATCGCCCCCACCAACAGGCCAGTTAAACCAGACCAAGCATCTCTCTATTAACACCACGAACCAGAAGAGCCGAGCAATATTATTCATCCCTGAATTCAAATCAAGAGGCCTGGGGGACACCCTTAATAGAGGGAACATCTTGCGTCTGATTCAATCAATCAGGAGCTTGGCAGACATCAACTCAGCTGATCTTGAAGGGATTGAGTTTAAAACCAATGAAGAGCTGTCAAGAAGAGAGATGACCAAGGCTACTTGGGCTTCAGAGGAAACGGCAAGGAGGATCCTCGCGGAGGGTGTCCAATTAAAAGCCTGGGGAATTAAAACACTTTTATACCAACAGCCGGGCTATCCTGATCCTCTTATCTTTAACAGACCAGCTGACTCAGACTATCCACATTCCAGGATCGGTCAATCAGTCCTCAAAGGGGCGCGGAGCACGGATGCGCATCCATCGGGAGGGAAAAGACAGGATGACGAACCCCCACAGGACGACTGGACTTGGCTAGCTAGAACAATAAACTCACAAGGAGAGGGCACCTGACTTAGTACCATCAAAGCCCTCGAGGGAGGCCCGAACCTTCGCATATGTTCATGGAATGTAAATGGCCTGGGAAATAAGGCATTGGATATAGAATTTCTCTCCTATATCCAAGGCTTTGACTTAATTCTGATGCAGGAGACGTGGCTGGAAGAACCTCAGCACTTACTTGGCTACAAAACCCATCATCTCCCAGCAACTAAGGGAGCCAAATTCAGCCACCTAAGGGGTGGCCTTTCTATCTACTCCTCAATTAGCACCATAAGGGGGACAAGAGAAGTTGACTCCATTCAATCTTCAACAAATGGGCGTCAAACTCTTGCATTGGACATAGAGGAGAGCAAGGCTAAACAACAAATTATTGTACTAAACGTTTACATTCACCCACGAGATAAAGCTAGAGGAGTAAAAATGGTGGGTACGGAAATAACAAAGTTGCTCTCGGAAGAGTCCACAACCAACCTTGTACTGGCTGGGGATTTCAATATGCATTTAATAGGATCACAATCGAGGGATACCGAGCTGGAGGAACAACTTATGGCAGGGAAGATCCCCATCCAGGTACAGGGCAAAAAGACTAAGCTGACATCCCTGTCTAGGAACTTCATACAGGACATGGAGCACTTAAGCCTTGTGGTACTAAATGGTCGCTTCATGGGAGACCAACCGCCAGCGGCAACTTTTCACAAAGCCATGGCAAGCTCTACAATAGATTATACGCTGGTTACTCTACAATTGTTTAGCAGGATCTCTAGTTTTAGGATTGGAACAAAAGAGCATAGCGATCACCAGCCCCAGGAAATTTCGTTGTGTATAAAGGAGAGGCCCTTGATCTTCCCAGTGGAGGATCCGGCAACTATTTATACTGTGAATCTCAGAAGGCTCAACTGTAAAACCAGCCAACCGGATAAACTGCAAACCATAGCCAAGTCAATCTGGGAAAATCAAGCAGAGACATATAGTAATGCGAAAGCCCGCTGAGAAACATTGACAAAACAACTAGGGGAACAATTTGCCAAAGATCAGGGCGCCCGGTACAAGACAGACGATCGCCCAATACACAGATTGTAAGATCTCAATCTGGAAATCAACTCAACCATTTACCAATTTCGTGTATACCAAATCTGAGGGCCCTAAATAAAGATATAAATAAAACTTTACGAAAGCTAAGACAAGGGGGTAACGAAACTATTCTACAAAATACCCTTGCGCAACTAAAAGCAACAAAGAAGAAAACGATCTGGCAAGCAAAAAGGGCAGCAGAAGATACTTTGTGGGCTAAGCTCCTGTTTGACGCAAAGACAAATCAAAGTGCAAAATTCTGGCGAACAATAAATAACTTAGGTAATACCCACGTGCAGAGTATCAATTCCCATCTAACAGAGGAAATTTGGGCAGGCCATCTCCAGGAACACTTTAACCCAAAAGGGGAAAGTCCCGTTACAGCACAATTAGGGTCAGGACAACTCGACAAGCTGGGCCCCCATGGAAACATCAGCAGGAGGTCAACAAGAGAACTGCATTTCACGATTCTGCAGATTAAAAACCGAGTAGCCAAAGGTAGGCTAGAGGGTGCACCTGGCCCCAATGGTATCCCCCCAATATTGTTTAGAACTGATCCTGAACTACTGGGCGGCTGCATTACTACCAGTGTTCAATTCCATAGAAGAAGGGGCTGGTATCCCAGACTCCTGGAAAGGCTCCATAATATCTCCAATCTACAAGAAGGGAGATAAGAATAAACCTACCAGCTACAGACTCGTAGCCCTAATTGATGTCGAGGCAAAATACTATGCCGGTCTCCTTCTGGATGAATTAACAGCATGGGCAAAAGAAAAATCCCTCATTCCCATCAATCAGACAGGCTTCACCGTAGGCACAGGGACCATCTCAAATCTATTTGCCCTGACGCTACTGATGGACGGCGCTAAAGCAGCAAATCTTCCCCTATTTTTCTGCTTTATCGATTATTCAGCTGCTTTCGACAGTATAAATAGGCACAAACTGTGGGCTAAACTAGCGAAGATGGAAATCGCAGCAGCACTATTAAAGCAGATAATCCTCCTACACACTAACACTTGGGTTCAAGTAAAACTAGGAACCGGTGAATATTTGTCGAGGAGAATTCCAACAGCAAGTGGATTAAAGCAGGGGTGCGTGCTGGCCCCCACGCTTTTTAATCTGTTTATGGCAGACCTTTCGACAGAATTAAACAACAGCACCTCTCATGCACCGGGGCTGGGTGGGCTGACACTCTCTAATTTACTGTATGCTGATGATGTTGTTCTAATTAGCCGAACCCCAATCGGGCTTCAGCACTTGCTAAATACAACTGCCAATCATGCAGCAACTAACGGTTTAACCATCAACCTAGAAAAGTCAAAGATCATGCGATTTAACCCGAAAAAGAACACAACCGGGTTTCACTGGAACTTGGCAGGTGCACCCATGGAAGTCGTGTCAGAATATAAGTACCTAGGGGTGATACTAGATGAGAAAGGTACTTTTAAGCCACAAAAAGAAGCCATAAAGCGGAGAGGAAATTCCATAGCGGTAGCTCTAAAATCTCTGAAGCTTAAAACTGCCGGGCCAAGTTTTTACCCCTTACTACAAGTACTACAAGCAAAGTTAATTCCAGCTATTACATACGGGAGTGAGTGTCTCAGGGGAAAAGATGAAGAGACTTTGGAACAAACTGTGCTAAGATCAGCAAGAATAATCTTTAGCCTACCAAATTATGTCTCTCCCGCGCAAATCAGGCTGGAGCTTGGCCTTCAGTCACAAAAAATAGCTCGAAACGCTGCTTATGTGAAATGCTGGTTTAGGATCAAAAACTCCGACAAGTGCTCTCTGAATTTCCACCTATGGAAAGAGATAAACTCAAGTAGAGCCTGCACCCCAAGAGATTACCTGACCGCATCCATAAACCGCCTAGGCTTAAAGGAGCTCTGGGCAGCCATGGGAACGCAGAACAGCTTTAAGTCTTTGGTAAATAAGACAGTAAAAAAGCTTTCAGTGCTTGAAGACAAAGAAGCGCTCAGGAGAAGGTCTCACGGTTGGTGCGTGTTGCAGAGCTATACAACACCTGGCCCGCAAAACTACCTGCACGCTGGCTTCAGCAGGAGGATAAAGAGAAATACCTCCGGTTTCGACTGGGGATTCTCCCGGTCCTCCCGCATCTTCCACCATGGAAGCGAACCGCAGAAACAACTCAGTGCCGCCTTTGCCGGAAAGCAGAAGAGTGCATTATGCATCTATTATGCATATGCCATGGTCTGGACCTAGAACGACGCCTGTTTTTGAAATCTATCTTTAACACCAAGAGGATAAGAACTTGCAGGCAAGCAGTGAAGGCTTGCTTTGGCGGAGGTGACATTCAGCTGGCATGCCGGTTTGTACAATTCATGGGGGCAGTAGAGGAGAAAATGAAGAGATCTGGTGCACCATAAAATAGCTCTAATTGAGGGCTTCCCATTCCCGGACTCGAGATTGGCCTGTTTTTACACCGGGGAAACCCCTGATACAAAAAAGCTTTCCTGCACTGCCTTGAAAACTATTGGGCTTTGGAAAGGCCAAGGATCAGTAGTATTTATATTACAAAAACTGATACAATCCTGATAAATGTAACTATTAATTCTGTGACTTTTAAATATAAATGTAATTTAAGCTCTTTATTATGTTTTTAAATCATATGCTTCGGATTAAGGACTGACCAAAGTTCATTTGATGAAATAGACACTCTGTCGGAGGAAGGCATAACCCAACTGAAAAGGAAAAATAGGGCTATGCCAAATTCTCCCATAGTTCCCTTTCCTTTTTTTACTGTTTGCATAAATGATGAAATTGTAGTGCTTCTCTTTATGAACTTTTTATCTGAGTAATTTCCTTTTGTAAAGGTTTTTATTAACTTGTACAATAAATCATTACATTACATTACCTTAGAATAGATACCCCAGCAATACCAACCCCGGTGGTGGGTCTGCGAACAAAGATCAGACAAGGAAGTCCCGGAGGACAGAACGGCCAAAGAAGCCGTCCCTCCGGACCTGACTGTCAAGGCAGTAATGCTTGGTAAACGTGTGCAGCGAGGCCCACGTAGCTGCCTGACAGATATCCTGCAGCGGAACACCGCGGCCTAAGGCCGTGGTAGCAGCCGTTGCCCTGGTGGAATGGGCACGCAGCCCAACAGGAGGCTCCTTCTTAGCCAAAGAATAGCAGGCTTTGATACACAAGACTACCCAGCGGGAAATGGTTCTCTTGTGCACCGCCCGACCTTTTTTGGCGCACACGTAGCCAACCAAGAGCTGGTCATCCACCCGGAAGTGTTGTGTGCGGTTGATATAAAAGGAAAGCGCACGTTTTGGGTCCAGACGGTGGAGCCTCTCTTCCTCTCTGGAAGGATGCGGAGGCGGTAAGAAGGTGGGCAAAGTGATGGTCTGCCCAATGTGGAAGGCAGTAACCACCTTTGGCAAGAAGGACGGACGCGTCCGAAGAACAACCTTGTCTGGATGGACAGACAGAAAGGGAGGTTTGCATGATAGAGCCTGGAGCTCACTCACCCGCCGAGCGGAGGTGATGGCCACCAGAAAGGCTGTCTTCAGAGTCAGAAGACGAAGAGGACAGTTATGTAGAGGCTCAAAGGGAGCGCACATGAGAAAGGTAAGAACCAAGTTCATGTCCCACTGAGGCATCACAAACGGAACAGGAGGGAAGAGGTGTGTAATGCCTTTTAGGAACCTGTTAACAACAGGGGACTTGAAAAGGGAGGGCTGATCAGGAAGCCTGAGGAAGGCCGAGATAGCACAAAGATAGCCCTTGATGGTACCCAGGGCAGAACCCTGTTGGGCCAGAGAAAGAAGGAACAGAAGAACCTCAGAAAGAGGGGCAGAGAGGGGATTCACAGCCTTTGCTGTGCACCATGCCACAAACTTGTTCCACCTGCAGGCGTATACCACCTTAGTGGAGGGACGCCTGGCTGCCAGAATCACATCACAAACTTCGGGAGGCAAGTCGAAAGGAATCAACTGCCGCCGCTCAATCTCCACGCAAGCAGGTGGAGACTGGACAGGTTCGGGTGGAGGACCGTCCCCTGCTGCTGCGACAGAAGATCCTCCCGAAGAGGCAGACGGATCGGGGGATCGACGCTCATACTGAGTAGCTCGGGATACCAAACTCTTCGAGCCCAGTCCGGAGCCACAAGGATGACTTGGGCCCGTTCGCGCCGAATCTTCTTCAACACTCTGGGTAGAAGTGGTATAGGCGGAAAGGCGTACAACAGACCGCAACTCCACTCGCGACGAAAAGCGTCGCCGAGCGAGTGCCGCCTTGGAAATTCCAACGCGCAGAACTGCTGACATTGCGCGTTCTCTTCGGTGGCGAACAGATCTAACCAAGGCTCTCCCTACTGCTGAAAGAGACGTTGCGCCACCTCCGAGTGAAGACGCCATTCGTGATCCATCATGCACCTGCGGCTGAGTTCGTCCGCCCTGGCGCTCAGGGAACCTGCCAGGTGTTGAACCATCAGGAATATGCCCTGATGTTCCAGCCATGTCCAGAGGCGCAGAGCCTCCTGACATAGGGTCCACGACCCCACCCCGCCCTGTTTGTTGCAATACCACATGGCGGTGGTGTTGTCTGTGAACACCTGCACTACCGTCCCTTTGACAGAGGGAAGGAATGCCTTGAGTGCAAGTCGGATCGCCCGGAGCTCCAGAAGGTTGATATGGAGCCGGGACTCCGCCGGAGACCAGAGGCCTCTGATCTCCGACTCTCCCATGTGACCGCCCCATCCCAGAAGGGACGCGTCCGTCACAACTGTGTGCTCTGGCTGGGGAAGGGAGAGGGATCTGCCCATGACCCATTGCCGGTTCGAGAGCCACCACTGCAACTGTTTTGCAGAACCCCCTCCGAGATCTGGAGGTGATCGGACAGGTTGCCCTGGTGCTGCGCCCACTGGAACTTCAGGTCCCACTGCAGAGCCCGCATATGCCATCTGGCATGATCGACCAGCAGGATGCAGGAGGCCATGAGGCCCAGCAGCCTCAGGGTCATCCGTACCGAAACCCAGGATAGAGGCTGAAAGATCGGAATCATAGCCTGAATATCCCGGACTCGCCGTTCGGGAGGATAGGCCCGAAACTGCGTCGTGTCCAGAACTGCCCCGATGAAAAGGAGCTGTGGAGAAGGAATCAGATGCAACTTCGGCACATTGATGGAGAACCCCAGCGAGTGCAGGAGTTCGGCCGTAGTCTGGAGGTGGGAGACGACTGCCTGGGACGAGCCCGCCTTCAGCAGCCAGTCGTCGAGGTAGGGGAAGACTGGAACCCCTGCCCGGCGCAGATGAGCTGCGACCACCGCCATCACTTTCGTGAACACCCGAGGGGCACTTGTAAGGCCAAAGGGGAGCACGGTGAACTGAAAATGCTCGAGGCCTACCGTGAACCGCAGGTAACGCCGGCAGGACGGGGATGTGGAAATAAGCGTCCTGTAAGTCCAACGCTACCAACCAGTCTCCAGGGTCGAGGGCAGTCAAGACCTGAGCTAGGGTGAGCATCTTGAGCTTCTCCTTCCGGAGGAAGCGATTGACGTTCCGGAGGTCCAAGATACAACGCATGTCCTCCTTGTCCTTCTTGGGCACCAGAAAGTAGTGGGAGTAGCAACCACGTCCTACTTCTGGGGTCGGAACATGCTCGAAGGCCCTCTTGGCCAAGAGGGCCGTGACTTCCTTCTGCAGAAGCACCAAGTGATCCCCTGACATGCGGTGGAATTGAGGTGGCATGGCTGGGGGGGGTGGTCTCGAAGGGGAGGGAGTAGCCCCTTCGGACAATGTCCAAAACCCACCTGTCCGAGGTGATGGCACGCCAGTGGTGAAGGTGATGGCGGACCCTGCCCCCTACTGGCGTGCTGTGCACCTGAAAGGAAGGACTAGGAGGGCTTGCAGGCCGCGGACGGGGCGGGGTTGGTGGCCTGACCCGCACGCTGGTTGCCTGACCCGCCACGGCGGGAGCCACGTCCTCGGCCACGCGAAGACGCTTGCTGCGCGGGCCGGTGGCTGGGCAGCGGACGTGACTGGGCGCCCCTTTGTGGCCACGAAAGGGGCGAAAAGCAGAGGTTAGCGGAGGGCGCACAGCAGAAAGGCCCAGGGACTTGGCAGTAGCCCGTGAGTCCTTAAAACGCTCCAGCGCATGGTCTGCTTTGGTACCAAAAGACCGACTCCATCAAAGGGCATGTCCATGAGTGTGTTTTGGACATCACCCGAGAAACCAGTTGTCCTCAGCCAGGCGTGGCGACGCAGCGCCACTGTCGTTGCAAGCGATCTGCCCAGTGAGTCGGCGGTATCAAGGCCACAACGGATGGTGTACTTTGCCGCATCCCTTCCTTCCGCAATGGCACGGGAAAGCAGTGTCTGGACCTCCTCAGGACACTGGGGCAAAACGAGCTCCACCGAATCCCACAGAGAGTGGGAGTATCGGCCCAAAAGGCAAGCGGTGTTGACGGAACGCAAGCCAGCACTGGAGGAAGAAAAGGCCTTCTTCCCAAATTGATCCAGGCGTTTGGATTCCCTATCCGGAGGGGCGGTAGGGAAGGCAGTTTGGGAGGCAGAGGCTTGGACAACCAAGCTCTCGGGGGTGGGATGTTGAGAGAGAAACAAGGGGTCTCCCGGAGCAGGGCGATGGCGTCGGGCCACGTTCCTATCCACAGGAGCCCCTGTGGCGGGCTTGGACCAGGTGCCCAAAAGAACGTCAGAAAGTGCATCATTAAACGGCAGCAATGGCTCCGAGGAGGTAGCTGCCGGCTGAAGCACTTCCGTCAGGAGGTTAGTCCTGACAGCCCCTGTAGGCAATTGGAGGTGTAAGGCTCCAGCTGCTCTACGCAACACCGTTGCGAAATTTGCTCCCTCCAGCGTAGCCACGGAAGGAGGAGACAGCATGCCAGTGTCAGGGGAAGTGTCCAGACCACTGGCATCCCCAAGTTCCTCTGCCCAGTCCTGATCATAGTCACACTGCTGTGTGAGAGGGTCATCCGACCCCTCCCAGCTCTCCTGGTCCTCCTCCGGTTGAAAATAAGGAGGAGGAGGGACGTCCGGGACCCAAGGTCTCATCGGCGCCGGAGCCAGCGTCGGTCCGACGCCGCGTCCGGAGAGAACCGGGGAACGACGCCGCCCGGAGCCCCGGGCGGCGTCAGGAACGGCACCGGGGACATCGGCGTCGGCGTGGTTAGGTCAACCGGCGTCGATGGGGGTTGCGGTACCACCGGAGCCGGGATCGAGGCTGGGGCCGAAGCCGGGGCCGGGAGCGAGGCTGGTGGGACAGGCGGCGCCGGGACCGGAGTCGGCGGCGGCGCCGGGGCAACCCCATTAGGGCCCACGGGGCCCGAAGGCGCACCGGAGGGGCCTTGAGGCCCGAGGAGGCAGGCCATGGCCGACAGGAATTCCTGTATATCGGCCGGAGTCGCCCCCGAACCCGGGAAGGACGGGTAATGCAGGGGCAGCGCCACAGGCACATCCGGAGCCGCGGGGACAATGCCGACAAGGGCCTCAGCCGAGTCGCGAGGCGAAGTCTTAGAGCGATGGTGCTTCTTAGACTTCTTGTGCTTCGACTTACCCGAGGAGTGCGAAGACTTGGACTCCGATGACCGGCGAGGACTCCGCGACCGGCCCCTCGACCTCTCGCGTGACCGGGGCTTGGTGCGGAGCAGACTGCCGGACCTCGAGGAGCTTTCGAGACCGCTCTCGCAAAGCCTTCAGGTGCAAGGCCCGGCAGTCGGAGCACGACTTCGTGTCGTGGTCGCGGCCGAGACAGTAGAGACACTCTAAGTGCGGGTCTGTGATCGACATCATTCGACCACAGGCGTCGCATGGCTTGAAGCCGGGCATCCCTACCGACACTGTGGAGCCGAGATGACTCGAAGAAAACAGTGAAAAATCACCAAAAAGTTAGTCAAAAAATGACTTGGGCACTGCTCTTCCCGGATCTGCGCTTACTGGCGCGGAAAAAAGAAGAACTGACGTCAGCGCGCAGGGGCCGCGTCTAAGTACTGCCCGCGACGTCATCCCGGCAGTCCGGACGACGGACGCGGAGCCGCACGACGCCGCCTACCGACGCGCAAGGCTACTGCTACGCAAAAACTTTCCGGATCCAGCCTGACGCCTGGGGATATTCTAAGGTAAGGAATCTGTCACTAACGTGTCTCTTTCAGATATTGCTCTGCAGCCAGCAAAGCACCGTACATAAAGGGGTTTTTTCAGTTTTGTTTTTTTCTCAAACATGGTAAACAGCTTTCACAATCAATTCAAAAACATCTGTCACCAAATAAAATGTTAATTTATAGAATATTTGGCAACATTAATTAATCAAGTGTGAATCTATTAAATGAGATTAGTGTAATTTGTTTTTAGAACCCTCCAATCTACAAAACTTGTGGATCTATGTAGCCTATAAAAAGCAGTGAATCCATGTTATCTTTTAAAATACTTGTTTTAATTTTGGGAAGTTTTTTGTATGTTTAACTGGGAGTGATTTTATAATTTATATTGGTTCTCTGACTAGCTCTCCGTTCCGGTTTGTATCGTTTTGCAGAGAGCACTGCAGTCAGCAGCCATTTTTCCCTCTCCTGGCCTCTTGCTGCCGCTATTTTGTGGTGGTGTACATACTATCGGCCAGGAATGCACACTGCGGCACCCTTTAAAAACAAGGCAGCGGTGAGGATGCGCATTCTATAACAAGTAGTAGGCAGCCATTGTTCCCAGCATCTGGCAGTGCACCTATGTTTTCTTTTAGAAAGCATGTTTTGATTTTGGGAAGTGTTAGACCTCGCCCTTTTGACAGGTTTATCCCCAAAACTTTTGCCTCCTATTTTTCTGACCCTGTTTTCGTTGGCTATAATATTCTGGGAACTTTACCACTGCTGATCAGTGCTAAAGTGCATATGCTCTCTGTATAAATTGTGACAACGATTGGTTATCCATAATTGGCATATTTGATTTACTGCTAAGTCCCTATTAAAGTGCATGATGTGTGCTAGGGCATGTAAATCAAATGCTACTAGTGGGCTTGCAGCACTGGTTGTGCAACCCAGAGGAGTAGCCCTGTATATGTATCTTAGACCTACCCCTGTAGTGTCTGTGCACGCAGTTGTGAACTGCCATGTTGACTTGGCAAGTGCACCCACTCGCCAGGCCCAAACCTTCCTTTTTCCTACATGTAAGAAGCCCCTAAGTTAGGCCCAAGGTACACCCATGGGCAGGGTGCAGTGTATGTGAAAGGTAGGACATGTACTAGTGTGTGTGACATGTCCTCATAGTGAAATACTGTGTATTTAATTCTTCACTGTCGAAAGGCTATCTGTACCATAAGCTTATCATTGGGATTGCACTGTAACATTTTTACAGGTGAAACTTTCCACAGGGACAAGATGGGAAAATGGAGTTTAGACTCCCTGAACTCAGAATTTATTAACGCACCTTTTGGTAAAGGTGGTTTTTAAATCCTGTGTTTGAAAATGCTACTTTTAGAAAGTGGGCATTTTCTTACTTTACCATTCTGTGTCCTTCTGGCTGTTTGTGTATTCAGCGTCTGGTGTGTGAGTGACAGGAGCTGAGATGTGCATTGACTCTTGACAGTCACTGGGGGGGTTGAGGTGTGCCCTGCCTTGCCGGGGAGACTCATCACAGGGCTGAATAGACCTGGTCTGCATTTAGAGTGGTGGGAGGAGTTTTGCTTACACCTCAATAGGCGGTGTCTCCTTTTGCACAATGCTGTCTCCGCCCCCTGGGATCAAGCTGCACCAGGGAGGACAGGACTGGTTTGGACTGGGTTCAGAGACCCTTGCCACAAAGAGAACAAAGACATTTTGGGGTATAAGTATTATACCCTAAACCCCAGTACTTTAGATTACTTCAAGGAACAAGAGACCCTACCAAGGAGACGAGCTGGAGAGCTGTAAGGACGAGTACTGTCCCTTTGCTGTGCGCTGTGTGGGGTTGGCCTGCAGTTGCTGCTTCTGTCTGTGGTGGAGGAAAAGGACTGACTCTTTTTGCCCTGCTGTGGTATCCTGCTTGTGAAAGACTCTACAAGGGCTTGTGTGTGCTGGGCTCTTTTTAGAAGTCTTAAGGATACAATAGACGTCAGGAAAGATCCTTGCTTGATCTAAAAGTAACCTGTTTGTTGAGGAGTAAGCTGAAGAGCTGTGTGAGGAACACTACCCCTTTTTTTATATATTGTAGGGGGTGGGTTGGCCTGCAGTTGCTGCTCCTGCAGGAGAAGGACTGGACTGTCCTACCCTTCTGTGATTTTTAAAGTAAAGCGCATGAGGAGCGCTTCCTGTTTTCATTCCAGGATGTGGGGAGCGCTGTTTTAAAATCCCTGGGCTAGCGTATGCAGCGCTGCCCTTGTCTCTAATTCCAGTAAAGGGAGGAGAGAGCGGAGGCCCAGGATGTGCTCTCCCTCTCCCGGGTGGCCTTCCGTCTCTGCAAAGGTTCTTCATTGGCAGCTGGGGCTCTCCCAAGTGGCCCCAGGCTGCTACTGATCACCACGCCCAGGCAACGGAGGAATCCCTGCTGGGAGTTCCTGTTGCTGGGGCAACTGATGCCAGCAGGAGGCGGGGCCCAACCGCCAGAGGACGGCGGAGCCTCGCGGGCTCCCATCTGCTGCCTCGGGCCGCACCCAAAGGAAGGGACAGCACCGCGCACCTCGGATTCTTGGGTAGGTCACTTACCAGGGGCATTGGAGCAACAACACTGACCTGGGGAATACTTGACGGAGGCAGCTATTGTTGCAAAGCGGTGATTGGCTGCAGTGGCCCCGCATGTTCACGGGCAGCCGCACTTCCGTGCTTCCAGCGCCGGGTAAGGGTGTGTGTGCCCTCCCTCCTTCCGTAGTAGGCACACCACGGGGGGGCTCAAGAGATTGGAAATCGGCTGCAGGCCGGGAGGGAAACCCTCGACGGAGGTCCCGGTCCTGCTGAGAAGCTGCCGTATACTCTGTGAAAGCTGTGCAGGAACGCTGCAGTTGCCAAGTAAAGTACAAACGGCGGATTGATGGGGGCATATAAGAAATAAGTTACCTGTAGAGCAAGTTACTTACCTTCAGTAACGATGCATCTGTAAGAGACATATATTAGTTATAGATTCCTTACCTTAGAATTACACCCAGGCGTCAGACTGGATCCGGAGAATTGTTTCTTCAGCAGTACCCCTGCGCGTCAGTAGGTGGCGTCGGTCGACTCTGCGTCCGTCATCGTGGTCGCCGGGATGACGTCACGGTGCCTACTTAGACGCCGCCTTGCACGCGGACGTCAGTTCTGACACGACTTTCCACGCCAGAAGCGCAGAGCCATAAAAGACACTGACCACTGGTGTGCCACACTAGGGCCCTGCAAGGGAGTCCCTTATCCCTATATGTCAGTTCGCAGAGTGTGGAGGATGGGTGGGGCGGTAAGGAATCTATAACTAATATATGTCTCTTACAGATACATTGTTACTGAAGGTAAGTAACTTGTTCATCTGAAAGACACAGTTAGTTATAGATTTCTTACCTTAGAATAGATACCCCAGCAATACCAACTCCGGAGGAGGGACTGCGAACCAAGTTCACACCAGAAAGTCCTGGAGGACAGAACAGGCAAAGTAGCCATCCCTCTGGACTTGACTATCCAGGCAGTAATGTCTGGTGAACTTGTGCATAGAAGCCCACGTGGCCGCCTGGCAGATGTCAATGAGTGGGATTCCATGTGACAAAGCAGTAGTTGCTGCCGTTGCTCTAGTGGAATGAGCTTGCAGCCTCACTGGAGGTTCCTTTTTAGGTCTCGCCTGCGTTGCAGCACAGCTGCTCGCTTGCTAGATCTATAGTCGTTGCTTTTCTGTCGGGCTTCTTCGGAAGTGGGGTTGGTGACCGCCCTGTCTCCCTTAGGCCCCGCCCACCCGGACTGCACTCGTCATCTGTTGCTCATCATGCGTGCTGCGTCTGGACTCGTCTTTCCAGCAGCGAGCGCTGAAGGCAAGTATGCTTCGCCGACAGCTTGTTCCTTTCACCAATCTCCTTCTCTGTCTCCACTCTTTCTCGTCACCTTTCTCTCCATGCGTGTTTTGCTCTGTCTCTCTCTACACATTTGTAGTTGGTGATGCAATCTTTCGCTTCTCTTTCTGCTTTCTGTACCAAATATGAATGTGACCGTGCAGAGTGTGCGCTTGTAAGTGGGAGATTACACAATCGGTACTGACGAGTACTGGAAGTCAGGCTTTTTTAAAGGATGCGCGGGGGAGGGGGGCGTCGAATTATGCTGAAATTCGGGAATCTCTATCCAGGAGATAACCCCTCACTGCTCACACAGTTGTGCCCGGACTGACGGCTTCTGCCTCACTTCCTGTTTGAGTTCTTCCTACTTAGTCAGCGGCCTTTCTTTTTATTAGTACTTGTTTTACCCATCGCGGGGCGCGGGGGCTGCGGAGACTATTGTTACCTACTGACAGTGCCGCGTTTTCACCCAGCCTGCATTCTTTCACAAAAAGAAAGGCTCCAATATGGAGTCTTTCCCCTAATATGAATTTTTTTCTGCCAGCGAGAGAACCGTGGCTGCAGCCGGCGGCACAAGAAATCCTGCCCTGCACGCGCCTATGAGATTATGGCCTGATTTAGCAGATTTTGCTGTTGCTGTTTACATTCTTAAGGAAAATAGGACGCAGGCGGCTCACTTTATCCCTTTCAGGGCTTCGGGATGAAAGATTGAATGCGGTGGCCACAGGGGTCTGCCTTATCACCACACCTCTTTAGCATCTAGATTCAACCCCTTGGAAAGGAATGGGTTAAGAGAGGTTGTTAATTGTACACGTGACTGCCTGATCTTGCTTCGGCTGACGGGCAGTGGCCTGCCAAATAAGGCCAGTCCGCAACCTCTGTGAGCTGAAAGCAGCTAGCGCCTCCCTCCCTGAAATACATAGCGCCAATAATAACCATGTGTGTATCGTGCCAACAAACTGAAGTGTCACCAGCACCCAGGGTGGCATGCTGGGACTGTGCGGCCAGCCAGACTGCTTAGCATCACAGCACTGACTGCTGCTGTGTCTCTTCAGTCTAGGGTCTGTGGTAGGGACGTGAGGCAAACAGACGCAGCAGGTACTGCCTAATTGCACAGTGAGACTCTTGTGAAACCAATGACGTGTCAGAGGGAGAATGACACCAAAGGATGAAAGGCAGAGGCTGCCCAGCAGAGATGTGAACCTATAATCTGCAGAGAAAGACACACACACACACACACACACACACGCATACATACAAACACTTCCTTTTGTTGCTCAACTCACTGAGATACATCAATGGCTTAGATACTAGAACGATACGAAGAACAAAAGTTTCTCCGTCACTCCCACCACGGCCCAGTGCCAGGCGCGTTCACTGGCAACTCATACGGTTTGACCCCCACGCACCTCCCCATGCCCTTGAACATGGCCTGGGTATCACAAGCCTGCCAACCAGGGATACTGCAAAGCGCGCAATATGTCAGGTCTCAAAACAGAATTCAGGTTGTGGTATTAGCCACGTGAATGAGAAATCCCCAGCTGCCACCCCTGCTGCCATCCCCGCTGCCCCAAACCCGCTGCCACCCCTCCCGCGGTACCTCTGCTGCTCATTACCTCAGTCAAGCCCACCAGAGACAGACAGCTGAAGACGGGCAGTGGCCTGCCAAATAAGGCCTCCCTGAAATACATAGCGCCGATAATAACCATGTGTGTATTGCGCCAACAAACTGAAGAAGTGTCACCGGCACCCAGGGTGGCATGCTGGGACTGTGCGGCCAGCCAGACTGCTTAGCATCACAGCACTGACTGCTGCTGTGTGCCTTCAGTCTAGGGTCTGTGGTAGGGACGTGAGGCAAACAGACGCAGCAGGTACTGCCTAATTGCACAGTGAGACTCGTGTGAAACCAATGACGTGTCAGAGGGAGAATGACACCAAACGAGGAAAGGATGAAAGGCAGAGGCTGCCCAGCAGAGATGTGAACCTATGATCTGCAGAGAAAGACACACACACACCCATACACACACCCATACAAACACACACACACGCACGCACACATACATACACACGCACGCACACAAAGTCAATCTACCATCTAAGTTCACTGAAAAAAACACCAGTTAACACTAGGTATCAATTACATTAAACAATGTTCCATGTGTAGCGCTTAACATAAAAGCCCTTTATAACTGACACCTATTAAATTTTTTAGTATCAGAAAAGAATGTTATTTATCCTCTAAAAGGCAACGAATGGATAGCCCTGACAACTATCCAACACTGCCTGAACATTCTAGCCATCCTAGCTGCAGAATCGGCTCTTCCCTGTATACCCGACCATATTGTATAATGCTAATAAAACAGAGATTTTTTTAGGTCGATCCTGGGCAGCGCATGTGCTGCTCTTCGAAACACGCTGTATTCAGGTATGGACTTGAAGCTCCGCCCATATTTTTCATTGGCTTGTGTCATTGTCCACTGTAAACTCTGGCTTTTCATTGGTCAATAGGCTTAGTAGTCCCTCCTTAGTACCGCCTTGTCTCATTTTGTAACCTCCCATGAGGACACCCCGTTGCATGTGTTGTTACTCGGTAGGCTTTAATTACAGACTCCAAGCACTATTTTCTTAAATAGTTTTGGACAGGCTCTTTCATAACGCTTTTTAAAAATTATCTTTATAGCACGGGCGCAGGAGCGCCCATGCAATGCAATAAGTCTCGTATTTGCGAGAGTTTAAGCAATTGGCATTGTAAATAACAATGCCTTTTAATTATCTGTTTAAAAAACAACACATAAATAATACATTATCATTTACAATTCCAATAGCTCAAACTCTCATAAATGCGAGACCTATTGCATTGCTAATGCTTTTTTTTTTGGGGTAGGCGCGGGGAGATTACGTGATTTGCGCAGACTCACAGGATGTGGAGTCGACCCCGAGGCTCGTACCTTGGTTTCCCAGCTCCAAAGTCGGCAGTCTAGCCGTGAGCCACATCCTGTAGCATACAGTATGAGAAAACATTTTATGAAGCAATACAATTACGGGCTTCATAAACACAAGTAAATAAGCAAAGCATTGCATAAGTGAGTTTATGTATACACCCACTTTTTACATACAAGACTAAACTTGTTAGGGGCTTTAAAAAAAATCCTGCCACATCTTGGCAGTGTAAGCAAGTATTAAACAGATTAGCTAACAATCGCTGGGAGATGGAGGCCAGCAGGCCGGTCTGGGGCAGTGAGACAGTAACACTTTTGTTGGAAGAACCAATAAAGAACTCAGCGAAAAAGAACTATTATTTCAAACACTGCACAGCTCTACTAGTAAATCTGAAACCGGGAACTTCACTACACAACACATACACTCCATAACACATGGATAAAAGACATTGCCATTTACAACGCCATTTACAACGCCAATAGCTCTAACTTAAGCAAATGCGAGACCTATTGCATTTCCAATGCTTGTTAGCTAAGGTGTAACAAATCTTTATACAAAGGACGACCCATCAAGAGATGGTACGCTTTTGCACAGCCCGACCTTTCTTGGAACCCACATAGACAACGAAGAGTTGTTTGTGCACCCGGAAATCCTTTGTGCGGTCAAGGTAGAAAGACAGCGCACCTTTTGGGTCCAGACGGTGGAGTCTCTCCTCCTCCTTGGAAGGGTGCGGAGGTGGGAAAAAGGTGGGTAGAGTGATAGTCTGTCCGATGTGAAAAGGAGTGACAACTTTAGGTAGGAACGAGGGTCTCGTTCGAAGCACAACTTTGTCCGAATGCAGCGAGAAGAAAGGGGGCTTAGGAGAAAGAGCCTGAAGCTCACTCACTCTGCGAGCAGAGGTGATGGCAACAAGAAAAGCAGTCTTCAGAGTGAGAAGCCTGAGAGGACAGTTGTGAAAAGGCTCGAAGGGAGCGCACATAAGATAAGTCAAGACAAGGTTCAAGTCCCACTGAGGCATCATGAAAGGAAATGGAGGAAAGAGGTGAATAATGCTTTTAAAGAACCTACTTACAATAGGGGACCTGAACAAAGAGGGCTGATCTGGTAGCCGAAGAAAAGCAGAGACGGCTGCCAGATAGCCTTTAAGAGTGCCCAGACTAGAGCCCTGCTGGGCCAAAGAAAGAAGAAACAAAAGAACCTCTGAGAGAGGAGCAGAGGGGATCCACAGCGTTTGCTGTGCACTATGCCACAAACTTGTTCCATCAACAGGCGTATACCGTCCTAGTGGAGGGACGCCTGGCTGCCAAGATGATGCTACAGACTTCGGGCGGAAGGTCAAAAGCTGGCAACTGTTGCCGGTCAATCTCCACACAAGGAGGTGGAGGCCAGACAGGTTCGGGTGGAGGACCGTCCCCTCTGCTGCGACAGAAGATCCTCCCGAAGGGGCAGTCTGATCGGAGGATCGATGGCCATGCTCAGTAGCTCGGGGTACCTGACTCTTCGTGCCCAGTCCGGTGCCCGAAGAATGACTTGGGCCCGGTCGCACTTGATTTTCTTCAGCACTTGGGGCAGAAGTGGTACAGGCGGAAAGGCATACAGGAGGCCGCAGTTCCACTCACGATGAAAAGCGTTGCCAAGCGAGTGCCGCCTTGGAAATTCCAACGCGCATAAGTGCTGACATTGCGTGTTCGGTGGCGAACAGATCTAAGCAAGGCTCTCCCCAATGCTGAAAGAGACCTTGGACCACCTCCGAGTGAAGACGCCATTCGTGAACCACCAGGCATCGACGGCGGAGTTCATCCACCCTGGCGTTCAGGGAACCTGCCAGGTGTTGACGTTCCAGCCATGTCCAAAGGCGAAGAGCCTCTTGACATAGGGTCCATGACCCCACCCCGCCCTGATGTTGCAGTACCGCATGGCGGTGGTGTCGTCCGTGAACACCTGCACTACCTTCCCCTTGAGGGAGGGGAGGAATGCCTTCAGTGCCAGGCGAATCGCCCGAAGCTCCAACAGGTTGATATGGAGCCCGGACTCCGCCGGAGACCAGACTCCTCTGATCTCCGCCTCTCCTAGGTGGCCGCCCCATCCCAGAAGTGATGCATCGGTCACCACCGTGAGATCTGGTTAGGGAAGAGAGCGGGATCTGCCTCTAACCCAATCCTGGTTCGTTAACCACCACTGCAGTTGTTGCGCAGTTGACTCCAAAATCTGGACGTAGTCAGAAAGATTCCCCAGATGCTGCGACCACTGGAACTTCAGGTCCCACTGTAGAGCCCGCATATGCCATCTGGCATGAACCACCAACAGGATGCAGAAGGCCATGAGCCCCAGCAGCCTCAGGGTCATTCTCACCTAAATCCGGGATAGAGGCTGAAACATCGGTATCATAGACAGAATATCCCGGACTCGCTGTTCGGGAGGATAGGCCCGAAACCGCACTGTGTCCAGAACAGCCCCGATGAAAAGGAGCGACAGAGGGAATCAGGTGTGACTTTGGCATGTTGATAGTGAACCCCAGCGAATGCAGGAGGTCCGCTGTAGTCTGGAGGTGGGAGACGACAGCCTAGGGCGAGCACGCCTTCAACAGCCAGTCAGTCATCGAGATAGGGGAAGACTGGAACCCCCGATCTACGCAGGTGAGCTGCGACCACCGCCATCACCTTGGTGAACCCCCGAGGGGCGCTGGTAAGGCCAAAGGGGAGTACGGTGAACTGAAAATCCTCGTGGCCTCCCGTGAACCTCAGGTAGCGTCTGTGGACTGGCAGGACCGGGATATGGAAATAAGCGTCCTGCAAATCCAACGCCACCATCCAGTCTCCAGGGTCGAGGGCAGACAGGACCTGAGCCAACGTGAGCATTTTGAACTTCTCCTTCCGGACGAAGCGGTTGAGGAACCTGAGGTCTAGGATAGGACACAGCCCCTTGTCCTTCTTGGGCACCAGAAAGTAGCGGGAATAGCAACCATGACCTACTTCTGGCGCAGGGACCCTTTCTATAGCTCCCTTGGCCAAGAGAGCTGAAACTACCTGGCGGAGAAGCGCCAAATGATCCTCTGACATGCGGTCGAGACACGGTGGCATGGAGGGAGGGCTAGTCTCGAAGGGGAGGGAGTATCCCCTTCGGACTATCTGCAAAACCCACCTGTCTGACGTGATGGATTGCCAGTGGGGGAGGTAATGGCAAATCCTGCCACCCAGTGGCTGCTGATGGGCCTGAAAGGTCAGACTAGGAGGGATTGGAGGATGCTGGATTGGACTGGCCCGCCCGCATGTTCCCAGACATGCGTCGCTGGGTCCCACGTCTGCGGCCACGCAGAGGCTGAGCAGCTTGCGTGGACTGGTGGCTAGACTGGGCCAGACGTGGTAGGGTGCCCCTTCCGTAGCCACAAAAGGGGCGCAAGGCAGACTATGGTGGACGGGAGTACGCCGCGAGGCCTAAGGATTTGGCCGTAGCTCAGGAATCCTTAAAGCGCTGCAGCACAGAGTCTGCCTTGTCACCAAAGAGGCGACGGCCATCGAAGGGCATGTCCAGCAAGGTTGCTTGAACATCCCCCGAAAAACCAGACGTAGCGCCGAAGGGCTACCGACGTGGCAATCGTTCTGCCTAGTGAGTCGGTGGTATCCAGTCCACAGCGAATCGTGAATTTTGCTGCGTCCCTCCCATCTGCCACGGCTTGGGAGAGGACAGCCCGGGACTCCTCCAGGCACTGAGGCAGCACTTGCGCAACCGTACCCCAGATTGTATAGCGGTGCCAAGCTGGATTTAGAGAACATTTGCTTCCCAAGATGATCCAGCTTCTTGGATTCCCTGTCTGGAGGAGCAGCAGACGGGAATGCGCCCTTGGAAAATGAAGCTTGGACCACCAAGCTCTCGGGGGAAGGGTGTGGAAAATGGGTACGCCCAGGGCCAGGCGGTGCCGGCGGGCAATCGTCCGTTCCACAGGAGCCCCTGTGCTGGGGTTGGACCAAGTGCCCAGAAGGACGTCCGTGAGGGCTTCATTGAAGGGCAAGAGGAGTTCAGAGGAAGTTGCCGCAGGTTGAAGCACCTTCGTCAGGAGATTAGTCCTGACTGCAACTGTAGGGAGCTCCAAGCCCAATGCCTCAGCTGCCCTACGCACCACCACAGCCTAGGATGCTCCCTCCTCCGTAGCCGCCAGCATCGAACGCCTGGGCCCCCCTCCCACCTCAGCGGGGCCCGAAGGCACGCCAGTGGAGTCGGACTGCCCAAAGATTCGATGGAGGGCTTTGTAGAACGTACGAAGCTGGGCAGGGGATGCTCCGGCTCCCGGAAACAGGGGGGCGCAGAATCGTCCCTGATTCAGGCACCAGAGACGGAGCCTTAGAGCGACGACGCTCCGGGTCCCGCATTGCGTCTGCCGACTGACGGGGAGAAGGCAAAGAGCGACGGCGCTTCTTCGCCCTCTTCTTGTGCTTCGACTTACCTGAGGAGTGCGAAGACTTGGACGAGGTGTGGTGGCTCCACGACCGGTCTCGAGACCTTACCCTCGAGCGAGACCGGGAGCGACGCGGAGCAGACTGCCGGGCCTCCAAAAGCTTTCGGGACCGCTCCTGCAAAGAATTCGGATTCATGGCCCAACAGTCGGAGCACGACTTCGGGTCGTGTTCGCGCTCCAGGCACCAGAGGTACACGAGGTGCGGGTCCGTCACAGACATCAGTTTGTGACAGAACTCGCATGGCTTGAAGCCAGTCCGATGATAGGACATCCCTCGCTCACCAGGAGTCAAAGACTCGAAAAAAGAAGTCGACAATAGTCGAAAAAAGTTTAGTCAAAAAGTGACTAAAGGGCAAGCTCTCTCCGGATCTGCACTAGGCTGGTGCGGAAAAAGAAAGAACTAACGTCAGCGTGTGGGGCGGCGTCTTAGTAAGCACCGTGACGTCATCCCGGCGACCACGATGCTGACGACGGACGCGGAGTCGACCAACGCCACCTACCAACGAGCAGGGGTACTGCTGAAGAAACAATTCTCCGGATCCAGTCTGACGCCTGGGGGTAATTCTGAGGTAAGGAATCTATAACTAATAGTCTCTTTCAGATACTGTAGTTGTCCAGTATTGGAAGCTTTCATAGATTCACATGCTTGAATCATTCCCCGTCGTCATGATGGGAGTCCCCGGTACTTTAAATAGTAATAGTAGAACGATAGGTATAGACTAGAAAAGGCCTAGGCCTCACAGTTTCTTAACCTATCAGTCATTATTAAAAAAGAGACCAAAGTTTTGCCTTAGCCAATCAGCATCGACCACCCTCTAGAACACCCCTGTGAGAAGCTCAAAACCTCAGATTTTCGAGCACTAGTGCTGGCGTTCATATAGTGAGATAGAGGAAGGTGAGCTTTCCCCGTGGGGAGGAGGGTGGGTCGCATGTGAATCTATGAAAGCTTCCAAGAACTACAGTTACAGGTAAGTAACTTATTTTTTACTCCAGTATTGGAGCTTTCATAGATTCACATGCTTGAATCGGAGTAGGTAGCAGTTTAGCAGCACATTTATAATGGTCTTGAACAACTTCACAGGACCATGCGACAACAGACATGCAAGTAAACACCAAGCGGAATGTTAATCATAATTGTAGGAACAACAATTCAGAAATAAAGTCCTTTAACCATTAAACAATGCAAATAATGCAGGATAGAGAAATGTGATACAGCAATAAAAGGCAGGAGGGTAGACAGGGGTGGCTCACCTTAACGAAATAGATTATTAAGTACTGCTTGTCCCACCGCTTTGTCATTTAGTACTGTTGAATCCAAGCAGTAGTGTCTGGTAAATATGTGTCTATTCTTCCACGTTGCTGCACAGCAAATTTCAGGAAGAGACACTCCTGCAAATAATGCTGTAGACCTAGACACAGCCCTCGTTGAGTAAACTCGAGCTCTTGAAGACAGTGGTCTGCCAGATTTGCGATGGCAAAATAGTAGGGCACTGGATATCCATCTAGAAATACTCTGCTTAGAGAGCGAGAAACCTTTCCTTGGAGCACTGTATGCGACAAATAGTTGAGAAGTCTTGCGAAAAGGTTTTGTTTTTTTGCAGATAGAACTTAAGGCACTGTCTGACGTCTAGTGAATGAAGGGCTCTCTCCGCAGTAGTCAATGGATTCGGGAAGAAAGTCTTTAATACCACCGGCTCATTCAAATGTAAATCAGATGGAACCTTTGGTATAAATTTGGGATTTGTGCGGAAGAGTAGACCGTCAGACTTGAATTGTAAAAATGGTTCTTCTATAACAAATGCCTGCATTTCGCTAACTCGTCTGGCAGACGTTAGGGCAAGAAGTAAAGCTAACTTCCACGACAGGAACTTGATCTCTGCCCTGTGAATTGGCTCGAAAGGAGGCTTCATCAATTGCGAAAGAACTATATTTAACTGCCATGCTGGAGGTGGAGGCCTCACAGGAGGATAAGCACGAAACAAACCTTTGGAGGAATTCCTTGATTATCCTGGAAGACCACAATGGTGGAAACGAGAAATGGCTGCTAGATGGACCTTTACGGATCTATGTGCCAAGCCTGATTGCGCCAATTGTAGGAAGTATGGCAAGAGTTGTTCTGGGGAGGAGGAAAACGGATGTATTCCTGCTTGGCGGCACCAGATACAGAAACTCTTCCGCTTGAAGCGATAAGTTTTGTTGGTACTATCCTCTCTGGCTAAGACAGCTCTACAGTCGTCGGAAATGTTCAAATGCTGGAACTCATTGAACTCAGGAGCCATGCCGATAAGTGGAGGTGTCTGGGATCCGGATGTAGGATCTCTCCCTGGTTCACCGTGAGGAGGTTGGAGAATACTGGTAGTCGGATGTGCGGAACCTGAGAGAGAAGAAGCAGCTCCATGTACCAGTGTTGACGTGGCCATGCTGGAGCAATGAGAATCAGCCTGCAGGATTCGTTCTTCATCTTCTGGAGGACTCTTGGGAGAAGAGGGTTGGGAGGAAAAGCGTAGGCAAAGATGCCGGACCATGCAATTGAAAAGGCATTCCCCCATGAACCCCGTTGGGGATGCCAGCTTGCATAGTACCAGCATTTGCGGTTCTGGGGAGTTGCAAATAGATCTAACTCTGGGGTGCCCCAGCGGCTGAAGATGTCGTGCAGGGTCTGTTGGTGTAGTTCCCACTCGTGGCACGAAGTTGTGAGCCTGCTGAGTGTGTCCGCAATCATGTTTTGTGATCCGCTTGGAGGCAGATTTTGTGAATTATAGCCCATTCCCATAACCTCTGTGCCGTCCTGGAAAGTTGGAGAGATTGTGTGCCGTCCTGCTTGTTTGTATAATGAACATTGTGGTATGGTCTGTTCGGACAAGCACAGATGAACTTTGTATTCTGGGAAGAAAGGCTTAAAGGGCTAGATGGACTGCTTTTAATTCCAGCATATTTATGTGGGATTAACTGAGTCCGATGCCACTTGCCACTTACTTGTAGCTCTTGGAGGTAAGCTCCCCAGCCCTCCAAGGACGCATCTGTGGTGATTACAAAGGGTGCCAGAATGTGCTTGAGAGACAGCCCTACTTACAGATGTTTCTTGTCTACCCACCACATCAAGGCCTTTAGCATTCGTGGGGTTACCTTGACAGTGTCGTCGAACGAGCCTTTGGATTGTGTCCACTGCTTGTCCAGCTCCTCTTGGATAGGTCGCATTTTGAGGCGACAGAATGGGATTAGAGGTATGCATGATGACATCATTCCCAAGAGTGACTTGTATAGTCACTGAAAGACTTTCTTCTTCTTCTTATGGCTGCAGCTAGCATGAGAAGTCGTCGTTGCCGTTCTTCCGCAGGATACGCTTTTAAGCACACCGTGTCTAGCTTGGCTCCTAGAAAGACAATCTTTCGCGATGGGTTCTCTTTGCACTTTTTCAGATTGAGAGTGAGACCCAATCGACGGAAAAGATCTGTGCAGGCTTGTGTTGATGCTCGCCCTGCTAACTCGGAAGGTGCCTTTATCAGCCAGTCATCCAAATACGGGAAGACCTGATGCTGGTTTTGCCTGAGGAATTCTGCGACCAGCGCAAGACACTTTGTGAAAATCTCTTGGTGCTGACTTGAGACCAAACGGGAGCACTTTGAACTGAAAATGGCATCCAGCAATCAAAAACCTCAGATATTTCCTGTGCTTTGGATAAATGGGTATGTGGAAATATGCATCTTGAAGGTCTAATGAGGTCATGTAATCAGATTGGTTTAAAAGTCTCACAACCTCCTGCAAAGTAATCACCCGAAAGGATTGCTTTTTCAGGTAAACACAGGCTTTTGAGGTCGAGTATTGGTCACCACTGCCTCAACATCTTTCTGATTAAGAAGAAACAGGAGTAGAAACCTTTGCCCCTCTGGGAGACTGGGACTTTCTCTATCGCCCCTTTGGAGAGCATTATTTTGACCTCTTGAAGAAGAGTTGTGAGATGTTTTTGGTGAAAATGTTGTGGTGGGGTTGTAGGCGGGTTTTGGATAAATTCCAGTGTGGGTCCAAATTGTATCAGGCGTAGAATTCACTTGTCCGTGGTAATGGTTTGCCATTGGAAGAGGTAGTTGGAAATTTTGCCTGCAAGGTTGGAGGTTTTTGATGGGAGAGAATGAGGAGTGTGTGGTGAAGGGGTTGGAGCCGAAGCCTGTACAATATCATTGTCTATGGCCCACATCCTTGGCTGAGCGTGCGGAATTTCCTCTGTTTGCGCTTACGTAGGATGTCTGCGGAGGCTGTTTTTGTTTGAAGTGGGAACGATAAGGCTGGTGACTAGATGAGTACGAAGGATATCTGTATTGCTGATAGCCTCCCCTATAGGATGGTTGTCCTTTCCCTCGGGAACCACGAAAAGGAGGTTTCCGAAATTGGAGCATCCCAAAAGATTTGGCAGTTTCCGTGTCCACCTTGATTGTTTTGAGGGCTTCTTCCACTTGACTCCCAAAGAGATTTTCTCCATCGTATGGGAGGTCCAAGATTTTATTTTGAACCTCAGGGCGGAATGAGGTGGCTTTGAGCCAACCTTGTCTTCCGAGAATAGCAGGTCCTGCCAACTGCCTGAAACCTGTGATGGCAACATCCATGGCGGAATCTATTATTTTGTTGGATGCTCTTTCTCCCTCATGTAAGATCTTTTTTGCCTTTTCTTTAGCGTCCTCTGAGAGTTGGTCCATGTAGGAGGCAATGTCGGACCACATCTGGCGATCACAGCGCCCAAAGATCGCCAGAGAATTAGCCACTCTCACTGTCAATGCTGACATTGATGAAAAACACTTCGCAATTGAATCTAGACGCATGCCGTCTTTATCAGGAGGAGCTGAAAGGGGTCTGCCGGATTTTTTGAGCGGCGTTGAGCCGCCTGCATAGCCTCTGAATCCGGCTTTGGATGCCCATGAGGCACGCTGCTGCATTGTCTGTAACTTTGTATTTTTTGTCAAGGCGCAGAAGCACTGCCGGTATAGAAGCTGGGGACTTCATAATCCGCATAGCTTCTTCCCAGATGTAGTCAATAATCGGTATGGCCCTGATGGATTTACGGTACGGTTACTTTAAATCGTAAAGGAAGCAGTCGGATTGCTTTGAAGGGAGTGGTAAAGTAAATCTTTTTGCTGCATGTTCTAGAAGATTATGAAAACCTCCTATATCCTCTGGTGGGGAGTCTACTGGAGGAGGTGTTGGTGAAGCAGGCAGAGAGATTGAATAGTTATTCCATTCTGTGCCGGTGTCGCAAAGTTCTCCCTCTTTACGCTCTTCGTCCGAAGAAACGGTTTCCTGGAGAGGAACAGACTGCAGAGTATTTGGGAGGGACAGTCTGGTAGGAGTGGAGTTTTCCACTGGTAAACCCATTGGAGACGGAGAGACAGCAACAGGTACTGAAGTTGGGAAACGCCCGCGGTAGTCTTCATGCATGAACTGAAGATCTGAAATTAAGGCAGAAGGCACTGTCACCGTCTCCTGCTGATAATGCGGACTGCCTGGCTCAGGTTGTGTATAGTAAACCTGACTATAACAGTCTTACTCCTGCTCCTCATCGTCATCTGGCTGATACTTGACATGTAAATCTGATGGACTATATGCAGGTTCAAAAGGGCCCTCCTCTTCCAAAAGATGAGTGGGTAGAAGAGGCGTAATTTTACTTGGTGACGTATGTTCTGGGGTAATAGCCAACTCCCTCTGTAAGACGGTAGTCTTTGGCAATGGTGATTTAGCTCCTGGCCTTGATTTTGACGATCTAGGAGCCTTCGCCGACGAGATAGTCTCCGTCGACAGCCGAGTCGTCTCCGACGGCGATGGGCTCGACGACAGTGTGCCCTTCTCCTGCGACATCTTCTTCTTCGTCGACAGCGATTCCGTTGACGACAGAGACCTCGTTGACGACAGAGACCTCCTCGTTGACGACGGAGACCTCCTCGTTGACGACGGAGACCTCCTCGTTGACGACGGAGACCTCGTAGACGACGGAGACCTCGTAGACCACGGAGACCTCGTAGACGACGGAGACCTCGTAGACGACGGAGACCTCTTAGACGACGGTGTCTTCTTTAACATCGTTGTTTTCGCGGACGCCGGTGCCTTCGTCGACGGCGGTGTCTGTGTTGACGATCTCGGCGACGGCAACTTGTCTGTCGGCGGCTTTAATTTCAGCGACAGTGAGGAAATCTTCGTCGACGATGCCAGAGGGATGGCTGACGAAATTGGGGCCTGAATAGACGACAGAGATGTCGTCGACGCTGACAGGGCTGTGGAGAACGATGTCGACGTCCCTAAAGTGCATCTCCTTGTCGACGGCAAATCCCTCGAGTGGCATCGAACTTATAGATGGCTCTGAAGAAGGTTTTTTAAAAGTCCGTTTTAGGCCTGAAGGTGGAGTTTTAGGCTCAGATACAGACTTATAAGGCTGTTCTTTCTTGTGAGACCCTTTGCTGTGCCCTGAGGAAACATCCTGAGAGTACTTTTTGGCACATTTTGAATGGGGTTCCTTGACAGAGTGCGATGAATCCCTCTCCCTTTTGTGGAAAATCTTTGATGAGGCAGACTGCTCGCTCTCAGAGTCTGACACAGGATCAGACCTGGTTTTCATTTTTGGAGCCAAGTAAGAAGCCTTCTCTCACGGTCTCAGAGTCGTATTCGAGAAGGTGCGACATAGCTTGCAGTCAGACGCCTTATGAGATGGATATAAACAATAAATGCTCTCTTTGTGAGGGCCTTCCACATACAATCTCTTCTTTAGACATGTGGCACACTCTCTAAAGAGAGCCTTTTTTTGCCTTTTCTGACATAACTCCATCAGATCTGTGGCAAACCGATATAAAGAGCGAATATACATATCTGAGTGAGACAATATATCAAATAAAGTCACTTCCCTGAAAGTTGAAGCTCAGAAAATCTTCCTGAAGATGAGAAAAGCTGAGTAGAGCTCAGAGGAGACTCCCTAGCTTCTCTCAGGGGTGTTTTAGAGGGTGGTCGATGCTGATTGGCTAAGGCAAAATTTGGGTCTCTTTTTTAATAATGACTATGATAGGTTAATAAACTGTGAGGCCTAGGCCTTTTCTAGTCTATACTTATCAGTCTACTATTACTATTTAAAGTACCAGGGCCTCCCATCATGATGACAGGGAATGATTCAAGCATGTGAATCTATGAAAGCTCCAATACTGGAGTAACTAAATACTGCAGTCTATGCCCTACTGTGGTGTCCTGCGGGGTCAGGATTACCGGTACTGTTATTCTGAGAAACCGCACCCTAGGTACACTAAGGGTGCCCCGTGAGGGAAGTTTATTTTATGAAGGTGTTTTGCCTATGATGACTGCATTTGTTTCAAACCCTGGTACTAGGAGCCCTGTTAGGCCCTAAGGGATAATAGGCGGTTCATATGTTGGGGGCATTATCCAACTGCTCCATGTGTTGGTGTCCTGATGCAACAATGTATATTGGGACAGTATGAGCAACACAGTGAGGGTGTTGTTTCATAATGTGTTTATGACTTGTGATACTCAAAAGTATTTACCTCAGTGCACTAATTGTGTGCATGTCAATTGCCTTATGGCAAAGGGGTTTATGATCCACGCATTATTGTGGCTATTACTTGGTTGGCAAGGTGATTAATGAACTATGTGTTTCATATGCATTTTTTTATGACAAGTGCCTAGCGACACAGTGATTTATGTAACTGTGGTCTAATTGTGATGTACATAATACCAAGTGCTTTGTGGTCTAATGTGTTCTACCAATAATACAAAGTGATATTTTTATATACCACTGTATGGAGTCTGTTTTTGTGATGTGCCCAATGTGCGTCACTGGTGTGTGTGTTGCGCAAACGCTTTACACATTGCCTCTGGGATAAGCCTGACTGCTCTGCCAAGCTACCAAGGGTGGTGAGCAGGGGTTATCTTGGGTGTATAACTCCCTGACTAGAGTGATGGGTTCTGCCTAGCTTAGGTGTACACCCTAGCCAACCAGAAACCCCATATCTAACAGGAAGTTTGTTGTATTTTTAACTGGGGTGAATTTATATTTCCTGTTGTGTTCTTTGGCTAGCTCTCTGGTCTGCTCTGGTTTGTACTATTTTGCAGAAAAAGCTTTGTAGTGGGTAGATATTTTTCTCTCTCCTGGTTACTTACGGCCGCCATTTTGTGGCAGTTTACTTTCTGGTGGCCACTGGGGCACCCTTTAAAAACAAATGGTGGCGCAGACACGCAGTGGGTGGGCGACCAAAGGCAAGCCTGTCGGTGTCAGACAGTAGGCAGGACCATTGCTCCGCTTTCTCCAGGACATGAGGCAAGGCTGCCTTATTCAAGTAAGCAACTTAATTCGCTCGGGGCATGTATCTTCCTTTCACACATTGGTCTGGACAATGTTTCATACACTCGCCAGAGACTACTTGGGGGGGCCCCTGCCGCTCATGTGAATTTTCCTACTTGGTGGATTTAACCGTCCATTTTGGGGGAAGAAGCTAGATGGGGCACTAGGGACCATATATCACGGGCTCAGGGAGGGATGTTTAAACCTTCTTATAAGAGGAGAGAGGATCCTTAGAAGTCTATATTTTAATACCAGATCCCTGCCCAAACAGTTTTCGGAAATTTGGGTTCTTCTGATGTCTCATAACATCTACATTTGTATTAACACCAAAACTCATTTATCCATTGCCATTCCTGCTCACTATATGGTGATTAAATGAGAGGGAAGACAGCACAAGAGGTGGGGTAGCGGGGTAGCGATCATTATTATTAAT
Source organism: Calotriton arnoldi (assembly GCA_963921515.1). Taxonomy (NCBI): domain Eukaryota; kingdom Metazoa; phylum Chordata; class Amphibia; order Caudata; family Salamandridae; genus Calotriton; species Calotriton arnoldi. The sequence goes on along the minus strand of CAWUFW010003752.1, from coordinate 1,079,012 downwards.
GCTCTAAATGTCTCCATTATTGGGTCCCATCTTTCCAAACAGTTGGAAATGTTCAATTAAGAGACCTCCCATGCATAACACCTGGAAAGGGACTTTGATTTATCGCCCACCTGGATCTAAGAAAGATTTCAGTTTATTCATGTTAGAAATGCTTTCTTCCTAAATTATTGGGACTGATAATTTTTGTATTATTTGGGGACAAACTACCACGGGAAACACACAGAAGACAGTTAAGTGATTTAATTGACAGCGGATTTCGGTGAGAGCTGAACTGGCACAAAGTGTTTGGGGTCCAACACATGTTGGCGAACACATGTTAGACGAAATGTTTAGTAACACCATCCAGATATAGGTGGATTTACCTACATCACTCAAGTGGACTGCGAATTTACTTATCAATTTCGAAATTCTACTGTCTGATCATCTCAATACTTAAATGGTTGAGAAGCAACTCACTGTTCGTCCCAAGAAGCAAATTAATCATGTCAATTTGGGGGCCTGTTTACAATTTCAGGACTTGGCAGACATTGTAGACAGTGAACAGGCTGCTGCAATGTATCATATGTCGCTGACAAATGCTCTGGACATTGTGGTCCCTTTTAAACCATTTAAAACAAGGTTACATAACAACAGGCCAAATGGTATAATGACGAGCTTAGAAGATAGAAACAAGGGTGCAAGAAACTAGGTAGTGCTTGGTGTCAGTCGGAATCTCCTCATGACAAACTCTCTCATAAACACTCACAAAGTAATTATCATAAACATCTTAGGAGTTTCTTGGCTGATAGGATTCAAAAGTTGATTTTTAATATCCTAAAAAAATGTACACAGCCTAATTCTTGCCGGCTATTGATCCCTGCCTCCCTTGAATGGTGTAAATCATTGTCATCTTATTTTCACAATAAGATTACTAAAATATGAGGATATTGACTGCCAGACAGAGCCTCTACACACAGTGATGCACGATATCTCCTTCAAGCATCGTGTTAGCAGGGAAAATTTGCCACAATTTCACCAGAGGAGGTTCATGATTTGATTTCCTCAGTTAAGTCTGGCTCTCCTGACAATCCGTGGGCAGTCAATCTGTTTTCCACCCTCTTGTCTTTGTGCCGTATTTAACCGACCTCTTTAATCTTTCACAAAAAATGGGCAAGAACTTGGAAACATGCCCATCTCTCCCCAGTTTAAAAACAAAAACACTGCTGTTACTGCCAACCTCCGCAGCTATCACTCTATCTCACTGCTGCAGTTTCACATTATGACTGTGGAGAAAATTAACAATTGTATCACTACTTCGAGACCAATCACATATTGGACTCCTCTCAGTCAGGTTTTAAGGCAGCCTACAAAACAGAAACTACTCTTTTGGCAGTCACTGATACTATCAGGACCAGCCTAGATGAAGGAAATCCAGCTGCATTTGCATGATTAGATCTTTCTGCAGCTTTTGATACGGTCTTGTGGTTTTGATTCAATCAAGTCGTACTTGTATAGCGTGGCTTATCACACGAGAGGGTATCCAGGTGTTGTGCTGCATGTATCAGTCGAAGAGCCAGGTCTTGAGTCCCTTCCTGAAGTGGGTCAGTGTGGGTGTGGTGCAGAGGTGGAGGGGTAGGGAGTTCCAGGCTTTGACGGCGAGGTGGGAGAAGGAAAGTCCCCGGAGCGGCAGTGGCGGATGCGTGGTATCTGTGCGAGATATTCGGAGTGGAGATTCCTGGGAGGTCGGTGGAAGTGCAGATGGTGGTTCATGTAGGCGGGTCCTTGGTCGTGGAGGGCTTTATAGGCATGGCACAGAAGCTTGAAATGGCATCTCTTCTGGACGGGGAGCCAGTGGAAATCCTTCAGGTGCTAGGTGATGTGGGTCCTCTAGGGTAGGTTGAGGATCTGGCAGCTGCGTTCTGGATCGTCTAGAGTCTTTGCATGAGTTCAGTGGTGGTGCCTGCATAGAGTGCGTTGCCGTAGTTCAGTCGACTAGTGATCAGGGCCTGCATCACCGTTTTCCTGGTGCTGATGAGGAGCCACTTCAAAACTTTGCGGAACGTGTGGAAGCAGGCTGAGGGTACGGCGTTGACCGGGTGTTTCACGGAGAGCTCGCTGTCCAGGATTATTCGGAGGTTGTGGGCGTGGTCTTTTGAGCGTGGGGGTAGGTTCGAGCTCTGCCAGCCACCAGGAGTCATTCCAGAGGGTGGTGTGTCTGCCGAAGATTAGAACTTTAGTTTTGTCCGTGTTGAGCTTCAGGCAGTTGTCCTTCATCCAGGCTGAGACGTTCTTCATAAGGTTGTGGAAGTTGGTCTTTGTCGAGGTGGGGTCCGCTGAAAGCGAGAGGATGAGCTGGGTATCGTAGGCATAGGAAATGATGTTGATGTTGTGCAATCTGACGATATCTGGGAGTGGAGTCATTCAGATGTTGAAGAGAACTGGAAAGGGATGAGCCTTGAGGTACGCCGCAGATGGTGTGCTTGGGTTGTGAAGTGGAGGGAGGTGGACTCTCTGTGCAACCCGTGAGAAAGGATTAAAAGGTGTTTAGATACTGGGGTTCACTAACACGCCTTGGCATGGCTGAGGGAATTTCTAGAGGAAAATAATCTTATGTGCTATTCACCCCCCCCTTTTAAATTAAGGGTTGTTATCAACACCTATGGTCTGGAGATTCTGTCATATGCTGACGACACCCAATTGGAGGTTTTGATCGAACGAAACCAGGAAACAACAAGAGCCAGGTTCTGTGACTGCCTGCGTGCTATGTCATCTTGGGTGAAGCAGAACTGTCTTCAACTAAATTGGGGGGGAAATTGAAAGCCACCCATATCTGGTCAGATGATTGGTGGCCCATGGCATTGGGCAATCCCCCTTACTCAAAAAAGTTGTAAAGAATCTCAGTATTCTGCTTGATGACATGACAAGTCAAGTTACTGCAATCTGCGGTACTCTTTTGGAATGTTTTGTGGGCTCACAAAGGCCTTCTCTTGGCTCCTTCTGAACTGAAGGAAGAACATTATACAGGCCCTTATAACCAGTCACCTTGACTATGGAAATGGTCTCCTGGTTGCAGCAAATGAGTCCCTCAGGTTGCACCTGCGAGTGATCCAGAACATGGTTGCCAGGTTGGCTTGCCATCTTCCATCCAGTACCTCAGCAGATCCAGTTCTAAGACCCCTTCATTGGTTACCTGTCAGGAACCGTTGTATCTTAAAGCTCCTATGCCATGCTCACAGAGCCATGTATGGTGTGGGTCCGGTATACTTGCGTACAAGAATCATATTTTTGCAGCCAGCCAGGAAACGAAGATTATGTGCCTGGCACTGGCCACCCCCGCCACCTATGAACTACTAGAAACAGAGGTTGCTCTTTCTTTTACCTTGCACTTTACCACTGGAATAAGGTACCTTCACATAGTCACTCTGGTCACCGCTTTACTATTTTAAGTTATTCAAAACCTGGTTATTTTAGCTAATCGGCCTTTCTTTAAAGTCTGTCTGCTATCCACCTTCTTTGTATTAAGCTTTAGTGCTGGGATACTCCTGATGGAGTGAGCTGTCTGTGCTTAATTAAATGCTGATAAGATTAGGTCTGCCAGCAATATAGGAAATAATGGTTTCCTGTTGTAGTTCTTTGTGCACTAAAACTACAAGGAATGTTAAGAGGTTTGCATCAAAGGGTTTCTCCAAATGTGAAATACATAAAGAATCTTTTTGGATTACAAAAAAATGCACAGTATTACATATTTAATTTTTAACATAAAATAAAAACATTTCACAAAGTGTCAAAACGTAATTTCTGAACGTAAGGAATGAATACAAATACCAAGATAAGATAAAAACACCATTGAAAGTTTGCCAAATTCGGGGCTTACCTGTTCGTGTATATGGAACACTCTTCAGAATTTAACTCCACACATGCGCTATACTTTCCTATTGCTTGCTTATACTGTGCCTTTTTCACAAATGCATTCCCTTCTTGTTTGAGTGACAAAAACATCTCTTCGGCTTTTTTACCTAAAAACCGAGATCAAAATGTTACACATACACACACAATGTTGAGAAGTAACACTGCTTGCCCTGTAAACAGAAGTGAAATTCCGATTTGGCAATCAGGGCTGTGCGAAGAGCTCAGTAATAATTGCAAACACAACATAATATCAAGAAACTTATAGCTTTCCATGCTTCTGAGATCAGTAAATTGTGTACCAGTAAACCGAGCAAAAAGTTATTTAAGCCCCTTAGATATGTCAATGTAAACACTATTTAAAAACAAATTGTTATAGTTAGTATTATCACAGTCCCTGAACGGTTACTTTCTTTGGAACATCAGTGTCACCATGATTATTGAACGTGCACATCACACCTCTGCTGGACTTGATTCAAACTTATTTGGAGTATCAAACATAAGCAGATGACAAACAATTGGTGTTCAAAATCACTGGGGTACATCACATTTCAACTGATTGAATGCCTGAATAGCAGGGACTTCCCAACAGATGCATGACAGTTGGTTACAGATTAATACATAAAAAGATTAAACAATCCTTAAAATATACCACTCCATTATATAATGTTGAAAATCTTCACTTTCTTCACGATGAGAATAATATATTTAAAAAAATCTTTTTTTCACCTCTCCCCAATTTACAACACCTCACAGGATCAACTAATCATTTCCTCAACTATGAAAAATAGTATACACTTAATGAAAAAGAAAAACCTTCACTAACTACAAGTTAGAAATACAGCCGGCAATCAGTTGGTTCGTTGAGAAATACTGATTGTCAGAAAAGTATGGCTGGCCCTCCACTGACTCCATGTAGAACATAGTAGATAACTTCTTCATTGTCACGTTAAGAATTAATCAGAGGTTACGTAATAAATTGGGCCTTACCGTTATTTTGATATCCATTAAATAAGAACATTCTGAATGGGTGACTGTTTTCAAACACTGCGTACAAATTTGTGGTAATGCAAAGATTTTCTAATGGGGATTAACTGGGTGGAGATACATTGCAGAAGGATCTTAGGATCTCTATGTCATTTGGGAATTTGTTATGTGTTAATGAGAATACCACCTAGAGTCTCAACAACCAGTTTGAATCCTGGTTCTTCTTTGGTTGAATTGTTTGTATTGTGCAACTATCAATTGAATATTCTGTAGTCTCATCATCCATTAATTAAAATACTATAATACTGGAGACTTTAGTTTGTCGCGGACGTTAATAGACCATCTATCTAAAATAAGCTTTTTGTTCTTCACTGAATAACAAAATAGTTATCAGCAAGAGTATTAAAGGTCTGATTAGAATATGGATAACAATTTGAAATGTCTAAGTATACTATCTCTAAATTAGAAAGAAGTAGAACTAATGAATTATAAAGGTTCTCTGACAAGGGTTGGGCTTATGTCCCTGATGTCAGTCACTATGTATAAATAGGTAGTTTTGTTTTTATAACCTTATTGTTATTTGTGCAATTGATGTAAATAAATTACAAAGAGTGATAGATTATGGATGCTATGTGAACAAAGACAAGTTTGGTTGATTATTTGTAATAGAGTATTACTTTTTTTTTTTTTTTTTTAAATGATCATAAACGTATGATGTGTATATTGTTTATTCCAGGCGTGAAAAAGAGGTGTTACCTTGAAATATTTGTTGCCTGTGTTCTAATACAAGATTGTTAGACTTTAAACAAATATGGAATAAAGGAAACGAGAGTATAAAAAAAAATTTGAGTTCATCGTCTATTTGGAGCATCAATTATATTGAATTACAGAGGATTATTCTTTTGAACTAATACTTTAATGAACACTGCACAAGTGGGGATTGAAGTCGGAGGAGTGAGACACCAGGCACATTTTCCCCCGACCCCTTTTCTTCTTCATTGTGCACTTGCGTCCTCAACTATTTAATGAATAAAACTGGGAAACGCAGAGCCTATAATGGCTACCCAAAGAGATCATCACTCTTCCACAACTGAACTAGACTGTGTAATGCTCGTCTTGCCATTGTAGGGAACAATCTCACCTCATATTAGAACACCATTAACAGCATTCCTATCCTAAGCTCTGTTGATGGCAGCAGGTAATTTAGGCAGTGTAGCATGCTAATACAGTTTGCCTTAGTTTTGAACTATAAAGTCTTGGCCCAGAATTCAACACATAACAGCTTCTTGCCTGGCATAATAAACCCACCTCCACCAATTAAAGTCAGCCATACACTTCAAAAGGATCAAATAAAGTCTCCCCCAAGAATTTAGCATACATCAGCACAGGCATCCCTGATAATGCCACACACCTGCCTCCATCAAATCAGGATCTGCCACCAGCTCCTGCCCAGTCAATTAATTAAAAAGGACCACATACCATGTCTGACACTGAATCGGACCCAACAATCCAGTGGGAGACACCTTCCAACACTCTCTTCCACGTTCATCCAGGCCACAGGGTAGCTAATCAAAAGGGTGTTCTCAACAAAGGGCATCAAAGAGGATGTCAACTCCTCTCTGGGTCTGCTCTGGCCGGAAGGGCCTCTTGCCAAAATCTGTGCTACTCTACAATCTCAGCTAACTTCTAATTAATATCTACAATGTAACACTGCATCATGAGCCTCCTTCAACATCAGAAGCTGCTCATACCATTATCAAGCCTAGACTTATACCATGCAGACACCTACTCCAACTCTGTACAACACATAGATCCAACCTCAAACACCTCACCAACCACCACAAACTACTGAGCACTCTCCAAGTCATACTCATTAACACTATTTGTGCAGTATTTCAAGCTCCACGCGTCGCAGTCATCATCACATTCCACAATCTGGAGGCATTCTTCATCACAGAAACATGGTTCACCGCTCCATCCTTATAAATACCCGACCACTTGTTCCCACAAGCAACAGCATCCAGTGTGCAGAAAGCGCACACAAAAAGGCAGAGGCCTCACCATCATCCACAAGTCATCCTGGTCATGCACTCTTGGTGTTTTAACTTTTTGGGGCAATAATCTTTTTCTTCTAATAACCTTGGATGGTTGTAAACACCTTTTTTTTGGTCTAGAGAGGCTTCTGCCTTGACCCTGCACTCACCATGTCGCTGTCTACTTAATCCTCAGTCTGTCTTCACTTTCATTGGCTACTCTCTTGGGGGAACTCCTTGCATGGGATTAGTGGTGAGGTCATTGAAATATCCACATAGAGGCAGGTAAGTTCTGGTAGGAAGTTTATTGTGGAAAAGACAGCTTAGACACCCACAATTGACGGAGACCTTACAAACACTGGTCAACCGTCAGTGTAGAATCAATAGAGCCTAGAACACACACAACACTCCAAAGCAGCATTCAACATCTGAATACCACACACCTCCCCCCCCCCAAAAAACGAACAAAAACAAAAGAAGCTAAAGAAACAACCATAAACAAAAAATAAAACAAAAATACATGTAGAGGTGAAAAATGACTTAATGAAAATGTGGAGCACAATCAGAAGCGAACAAAATCTTTCATTTTAACAGGCACCTGCTTGATCCGAGAACTTTTCCTCAGCTCAGTCACATGACTGTCTGGAATGCTGTCACACAATTCAGGATTGTCACAAAGTGCAGTAGAAGAAGATAAAGTGTCACCCACACCAAGGTCACTAGTACCAGAACCAGAAACACTCAACCCAGGATTAAAATCCACCTGTGAGTCCAGGTAACTTGGAAAACTATTCTCCCTCTCCAAAGTCTTGGGAGCAAAAGACTGAGTACATCTATTAGAATTCACGAATTTGCATAAAGAAATCAGTCTAAAATTCCAAATCTTGCCCCCATCAACTCTCACAGCTTTGCTAAAGACTTCCACCACCTTAATAGGATCGGACCATTTAGACCCTTTCCTGTTGAAGGAACCACCAAACCTTACACGAACAAAATCACCAACTCTAATCTTAGATTCTGAAAAATTATTCCTCAGAAAATTATTCTTCATTCTCTCCTGATATCTCTCAACACGCTCCTTGACCTGAGAAAAATCCAAAGAAGAGTCATAGGAATTTTGCACTTTCAACCACCAAGGCATGAGCTTAGAACCAGGTTTCCTACCACGTAACATTTCAAATGGAGACAACCCAGTGACAGAATTGGGAGAGGTGCGATATGATAACAGGGTAGCCCGTAAAGCTTTTCTCCAGTCCAATCCACTCTTAATGGCATGCTGAATGGATTCTTTCACCACCCTGTTGAAGCGTTCCACTTGACCATTGGCTTGTGGGTTATAATTGGACACCCTTTTGTGTACAACACCACAACTCTCCAAAAATGACTCAAACTCCTTGCTGACAAATTGCGGACCATTATCGGAAACTATTTCTGCTGGCAAACCTTCCCGACCAAAAATTTCTTCCAAGAATTCAATTACCTGAGTAGAAGTAATTTTGTCTACCATCTTCAACTCAGGCAATTTAGAGAAATAATCTATCAAGACCAACGCAAAAACATCCTTTTCGGTAGGAAGACTTAAAGGACCAATAATGTCAATTCCCAATTTCCTCCAAGGTCCCAGCGCATACTCAATGGGAGTTACCGCCACAGACAAAGGTTTAACTGATTGGTCACTCAAAGAACATGGGGAGCACTGTCTGACCCATCTATCAACCATACCATCAATGCAAGGCCACCAATAGAATTCCCTTATACGTCTCTTCATGTTAGACATGCCCTTCATGAGCCATTCTCAAAATTCTCTCTCTAAGCTTACATGGGGGAACAATTTTGTCTCCTCTGGTAATAACTTCTTGCGAAAACATAAGCTCATCCTTGACTTTAAAAAATGCACCCAACTCACCACTTAATTTCCTTTCCTCCAGCCAACCTCTTTCCAAAAACTCCATTAGAGCACCCAAATCACGGTCCTCACGCATAGCGTCTTTCCATTCCTTCTCAGAGATCATTTCGGGAGAGCATGGATCAACACTCCCGCTATTGACATCAGCCATGGTGTAAGCCAACTCACAACAATCTTCCTTGACATCAACAGAGTCATGAACACCGGCTAAAGGCAGCCGCGACATACAATCTGCATGCACATTTAAACGCCCTGGAACATACTCAACAATGCATTGATATTCCTGCAGTTTGGCAGCCAACTTTGCTAACCGGGACATAAGAGTTCTACCACCCCCTGCAGCCAACATACTAATCAAAGGTTTGTGATCAGTCCTTATACGAAACTGTGTACCCCACAAGAATTGTCTAAAGTGTTGAACAGCCCAAGTGCAAGCCAATAGTTCTCTTTCAATGGTAGAATAATTGCATTCAGCACCACGTAACGTTCTAGAGGCATAAGATACCACGTGTTCATTGCCAAAATCCTTTTGCATTAATACAGCACCTAATCCCACACTACTAGCATAAACTGCAACAATACATTCCTTAGCAATGGAAAAGGACTTCAAAAATGGTGCACCAACAATTTCTTTTTTTTAAATATCAAAAGCAACTTGTTGTTTTTTGTCCCAGTTAAATTTTGCATTCTTTTTAAGTAGTAACCTTAATGGATGTACAATAGAAGAGTAATCATGCTCAAATTTACTGTAAAACTCCGTCAAACCTAAAAAAGAAGACAATTGTTCCTTATTCAGTGGTGTAGGTGCCATTAGAATGCTGTTCACGTGATCAAATTTAGGTTTGATACCCTCGCTGGAAATTTTATGACCTAAATATTCCACCTTATTCTGTTTAAATTTGCATTTGGAAAATTTCAGAGTTAAACCTTTACTCTGTACACGGTTTAGGACATTATCCAAATTCTTGTCATGTTCCTCGACATCTTTACCAAAGATTAAAATTTCATCCTGAAAGGCGATAGCGCCATGACATCCTTCTAAAACTTGTTTCATCAGTCTCTGAAAGACGGAAGCCGCACTGGCCAGACCAAAAGGCATGCGTAGGAATTGGTACATGCCTTCAGGTGTGACAAATGCCGTTAAACACTTGGACTCTTCATGTAACACCACCTGGTGGCAGGCACTGGCCAAATCCACTGTAGAAAAAACACAAGCATCTGAAAGAGTAGAAATTAATTCATGTATGTTGGGTAGAGGATGTCTATCAATCCATATCTCCTTGTTCAAGCTACGAAGGTCAACGCACAAACGAAGTTCGCCGTTGCTTTTAAGAGATAAAACAACCGGAGAAACCCACGGGGACGATTCTATTGGTTCAATAATATTTCCCTCCACCAAACCTGCTAACATCTCTTTAAGTTTACCTTGGTAGGTCAAAGGTACGTTCCTTACTCTGTGTCGAACAGGAACTGCCCCATCTTTGAGAATAATTTTATGCTTGAAATCAACATACCTACCAAGAGATGTGTCAAAGAGTTTTGGGAACCTGTTTTTAATGCCTAAAGCTAGGTTCTCGTTGGTGAGGGCTACAACATACACAGAAGGAGAAGCATTGGGATCTAATCTTATTCCCAACTCTTGTTGGTGGGGCCATCCAAGTATCGACACTCCCTTTGTGGCTATATATACTTTACCTCTAGTTCTCCTACCCATAAATTCTAGGTCAGCCCACATGAAACCCTCCAGAACAATTTTGTGACCTGAATAACCACCGGGTTGAATGTCAGGTAAAAATAATTCCCTAGTGCCCCACAATTCATTAAACACACTCTTGCCAACGATAGTGTACCAAGCGCATGAGTCAACCATCATAGAAATGTTTTTTCCATCCATAGACAGAGTACATTTAGGAAAGCCCTTGCACTTAACATTACCTACACATGAAATAGTGTTGAACTCATCCGGAGAAGCTTCTTCATCATGTGTCATAAAATTAATTTTCTGAGATGCTTTACAAGCCTTCCCAAAATGACCTACCTTCTTGCATTTGACACAAACTTTGTTCCACGCTGGACAGCCTTTATAACTACCAACATGTTCAAAACTACCACACCTATAACATTATCTGGGGCCTTCTACCAAATGGTTTGTTATCTTTGCCGGCATTCTTCTTGTAGGGAAAAGGAAAAGAGTTTTTTGAAGGTGGTTGATCTTTAACTAAAGAAACTTCTGAAACAGTATCATTCACTTTAACAACATGCCCCCTGATTTCGGTAACAAATTTGTCAGATTGTTCTATGCCTTTAGCGATATTTATCACAGCAGATAAGGAAGATTCAGTACCCATCCATAATCTTTCTTGGATTTTCTTACTTTTAGTCTTCATCATAATCTGATCTCTCAGTACCTGCTCGTAATTGATAGTTTCAAAAGCGCAAGAACCTGCCAAAGAGCGTAAAGCGGACACATAGTCTTCAATAGATTCTTCTTTTTGAGCATGAGAGTAGAATTTGAATCTTTCCATGACTATGTTAATTTTTTTTCCAAACCTAGTGGTCATCTGTCTAATGGCTACGTCAAAAACATTCACATCACCAGAGCTTTCGATAGGAGGAAGATTAGCGAACTCCTTTAGACCTGCACCTCCTAAACAATGTTTTAATAAGGCAAGTTTTCTCTTGGGAGAACATCCGTCCTCTTCCAGGACTTCCACATAAGCTAAAAACATTGGATACCACAGTTTCCACTCCATTTTTGGTTCACCAGCCTCCGGCAAGAAATGTGCTGGTGCAGAAATGTTGGACATGACGATAGATAACTGTCAAGCTGTGAAGCAACACCCTGAAAAAAGTAAAACTGTAAAACTAAGTTAGCATGAAATAGCAAGCAAAACTATAAAATAAATAAGGGGTTAGTGGTCATACAAATAGGAAGAAGTCACACATTGAAAATGGTGTGTGAGTCACCGTTGAAGATACATGACTCACTTGCCATGTACATGAAGTGGTAGCGATGCACAGATGGCCAGAGTAAGTTTCACTTGAAAATGGTGTGTGAGTCACCGTTGGAAATACATGACTCACTTGCCGTATACCTGACGAAGCAGCGATGCGTAGATGGTCAGAATAAGTTTGAGGCAAAAGTAACACAAAATGCGCAGTCGATCAGGTGTGTGCATCACCGAATGACAAGCGGGAAGAGAAAACTACAAAAATGGCCGCCGAGCGTCTTACGTCACGACGCTCCCAGGGTACATTGCGGCTCCCAAAGTACACAGCGAGATGAAGAATCCACCGAGGGAATGGTGGTCGAGAGAACAATGCCGCTAGAACTTGAAAGCGGTGCACAGGATTCCAATGCAGGCAAACGGTAACAGGTGAGAAAGACTTGTGATTTTTTGAAAAAAAATACCCTTACGCGAAAATGAAACAGCGATGCCTGACAGCAAAATAAAAAAACTTGGCACACGAGTGTAAGCAGGACCAAAATACAGCCGCCGGTGCAATCAACGCACGACAAGTGAATACGGCATCCGCTGGTGCGATCAGAGCACGATAAGCATCCAAAATGCAGAAGTGTTCGATAAACGACAAATCCAGCACGAAACAACGCTAGTGCTCACAACACTGCCGCAGGTGCAATCAGAGCACAAATAGGTCAAACAGCCGCCGGTGCAATCATAACACAGGATATAGAAAAAGATAAAGTACCTTCAAAATTACATGGAAAACACGTGAATGCTGCCTTCCTCCAGTTCCCAGTAGTCGCCAAATCGTGAAATATCCACATAGAGGCAGGTAAGTTCTGGTAGGAAGTTTATTGTGGAGAAGACAGCTTAGACACCCACAACTGACGGAGACCTTACAAACACTGGTCAACCCTCAGTGTAGAATCAATAGAGCCTAGAACACACACAACACTCCAAAGCAGCATTCAACATCTGAATGCCACAGTCATGTGCCACTTCTCTTCCTAATAGTACTTGATAGTACCAGTAGCATGTTTGTGGTTATTTACGGGATTGCCGTTCTCTTCTGCTGTTCAAATTATACCCTTTTTCCTGTGAACCTTAATGTTTTTCTGTTTTAAGGCTATTTCGACAGTTACCCCTCACTTGTTTTATGGGGGGCTTTTATTTTAACCCACGTGTTTTGCCTATGTGCGCTACATTATTTCAACCTTTTAGGGCTATTGCACAAGTTACTAACTTGTGTAACGATATATCTGTAAGAGACAGTAGTTAGTGACAGATTCCTTACCTTAGAATATCCCCAGGCGTCAGGCTGGATCCGGAAAGTTTTTGCGTAGCAGTACCCGTGCGCGTCGGTAGGCGGCGTCGTGCGGCTCCGCGTCCGTCGTCGGCGTCGTGGTCGCCGGGATGACGTCGCGGGCAGTACTTAGACGCCGCCCCTGCGCGCTGACGTCAGTTCTGTACACGACATTCCGCGCCAGGAACGCATAGCCATGCAAGAAGCTGACATAGGTGTCTGAAAAATAGTAGGGCCCTGGAAGGGATGTCCTTAACCCTAGAAATCAGTTCGCAGAACGGGGAGGATGGGTGGGGCGGTAAGGAATCTGTCACTAACTACTGTCTCTTACAGATATATCGTTACACAAGTTAGTAACTTGTGCATCTGAAAGAGACACGTTAGTGACAGATTCCTTACCTTAGAATAGATACCCCAGCAATACCAACCCCGGTGGTGGGTCTGCGAACAAAGATCAGACAAGGAAGTCCCGGAGGACAGAACGGCCAAAGAAGCCGTCCCTCCGGACCTGACTGTCAAGGCAGTAATGCTTTGTAAACGTGTGCAGCGAGGCCCACGTAGCTGCCTGACAGATATCCTGCAGCGGAACACCGTGGCCCAAAGCCGTGGTAGCAGCCGTTGCCCTGGTGGAATGGGCACGCAGCCCAACAGGAGGCTTCTTCTTAGCCAAAGAATAGCAGGCTTTGATACACAAGGTTACCCAGCGGGAGATGGTTCTCTTGTGCACCGCCCGACCTTTTTTGGCGCCCACGTAGCCAACAAAGAGCTGGTGATCCACCCGGAAGTGTTGTGTGCGGTTGATATAAAAGGAAAGCGCACGTTTTGGGTCCAGACGGTGGAGCCTTTCTTCCTCTCTGGAAGGATGCTGAGGCGGAAAGAAGGTGGGCAAAGTGATGGTCTGCCCAATGTGGAAGGCAGTAACCACCTTTGGCAAGAAGGACGGACGCGTCCGAAGAACAACCTTGTCTGGATGTACAGACAGAAAGGGAGGTTTGCATGATAGAGCCTGGAGCTCACTCACCCGCCGAGCGGAGGTGATGGCCACCAGAAAGGCTGTCTTCAGAGTCAGAAGACGAATAGGACAGTTATGTAGAGGCTCAAAGGGAGCGCACATGAGAAAGGTAAGAACCAAGTTCAAGTCTCACTGAGGCATCACAAACGGAACAGGAGGGAAGAGGTGTGTAATGCCTTTAAGGAATCTGTTAACAACAGGGGACTTGAAAAGGGAGGGCTGATCAGGAAGCCTGAGGAAGGCCGAAATGGCACAAAGATAGCCCTTGATGGTACCCAGGGCAGAACCCTGTTGGGCCAGTGAAAGAAGGAACAGAAGAACCTCAGAAAGAGGGGCAGAGAGGGGATTCACAGCCTTTGGTGTGCACCATGCCACAAACTTGTTCCACCTGCAGGCGTATACCACCTTAGTGGAGGGACGCCTGGCTGCCAGAATCACATCACAAACTTCGGGAGGCAAGTCGAAAGGAATCAACTGCCGCCACTCAATCTCCACGCAAGCAGGTGGAGGCTGGACAGGTTCGGGTGGAGGACCGTCCCCTGCTGCTGCGACAGAAGATCCTCCCGAAGAGGCAGACGGATCGGGGATCGACGCTCATACTGAGTAGCTCGGGATACCAAACTCTTCGAGCCCAGTCCGGAGCCACAAGGATGACTTGGGCCCTGTCGCGCCGAATCTTCGTCAACACTCTGGGTAGAAGTGGTATAGGCGGAAAGGCGTACAACAGACCGCAACTCCACTCGCGACGAAAAGCGTCGCCGAGCGAGTGCCGCCTTGGAAATTCCAACGCGCAGAACTGATGACATTGCGCGTTCTCTTCGGTGGCGAACAGATCTAACCAAGGCTCTCCCCACTGCAGAAAGAGACCTTGCGCCACTTCCGAGTGAAGACGCCATTCGTGATCCATCATGCACCTGCGGCTGAGTTCGTCCGCCCTGGCGTTCAGGGAACCTGCCAGGTGTTGAACCATCAGGAACATGCCCTGATGTTCCAGCCATGTCCAGAGGCGCAGAGCCTCCTGACAGAGGGTCCACGACCCCACCCCGCCTCGTTTGTTGCAGTACCACATGGCGGTGGTGTTGTCTGTGAACACCTGCACTACCTTCCCTTTGACAGAGGGAAGGAATGCCTTGAGTGCAAGTCGGATCGCCCGGAGCTCCAGAAGGTTGATATGGAGCCGGGACTCCGCCGGAGACCAGAGGCCTCTGATCTCCGCCTCTCCCATGTGACCGCCCCATCCCAGAAGGGACGCGTCCGTCACAACTGACTGCTCTGGCTGGGGAAGGGAGAGGGATCTGCCCATGACCCATTGCCGGTTCGAGAGCCACCACTGCAACTGTTTTGCAGTCCCCTCTGAGATCTGGACGTGATTGGACAGGTTGCCCTGGTGCTGCGCCCACTGGAACTTCAGGTCCCACTGCAGAGCCCGCATATGCCATCTGGCATGATCGACCAGCAGGATGCAGGAGGCCATGAGGCCCAGCAGCCTCAGGGTCATCCGTACCGAAACCCAGGATAAAGGCTGAAAGATAGGAATCATAGCCTGAATATCCCGGACTCGCCGTTCGGGAGGATAGGCCCGAAACTGCGTCGTGTCCAGAACTGCTCCGATGAAAAGGAGCTGTGGAGAAGGAATCAGATGCGATTTCGGCACATTGATGGAGAACCCCAGCGAGTGCAGGAGTTCGGCCGTAGTCTGGAGGTGGGAGACGCACTGCCTGGGACGAGCCCGCCTTCAGCAGCCAGTCGTCGAGGTAGGGGAAGACTGGAACCCCTGCCCGGCGCAGATGAGCTGCGACCACCGCCATCACTTTCGTGAACACCCGAGGGGCACTTGTAAGGCCAAAGGGGAGCACGGTGAACTGAAAATGCTCGAGGCCTACCGTGAACCGAAGGTAACGCCGGTGGGCCGGCAGGACGGGAATGTGGAAATAAGCGTCCTGCAAGTCCAACGCTACCAACCAGTCTCCAGGGTCGAGGGCAGTCAAGACCTGAGCTAGGGTGAGCATCTTGAACTTCTCCTTCCGGAGGAAGCGATTGACGTTCCGGAGGTCTAAGATAGGACGCTTGTCCTCCTTGTCCTTTTTGGGCACCAGAAAGTAGTGGGAGTAGCAACCACGTCCTACTTCTGGGGTCGGAACATGCTCGAGGGCCCTCTTGGCCAAGAGGGCCGTGACTTCCTTCTGCAGAAGCACCAAGTGATCCCCTGACATGCGGTGGAATTGAGGTGGCATGGCTGGGGGGGTGGTCTCGAAGGGGAGGGAGTAGCCCCTTCGGACAATGTCCAAGACCCACCTGTCCGAGGAGATGGCACGCCAGTGGTGAAGGTGATGGCGGACCCTGCCCAATACTGGCGTGCTGTGCACCTGAAAGGAGGGACTAGGAGGGCTTGGAGGCCGCGGACGGGGCGGAGGTGGTGGCCTGACCCGCACGCTGGTTGCCCGAACCGCCACGGCGGTAGCCACGTCCTCGGCCACGCGAAGACGCTTGCTGCGCGGGCCGGTGGCTGGGCAGCGGACGTGACTGGGCGCCCCTTCCGTGGCCACGAAAGGGGCGAAAAGCAGAGGTTAGCGGAGGGCGCACAACAGAAAGGCCCAGGGACTTGGCAGTAGCCCGCGAGTCCTTAAAATGCTCCAGCGCATGGTCTCCTTTGGAACCAAAAAGACCGACTCCATCAAAGGGCATGTCCATGAGTGTATTCTGGACATCACCCGAGAAACCAGTTGTTCTCAGCCAGGCGTGGCGACGCAGCGCCACCGTCGTTGCAAGCGATCTGCCCAGCGAGTCGGCGGTATCAAGGCCACAACGTATGGTGTACTTTGCCGCATCCCTACCTTCCGCAATGGTGCGGGTAAGCAGTGTCTGGACCTCCTCAGAACACTGGGGCAAAACAGCCGCCACCGAATCCCACAGGGAGTGGGTATATCGGCCCAAAAGGCAAGCGGGGTTGACGGACCGCAAGCCAGCACTGGAGGAAGAAAAAGCCTTCTTCCCAAATTGGTCCAGGCGTTTGGATTCCCTATCCGGAGGGGCGGTAGGGAAGGCGGTTTGGGAGGCAGAGGCTTGGACAACCAAGCTCTCGGGGGTGGGATGTTGAGAGAGAAACAAGGGGTCGCCCGGAGCAGGGCGATGGCGTCGGGCCACGTTCCTATCCACAGGAGCCCCTGTGGTGGGCTTGGACCAGGTGCCCAAAAGAACGTCAGATAGTGCATCATTAAACGGCAGCACAGTCTCCGATGAGGAAGCTGCCGGCTGAAGCACTTCCGTCAGGAGATTAGTCCTGACAGCCACAGTAGGCAATTGGAGGTGCAAGGCTCCAGCTGCTCTACGCAACACCGTTGCGAAATTTGCTCCCTCCTCCGTAGCCACGGGAGGAGACAGCATGCCAGTGTCAGGGGAAGTGTCTAGACCACTGGCATCCCCAAGTTCCTCTGCCCAGTCCTGATCATACTCACACTGCTGTGTGAGAGGGTCTTCCGACCCCTCCCAGCTCTCCTGGTCCTCCTCTGGTTCAAAATATGGAGGAGGAGGGACATCTGGGACCCAAGGTCTCATCGGCGCCGGAGCCGGCGTCGAGCGACGTCGGTCCGGCTCCATGTCCGGACCCGGAGAGAACCGGGGAACGACGCCTCCCGGAGCCCCGGACGGCGTCAGGAACGGCACCAGGGACATCGGCGCCGGCGGAGGCGTGGTTAGGTCAACCGGCGTCGATGGGGGTTGCGGTACCACCGGAGCCAGGATCGAGGCCGGGGCCGGGATCAAGGCTGGCGGGACAGGCGACGCCGGGACCGGAGTCGTCGGCGACGCCGGAGCAACCCCATCAGGGCCCCTCGGGGCCCGAAGGCGCACCGGAGGGACCTTGAGGCCCGAAGAGGCGGGCCATGGCCGACAGGAATTCCTGTATTTCGGCCGGAGTCGCCCCCGAACCCGGAAAGGACGGGTAATGCGGGGGCGGCTCCACAGGCACGTCTGGGGCCGCGGGGGCGGGGATGGTGCCGACAGGGGCCTCAGCCGAGTCACGAGACCGGCGAGGCGAAGTCTTAGAGCGATGATGCTTCTTAGACTTTTTGTGCTTCGACTTACCCGAGGAGCGCGAAGACTTGGACTCCGACGACCGGCGGGGGCTCCGCGACCGGCCCCTCGACCTCTCACGGGACCGGGGCTTGGTGCGGCGCGGAGCCGACTGCCGGACCTCGAGGAGCTTTCGAGACCGCTCTCGCAAAGCCTTCGGGTGGAGTTTCCGGCAGTCAGGGCACGACTTCATGTCGTGGTCTCGGCCGAGACAGTAGAGACACTCTAAGTGCGGGTCTGTGATCGACATCATTCGACCACAGACGTCGCATGGCTTGAAGCCGGGCATCCCTACCGACACCTATGCATCGAGAAGACTCGAAAAGAAACAGTGAAAAAAATCACTAAAAATTTAGTCAAAAATTGACTAGGGCACTGCTCTTCCCGGATCTGCGCTTACTGGCGCGGAAAAAGAAGAACTGATGTCAGCACGCAGGGGCGGCGTCTAAGTACTGCCCGCGACGTCATCCCGGCGACCACTACGCCGACGACAGACGCAGAGCCGCACGACGCCGCCTACCGACGCGCAAGGGTACTGCTACGCAAAAACTTTCCGGATCCAGCCTGACGCCTGGGGATATTCTAAGGTAAGGAATCTGTCACTAACGTGTCTCTTTCAGATATCTCCATTTCTTTTATTAACCATGAGAGGTTGTAAGTACTGTTTTGTTTCGAGGCTCCTGCCTGACCTAACACTTCACCACCTCTGAGCCTACTTCATCCAATGCCTATCTTCCCTTTCTTTGATCGCCATCTTGGGTGAACTCCTTACACCAGTCTAATGAGGAGGTCATGTGTCACTCCTCTTACTCACAGTACTTGATGCCACCTGTAGCACATTTGTGCTTGTAACTAGAATTGCTGCTCTCTTTTGCTGATCTTATTGTATCTTTTTTGCTGCATACATTTTAGGGTATTTTAACAGTTTTATGGCTATTTCGACCACCACCACTCACTTATTTTATGGTGAGCAGTTACTTCAAGCGGCATGTTTTTTCGAAATTCGGATTTAACGTTTTGCAGCTACTATCGCTTATTTATTGTGTATACCTTTGGTGGTTATAAGCAAAGTTTGGTCTGGAGTCTTCTGTCCCGCGCTTGAGCTCACCAACTCCTTGCCTAGTTCATCCTCTGTCTATCTTCATTTTCTTTAGCAGCCATCTTGGGAGAACACCCCACACCTATAGTGGCGATGTCATTTGCCACTCCTCCTTCCCAACTTAAAGGCACCAGAAGCACGTCTGCGCAGATGGCGCATTAGTGGCAAGCTCGTCTGCGCTCATCTATGTGCCGGAATTGCCCAGCGCCCATTATGCTTCCAGTCCTACTCTATAACCTAAGTTGGTGAAACCAGATTAAATCATTCCTGCCATTTTCTTCTGTCTATACACCCTAACCTTGACACCACTGTTCTGTCACACCCCTTTATCATTCACTAGTCTGTTTTGCCCGCTCTTGTTGGGTTGCCACACTTCTCCACATCTCTCCTCACTTCTCAGTTCGCAAGCAACCTGGTTAGGCTACATCTACCAGAATAGATTCAGCTCTTATCGATCAGGTGCACTGCCCCAAATGTTTTACTACTTGTAATACTCTTGCTCAGGCTTCCTTTCAGTCTAATTCGCTTCCGCCCCAGCTCTTTCTTCTACTAATATAGGTGATTCTCAGCAACCTACCCATCACTTTAAAAGGCTGCACGATAAATTCACGCTCATTAAAAAAGCACCCAATGGATAACCATGAGTTAGTATTTGTAGGAGGCTGGCTTAGTATGTGGTGCACACATTTAAGTGATGCACCTTGCAGTAATCCAGGCAACCCTATGGGAATTTTAGTGGTCTTTGATAACCATATAAAGCCTTCAAAGTGGTAGCTGGAGATCTCCTAGGCTTATCTTGGAGTGTTAAGCAGCTTGATTTACCAGTTTAATCATGTAGTGTAGGATAAACGAAAAAGAACCACAAAGTGTTTATATAAAAATACCTCGAATTATTACCCAACATTAACACATTGGTATAGCTCCTACCCAGAGATATTAACACAATACACAAAAATACTTCAAATGCAATAAGGTGCCCTCATGTAACGAAACTGGTGCTCATGTAAAGCGCTCTGATACCCGATGTCTCGGGTCTAGTTCGCGCTATATAAAACTCTAAAAAAAAATTTTTATAAAGAGTAGCACAAAATACAGAGGTCTCCAGGGGGAGACCAAACCATATACTAAGAAAGTGGAGTGCAAACTGCAACGGAGAACTGGACTTGGACCAGAAGACCCGGGGACACAAGGAACCACCCAAGGTAAGTACCCCAGAACCCCACAGAGGTTGTGTGCAGAGTGGAAACACAGCCGAATGCCCAATGGTAGTCAATACAGAAGTCGCAGTTGCAGTTTTGCAGAAGAAGGACCCTTCCCAGAGGACGGAAGGTTGTAGAGTCACCCGACCCGTGTATGCCGCGGGAATCAGGTTACCTACACCAGGCAAGCTAGAGACATTGGGGCGAAGAGACGGAAACCTCTGTAGAAAATGGAATACTTGGAAGAAAATGCCTCTAGAGAAGAAGGTGATGAAGTCCGATGGAATTCAAGGTGGATTCTGGAAGTGAAGAACCTGCAAGCAGAGGGGACACAGTCTATGCCACTCAGGAGTGATCAGGAGGCACGAAGACACAATGCCCACCAATGTCAGGCGTTTCAGAAGTCGATGGTGACCTTGTTGCTGCAGCTGTCAGGACCAGGAGATGCTGAGGAAAACCAGGAGCCGTGCATGTGCTGTCCCATGTTGGATGTCGGTGACTAGGTGATCGGTGTCTGGCAGGAGCACCAACAAGCCTTGGTAGCCACAACTGGTGAGGAGACCGAAGAAGGAGCAATATTGGGACCAGCAAGGTCCAAGGGACTCACCAACAGGCAGGAGAGTCAGAGCATGTCCCGAGCAAGCAGGGGAGCCCACTGAAGCAGTAGAAGACCCTCAGGAGGACCCACAGGCCGAAGGAACAGAAGTCACAAGAGGACCTCGAGCAGATCACCAAGAAGACAGGCCCATGGTGCATAGGATGTGGTGAAGACACTGAGCTTCGAGGGAAGAGATGCTGTAGGCTGGAGCTTTTCATAGCCTGAAGATCTCTGGAGTGCAGAGCCAACAAGCCTTGGCAAGGGCAAGTCGACCCGGTGCACAGGGGTTTGGCCCCAGCGGTTCCAACGAGGGATACTGGCCTCAAAATTGCAGTGAGGATAAGTCAGGCTTCAGGGGAGTTGCAGAACCACCACCTGTGTTGCTGAGCCTCGGGAAGTCCATAGGACGATAGGAGCAGCAGACCGGTCAGCCTCGTTGTGGTGCCTGCAGATGCAGGGGAGCAACTCCTTTGCTCCAAAGGAGGTTACTTCGGGTGTCCTTGATGCCCACAGGTCTGGTGAAGATCCTGGAAGAAGCACAGACAACGAAGACCTGCAGAACAGCGAGACCAGGAGCAGCAGGAGTCTTACTTGGTGCAGTCTCGGTTTGAGGCGAAGTCCAGCAGAGTCCAAGTGTCCAGTCGGTCGAAGAGTGACGTGGTTTCAGGTTTGAGTCTTGTCCCACGAGGAATCAAAGGAACCACCCACAGGTAAGCCCTTAAGGACCTTAGGGAAAGGGTTGGAATGACTCAGGAGTTCCTCCCAGGGGAGGGGATGGACAGAGGGGATGATACTCCCATGTCCTTTGTCTAGTTTTGTGCCAGAGTAGGAGCCAACAGCTCCCTGAACTGGCTCATCGAACTTAAGTATGCAAGGAGGGCACCCAATGTGCCTTTAAAAGCAGTCTGGTGGCGCTGCCAAGCATTCCAGCCAAATAGCCTAAGTCTTGTCTGGGAGGTGGTCACACCACCCTGCGACAGGAAACCTATTGTTCTACCTTCCCCTACTCAAGCTTGGCTCAGCAGCAGGAGGGCACAATTGTGTCTGTGGTCGGCAGCAGCACTAGCTTGCTGTCAGACCCTGAAAGGCTGTTACCGGAGTACAGGGGTGTAGCCCAAGGAAGTCCCCCCAGGACATGGGATCATACTTCCAACACTGGACTCGGTGTTGGGGTATGATTCCAACATGTTTAATACCAAACATGACCGATTTCGGTGCAGCCTCTATATAGTTTGACATCTCGTACTGAGTGATGTCCACTATGTGTGTAAAAATGGCTGGCCCCACTTACAAAGCCTGGAGAATCGACTCCTGGGTTTGTAGAGGTGTCCTGCTCATGCAGAGGCACCCTCACACTTCTAACCAAGCACCTTGCCCTCAGGACTGAAGAGCCTGCCATAGGGGTGACTTATAAGTTTTAAGTGCAGTGACCTCAGATATAAGGAAACATATCTGTCGTGAGAGGTGCAAGCATCAACTCAAACAGGCTGCAATGGCAGGCCTGTGGTCACAGTTTAAGTGGACTCCAATGGGTGGCACAATACATGCTGTAGGCCATGGGAGACCCCTGGTGTGCCTATGCCCTGGGTACCTTATTACATATATTAGGGCCAATTGTGGATGTACAAAAGTACTTACCATGGTCAATTTAGGGAGAAAGCACAGTGACTGGGATCCTGATTAGCAGGATCCCAGTCAGACTAGGTCAAAAACATACTGACACCGAGCAAAAAATGGGGGTAACCATGAAAGCAGATCCTATTTTCCTACAGTTTTAGATATTAATCTGGATGTAATTTTCATCATTGAGACATGGACATGAAATCTGTCCCACATTTTGCTGCGGCGGTGTGCGTCCTCACATATCTCGTACTCGATCATCCCATCTACAGTGTACTGGGTGAAGGGCTAGCAGTTATCAACAAATCTATTCTTATTTCTCATGCTGCTGTAGTCCCCTTCATACATGCTGAACTACTCTGGCTTAAAGTCACTCTTTCCACTTTTTCTTCTATATGTTGTCCTTTGTTTCTTGCCTAGCCCAGATTTCAGTTTATGTATTTTCGATTTCTTAACTCCCTTGCTTCTCATCCTCATTATTGTTGATTTTATTTTGTGGGCAGACTATGCCCTCAATTCAGGTAGCTTTATTAAATTTATTTTCTACTTTTGGTCTCTCGCAATTAGTAATTGGTCCATATTACTCTGTGGGGCATACACTACACTTGATCTGGGCTCTCCCTTCCCACATCGTTTTTCTTTAGTCCCATAGCCTGCTCTGATTGTGCCGCATCACATTTTGCCCCGGTTCAAACTTGTCTTTTCCGCTACTCTCCAGAATCAATGCCCTGCCCTTGATGCCCCCACTGATGTAGCAGTCTCTAAATTTTATTTGTGGCTTATAAATCCCCTGGATTGTGAAATTCCTAGCAGAATGTTTAATTGTCTCAGGCGTAATCCTAGGCGTTTTCCCCTCGGTTTATTGAAGAACTCTATGACCTGAAACTTAAATGTAACAGGGTTGAGAGATCCTAGCATAAGTGCTATGCCTCCTTTAGTCATTCTGCCTTTTGAAAAAAAATGATCATAAACTCATTAGATTACCCCGTTCAGTTTTTTTAATGACAGCCTTATTACCTGCACCCTAAATAACTCACAGCAAATATTTAAAATTGTCACGTTTCTTGTTGATCCCCATTGCTGCTCCCATTCTTAAACCCTTTTCACAATCTCACTTCTCTGACCTGTCCCAATTCTTCCTATCCAAAATCTCTACTTTCTGGCTGTGATTACTCCTGAGTCTTGACCTACTCTCAGCTTTTTCACCACTTTCTCTCGAGAGGACTCTCCATCATCTCTCTTGCATTCAATTTGGCTCTCCCACTGACCTCTGTCCCGTGCACATTTTTCTTTTTTTCCTGATATTTGCCATTGTTACTTTTGCAATCTTTCCCTCTCTAGTTCTTTGATTCCCCTTGCCTGGAAGCAAGCCCTAGTGATGCTCCTGCTGAAAAAATCATGTACAGACCCCACTATTCTTAGCAATTTCTGTCCTATCTCACTCCTCCCACTGCGATTAAAATCTAAAGAAAAAAATCAATCACCAACTTACTTTCTTCCTGGAAACCGTCTCCTCAACTTTATTGGGCTTCCTTTCATCCTTTTCATAGTAACAAATCCACCTTGTTGTCTATTTTGGATGATCGGCGCGCTTTTGCCATAACGGGTAACAGCAGCCTCGCAAGTAGTTTGCTGCTTTAAAGGGAATTCAAATTGAACGTTTTGAGGATTTTTAAATTGTGATTCTTATTTTAAAACTTACCTTTTGTAACGTTTTTACATTGATTTGTTCTGTGCACATACGAGCTGTGTTAAAGCTCAGGGGGGGCTACACTCTTTTTGTTGGTCAGCGTTCTAGCTTTTAGACGCCTGACGCGGACATCGGCTTTATAAACAGCCGATGACGCGACCGCGCAGTGGACGCGCGCAGCGGGCGCGCCTAAGGCAAACCCGTCTGCGCCCGTCCGCACCTGACCGGACCCAGGGGCCAGAACCCCTGCCGGTTTCACTAGAGACATTCTTCATTAGGACAGTAAGTCGCTCAACAGGCTCAGAGGTGAGGTGGGAAGTAAGTGTATACACGCAATGTGGCCAGATAGTAGTTCCATCCACTGCTCCCACTGATTTTAAACTTCTCCCTACCCTCCTTTCCCCCACAAACACACCTGGTAAAAAACACTGTTACAATGCTCTTATTGAATTGCCGCTCTCTCCCTAAGCACTCTAATGAAATCCACCTTCTTTTAGAGGATAAAAACCCTGATGTACTTTTTTTTAACAGAAACATGGCTGAATACGGATACTGATTCTTCCATTGTTCAAGCCCTACCCCCTAATTTTGGAATCCAACGGCTTGATCGCAATATAGGCCGAGGAGGCGGCATCGCCATTATTTATAAAAATGACTTTAGATGCCGGGTAACCCCAAACCTGATCCCGGACTGCGAAAATTTTGCTTTCGCCATTAGTCTGTCACCCACTTGTACCTTTTCAGGGGTTCTACTTTACCGCCCCCCAGGCCCTTTTGGCCAATTTTGTAAAAACCTTCCTGACATTGGAGCCAACTTTGCAAGTACCTCTGGCAATTTCACAATTTTGGGAGATTTCAATATGCATTTTGATGATACCCAATCCCCCTCTGTGTCCGAATTGATTGACGACTTGGCAACGTTTCAACTTAATCAAAAAGTGGGTGGTTCCACCCATGTGAAAGGTCACCTGTTGGACCCCATCTTCTCAACCATACATAATCTTTTGGTTGATGAACCCATCCCACTGCCCTGGACGGACCACCACTTAATCTCATTTACCTGGACTCTGCAGGAATCCATTCTACCAGCTGCGACGACCAAGCAACTGGCTCGCATCTGGTCCAAACTCCCATTGGAATCTTGGGGGACACTTTTAAAGAACACCACTCCAATCCCTCATTCAAGCCCTATTACTGCAAACGATAACTACAATAACTGGCTCGAATTTTCACTTAACACGGTTCTCCCAAGGAAAGTGACCCAAAAAAAAGTTGGAGTAAAAAGAAACGCCTGGTATACTTCCAAACTCCGGGTATTAAAACAAACATGCAAAAGACAGGAAAGAGACTGGAGGAAGGATTTCTCTGCTACCAGTAAAATAAATTACAAAGTGGCGTTAAAACTTTACAAAACTGAAATAAAAGCTGCCCAAGCCTTTTATTACCAAGAAAAAATAACTTCGGCTGCAAACTCCCCCCGTGAAATTTTTAAAATTGCCAAATCTCTTCTCACACCCCCCAGTCCCTCCACTATCTCTGATAACCCTCAACACCGGTGTAATGAGATAGCAGAATTTTTCTCTGCCAAAATTTTAAATATCTATAAGTTGTTTCCGCAGGCCACAAACTACCCCACTAACCGACATTATAACCCCAAAAGCACAAGCATTGATGGAGGTATTCCCGCCCCTGGACCTAATGTCCCTCCAAAGCTATCCGAGTCAGCTAAAATCGGGTTCTCCTGCTGATCCCGCTCCCCCCACCATCTTAAACCAAATCACGGAGATTGTATCACCAGTTATACTTGAAGTGATAAACACCTCACTCCTCATGGGAATCGTACCCCCCTTATGGAAACAAGCCAGGGTGAAAGCACTCCTGAAAAAATCCAACCTGGACCCCGATGAGTGGGCAAACTATCGACCCATCTCCCTGCTACCTGGAATCAGCAAATTAGCAGAAAAACATGTGAATTCTGCCCTTTCCAGATTCCTGGAAGAAAATAACTGCCTTCATCCCTCGCAGACAGGGTTCAGATCCCAACAGGGTACGGAGACCGCTCTCCTAGCCGTGGTAGAAGGATCGAGGAAAATTCTCGATGACGGAGGCTGCGCCGCCCTAATTTTATTAGACCTCAGCGCAGCCTTCGACACAGTGAACCACCAACTGTTGATTCAAAGACTTGGGGAAGTGGGAGTAACCGGAACAGCATTGAAATGGTTACAGTCCTTCCTGGAAAATCGAGTCTTCACAGTCTTCGAAGAGGAATTTACCTCAAAGCAAATACCCCTGACATGTGGAGTTCCCCAGGGATCCTCTCTTAGTCCAACAATGTTCAATATCTATATGAGCTCCCTGGCAGAAATTGTATGTTCAGATGGGATACAGATGGTCACGTATGCCGACGACACCCAGCTAGTTGTCTCCCTTAATCAGCATGACAACTCCGGGCCTGGCCTGGTTTCATGTCTCGAGAAGGTATCCAGATGGATGGATAATTCTTTTTTAAAACTTAATGGAGCGAAGACTGAACTTATGCTCTTAGGCCACTCTGCTCCATTAAACATTGACCTTTTTTGGCCCAGTTGTCTGGGCACACCGCCTGCTCCGAAAAAACAGATCAAGAGCCTGGGTGTCTGGCTCGACAGTAACCTCAATTTTAAGCAACAAGCGCAAAAAGTTGCAGCTAGCTGCTATGGTCTTCTAAGAATGATCAGAGGGATCCTCCCCCTGCTCCCTTTTTTGGCTAAACGGCTATTAGTCCAAGCTTTAATTTTATCGCGGCTTGACTATGCCAATGCCCTCTATTTAGGAGCCCCTCAGGTTTCAA
This sequence comes from Calotriton arnoldi, assembly GCA_963921515.1. NCBI lineage: Eukaryota > Metazoa > Chordata > Amphibia > Caudata > Salamandridae > Calotriton > Calotriton arnoldi. The sequence goes on along the minus strand of CAWUFW010003752.1, from coordinate 1,051,813 downwards.
CAAAAAGATTGCAAACCGTGCAGAATTGTGCAGCTCGTCTCCTACTGAACATCCCTAGACGCCTCTCAGCGAAACCTGCTCTTGCCACTCTGCACTGGCTACCAATCCAAGAAAGAATTCAATTTAAGTCACTGTGCATTGCACATAAAGCATTCACTGGCAAGGGCTCAGTATTGATTCATTCTATGATTCAGCCCTACCGACCAAGTAGGGCACTTAGAACTGACAAATAAGGCCTAATCTTAGTGCCGAAGATCAGGAGAACACGAACTAGAGGCCGTCTGTTTTCATACAACGCGGCCAAGCTCTGGAATCACCTTCCTGACCACATACAGCTCGAACCCAATTATCTTATTTTCAGAAAACATCTTAAAACTTTCCTTTTTCCTTGATCTGCTATAGCTTAAGGGCGCCACTGATAGCGATGGGATGCCCTCGGGTAACCATGCGCTTTACAAATGCCTTTTTCATTTCATTTCATTTTCATCTGTGGCTCATTGTTGATCAATAAGGTCCTGCTGCTTTAATTCTCATAGACGTATCGGCGGAATTCAACACAGTCTCTTATTTGATTCTTTCTTGGCTCGCCTTTCTTGAAGGTTCTGGCTATGCCTTGTCCTAGATCTCCGCTTACCTTGGCAATTGTTCACAGGCCAACCATCGTCCACCCTATAGATACTCTTTCATGCCTTTTGCTTATGGCATTCCTCTTTTAACCCTACACTATTTAATGTGTATGTGAACCCTCTGGCTACGCTTATCTGGTCTTCTAGATTTTCTTTTATGACATATGCTGATGTTACTTTAGGTCTCATTCGGCATGATTCTTCTCTACTCCAAAACAAGCTAATTTTTTTCTCTTCTGTAGTGGTGGATTGGATGAGTAAAAAACTCACAAAATCAATACAGACAAAATGGAGATTCTGACAGCCAGTAAAGATGTCGTCAAATGATCTGATGTTTGGTGGCTGCCTTAACTTGCCCCTACTCCTCCTCCAGTTTATTTAGTCAGAAATCTTGGTGTGTGTTTTTGACTAATTGTTGCTGCCATTCTCTCAGATGGTTAGTGCCCTCTTCCTGTTTTTATCACTTGCCATTACTCTGCAAAATCTTACCCTCTCTTCTGATTTCTTCTTGTCAAACTGTTGTTTATATAGTTATCCTCCGCTACTACAATCCTCTCCGATTTGGTCTACCAGCTTCGGCTCTTTGTAGACTGGCAAGGATTTAGAATATAGCAGTTCAGCTGTTTTCCAACTTCCTTATCACTCACTTGTATCTACTTACTATGCTTCACTACAATGGCATCCTGTCCCTAGCAAAATCAAGTTCAAGTCTTTATGTTTGGTTCAGTAGGTGTTTCATGGCTCTAGACCAGACTACCTTCAATCTCAACTAGTTAACTATACCGGATTGCAGAGTTCTCCATTTCTCTTCGCACAGAATAATGTCCATTCCAAAAAGCTGGCCTGACAGTTCTGGAGAGCATTCGGTCTCCTTTCTGGCTGCTAAAGCCTGGAACGCTTTTCCTAGCTCACTCCATCTAATTAATGATCCATCTTACTTTTCATAAGGCCTTAAAAGCCTCCTCTTCTCTACTCATTTTGAACCTCCTTTTCAGATTAATATCATTAGTGTCTAGAACCAAAATACCCTTATCAGGTGATAGTGTACTCTATAAGTTTCCATTCACCATCATCAACAAGCAACACACAACTCTGTAGAACTTCTCACAAGCCACTTTCCATTCTCCACAACCCAGTCTGTCATGTATGCCTCATCTGTGACCCTCTTGAATAGAAGAAAGGCTTTATAGATGCTTCTAGAATCCCTCCACTCCATTGATTCGGCACACCCACAACACCATCCTAGCTGACCTCAACCTCCCAGACAAGTCAAGCAAGAACAAAACAAAAGACACCCTCAACTTTATCGACAGTCTCAAAATGGCACAGTTTCTCACACAACCAACCCACTGCAAAAGCCACATTCTCAACATCACCATCCATCCAATGCAACCCTCTCATAGTACGGGGCGGTACCAGTCATTTTGCTACAGTTATCACCCTACTTCACACATAATCAAAATGATCATGGTCAGCCTATAAGAGAACAACAAGAAATAAAATGTAATAAAAGCAGATGCCCTGATGACCTTACACTATTAAAGTCCCTCCACTAAACATTCAGACAAATCATAAAAACTAAAGCCAACTACTATGCAAGCAAAATCAAGGTAGCAGCCAATAGAAGCAGACCTCTGTTCAAGACATTCAAGCACCGCATCAACACACTGCATGATACCACAATCCCACACTTCACAAACAATTGAAATCTTCAGTGAAAAATTTGAAAAGATCTTTCAGTACATGGACAGCAGAAAGCTAGTTCCCACATAGACCCCCATCCATCCATGCAACAATCTGCAATGACCATCCTTCAAACTCCTCTCTCTCACAGACCTCACCGACATCCTCAGCTCCCTCAAAGATACCTCCTATGAGGATCTCTTTCTTCATCCAAGCCCACTCCAAAAAAGCTTCATCACTCCTAATCACCATTGTAAACCTCTCCCTTTCATAAGGGTTCTTCCCAGAAATTAACAAGAGGGGCTTGATCCTCCCACTTCTGTAGAAACCCATTGTAGATCCTGAGGACCTCACTAACTGCTAGCCTATCATCCGTCATCTGCCATTCATCAGCAAGGTCATTGAAGAAGCAGTCTCTGCACAACTGTAAGAACATTAACAACCAACTCGAGCATGCCTATCAATCTGGCTCCAGTTCACCGCAGCACTAAGACAGCAACCATGAAAGCTGTTGATGAAAACCTCCTGACTTGGATAAAAACTATATACACACAAACAAGGGACTAGAGAATGAGCCTTCCCTCGCTCTCCCAACCAGACTATAGACCTCACTACACAAGGACAAATCGACCCGGATCTCCTGCCTTTGACAAGGTCCACCACACCACCCTTATCCATATTCTTAAAAATGACCCCGGTCTCCTGCCTATGACACTGTCCACCACCTAACCCTCATCCATATACTTAAGTCCCAAATGGGAAGAACAGGCAATGTGTTTCCCTGGTTCTCTTCCTAGCTGTCCAATATAAATTCTTCCACATGGATATCTTCACATTCTAGAAGTTTCCAGTCATCTGCCGTATCCTCCGGTAAGGTCGGAAAGGAATCTGCGGCTTGTTACAGTCTCTGCCAAAGGTAAGTAACTTGTTCATCTGACAGAGATTTCTAGCCTCAGATTCCTTTCCTCAGAATTGATACCCACGCAATACCTGCCCGGAGGGGAGTCTGTGGACCAATTTCACATGAGGAAGTCCTGCAGGACCGAACAGGCAAACTGCCCATCCCTACGGACCGGACTGTCCAGGCAGCAGTGTTTGGTAAACATGTGCATGGAAGCCCACAGTGGTGCCTGGCAGATGTCTAGGACTGGAACTCAAGGAGCTAACACAGTGGTTGCAGATTTAGCTCTGGTGTAATGAGCACCCAAACCCTCAGGGGGTTGTTTCTTAGCTAATGTGTAGCAGATTTTAACAGAGTATGATCCATAGTGAGATAGTCCTTTTCTGTACAGCCTGTCCTTTCTTTGCTCTGACAAACCCCACGAAGAGTTGGTCGTCCACCCAGAACTCTCGCGTGTATTCAAAGTAGAACGACAACGCTCTTTTTCGGTCCAGACAGTGAAGTCTCTCCTCTTCCTTGGAGGGATGAGGCGGAACAAAAAAAAGTAGGCAGAGGGATTGATTGGACTCCGTGAAAGGAAGTGACCACTTTCAGGAGAAAGGAAGCTCTCGTACAAAGCACCAGTTTGCCTGGGTAGATGTTCAAATAAGCAGGCGTGGATGACAAGGCCTGAAGCTCACTGACCCTCCAAACAGATGTTATAGCCATGAGAAAGGCCGTCTTTATGGTAAGGAGCCCGAGTTGACAGTAGTCCAGGGGCTTAAAGGGAGCGCACATAAGGAAAGTGAGAACGAGATTGAGGTCCCACTGGGGCATAATAAAGGGAGACGATGGAAACAAATGTAAACCTTTCAGAAACCTATTTACAATACGGGATTTGAAGAGGGATGGCTGATCAGGCAACCGCTGATATGGCAGAGAGATAGAACTTCAGAGTGCCCAGAGGATGAATATGAGAACCTGAGGAAGAGGAGCAGAAAGGGGATCCATTTGTCTTTCTGTACACCATGAAACAAATTTTCCCCAATGGGAGGCGTAAACCATATTGGTAGAGAGACGCCTGGTTGCCAAGATAACGTTACAGACTTCGGGAAGATGGTTGAAAGCGGTCAACTGTCACAGCTCAATCTCCAAGCAAGAAGGCAGAGAGTTGACAGTTTCAGGTGGAGAGCCCTCCCCTGCTGCTGTGACAGAAGATCGTCCTGAAAGGACAACCTGATCGGAGGACAGATGTTCATGCTCAACAGCTCAGGATACCAGACTCTTCGTGCCCAGTCCGGAGCCACATGGAAAACTTGGGCCCAGTCGTTCCTGATCTTCTTGAGAACTAGGAGCAGGAATGGTATGGGTGGAAAGCCGTACAAGAGGCCTCAGCTTGAAAAGCAACTCCGAGCAAGAGCCGCCTTGGAAACTTTAGCATGCAGAACTGCTGACATTGCGCATTCTAGTCAATGGAGAACAGATCTAGCCTAGGCTCTTCCCACTGCTGAAAGAGACCTTGAACCACCTCCGAATGGAGACACCATTTGTGATCCACGAGGTATCTGTGGCCGAGTACGTCCGCTCTGGTGTTCAGAGAGCCTGCCAGATGTTGAACCACCAGGAATATGCCCTGCTGTTCCAGACATGTCCAGGGTTGCAGGGCCTCTTGACAAAGGCTCCACGACCTCACCCTGACCTGTTTGTTGCAGTACCACATGGTGGTGGTGTCTGAACACTTGCACTAGCCTTTCCTGTATGGAGGGTAGAAAGGCTTTCAATGCTAATCGGAAAATTGGAGCTCCAACAGGTTGATGTGGAGTCTGGATTCTGCTGGAGGCCAAAGTCCTTTGATCTCCACTTCTCCTAGTGTTATGTTTCGTATAGAGGCCCTAATATAGACACGTTCATATATGCCGTATATGGTCATAATCGTATATGCCCTATTATGGTCATATTCCTATATGCCCTATTATGGTCATAATCGTCTATGCCCTATTATAGTCATGATCTCCTATGCCCTAATATAGGCATGATCTTTCACCTACATTAGTTCCCTACAGTACACAACGAACTCTGAGGGTTGAACGTTATCTGGTCTGTGGTTAGAACACTGCAGGGTTCTTACCGAACACAGGCCTACAATGTACTCAAATTATGCATGAGCATTCACCAGCTACATCTCCCGCATAATATGTATGTACAAAGTTCACCCCTGACGTCTTCCTCATGTCTAACAAAGACCAATACAAACCATACTGAGGGACGAGACACTTTAGGGTATAAATACACCACATCTTGCCACGGTAAGATAGAGGGAACCGAGACTTCCATGCTGACACACTGACCAGAGACGCTGAGGCTCCTGCATGGAGTCGCTCCAGCTGACAGCGGTCTAACACAGCCCTTGCGGGGTGTCCAACTCGAGACCAGGACGGGGTCCCACACTCTCTCTATTCAGGTAATGGGGTTCGACTAAATCCTAGAAGGATTCTTGGCTCTTAGGCTTTTAGACCTACACACGCTAGGTACACTTAAGTACATCTAGTTAGGCATCGTAGGAGTACGCGCACTTTTGGTGACATTCTATTACGCATTTTATATTCATATAAGTACTCTTGATTATTGCAATATGGTAGAACTGTACTACCATTTCACTTTTATCGTACTGCTGATAATATATCTCTGCTATTGTCTGCTGGTTGCTGCAGCACATATATTATACACTAGAATAACAACTGTTCAATAAATACTTATTGAAACGCCCAGACTGTTTATTCTGTGTAACTCTCTGAGACAAACGGAATAAGTAAGCACGAGTGACTGAGCGAAAAGTAGTACATTGTTTCGACGATTCTGAGGGATCAGGGTTGTCATGATCTAAGGTTGCCAGAAACTAATCTCTCCCCGATAAGAGGAGATTCTAGTGGCACTGTGAGCTAGCTAATGCAAATCCGGCTAACATACGCGGTGGGGTGCACAGAGCCAGTCTAACACCAAGCCCACAGTTTATGTTATCCAAACGCGCAGGTCCTGCAGGGGTACTATAGGAACTACACGACATGGCGCCACCAACGTTGGTTGGGTACTTATTTAACAGTAGAATCTGAGTAGTTCAGTCGTGCTATTCTCAGAGAACCTATTCACAAAACCCCAGAGACGTCTGGAGTGGGTAGGCACAAAATCCGCCGCAGCTGAGTAGTACAAAAATACTATTTATTGGCTGTTGGTTATTCAAGCTTGAAAGGACATAGTGTTCCTAAAAATTGTGCATAACACCTTATCTTAGTTCCCTTGGAACACCTCTTCCTCTAAACATGTCTGATACCGAGGTAAGGGCAGAGAGAGTTGAACTGAACTTTTCAGAAGAAGGAGAAGATCCTGCGGATGCAATACAGATTGCACCAAAATTCAGAAGGACAGTCACCCTAAGACTATTAGAAAATGGTTTACAAGCTAAGGGTGGCATTGTAGTTTTCGTGATTGAGGCACACGAATCAAATAAAACAGAGGTATTCTATTCATGGGTTACATTCCCAGCAGCAAATGCAATAACAAAGACATTTCACTACTATATAGAAGGAGATGCACCAACGGAATATTGTCCATTTGAGGACATAGAGATTCCACTCACTTACCAGGAACATTATTACTGGTTTAATGGCGCCCTACCCCACGTACGAAGAAGAGTAAGGTTAGGACCGCTCGGAGGAGATGGGGCCACATGGCCAATACTAGCGGCTTACACACCGCAACCTAACATTGACACAATGCCACAACCAGACTTACTCGTACAACACACAGATTTAATTAAAATCTACAGAAACCTGACACAATTTGATATGAGGACTTTAACAATCCAACCTGCACCAGGTGCAGCAAATAGCACACCAGCTCAGGGTACAGGAAATAAAATTACTCCTCAAACATTACACGCGGTAATGGGCAAAATGCCCGCAAAACGCGAACAAATACCATTCTGGATAGCTCAGAAAATAACTCAGCTTGAGGCGGTATTCCCGAATACTACCACCTGTGATAAACACAGAATACTAACAATCTGCTTGCCCATGGGGATCACACCACAAATAGAGGACTGCACCTCTTGGGGTACAGTCTTTGCTGCCATATATACCAGAACGCATGGTATCCCGTTATTAGCAGTAGTACCTGATGTATTTAGACAGATACAAAATGAGTACGGAGCAGAGCCTGCCCTTAACTTGGGGATGAAGTTACTAGGTAACTACGAACAGGTATCAGCCATAATACTAGCTAACATTAAGGGGGAAGCAGCTTCAGTGGCGATCCGCCAACGCCTAAGGGAGTTCAGTCCAGTAGATCAACAACACGAACTACCCAAAATAATTGAAACTGCATATGCAGAACTAGGCAGAGACAGTCTAGGTGGGAAAGCATTAAAACCACAACTGGTGGGCAGTCCTGACAAGGACACTACAAAGCAGACACCTACTACTTCTAAAAAAAAAAGTGGGAAAATAAAAAACAACAAAAGTCTAAAGACAGCAGATCTCAATCCAGAGGTAGGTCTCCTCAACAGGAGCCCTCTGAAAGGAGGTATAACCTCCGGAATAGGGATAATATTAAAAAACCTGACAGGTATCAGGATACTGATACACGTTCCTCTCGTTCCTTTCAGGGTTCATCAAAAAACTCCGAGAGGGAAGGACGGTCAGAACACAGACAAGAGGAGCGTACAAAGTCCAGAGACATGCAACGCGCTGCGGACTACGCACCTAAAAAAGATAAACAAAAACAAAAACCTCAGTTCAAAAAGAAGAAGGTAGCAGGTCTTAAGATCAGACATGCCCAAAATTCTGAAGACAGCTTCTGAACGGGGAATGGGCTCTGACGATCCTAGACAGCGCGGCAGAAGTAACAATAGCTCGCCACAACCTGAAGGAATTTCTGGTGACAGCGGAGTTGAGTGAGTATATCACGGTGGAAACACCTGATACTCGGGTAAGTGTCCCACATAAGTTACATGAGATAACACTCCGGATGGAGGGGGACAAGCCCAGGAAAATTAAAGGTCTATTTTGGAAAAATCTGTCATCTGGATATGACATCCTATTAGCAGAGCAAGACTGGCCGCCAGCATTCGTCATGGAGTGCCCTAAGGGAGAAAAGGTAAGTTTTCCCACATTTTCCGACCTCGTTCCCATACATTTAAAACATGCATATGCGCAGGAGTGGGTGGTTGCCCTAGCTCCAGCATTGTACAAAAATCATGCTGGTTGGGATGAGGATTCAACCCACCACGTGATCCCGTTAAAAGTTTCCCCAAATGCTCAAAGGCAATATCCTATAAAGCAAGAAGCTAAAAAACAAGTCAGGGAGATCCTAGATCAACTTGAATACCAAGGGGCGATAGAAAATTGCACCTCACCAATGAACAATCCTTTGTTCCCCGTATCAAAACCTGACAACACATATCGTTTAGTTTTAGATTACAGACATTTAAACACTTGCACAAAGACATTTGCAGTTCAAAATGCACACAGTGCCGCATTAATGAATAACATTGTGTGAAAAAAATACAAAACACTTGATATCTCAAATGGATTTTTCTGCCAAAATATAGCGCCTGAAAGCAGGTATTTGACCGCATTCTCAGCGCTAGGGTCACAATGGCAATTTTGTCGACTCCCCCAAGGGTATAAGAATAGCCCGAGGTTGTTTTCAGCAAGGGTAACCGAGTTACTCCAAAATTTGGATGAAGAAGCATTGTCCTATGTGGATGATATTTATCTAACGGACTATGACTTACCAAGGCACTTTACCAGGGTGAGCACCATTATTATGGGATTCGCCTCTGAGGGCTATAAATTTAATTTCAAAAAATCAAAAATTGCCCATCTCAATGTCCTGTTTTTAGGGTATGAGTTGTCAAGTGAAGGAAAAAGCCTAGCAGCTAACTTTTTGAAAAGTGTGCGCCGCTCCAACTTCCAAAATCGTTAAAGAATTTACAATCAATTCTGGGATTCCTAAATTTTGGTCGAACATACATTTTGGATTACGCAGAAAGAGTAAAACCTTTCTACGACTTAATAAAACCTGATTTTTCAGTCAGACAATGGACACAGGAACATACAAATATCCTACGTTCACTACAGGAAGACATGATAGCTTCAAAACATTAACAGACACGCGTAAACGTACGCAACTTAGTGATCTGAGTAATAGCGGGTCAATGCGGGTACACTTATTTAACCTTCAATGAAGGTGAAACAGTACCAATCGCATACAAATCACACCTGTACACAAATGCAAAGATGCGTTTCACTTCAACAGAAAAGATCCTGACAGCAGTGCAGACCGCTGTAGCAAGAGAAAGAGCTGTGGCTCAGGGAAAGCGCATAATAGTCGTGACCCCAGTACCAGCCTTAGAGGCTGTTACAAAGGCTAGCATTCCAAATGCGAAAGCCTTACATCCCAGATGGATACAATGGGCTAATTCTCTTACTGCAACGGGTGTTGAATACAGATTTGAACCAAGTTTAAAAACACAAGCATTTCTGCAATACGAACATGAATATCCTCTACCAAATGAGATTTTGCCTCTAGATCAGTATGAATACATTATTTACACTGACGGATCTGCTCAACCGGCCATAGGGAGTAAGCAAGCTTACAGCGCAGCGTGTGCAATCGTTAAAGGTCGCATGCGCGATGGAAAGTTCCATCCAAGTTGCACTAAAACGCAATCTCTAAGACTGCACGGCTCAGTTAGCAGAATTAAAAGCACTTATATTGGCACTCGTAAATACGGATCACGAATTCCCCACACTAATTGTGTGGGATTCCTTTTACTGTGTACAGTCGTACAATGAATATTTACATCATTGGGAACAAAACGGGTTTAAAGACGCGAAAGGTGGCACAATTAAGCATATGGGAACAGGTAGTGGAGTTGAGAAACGAACTACCAAGGGCTCACGTGATACATACACTGAGTCATCAGCGTGATGGCGTTCACGTTGAAGGGAATTCGTTGGCTGATGAAGCCGCAAAGGGGGCTGTACGCACTGCGTCCATAGCTGCAGTCACTCGTTCAAAAACGAGGATAGACTGCGAGATTATGGTGGCTGTCATTGCTTCGCGCAAAGGCAGCACAGCAGTACCAAAGAAATTTCCACTCAAGTACTCCTACAAGTTAGATGCACACAACATTCCATATGCTCATATTCCTGGAGTGGGGGATAGAGTAATACCAAATATGGATCAAAGGAAGGCTTAATTCTAGCAGCAGACGAGGGTTTGGGTTCTGCGCATACAGGCGTTACAGCGACTATTTCTTTACTGAAACAGCGCTACTGGTGGCCAGGGTTAACAAAGCAGACCAAAGACTATGTCTTGAAGTGCGACATCTGCCAGCAGATGAAAGGCTCCACCGTAGCACGCCCACTGGAACTTCAGGTCCCACTGCAGAGCCCACATATGCCAACGGGCATGCATCACCAGCAGAAGGCCATGAGGCCCAGCAGCCTCAGAGTCAGTCTCACCGAAATCCAGAATAGAGGCTGAAACATAGGTATCACAGCCTAAATATTCTGGACTCGCTGTTCAGGAGGATAGGCCCGAAACTGCATAGTGTCCAGAACAGCTCCGATGAAAGGGAGCGTCTGAGAGGGAGTCAGGTGTGAGTTCAGCATGTTGACAGTGAACTCCAGCGATTGCAGGAGGCTCGCCGTAGTACAGAGGTGCGAGACGACATCCTGGGGTGAGCCAGCCTTCAACGGCTAGTCGTCAAGCAACGGGAAGACTGGCAACCCTGATCTCCGCAGATAAGCTGCAACCACCGCCATCATCTTGGTGAATACCCGAGGAGCGCTGGTGAGGCCAAAGGGGAGCACAGAGAACTTAAGGTGCTTGTGGCCCACCGTGAACCGCAGGTAACACCTGTGGGCAGGCATGACGGAGATGTGGAAATATGCGTCCTGCAAGTCCAACGCTACCATCCAGTCTCCTAGGTCCAGGGCAGGCAGGACCTGAGCAAGAGTGAGCATTTTGAACTTCTCCTTGAGAAAGAAATTGAGAGAGCACAGGTCAAGGATGGGATGAAGACCTCCATCCTTCTTGGGCACCAGAAAGAAGGGGGGAGGGGGCGGGACAGCAACCACGACCTACTTCTGACATTAGCACTCCCTCTATAACTCCTTTGGCCAAAAGAGCCGTCACTTCCTGGTAGATAAGGGATAGGTGGTCCTTTGTCAGCCTGTCGTACATAGGTGGCATGGAGGGAGGGGAAGTCTCAAAGGTGAGAGAGTAGCCCTTCAGACAATCTGCAAAACCCACTTGTCTGATGTTATGGACTGCGAGTGGGTCCGGTGATGGGGTATCCTGCTGCCCACTGGGTGCCCATGATGGTAAACGGGCAGACTAGGAGGGTTTGGCAGCTGCTGGAGGGGGTGATGGGCTTACCCAACCGCTGGCTACCCAATTCACAGGGTCTGGTATTTACCGCGTCCACGGCCACTCAAGCGGGCGGAAAGCTTGTGTGCCGTGGTGGCAGGGCAGGTAAGGACGTAGCTGTACACCACTTCTGTGGCCACAAAAGAAGTGAAAGGCAGATTGAGGGTGATGAGAGGCCATGGAAAGGCCAAAGGACCTGGTCGTAGCCCTGCTGTCCTTAAAGCGCTAAAGCGCTGAATCTGCCTCATCTCCGAAGGGATCGGCACCATCAAAGGGGATGTCCATGAGTGATGTCTGGCCATTCCCAGAAAAGCCAGCAGTCCTCAAACAGACGTGGCACCACAGGGTCAACATTGACGAAACCGCTCTGCCTACTGATTCAGTGGTGTTCAATCCACATCTAATGGTGAACTTAGCTGCATGCCTTCAGTCGGCAACAGCCTGGGAGAGCACAGCAAGGGCCTTCTTCAGCGGGTCGTTGGCAGCACCTGTGCAACCGTATCCCACAGAGCGTAGGAATAGCATCCCGAAATGCATGCGGTGTTCACCGACCGCAATGCCAGGCTGGTGGATGAAAATATTTTCCTGCCTAACTTGTCCAGGCTCTTGGATTCCCAGGATTTAAGTGTGAAGTGGAGGCTTGGACCCCACGTTCTCTGTGGTAGGGTGTTCTGTGAGGAATTTAGGGTCCCCTGGAGCGGGGCGATGGCAACAGGCACTTGTCCTGTACACAGGAGCCCCTGTGTTGGGCTTGGACCAAGTCCCAAGCAGGACATTAGTAAGTGCTTTTTTTTAATGGGAGAAGCGGTTCAGAAGGGGACAGCCCCGGCTGAAGCACTTCCATTAAGACATTAGTCTTGACGGCCACTGAGGGCAAGCTAAGGTCCAGGACCTCAGCCACCCTCCGCACAACCATTGCGAATGAAGCATCTTCCTCTGTAGCCACGATAGGGGGAGAAAGCAGGTCAGCATCGGGAGAAGTATCCAGTCCACTGGCTTCACCCAGATCCTCACACCATTTCAAGGTGTCATAAGGCTGGTATTCTTCAGGATCCCGCAACCCGTCCAATTCCTCTCAGACTCCTAGCCCACAGGAATAGGGCTTTGGCTTTGGCCTGGAAGGCATGGCTTCAGTCTGTGCCAGAGTCAGCGTCGGGCAACGTCCCTACGGCTCCATGTCAGAGTAGTAATTGGGGATGGCACTGTGAGCGTCGGCCTCGGAACCTGATGGGAAGGTCGACATGGCACGACCGGTGCTGATCCGGATCCATCTGTGGATCCCTGGGACCCGAATGGCGCCAAAGTCGCCAGCCTTGATCCAGTAGGGACCCCTGCCAAACCTGAGGGGCCCGGAGGCACGCCGGAGGGAACGGGGCACCCAAATACGAGGTGTATACCCTCATAAAATTCTATCAAATGGGTATGGGTCGATCCGGCTACCGGAAACTCGGGGAGGTGCGCAGTCGGCTCAGGTGTTGACTCAACCGTGTAGCCAGGCCTAGAGTGATGCTCGCTCGTCTCCGAGGCTGGCGGACAAGGTAAAGTCAAATCACGCTCAACGACTTCTTCTTGTGGCAGGATTTATCCGAATGTCCCGACAACGTCATGTGCGACGAGCTTCTCGGACTCCAAGCCCACTCCCGGGACCTTCCTCTTGACCAGGATCTGGATCGTCACGGCTTCGCACGTCGAGCTGCCAGAAGCTTGAGGGATCGCTCCCTCAAGGCCTTCGGGTGCATGGTGTGGCAATCAGATCAGGCCTTCTGGTCGTGGTCGCGCTCTAGGTCCTAGAGGCTTACCAGGTGCAGGCCATCTCAGACATCGAGTGGTGACAGGCGCCGCAGGGCTTGATGCAGTCTTTTTGGATGAAGTACCTGCCACACCAGGAAGAAAAAACCTCACAACACTTCGACAAAACATCAAAAAAAGCTAGACAAATATTGACTCGGGGTAGCTCTTCTTGGATCTGCGCTGACTGGCGCAGAAAGAAAAGAACAGATGCCAGTGCGCTGGGGTGGCGCCTATATAGGCACGAGCACGTCACTCCTGACATGGATGACGCCGCTGATGCCACACGGAGATGAACGATGCCACCTACCGGCATACAGGAGTACTGCTCAACAAAAATTTCCGGATCCATTCTAACGTCTGGGGATAATTCTAAGGTAAAAAATCTGCGGCTAGAAGTCTCTACGAGATAGGCTCTTTAAAGATATCTTGCGTAGGCTTAAGCATTCCCTTAAGCACTGGCAAAAATTGGGTGGCACGTTGAGTGTGGGAGAGCGTTTCCACCAAGAAGTGCTCCTCCTCTGGAGGAGTGTGTAGGTCCACCTTGTGAAAGGTGCCTGCCCTGTGGATTACCTCGTGGTAAGAGGTGGCATCATTGGGAGGGGAAGGCTTGGCAGGGTAAAGGTCAGGGTCATTGTCATCTGGAGGGACAATCCCATAGTCATATCCCATGGGTCATCCCAGGGTTTCAGGTCATAGGGAGCATCATAAAGATCTAAGGGTTGAGGGCTCCCCTCCCACAGGAGGAATTGTAGACCCTTCCGGGGAAGGAGGCAGGGCCCCTGTGGTGGGGGAGGCGGAGGAGATGGTGGAGAAGGTAGAAAAAAAAGCCTTGGGGGCAGCAGACTGGTTCCCCTGTCTTGACACTTATTGAGCTATGAGGGTTAAGGGAGTTCCAATGCTAGTTTCTACTCAAAGTCAAATTACTCTTATGATGGCGAGTCTCCTGCACATGTGGTGGAGGCTTTGCAGTGATTTCCCTGTCTGGGGAGGAATGAACACTCTTCTCTGCCAGGAGCCCAGCTCCTCCTGAAGAGTTTTAAGAATTGGGAGCTCCTGGTCCTTGGAGTCTGCCGTGCACAGCCGACTGGGTTCCAAAGGCTGTTTCAGCTTTGAGGCCATTTTCTACGACGATCATTCTTCGGCTCAGAGGTGTCCTTCGGTGCCAGCATCTAGTCCCCAGAGGCCATTGACCAAGCTGTCGCCATTGAGGTGGCCATGTCTTGGGCGGTTGCTTGGCGTCGAGAGTGGAGTTGGCTCCAAAGACTTAGATTGGTGCCAGCCATGGCTGGGAGGCAGTGGCAGCCTAAAAGGCTGTATCCCAAATTGTGGACTCGACACCCGGCCCCTAGAGGGAGTATGAGTGGCTCAATGTGAACTAGTACCCACAGTAGGCGTCTTCTAACGCAGGCCTAGCGTGGGCTGCTGGTCTCGGAGTCTCAGGGGGAATCGGGTTCCGGGCTGAAGAATGACAGGATGACAGTTTCCATGTATGCTGACAACTTTTTGCAAGATACCCACTTTGAACGGGTTAAAGTTTAATGGAGGTCCTAGATGCATTTGGGAAGGTCTCTATACTGACAGTCGATTGGGACAAATCTGTAATATTCCCATTGTAAGGAAGCACCTCAACAATTGTCTAGCATTACCGTTTATTGACCGCCATAGATGGTTTCAAAAAGCAGAATATATAAAATCACTGCTAAAGACCAACAATGCTGAGACAAATCTCAACCCCCTACTATGCAAGCTGTGCAATGACCTAGCCAATTGCAGGTCATTGCCACTCAAGGACAAGTCTGAACTCTTTAAAATGATTGCCTTGCCCCACATATTGTATATATTTCAAAGCTACGCATAGCAAATCCATTGCTCTTTTTTCCATCATACATATATACTTACCCGGAAAACTCTACAGGATTGGAAAAATGTGTTCAGTCTGTGTATGATGAAGGGCTAGCAATGGCGGATGTTAAACTATATCAATTGACATCCCTGCTTATTATGATTAACGACTGGCTATTTGAACAACGGAACGACCCAGCACACCGGCTGCAACTCTAAGGCCCCTTAGAAATTAACCTAATATCCATATTATATGGTGGCCAGAAATATACAATCATTCACCCTCTCACCAAAGTAGTTACTGACTGCTGCCCTGGAGTCCTACAATGGACGGGGTTGGATATAATCTTATGCAGAAGACTGGTGGGAAACTAGCTACAGCATACTACTGGCTTACCTGGTTTCAATAATGGGTTCACATTGGAATAACCAAGCTTGGATATATATGGGAGAGAAATCATATTAAAACGTAACTGGCTCTAAATGAGGAATTTTGACTACACTAATGCCAAAATCTTTAAATACCTTCAGTTGGGCCATGCCATATAAGAGCCCACAAACGTGGTTTAAACCCCCTTCAGAGATTTAGCCCATTGGAGGCAAAACTAACAGTTAAAGGTCTTAGGGAAAAAACATATCACAAATATCTAGTACAATAGTTATCAATGCACTCAATAAGAACCAAGTACTTAAATCACAATGAGTGTCAGATATAGGACCATTAGAAGAGAACGACTGGAGATATGTGCTAATCTCCCCCCACCCCCCATGCACAAGCCCTTGTGATTTAACTACCCCTAATCCAATTCAAGTATCCACACAGAGTATTTTATTCCCCAGAACAACTCTGGACGATGACCAGGAGCATATCATCTGAACGTTCAAAAATGTAGAATTGCACTTGGGATTTTTTTTTTATTTCACATGGAGATGTGCAATCATTCAAAGGTGCTGAGGTAGGATCTGCAAGGTGCTGACGAAGGGGATTAGGCTGGACAATCTTTTTCTCCCACAAAATGGTGCTCATGGGAGTGAGGTCCAAACAACAAAAGAGTGTGCCTTCTTAGGAGAAGAGCTAGCATGAAGGATCAAATTCTGATTCTTTAGAAAGCCCTCACTCACCAACCTGGTTGCTGACATGCTTCATCATCGGGCCCCACCAGGAAGGTCGAGTACCTCCCCGGTGTGCTTCAACGCCAGAATTACTGCGGAGCAGGTTAAAGTGACAAGTGCAAGTGATTTGTGAAGTGAATTAAAAGTGACTAGGTTGTATCCGAAAATAATTTTATTCGTCGGTCAGCCAGGCACAAATAAAAACAGAGTGAGTGGTATATGTGCTGAATAGATTGGTCAGCTATGTCTCACTGTGTGTGGTCAACATGTTTCTGCCTCTATGATGCTACTAGCTAGGCATTCTTCAGGACCAAGGTGAAGACCCCGGCGGTATGAGCGCGCTAAGGCTCACCCTAACCAGGAGGTCGAATATGTGAAAAAAACAGGAAAAAAATCTTTAAAAACCTGCTATTACTGCGGAATCCTTCTTAATTATTGGAACCCAGCAGATCTATGTAGGGTGATCAAAAATCACACCATGGGTCTCGGGAGGGGGGTGGTGGCTAGTTGGCACATCGCCGGCAAAGCCAGGCACCCGCTTGGTACCTGATCGAGCCCTCAAAACACCGGACCCCGTCGATGGGAGTGATGCAGAAAGAAGGAAATACAAAGAGGTAACACTCATTGGTAGAATTGGGATTATTGCTGGCTAAACAAAATATAGCCAAGCATTGGAGGTCCAAAACAACACTCCCAATATGAGAATGGCAAAGAGAAATGGATAGATGAACTTCTGCTTAATTTACAATATATAAATTGAGAGGGAGTCCACACAAACACAATAAGATATGGGAAACATAATTGGAATATTTTAAAATAACAGTGGCATTAATCACCTTCAAAAGAATGGTAATGTACCTATTTTCCTTCACAAATGAGGCCCGAGTACTTACATGGTATGTTGTATTACCTAGGGGAAATGCCCATACACAGCCATAATACTAAATGTCAATACAGATTGTGTAAATTGATAGCTATTTTTAATGCCAATAAAATGTAATATTAAACAAAATCATTTGGGGATGTAAGTTGCCTCCTTTGCACCCAGGACCTCTAAGAAATTACGATATATCATAACATATTGATGCACTGTAGATTTCAGGCTGGCACCATTGATTCTATTCTTGGTAAACAAAACATAGTTCTAGTAAAAGACAGACGAACAAGTTACTTACCTTCGGTAACGATATATCTGTAAGAGACAGATTAGTTATAGATTCCTTACCTGTAGAATTACCCCCAGGCGTCAGACTGGATCTGGAGAATTTTTCGTCAGCAGTACCCCTGCGCGTCTAAAGGTGGCGTCGGTCGGTTCCGCGTTAGTCGTTGGCGTCGAGGTCGCCGGGATGACGTCGCGGTAGCTACTTAGACGCTGCCCTCGCGCGCTGACGTCAGTTCTTTTACACGACATTCCACGCTAGACGCGCAGAGCCATGCAAGACACTGACCACTGGTGCACAAAGCTAAGGCCCTGAAAGGGATTCCCTGACCCTAGAAGTCAGTTCGCAGAACGGGGAGGATGGGTGGGGCGGTAAGGAATCTAACACTAATCTATGTCTCTTACAGATATATCGTTACCGAAGGTAAGTAACTTGTTCATCTGAAAGAGACAGTTATAGATTCCTTACCTGTAGAATAGATACCCCAGCAATACCAACCCCGGAGGTGGGTCTGCGAACCTAGTTCACACCAGAAAGTCTTGGAGAACAGAACGGCCATAGAAGCTGTCTCTCCGGATTTGACTGTCCAGGCAGTAGTGCTTTGTGAACGTGTGCAGAGATGCCCACGTAAGTGCCTGACAGATGTCATTGAGGGGGACTCCCCATCCCAAAGCAGTGGTAGCTGCCGTCGCCCTGGTGGAATGGGCGCGCAATCCCACTGGAGGCTCCTTCTTTGCCAAAGAGTAGCAAGCTTTAATGCACAAAACGACCCACCTCGAGATGGTCCATTTGTGCACAGCCGGACCGTTTTTGGCACCCACGTAGCCAACAAAGAGCTGGACATCCACCCAGAATTGCTTGCTGCGATCCAAATAAAAGGAAAGCGCACGTTTCAGATCCAGACGGTGGAGCCTCTCTTCCTCCTTAGAAGGATGCGGAAAGAAGGTGGGTAAAGTGATGGTTTGACCAATGTGGAAAGAAGTAACCGCACTGGGAAGAAAGGAAGGTCTGGTTCTGAGGACGACCTTGTCCGGATGAACAGCCAGAAAGGGAGGCTTTGAAGAAAGAGCTTGGGGCTCACTCACCCTGCGAGCAGAGGTGATGGCAACCAGAAAGGAAGTCTTTAAAGTAAGAAGTCTGAGAGGACAGTTATGAAGCGGCTCAAAGGGAGCGCACATAAGGTAAGTAAGAACCAAGTTCAAGTCCCACTGAGGCATTACGAAGGGAACAGGAGGAAAAAGATGAGTAATGCCCTTAAGGAAGCGATTTACAACAGGGGACTTTAAAAGAGAAGGCTGATCAGGAAGCCTAAGAAAGGCTGAATTGGCTGAGAGGTAGCCCTTCAGAGTGCCCAGAGCAGAGCCCTGCTGGGCCAAAGACAGGAGGAACAAGAGAACCTCAGAAAGAGGGGCAGAAAGGGGATCCACAGCCTTTGCTGTGCACCATGCCACAAATTTGTTCCATCTGCAGGCGTATACCGTTTTAGTGGAGGGACGCCTGGCTGCCAAGATAACATCACAGACCTCGGGAGGAAGGTCAAAGGCTGTCAACTGTCGCTGCTCAATCTCCACGCAAGGAGGTGGAGACTGGACAGGTTCAGGTGGAGAACCGCCCCCCCGCTGCTGCGACAGAAGATCCTCCCGTAGAGGCAGTCGGATCAGAGGATCGATGGCCATGTGTAACAGCTCGGGATACCAGACTATTCGTGCCCAATCCGGAGCCACAAGAATGACTTGGGCCCGGTCGCACTTGATCTTCTTCAGCACTCTGGGCAGAAGTGGTATAGGCGGAAAGGCGTATAGAAGACTGCAACTCCACTCGCAACGAAATGCGTTGCCTAGGGAGTGCCGCCTTGGAAATTCCAACGCGCAGAATTGCTGACATTGCGCGTTCTCTTCGGTGGCGAATAGATCTAACCAAGGCTCTCCCCACTGTAGAAAGAGTCCTTGCGCCACTTCCGAGTGAAGACGCCATTCGTGATCCATCATGCACCTGCGGCTGAGTTTGTCGGCCCTGGCGTTAAGTGAACCTGCCAGGTTTTGAGCCATGTCCAGAGACGGAGAGCCTCTTGACATAGGGTTCACGACCCCACCCCGCCCTGTTTGTTGCAGTACCACATGGCGGTGGTGTTGTCAGTGTACACCTGCACCACTCTTCCCCGGACAGAGGGAAGGAATGCTTTCAGTGCAAGACAGATCGTCCGAAGCTCCAGAAGGCTGATGTGGAGCCCAGACTCTGCCGGAGACCAGAGGCCTCTGATCTCCGCTTCTCCAATGTGGCCGCCCCACCCCAGCAGTGATGCATCTGTCACCACTGTGAACTCTGGTGGGGAAGGGAGAGGGATCTGCTGTTGACCCAATCCCGGTTAGTTAGCCACCACTGCAACTAGTGTGCCGTGCCCTCCGAGATCTGGATGCAATCGGAAAGATTCCCCTGATGCGGTGCCCACTGAAACTTCAGGTCCCACTGCAGAGCCCACATATGCCACCTGGCATGATCTACCAGCAGGATGCAGGAGACCATGAGGCCCAGCAGCCTCGGGGTCATTCTGACCGAAACCCGGGATAAAGGCTGAAAGATCGGAATCATAGCCCAACTATCCCGGACTCGCTGCTCGGGAGGATAAACCCGAAACTGCGTCGTGTCCAGAAACGCTCCGATGAAAAGGAGCTTCTGAGAGGGAGTCAGGTGTGACTTCGGCACGTTCAAAGTGAACCCCAGCGAGTGCAGGCGGTCCGCTGTGGTCTGGAGGTGGGTGACGACTGCCTGGGGTGAGCCCGCCTTCAACAGCAAGTCGTCGAGATAGGGGAAGACTGGAACCCCTGATCTGCGCAAATGAGCTGTGACCACTGCCATCACATTCGTGAACACCCGAGGGGCGCTGGTAAGGCCAAAGGGGAGCACGATAAACTGAAAGTGCTTGTGGCCCACCGTGAACCGCAGGTAACAGCGGTGGGCCGGCAGGACGGGGATGTGAAAATAAGCGTCCTGCAAGTCTAACGCTACCATCCAGTCTCCAGGGTCGAGGGCAGACAGGACCTGAGCTAGCGTCAACATTTTGAACTTCTCCTACCAGGGAAGCGGTTGACGTTCCTGAGATCCAAGATAGGACGCAGGCCTTTGTCCTTCTTGGGCACCAGAAAGTAGTGGGAATAGCAACCACGACCTACTTCTGGGGCAGGAACTCGCTCGATGTCTCCCTTGGCCAAGAGAGCTGAAACTTCCTGTTGGAGAAGGGCCAGATGATCCTCCAACATGCGATGGTGCTGAGGTGGCATGGATGGAGGGGTAGTCTCGAAGGGGAGGGAGTAGCCCCATCGGACTATTTGCAAAACCCAACTGTCCGACGTAATGGTGCGCCAGTGGGGGAGGTGATGACTAATCCTGCCACCCACTGGCGATTGGTGGCCCTGAAAGGTCGGACTAGGAGGGTTTGGAGGCTGCTGCAGAGGGGGCGGTGGTGGACTGGCCCGCCCGCTGGCCCCCAGACCCACGGCGGTGAGTCCCACATTCCCGGCCGCGCAGGGGCTGAACAGCTTGCGCCGGCCTGTGGCTCTGGGTGGAACGTGGTGGGGCACCCCTTCCGTAGCCACGAAAGGGGCGAAAAGCAGACTGCGCAGGGTGGGTGGTGGAGAGGCCCAAGGACTTGGTCGTAGCCCGAGAGTCCTTGAAGCGCTCTAGCGCGTTGTTTGCTTTGTCGCTGAACAGGCGAAGGCCATCAAAGGGCATGTCCATTAGGGTAGTTTGGGCATCCCCGGAAAAACCAGTCGACATCAGCCAGGCGTAGCGTTGAAGGGCTACCGACGTTGAAATCGTCCTGCCTAGCGAGTGGGCGGTGTCCAGTCCACATCGAATGGTAAACTTGGCTGCGTCTCTCCCCTCGGCAACTGAACGGGAGAGTACGGCCCGGGCCTCCTCCGGGCACTGGGGCAGCACCTGCGCTACCGTATCCCACACAGAGTGGGTGTAACGGCTCAACAGACATGCGGTGTTTACAGACCGCAGTCCCAAGCTGGAGGAAGAAAACATCCTCTTCCCAAGATGGTCCAGCTTTTTGGATTCCCTATCAGGTGGTGCGTTAGGGAATGCGCCTTTGGACGTCGAGGCTTGGACCACCAAGCTCTCAGGGGTGGGTGCTGGGAGAGGAAAGTGGGGTTGCCCGGAGCCGGGCGGTGGCGTCGGGCAATCATCCTATCCACAGGAGCCCCTGTGTTGGACCTGGACCAGGTGCCTGAAAGGATGTCAGTTAGGGCTTCATTAAACGGCAGCACGGGCTCCGAAGAGCTCGCTGCCGGTTGAAGCACCTCTGTCAGGAGGTTAGTCCTGACCGCCACCGTAGGTAGCTCGAGGTTGAGAGCCTCGGCCGCCCTACGCAACACCACTGCATAACACCACTGCGTAAGAAGCTCCCCCCTCCGTAGCCACGGTAGGAGGAGACAACATGCCAAGGTCTGGGGAGGTATCCAGACCATTGGCATCCCCAAACTCCTCTCTCCAGTCCAGATCATACCCCTCCCAGTCCTCCTCACCCTCCTCTGGTTGCCACTCTGGCCTGAAAGAACCAGGGTGGAACAGGGGTACAAAAGTACCCATCGGCGCCGGATCCGGCGTCGGTCCGGCTCCGTGACCACGTCGGGATGGAGGCTGGGGTCGACGCCTGCTGGGGACACAACCGGCGTCGGCTGCGGGTGTGGTGCCGGTTGAATCGACACCGGTGGAGGTGTTATGAGGTCGACCGGCGCCGTTCCGGATCCAGACCTGGATCCAAGTGGACCCTGCGGTGCCAGGGATGAAGCCGCCGGCGTCGAAGGCCAAGGGCCCACAGCCATGTCCTCGGGGCCCGAAGGCCCACCAGCAGAGTCGGGCTGCCCAAAGATGGCATGCATCGCTTCGTAAAAACTTTGAAGCTGGTATGGGGTCGCTCCGGGTCCCGGAAAGGGAGGGAAACTCTGAGCCGACCCTTCAGGCTCCATACGCGGAGCCGCAGGAGGAGCACCACCCGCATCCCTCGTCGCGTCGGCCAACGGACAGGGAGAAGTCGAAGAGCGACGATGCTTCTTCGACTTCTTGTGCTTCGACTTACCTGAGGAGTGGTAAGACTTCGAAGACAAGTGGTGGTGGTGGCTCCGCGACCGGTCCCTCGCCCTCCCGCTCGACCGGGACCCCGAACGGCGCGGCGCCGACTGCCGGGCCTCGAGAAGCTTTCGGGACTGCTCCCGCAAAGACTTCGGATTCATAGTCCGGCAGTCGGAACACGACTTGGGATCGTGGTCGCTTTCCAGGCACCACAGGCACACGCGTGCGGATCTGTCACCGACATCAGTTTTCAGCAGGAAACGCAAGCCTTGAAACCGGGCATCCCTAACGTGCGCCAGGAGTCGAACACAACATCAGATGTCATTGCTAAGTGAGGGACAGTGTAAAACCTGTCTTCTAAAGGGTTTATGTGCATGATCACTCTCGACAAGATTATATCCAATAAAAAGTGCTTGTTGTTGGCACAACCACCAACTGAACTATAGGTCCCGATGCCACCTTTCCTAAACAGATCAGACTTATTAGAGAGGATATTCTCCAATTTCATATTCTTTTGCTGCCAGTCAAGGACATGAACAGCATATTGCTCAGGAGCCTTAGCAAGTAGGTTTGGAAATGTTGACAGTTTTCAACATGACTTTACTTGCTTGAAGGCTTTCCTCTGAAGAAATACAATGATCTAACTCTCTTGGGTGATTTTTATGGTTACCAGCAATTTTGGCTAAAGGCAGAGGCCAACAGTAGAGAAGAGGAACAACTATGGCAACCTGTTCCTTCTCTAAGAGTTTTACAAAAAACCTCAACGCCAACAAGTGCCACCAACGATCTGAGCACATACAACGCCAAAAGGCACAGAGATGTTTCAGCTGCAATAGTAGTAAATAAAACCCTAAATTTGCAGTATAAGAGGCCTAGAGAGCTTGGGGACTCATAGCATATGGAAACTCCCTGCATGGAAAATATGAGGATAATATCTATACAAATGGTGTCCCTTTAACTGTTACCCTCTGAGCAAACAAAGCTAAATAAAGAGAATCATGACAGCATAAAAACTTTAGATGCACTATTTAGAGGAATAAAAGTAAACAAATTATTAGGTTTAACAGTGTCCTACTAATGTGAATGCCATTCAAACATCGAATCGTAATTATCTTTCAAACACTGACTATAACGGACCATGCAAACGTTATATATAGCTCACTTACTGCTAATCTGTGGGGGATCTTTAGCTTTACTGGAGGAATTAGAATTTCCAGTCCATCGATGTGACTGAGCTGACACAGGTACAGCTGGAATGGGGGGTAGCTTTTCTCTCCAATTTATTCCATCGAGGTCCATTAAAGTTCTTGTTATTCTATAAAAAAAAAACAGTGTAGTTGAAAATATGCATACATTAACCCTACTGCGCTTAGAAAAATAGTACCATTTATAGCGTACATGGACAGAAGAGTCTAGAGGTCCTTTCCATGTTTATGAACTCTTAAGTAACTTTAAGAAAGCAATTGTAATTTCCGCAGTACACTGTAAATTACTCTTACGGATGTGGAAAAACTAACAATATGACCATTTTGAAGCACTGTAGTTCAAGTTAGGGGCAGGACAGATGACGTGTCATGTGAGATGGCCTTGCAAAATGTATGGAATATTCACAAATTTTTACCTGTGTAGGTATTCTAAAACAATTTGCAAGGTTGGAGAAACCTTGTTTAGAGGGCAGAAATTGTTGAGCAACACACTCAAATGTCACAGAGGTGTGAGCTAAGAGGTTTCTGTATACAGGAAAACATGTTCCTGTGAAGAAAAAAGTAGAAAAATGTAAACCGTGCAAATACATACTTCCACCTGACTTATTCATTTGCACATCCCATGTCAAGGAAAATCATGCTGAGTAATACTGGTTATGGATATTCCCACCTACCTTTACTTGCCAGCTGTGGATAAAAAAAACAACAAAAGAAAAAAAACAAAAAAAAAAAAACAGATAGCTCAAGAAGATTTGTGCTTCTCAGGAAACAAATCTCCAACCTCAGCTGGAAAGGATAGTCTCTCACCTTTGCAATCCTACCACTCCTATCTCAAAGGCCATCAGCGACAAACTGTGCCCGGAAATGCTACTTCCCTCACTAGGTCTCTGGTGGCTTCCAGGATCAGTATTAACAGCATCAATGCACAAAGCTTCGTTGATGAAAAAAATCAATACCCATCGCCTGAAAAGAAGTCAGTCCGATGCCATCCGGATAGTGAGGGAGGGCCAGGAATGGAGAAAATGTAAATGATATCCTGATGTGCCACGTGTCAGTAGCACTGCAGGGGCAGTACTGTAGACATGTAGTGCAGATACTTAGAACAAGAGAGGTTGCCCCTCTCGGTAAGGCAATTTTATAAGATTTCAAACTCCTGTTAACAATTGTTATATAAGCAGTCAACATGGAATTCTGACTTTCATAGTTTGTCTCCCCAGTTCTTTGTGAAGTTGTGCTACGCATGCCTGATGGCTCCCTGCACCGGACACTGGAGGGCACAGAACTGCGAGCAACTACTAACAGATCCACAGATCCACTTAAGGTGTGCACCACCGATTCACTTGAGGCATGCACCACAGAGCAAGGATGTTCTGCGCTGTGTTCGGGTAAAGATGCCACTCCTGGTCAACGAGTTGATGAAGACTGACACTGTCAACCTTAGTGTTCAGAGAACTGGCTAGATGGGTGCCAACCAGCCAGATTCTATGCTGGTGCGCCCATGTCCAAATCCTCAGCGATTCTCAACAGAGAAGGGCAGACCTCTCCCCCCCACTCCTCCCGCTTGTTGATGTACCACCTTGTTGTAGTGTTGCCTAAGATCTAAAAAAACTAATCAGTAAGGCCTTGCCCTCAGTTCGAGCAGGTTGAATTGTAGACCCTGCTGTAGGGGGGAGCACTGCATGTCCAAACATTCTGAACATGGCGTTCAGAAAGAATGCTGGAATGGCACCCGGTGGCAGTCACTCGAGGTACTCCAGAATCAGCATCAAAATAGATCCTAAAGCCACGAGAATCGGGCAGGAGTCCTGGCGCAAGCCAAGGGGCCAACAGCACCGAAGACATCTCTTCGGCGAGCTGGAATTCCACCAACTCAGGTTCTGAAGACAACTCGTTGAAAGGCAGGGAATGTGTGGCAACCTACCTTTTGAAGAAGAACGATGTTTTGAGAACAATTAGGCGCGCTTCCTCTTTTTGTGCTTGTGACATTTCTCTCTCAAAGATTTGGAAGAGGGAGAAGATAAAGACTTAGATCAAAGCAGAGACCGGCGTCATGACTGGCATCACAGGCGCAAGCTATGAAAAGTTTTGCCTCCCTTTCTTCAATAGCCTTGGGGTTAATACAGTAGCGTAGATCCCATGATCTAGAGTCATGCCTCAGCCCAAGGAACCACATGAGGGTCTGTGATCGACATTTGCTCCTCATAATTCCCACATGGCTTAAAACCTAATCTCTTTGGGGAATACACCCCTAGCACAACTTGACTTGTGAAGAAACTTTCTTACAATGAGAGCAAGTTCTGGTTCCACGTGTAAGGGCTTAATAAAACAAGCATTTGCAATTGCAATAGGTCTCGCATTTGCAAGAGTTTGAGCTATTGCCATTGTAAATGACAATGCCTTTTATATATGTTTTGGTTTTAAAACATAAATGAAAGGTATTTTCATTTACAATGCCAATAGCTTAAACTTGCGTAAATGCGAGACCTATTGCATTACAAATGCTTGTTTTTAACTGCAGCGGATGCAATGCACTATAGGGCCTTTCAAACCCCTTCGCCTCGGTGCCACTGCACCGGCTGCACACTGACAGCTGCACTGCTGGATTCACATTCGGAAGTTAGAGAGCGCAGCATACAGTGTGCACTTTACAATACGAAAGGCCTCTTGGCGCTGCTAGCCATGGTTTCGGAAGACACATAATTGAAAGTTTCGTAAAAAAAAAAAAGTAGTTTTAAGAAGGTGAAAATGTCTGTAACTTCATAAATATCCATATGAACATGTCACTATATGTGAAACTAGACAGCTAGGGGTGCCGGTCTGTCTCGTAGACTGCTTCTAAGCAAGTGGTGAATGTACTTATACAATGTTGGCTAGAATTCAGAGACATTCTACATACAGGTTCTCCATATAAGGCAATTATCAAATGTACATCAATCTTCGATCACGAACACATAATTTCATTATTGCTTAAAAGGTCTTCCAATACAACATTGCTCTTTTCTTAGGGTTCACCGTGGGATTTCTACACCTGTCTGTATTTCTGCGCTTTGCAGGCGGACATTGCGCAGTTGTGGACGGGTTCGGTCTAGTTCTGTGACTGGTGTTATCATTCGGGTGTGCATTCCTTTGTGAAAGCGGTGAGTTGGGCTGTGGTCTCTGGGGCCTCGGCATACACTGCCCGCTCGTGGGCTCGAATTGATGGGTGCCGAACGAGGAGGGGAAAATGGTGAGAGGACAGGCGAGAGACTGGTGCGCTGGGTCGCGGACAGTTGGGAGAACTGGGTGCTGCCAGGGAAGCAACAAGCGCTGAAGGCAGGCGGCGCCAGCTGCATAGAGACAGAAAGCCGTGCCTTGAATCGACAGGCGCCATTACAGCCTGCATATCATTATCATCTCCGGCATACACTGCACGTCACCCGTAGCTGGGAGAGAGGATATGCGCACGGAAGTGTCACACAAAATGTAAAAATCAGAATAGCATCAAACGCTAAAATGATGCGTTCACGCACGTGGACCTTGGAATTATACCGCATATAACACACACCAACGCCAGCCCCCAGCGCAGAGGCATTCTTGGGAGGCCTGCTTTGCCTACGTGTTCTAATGCCACCTTGGTCGCATCCTTCACCGTGATTTCCTAACACTTTTTTTAAGAATTCTCCCATACTAGACAGCAATTTTTGGGTGATAACTGCCTTTTTGTTGCCAGCCTCATCGTATCGCGCTCAGATGGATGAAGGGTTTAGTAACTCAGTCAAAATTGAATCTGTGACTCAGGGTTGTAGAAAGATCTCTGCCGGCTGCGCATGACCCGCAGAGCAATCCATGCTAAGCTATGCACACCATCTGCATACAATGCGCCTGCGGGAGATTTCGTTTAGAGGCTGCATTTAAAGTCCTCATCCAGTATCTAAGCATTCATCCTAGCCGCATCCGCAGCCGGTAGCGCATCCGCACATGAGTCATAGGTGGCGCCAAAATCTTTGTGACGATTTTCTTCAGCTCAACAAGAATTATTACAGCCTCTAACATACTGTATGTGCCCTGGGGCCACAACAACAGCACTGTGTGCTCTAGCGATCAGAAGGTTTGCAGTATAACCAGGAAATCAAAGTACGAGTCCCGGCTTCTTCATGCGCCGACACTGTGTGATCCAGGGTAAATTACATATCTTGGTACAGCAGGCAGAACTGAACACTTATTGTGTCCAGACTACAAGTCAAAGTCTGAAAAGTGAGCAAACCCATCACCAAAGAAACAGGCTCCTTATCTGTTAGCTGGCAATGGCGGTCGCTTGTTTGTATTTGCAGCGCACCGTGCGCGCTTTCACTTTATGAAGCGAGTGGTGTGAGGGACTGCAGCTGTTCTAAAAGTGAAAGTACTTATTGCGCGCTGCGAATACGAACAAGCGACTGCCATTGTCCCGGCTCAATAAACAAGCATTTGTTTACGAGTTGGGGGACACTGAGAAGATGAAGTAGTCCCAAAACGAAAGAGATACCGACCTACAGCGTAACTAAACTGTAGTTGGTCGGTGCTGCTTCCCACAAAACGGAAGTGACATTTCGCATGGCCAGCCAATAATGAGCCAGCTAAGCAGAGCAACGCAAGAGTGAACCAATGTCTAGCGGCAGGCGGGATTACCCTCCATATTATGTTTACTTCAGGTCTTGCGACAGCGCATGCGCTGTCTAGGCTCGACCTAAAAAGGAGCTGATGCGCCGAGGTAAGCGCATTATGGCTCTAATAACATCACCAGAAAGTCACTTCCCATGTTGCTATGGACCCTCTACCGGCGTGGCAGAGCTATAGAAGTTTACGAATCCAGTTGGCATCTGGGAACAAATAGTGAGGAATCTGCAGATAGGAGTATCCATCAGAAGAAATAGTTACTTACTTGTAGTCCTGATCTTGAATTGTAGGAATTTTCATTGAAGTTATAAATGTTAGAACAATTTTCCAATGCATTTGTGGACCCAATAACACTTCAACAATATAGGTCTTATAATAAATGGGATTCTGTAATCCCTGTAAAAATGCACGTCTCTAATTTCATTATAATCAGCGACTAGTGACGCAATCAGTCGCTGATTAGAAAGTAAAGATGTCAGAACTTGACTATTATGAGTTATTACAGTAGAGTTCTGACGTCACAATGCCTGCTGCCAGAGCCAGCAGCTGAGGTGAAAGCCATGTGAGGTCATGAAGCATAATGGAAGCAGCTATTTAAAGCAACGAAATCGGAACGTTTGTTTTCCTTATTCTGCTCGATTTTAATAGCTTACAATGACAAGCAGAGAGAATATGGTTGCCCTCCTTGAAAAGGTAGAATCTTTCTGCATGTTTCTACACATTGCGAGCTACTGCAGCTTCTTTTTTTCGTTTTATTTATGTTTTTCTAAACTGACTTGCATTGAACGGTTTCTAATATCTGCTTGCAACAAACATCTAACAGGTTTTTGATGTGTTTAATTTTGTACTAGAGGTTGTATTTTTATTCTTCATGCTTGCAAACATGCTCACTCCTTCATATGAAAGAGATACAAACCAAGGTTTTAAGCGGTTTGTGGGAACGGTAAGGGTGTAACCATGTATTATATGGGATAAAGTACCCCTTGGGGTATATGTTAAGGATAGTGCAAGTCACTTTGGGGTTTCATAACCTTATAAAGGAATTCGGCCTCCTTCCCCCATATGTTTATGGAACTCCTCGATGACTCAATATCCTTATAATGTATGGCAGGGGGTACTTTATCTCATATATTTGTCCATAATTAATCAGAAAAGGTGATGAATATGAGATGTCCATATGATGCTGAGCACATTCCTAAAAGCCTTTCATAGGCTAGGTTTTCTAAATTCAGACTTTTAAAACATGCGAAAGAGAACCTTTGTACAGACTACATTGCAGCACCTATTGTAAAAAATAAGGAAAAGTGCAGCTTAATAGACTAGTATCGAAATATTTGAAATTGTGACTGTGGTATCCTAGGGTCTCATGCATAGTGTCCTATGCATTGTGACATGGGATGCCACACAGCTGATTCTAGGATAGAATCCGAGGGGAAAGTCAGTTGGTGGGGTTGTCCTGCTGGGAGGACGTTTACCTGTGCTCTTCCCCTACACCTCCAATAAACTTCTGTTTACCTGCACTCACCTGCGTACTCTTCACTACATTTTGGCGACCATTGGACCAGGACCCAAGGCTCCAGCACCCCTTGCTATGCTGTTCCTGCATCTAACTGTCTGCTTTCCGGCATTTGAACGTAAGGTGGAGGTCATGACCAGCACATGGCATTCCGATATGCAGAGGTACCGCCGTGGTTTCCACCTCCTGAAGGGTTGAAGATTACAGTAGGTGCTGGGTAGAGAGCACATCGGCCCACGAGCTGGCAAATCTGGAGGTGGGTGTGGATACTCCAGCGCGCATTTAGCTGAACGCATTCCAGTACCCTACAGACTCATGCACTGGTCGCAGCAGCAGAGGAAGACTTGCACATTCTTTCACCTTGCCTGCCTGCGTCATTACGTTGACGTGCCTGTTGCCTGACCCTAGAAGCTATCCAGACATCACGCATCAGCCTTCCTGGAAGCATCCTTTCGGTGATACGCACACTGTGCGTTCACCTATTATTAGAAATATTAGCTTGCCTCACGTCATCACGCATCAGTGCAGTGGCCATCTTGGAAGCATTCTTTCGGTGATACCCACACCGTGGGTTCACCTGCTTCTACAAATATCGGCTTGCTTCACAGCATCGCTATCCAGGCGGGCGTTTTTTTATCTTCCATCAGTTTGGTCTATTGCGGCCTCTACTGTGACACGCATACCTTGTGTGTTATAGATTCTGCTACAATCCACATAGTTATATGCTCCTTGCGCGAGCTATTAATTTCTACATACAATCTCCACGGTGACACGCACACCTGGCGTGCACTATTGCAGTTTACACGGTGACACGTACACCTTGTGTGTGGTTCTAGGTAACCGCAATTGTTTTTCTTCTCTTCCTTCTTGACAAGGATTTCACTATGATATACTCACCTCCTGGTAACATGGCTAATTTTCATCCTTTCATACTAACATGAGAGTATAAAGGAATTGAGGTACCTCGCTTATTTCTTTCTTATTGTTGCATTATAGCGATTTATATTTTCTCTTCATCTTAAACTATGTGCACGCAAACATTTTCGCTTACTCCACCATTGCCGTTTCTTCTATCTCCTGGGGAACCTTCTATGAAATGGCCAGAGTGGAAGGAGTACTTTATAAATTACATCTCTGCCATTGAAGATGAAGGTACGGAAAAGTTTCCTCGCCGACTGATCTGCTGACGCGCGATACGGAGATTGCCTACCAATATTCATTGCTCAAGTATTTCATACAGCTTCAATACGGATTGCAGAAACCTAATTACATGCTTAGAACTAGATATTCTTAACGCCCTGGGGAAGCCCCAGGCCAGAAGGCCACTGTAAGGGGGCGAAACACGTGTTGGCTGTCAAACGTCCTTTTCTGTCACGGGGATAGATTGGTCCGCCTTCATGTCGCACAAATCTAATTGTGAAGAGTCAAGCACTCAAAACAATCAAAAAATGAAACAAATAAATTGGAATTTTCCACAAAAAGAGTGATTCCATTAACTTGTTCTGGCACAGCCTGAAGTACTGAAAAGTTTCCTGCAGCAAGGTAAAAAAATCCTCCTACACAGTTTATGTCCGGAATGGTTGAGAGTTTTTAATCAGATGGGAAAAAAACCAAGGACGGGTAGGGGACAAATTGTTTTTTGAATGCTCGAGGATCTCGATAATTACTACCAACCTACAGTATGTGCTGCTATAGACCGATTTAATTTTTTCCAAAGAAAGCAAGGCAAAACAGAGCCGATTGATGATTACGTATCAGCTCTCAAAAAATTAGCCATTTCATGCAGATTTGGTGCATTATATGGTGAGTTGGTTTGTGATCAGATCATCATGCACAATAATGACGCATTTTTGCAAGGAAGGCTCTGGGTAAATGGTGATGCTCCATTGAAAGATGTAATTGTCTTAGCTAAAAAAAAAAAAGGGAATTATCAAAGAGGTGTGCTAAAGCAGCCGTTAGTTCGGTGGCCAATTCAGATTCTAAAGAAAAAGACGGAGGTTCTGTGTGGAAGATTTCTCGCATGAGCAAGGGCAAAGAGGATGAGGTGACAAAAAATAAATCTAAGGAATTGTTCAGAAAAAAGAACTGAAGTTGCTATAAGTGTGGCAGCAAGGATCACCTAGCCAAAGATAAAGGGTGTTCCGCCTTACGAGCTAAATGTCTTTATTGTGGATTAGTTGGCCATTTTACCAAAGTGTGCAGAAGAAAGAGCAAGAAACGTCAGCGTGTAAAGCTTATATCTTGTAAGTCTGAACAATCAGATGAGGGTAATTTAGATTCGGAAGGTGTCCTATGCATCGATGTTCCCACACTCAACTTTGAGGGGCATTCCAAATTTAAGCCAGTGTGAATTGTAATAATAGATGGTGTCGACATAACCATTGTAGCTGACTCCGGGTCACCCTACACCATAGTAAATAAGAACGTGTGGGAAGAAAAGTTTGCACCTGTTCTTGGGAGTCCATTGGTAGAATTGGACATCCATCCTGTTACCTTCACAGGAGAAAAAATATCCATGTTAGGGTACAAGGAACTTAGTTTTGAATTTAAAGGCAGGTGCACTAAGTGCAAATTGTACGTTGCAGAAGTAGGGCCCTCAGTCCTTCGGAGGGTTGATCAGAAAGCCTTCGACATTGTTCTCAACCCCAATAGGGTGGACCAAGTATTGTTATTGGATGAAGTAGAACAGAAATTTGTGTGCGAATTGAAAAAAGACTTCCCAGAAGTATTTTCTGGCAATGTGGGCAAACTTAAAGATGTTGTGCATCGCATTGTCCTGAAGAAAGGAGTGACACCAGTATACCATAAAGCTCGATGTATACCATTTAGTGTCAAGAATGAAGTCGCCGAGGAACTAGAAAAATTATTAAGCAAGGGTTTTATCGAACCAGTCGAGAGCGCAGAATGGCTTGCTCCCTTGGTGGTGGCTAGAAAGGCTAATGGCAAAATTAGGCTTTGTATTGACTTGAGGACCTAAACAAGAGCATAGTGGCAGATAAATTTCCCTTACCTAAGATTAATTAACTTTTAGCCATGACCAATGGTATTAAAAGGTTTTCTTTAGTAGACCTGCCCTCCGCATACCACCAGAGAGAATTAGAATTATTAGAGAGCAAGAGTTTAACAGCTTTTATTACCCCTATGGGTTGTTTCAGATTTGTACGCATGCCCTTTGGGTTAGCTTCTGCTGCAGCAGTCTTCCAATGACTTATGCATCGTTTGTGGAAAAATATTCCCAATGTGGCGTATTTTCAAGATGATATCCTCATTATGGGCAAAAGTAAAGAAGAGCATGATAGAATCTTGTTTTCTGTCTTGGAGAAATTGAGGGCTTTTGGTCTCACTGCTGAGTTGGAAAAGTGTAGGTTTGGCAGGCATTCAGTTTCCTATTTGGGGCATGAGGTCAATGATAAAGGTGTATTCCCTAAAAAGAAATAATTGAAGCTATCAGGGAAGATCCTGCGCCTACCACTAAGGATGAAGTACAGTCCTTCTTGGGACTCAGAGTTCTACTCTAAATTTGTGAAAAACTTTATGGAGAAAACATTCAACATCAGGCAACTTTTGGAAGCTCACCAAAACTTTACAAGGAATGGAGAATTACAAGAAGAGTTTGTTAGTGTCAAGAACGATATTTGTACAGCAGTTCCCTTGCAAGGGTTTGACCATAAATCCCCCACTATTTTAACTACTGATGCCAGCGGTAAGGGTTTGGGTGCGGTATTGAGTCAGGTATCCAATGATGGGATCGAAAGTACTATACTATTCGCTTCACGTTCCCTCACCTTGTTAGATTCCAAATAATCAGTGATTGAAACAGAAATGTTGGCGTGTGTGTGGGCAGCGGAGAAGTTTAGGCAATATTTGTGAAGTACCATGTTTACGATTTGTACTGACCATAAGCCATTGGTCAAAGTTTTAACCACTGACGGTGTTGAGAAAGCCACATTGCGTATTACAAGGATGTCACTGATTATGCGTACAAAGTTGAATACCTACCAGGTAAGAAAAACAGTGTGGCTGATTATTTGAGCAGGTCACCGGTTCAGGGGTGAAACACTATGAAGGATAGGAATGATTGAGACAATTATAGTGTGGCATGTGTGGTGACGGACAATACAGCTATTTCAAAGGAAGAATGGCTCGCAGGGTATGCACAGGATGCATGAAGGAAATTAAAGAACATGAGTTGCATGGCTGGCCCAATAAAAGTCATATTACTGAGGACTGAAGGAAATTTTGGGAATTAAGGTAGGGATTGTTCATCTCTGATGCTGAATTTATCCTGAGGGGCAGTAGAGTAATACCTCCTTCTAACCTCCGGAACAAAATTCTGGAGCTTACCCTTGAGGGGCACCTTGGCATGGTCAAATCAGAGCATAGGGTGAAACCTTTTTACTGGTGGCCGGGCATTGATTTGAATATGGAAAAAGTTGTTACGAATTTATCATAAAATGTTCAGACCACCTTTGGGAGTTGTTAAGTTACCTTCAGAACCCTGGAGCAACCTGGCCATTAATATTTTAGGACACATTTTGGAGAAGAATGGTACTTCTAAAAATATCAGAGTGCTCTTTGATTTATACTCATAATGGCCTGATTTAGAAAGAAGTACTGGAGATTGTAGATACGGCTAGTGTGGTTACATTTTTGGAGAAAGAAAAGATTCCCAAGTCACTCTTAGGTGACAATGGTCCACAATTTATTGTGGACACGTTTTGTAAATTTTTATTACGAAATGGGATTGAAGTGAAGAAAACTCCTGTTTACTACCCGGCCTGCAATGGTGCTGCTGAGAGATTCAACAGAGTTATTATGGGTAGTATCCAAGGTGCCATCTATGTAGGCAAGAACTGGGAAGTGGAGTTCGACAAGTTAACATGGGCTTACAGAATTACCCTCACTATTACTGGTTATAGCCCTTTCAAAATTCTAAGAGGTTGAGAGTCTTTTACTAAAGACAACTCCGCTTGGTTGTCTGGGGAATTTCAAAGCAAGTGGTCACCTGTAGTGGTCAAGAATAATTTGGGCAAGGCTCAAATGACATATAAGAACAAGTTACTTACCTTCGGTAACGCTTTTTCTGGTGGATAAGGTATCTGCCTGTGGTTGCCTCACCTTTTGAAATATCCCCATGCGCAGCATTCCACGGAAACTTTTCTCCATAGCTTTCCCATGTCAACGGGAATGTCACAATGGAACGGCTCCGTTCGGGATCCTGCGCGACGTCATCAGAGCAATAAGACCTCGTGGGCGTGCTGACGTCAGTTCCACCCATTTTTTCCGTGCCTTCGAGGTGAAAAGGTGAACTGACAACATTTTCACAAGTATACAGAAACCAAGTAAGAAACTAGTATTCTAAAACATAGACATTTCCAAGTGACAAATACTACATAATTTCAAGTATTTCATAATAAAATGCATGAATCACATGTACATTATTTTTAGGTACAAACAGGCAGGCAACGGGGAGACGGGTGGGTCAGGGAGTAATCCACATGCAGATACTGTATCCACCAGAAAAAGCGTTACCGAAGGTAAGTAACTTGTTCTTCTGATGGATACATCTGCCTGTGGATTCCTCACCTTTTGAATTGAATCCCCAAGCAGTCCCGCTCTCGGAGGAGGGTGCCTGCCTACCTATACCAAAAAATCTTGCAGCACAGAAAGTGCAAAGTGGCCTTCCCTCTTCACCTCTGAGTCTAAGCAATAATGCTTCGCAAAAGTGTGGAGGGAGGCCCAAGTTGCCGCCTTGCAGATGTTAACAACAGGGATACCTCTAGCTAAAGCCAAAGAAGAAGACTTAGCTCTGGTGGAATGAGCTCGAATACCTCAGGAAGCTCCTTCTTGGCCAAGGCATAGCAGATCTTGATACAGAGGATGATCCACCTGGACAGCGTTCTCTTGTGGATAGCCTTGCCCTTCATCTTGCCCACATATCCGATGAAGAGTTTGTCGTTCAACCTGAAGTCTTTAGTCCTGTCCAGGTAGAAGCTGACCGGCCTCTTAGTATCCAGGCGGTGAAGTCTCTCCTCCTCAGAATGGTGAGAGGGAGGATAGAATATGGGTAACGTAATAGATTGCCCTTGGTGGAAAGGAGTGACCACCTTAGGCAGGAAAGCAACTCTGGTCCTAAGAACCATCTTATCCGCATGAAATGAGGTAAATGGGGGCTTAGAGTGAAGGGCCTGCAGATCACTAACTCTCCTGGCGGAAGTAATTGCAACCAGTAAATTAGTCTTAAACGCCAGGAATCGCAAGGGACAACTATGCAGGGGTTCAAAAGGAGACCCCACCAAGAAAGTAGGAATTAAATTTAAATCCCACTGAGGCATGATAAAGGGAGTGTGAGGAAACCTATTAGTGAGACCCTTAATGAATCTCATGAATATGGGAGATTTAAATACAGAGGGTCAGTCTGGTAAGCAGAGAAAGGCAGACAAGTAGCCTTTGACTGTTGCTACTGCACAAACCTGCTGTGCTAAGGAAAGAGAGAAACTGAGAATATCAGACAAATGGGTTCGTAAGGGATCAACTGATCTCTCCCCACACCAATTTACAAACCTGGCCCACCTACCGGAATATACAGACTTGGTGGAGTGTCTTCTGGACGATAAAATAACATCCACCACATCCGGCGGGAGAGAGAAAGATCTCAGGTTGCCCCGGTCAATCTCCAGACATGAAGGTGCAGGCTCTGGAGGTGATGTCTAGAATCCTCGGAGTTGGCGGGAAAGCACGCCTCGCAGTAGTATCCAGTACTGCCCCTATGAACAGGTTGTGCTGAGAGGGCACCAGGTGAGATTTGGGTACATTTATCGAAAACAGCCGTGTTACCTGCAGATGATGCAGCACCAACTCCGGCGACTTTGCTTTGAGCAGCCAGTCGTCCAGATAGGGGAAAACAGGAATCCCCGATCTTCTGAGATGTGCTGCTACCACCGCCATCACCTTTGTGAAGACTTGTGGTGCGGATGTAAGACCAAACGGAAGAACCGCAAACTGGTAGTGTTAAGATCCCATAGTAAAACAGAGATACTTTCGATGCGACTTCAGGATGGGAATGTGAAAATACGCATCCTGCAAATCGATTGACACCATCCAGTCTTCCTGCTGCAGTGCCAGAAGAACCTGAGCCAGGGTCAACATCTTGAACTTCTCCTGCTTGAGGTAAAAATTCAAGATTCTGAGGTCTAGGATCGGTCTCAATCGCCCGTCCTTTTTGGGGATAAGGAAATACCGGGAGTAGCATCCATGACCCCTTTCCTGCTCTGGAACAACCTCTATCGCACCTTTCTGTAGCAAAGACAGAACCTCTTGTTGCAGGAGCAACAGATGGTCCTCCGAGCACCAGCCCTGGTGAGGAGGGAAAGGAAGGGGAAATTTGTTGAAGGGAAGGGAGTATCTATTTTCTACGAGATCCAAAACCCAGAGATCTGATGTAACAGATCTCCAATTTCGTAGAAAATGGGACCCCGACCTCCCACGGGACAAACACGCTAAGATGGGGGATCTAGAGCTGCTTTCCTGCGGTACCAGTTGGGGGAACAGGAGAGGAGGAGGATGAAGGAGGAGACTTGCTGACGAGCTGAGCCTCGCAGGTGACCTCTACCTTTCCCTCTGCACGATCTATACAGAGGATTCTCCTGTTGCTGCTGCTGCTGGCGGGCCCGAAAGGAAGGAGTCTTGCCAAACCCCCGAAATCTTCGGTAACCAAAACTTCTGGGCTGGGACTGGAGACCCAATTATCTAGCTGTGGCTCTACCATCCTTAAAGTGCTGCAGCGCTGAGTCCGCTTTAGTACCAAAGAGGCGAGAGCCATCAAAAGGCAAGTCCAAAAGAGTGGCCTGCACATCTTCAGAAAAACCAGACCCCCTTAGCCAGACATGCCCCCTGGTTGCCACTGAGGAACCCATCACTCTAGCAACAGAGTCAGCTGTGTCAAGCCCTGACTGTATGACTTGACGGGCCGCAGCTTGTGTGTCCGATAAGACCTCTGCAAAATGGCCCTGAACGTCGTCCGGAAGCTTGGGGATCACTTCCTTTGCAGAATCCATCAGTGCATGAATGTAGCGACCTAGCAGACACATTGCATTCGTTGACTTTAAAGCCATACTAGCTGAGGAAAACACCCTTTTTGGCCGATTGTTCCAACCTCTTAGATTCCCTATCTCCAGGCCTGGATGGGAAAGAGCCCGTAGATTGCTTTGTAGAGCATGATGCCTGAACAACTAAGCTCTCAGGGGATGGATGTGCAGATAAGAAAGACGGATTCCAAGGAGCTACTTTGTATCTTTTCGGCAGTGACCTGGACACAGCAGGGGCAGTCATAGGCTTCTGCCATACCTCTCAGATGGGCTCCGTCAAAGCCTCATTAAAGGGGAGCAGAGGCTCTGTCACAGAAGAAGGAGAGTGAAGAACCTCCGTCAGGATGTTTGACTTGATCTCAGCAGTAGGTAACTGCAAGTCCAGTAGATCAGTCACCTTCGTTATGATTGAGTGGTAAGAAGAGACCTCATGCGTGCGAAGGAAGGAACTTCGGAGAAGAGAGTTTCCACTCTGGAGACGTATCTAAACCACTAGCCTCCTGCAGTCCCTCAAACGCTTGCATGGGCTCAACAATCTCGCCTTCTTCAGCCTCTTCCTGTTGCACCTGGAATTCTTCCTCCTCCAGTAGCCTCTGTGCCTCCCTTCTAGATCGCATCTTCGGTATCGGCATCGGCAGTGCCGGACGCAGTGCCGGCGACTTCAGGGCCGGCGTCAATGGAGTCTCCACAGGGACAGCTGAAGGCGCCGGGCTAGTCCGAGATGGCGCTGGACCGGAGCCAGACGGCACCGGAGAAAACTCCATTCTTCCATCAAGGGATTGCACCGGCGTACAGTACATCGACGCAGGGAGAGGCCAACTTTCACGGGGTCATCGGCGTGAAGGGCATAAAAGGTGCCTGGGCATAATGAGGAGGGAAGCCTAAGTTGAAAGACAGCGGTCCCATGGGACCAACAGACGCACCAGTAGGGTTAGCTGCCCTGGCAAACATGCCAAACATTGCATTTAAGAAATGTGAAGAACCGCACCTGGAGCCGGAAAGGGAGGATCCGGATCCGGTACCGCCTGCTCAGGAACAGCTCCAGGAGGCTGTAAGACTGGCTCCGGCTGCAGTGCCGGTGACACTGGAGCCGGAGGCGATGCTTACCTGGGCGTCGGGGAACCTCTTGGAGCCAGAGAGTGTGCCGGAGTCACCTGAGGAGGAGAGGGTGATACTTCATCTTTCTGTGACACCGAAGTACCGGAGACCCCGACTTCGGAGACTTATCCTTGGACGAGCGACGCCTGGACCCATGACACCGCTTTCACTTGTGCTTCCTCGACAACTTCGAGGTGTGCGGAGTCGGCGACTTCGATCTCGTCCTTCTTCAGCCCTTCTTCTGCTTCTTCGCCCTGGCTATGAACAACTTGGCCTCGCTCTGCTTGAGGGCCTTTGGATTCATGCGTCGGCACGACGAACATTCCTCGACGTCGTGATCTGACGAAAGGCACCAAAGACAATCATCATGGGGTCAGCGATCGACATATGACCCCCGCATTACCTACAAGGCTTGAAACCAGATTTCTTTGCTACAATTTCAGGAAAACCTGTAACAATGGAACACTCAGAAATGGAGAGCCCTGGAAAAACAGTTACGTGTTGACGGCACGGAAAAAAAGGGAACTGACGTCAGCACGCAGACAAGGTCTTCTTATGGCTCCGATGAAGGTGAGGAATCCACAGGCAGATGTATCCATCAGAAAGAATATTACGACAAACGAAATAATGTGAAGAACGTTTCCCTTGAGGAAGGCAATTGTTAAACTAAACAACAAAACACCATTCTTACCTTTGGTTATTTCTGCCTTTAATTTCATATCCTATGTTATTATTGTCTTATTTAGAGATTTTGTTATGTATGCTTTAGGCTTGTTTTATTAATTCTTGTAATGTTATATTTTCACGTTCTAAGGTCTCTTGTTATGTATTTCTTATATAAGAGAAACAGTGTCTATTTATTCCTTGTGTAAAGAGGGAAGGTGTGTGGTATCCTAGGGTCTCATGCATAGTGCCCTATGCATTGTGACATGGGTTGCCACACAGCTGATTCTAGGATAGAATCAGAGGGGAAAGTCAGTTGGTGGAGCTGTCCTGCTGGGAGGACGTTTACCTGTGCTCTTCCCCTACACCTCCAATAAACGTCTGTTTATCTGCACTTACCTGTGTACCGTCTTCACTACAGTGACCGGTTTCCTTGATGCTCCAGGATCTTCCAAGACCCATGATGACTTGTAATGACAGTTGCCTCACAGAGTCAGTTTACTTTGGAAGGAAACTTAATGTGATGAGTAAGTAGGTATTCCTGATATCCAAGATTCAAACCCGGGGTTGATGGTAGGGCCGTTTATGACTTCAGTGAAGTGTCCTCAGATGCAGAACCATGACTACAAATTAGTAACCATTTCTTCTGCATGGTCTTCACTGATAGACATTAGAATAGAGCAGCAAGCTAATCATCAGTGGTGGCTGCTCACGGGAAGCAGCAGCAGGGAGGGGGGGGAAGCAGCAGCAGGGAGGGGGGGGGGGGAAGAGTAGGAAGGGGGGGTAAATATCAAGTAAAATCACTTACCTGCTGACCAGCCGGCCAACGCCTCTCCTTTGTCCTCTTCCTGGCTTCTGCTCTGAAAACAGGAAGCACCCAGGCTCCCATAGTCAATCACAACACTGCAATGCAGCGCTGTGGTCTGAGCGCCATGGCTTAGCGCTCATCCAGGGAATGGGAGCCTGGGCATGTTCACCACCCAGGCTGAAATGTAGCCTGGGTGGAGAACATGCAAAGTGCGCATGGATGTTTGGCCGGCCCCTAGGGCCAGCCAAACATCCATGCGCACTTACATAGTGCCCACCACTCCTCCTCCTGCTTCTC
Organism: Calotriton arnoldi; assembly: GCA_963921515.1. Classification (NCBI taxonomy): domain Eukaryota; kingdom Metazoa; phylum Chordata; class Amphibia; order Caudata; family Salamandridae; genus Calotriton; species Calotriton arnoldi. The sequence goes on along the minus strand of CAWUFW010003752.1, from coordinate 1,010,900 downwards.
TGAGAGCAGAGCAGATCCGCCCGGCCAAGACGCCGCAGCAGGAACAAATAAAATTATAATAATGTAGTTATTTTCTTTTTCCTTTTATTTTCTCTGCGAAAAGCAGTGGTGTGATGCTCCTCCACCTTAGCGGAGGAGCCGCCACTGCTAATCATGTTCATAGATTTGCAGCTCTATAATCATAACATCTACATGAAACATAATATATCCTAATGTAATCTCTATTTAGGATAAGCCAAAGGTGTTCTTCAAAGCAGCTTGACCACATCAAGGTAATAATGCTTTGTGAAGGCAGAATTACTTCTAAGTAAGTGCTTTTCAAATGTCTGATAAGGAAATATTACTCAGTCAAATTGTGGTGGCTGCTTTTCCACAGGTAGAGTGGGCTTCTGGCCTGCGCAGTAAATGCTTATTCATTAGTTGGAGCATAAGGCTGTGCAGTGTGTGCATCCAATAGGAAATGGATTGCTTTGAAGAAGCTAGACCTTGACAGTCGTGATAACAAATTTTGAAACTTTGGTTGGATTTTTGAAGGGTCTTGTTTCTTTCTAAATAAAAAGAAAGAACCCTTCTAACATCTAAAGAATGCTCCGCATGCGACAATGAATTAAGAAAGAATATCAGAAGCATGAGAGATCAGCTGATGTGGAATTCTGAAACTACCTTCAGGATAAAGAAGAGATGTGTCCTAAATACAAATCCATTAGAATTAAATATACTCTAAGGCTCAGCAGTCGACATAGCCTGAATCTCCCTAGCTCTATAGGGTGAAGTGATTGCTATGAAAGATGCTGCAATGAAGCCTAACTAATTGGCCTGAATGGTGACCTCATTAATTTGGTCAATACCAAGTTCAGCTCCCAAGGAGTAGGAGATCTGATGGGCAGAACAACTTCTTCCGGCCTTTCAAAAAGTCAACAATCACATGTCTTTTGAAGAAGGGAGATTAATCACATTTTTTTCTGTATGCTGTAATAACAGCAAGGTGAACCTTACCAGAACTAAACAGCAATTTTTATTTCGGCCAGAAACAAGGAGGATGACAATTTGGCAGGTTATGGGATGGGAAGCTTTTTGTTGGCGACATTTACAAAATCTATTTCATTAACCCTTTCGCTGCTGGGCCTTTTCCCCCTAAATTGCTAAGCCCTTTTGTGGCTATTTGAGGTAGTTTGCGCTTACGCCTCCGTAACCTGTTTTCCACATAAGGTATCCATGGCAAATTTGCGCCCTCCTTTTCCAACACCCAGGGGATTCCAAAGGTACCCAGGGTTTGTGGATCCCCCTGGAGTGGACTGTCAAAATGTAGCTACATTTTTGGTTTTTAGGGGAAAAATTGGGGGAAAGTGCTCTGCAAAATGTGTCTGTTTTTTCCACCTAAAAATGGCATCAATGAAAGGTTTGCTGTACTAAAGCCACCACCTTCCCAGCAGGCAGAGCTGAATAAAAGAAACTATTCTTTTTAACCACAGTTTTGGCATTTTTCAAAGAGGTAGAACGTTTTCCAAACTTTTTCCTTTCAACCTACTTCCAGTTTGTGGTGGAAACCGGTGTGAAAATGGCTATCAAGGAAACCTATGTATTTCTGAAATGGACACCAGATACAGAGTTTAGGAGCAGTAGTTATTTGTACCTCTGAATTTTTGGGTACCCATACTAGCATGTGATTCAGTAGGTATTTCTCAAAATGTCTTCTTTCTTGCACACTGGCTTACATTTGGAAGGCACAAATGAAGAGAAATGCAATTGGTAATAACAAATGTTCTACTATTCTGTAATCTCCCACGTCTCCAGATTCAAATGGTACCTCATTTGTGTGGGTAGGCCTAGTGCATGCAACAACAAGCATTGGCATAGCCAATAGGTCTCGCCTTTGGGACCTTATAAGTATTTAGCCATGCAGCACATTATCCTGGGTGCCAGAACATTTACTGTTGTTGAGAGTGAAACCTTTGACACTAATAGACACATTATAACACAGCATTGAGAAGTACTTATTTAAAGTGTTATTTTTGTATAACTGGTAGTCTGAACTCGCATATCTGCAAGTGATTCCGTCCCCGATAATGAAGAACTAGACAACTATAAAAGGCACACAAGTGGCACATATATTAGTAAATCTGTACTTTTAGACTTGTGCGTTTTATCCAGAAATGCAGCGTGCAATACACATTCACTCATCCTAAGACGCATCGCAGAACTAAAACCTAATGTCACTTTTAGCAAAGAGGCTCCAGAGTAGGTAAACAATGTTCTATTTTTGAGTACTAAAATAGAGAGAATGAGGCACGAAATTCTCTGTTTTTCCACATTGAAAAAGTATTAAGCATGGACCATAGCTAAGAAATTAACAAAAGTGCCCTGGTGATGGCAATTTGATGTTAAAATGCTGGTTGGTTAACGAAAATTACCTAGCAAAACCCACCCTTCCCCTTCAGAGGCTACCTTCGACTTCATCTTACTCATAGCTGCGAACACCACACATTACGTTGCGCACAGCATCACATTACATAGTGCAATGCTAGAATGAAAGCCGCCGGTTGAAATCAGAAGCACGAGAAAGGGGAAAAACATAAACGAAAGGACACAGGTCTTGTGTGTAAAATTTGTACAGGATCTGAAGCATATAAAAAAACAAGGAAGCCACGCACGGCAGTGCCGGCTGAAAGCGTGAGACATGCAGGGGTGGGGGCAGAGCTGCGCCCACAGGAGGCCCGAGCAGAAACGGGGAAAAGGACGCGAGTGGTGCGCGCGCGCGCGCGCCACAGCGAGCGATCTGTTTCCAATTATCGCGTCTGGGCACGATAATTGCAAACAGATGGCGCCCGTGCGGGTAACCGCAGGGAAAAGGCCATGACGCACGAGCGCCTGGTCAGCTTTTTGAAACCCCTACATAAAGTCTTGCCAGAGCAACGCTTGCGCGCTACTTGAGGCTCGACTTAAAAATGAATGTGTCCTCATGTAATGCAACTGGTGCTATGTAAGCGCTCTGATACCCGATTCGGGTCAAGTTCGCGCTATATAAAACACTGGGAGAAAAAAAATTAAAAATTAAAAAAATGCGAGACCTATTCCATTGCAAATGCGTGTTTGAAATTGCTGGCGGAAGGCATCTTGGAGGGAGTATAGCATGTAGGGGTAGTTGGCTTCTGCCTCATCCCTCACCAACAATTTTTAAAAGCGCTAGAAGCAGCCAGTGCTGGCAGCGTCATAGTGCTCACAAAAAAAAAAAAAAAGTGTTTAGCCATGGAACATGACGAGCATTGTGCATGCATATATATCAACCAATTTGATATTTACTATCCCATGCAGGTTGCTTCATTTACACTATATCGCCCAGGTTGACAACACTACAATCAGTCACTGCATATTTCTTATGAAAAACACATCAAGTTCTACATTTCAGTATTGAATGAATTTTTTTATTACCACTTTTGTGCCCTCACTGTCGCTAAGGACATTCGAGCCGGAAAAAAGCAGAGTGGATTAAACACTCGTAAGGATTGCTGGTACTCTGCGTGTCAGAAGTTCTATTGCTGACAGGCTGACTCAGTATTTCATCGTTTCGAGGTTGATAAACAGCATCAAAATTGTTAATAGCAATACTGCTTGCCTTCAGAAATGTGGAGAGCAGCATCATGCCCTCTTTATTTTGCTAGACCATTAATTATAATGTTAGCGGTTAGGAAGAGGATGGTAGGGTGAACGCAAGTTATACATCGCGCCTCAACGTAAAGCGGCAGATAGGCGGATGAGGAAAATCTATGTAACAAATAGAGATGTTGAAAACTAGTGAGTCCCCACTGACAACACAGTGGGTGTAAGCTTATTCATAAATGTATATGTGGAATGCTTACTAATTGGAGTGGCCAGGTGTGGGGTTTATGAAGTTTACACTAACGTTTGCAGTGCACATGGCTTCCTTGCAAGAGTACTTCACTGTTGTTGAATGAGGGTACTACTGAGCACGAGAGATCTCTGCAGCCCACTTTGTCCTTCTGCAGTTCTCGGTTCACAGAAACACATTCATGGATCCACATACCAGTGGACCAGCAATACAAACAATTTGGAGGCAACTGGAACTACGGCTAAGCCAAAGATTCAGCCGTGTTCAGGAGAGCTAAGCACAAACTGAACCAGTCTTTGTTTCATTTTAACAGAGCGTTATTTAAATGCAACTATGAAAATAAATATCCATCAAATAGAGGTTATAGGAACTTGTGCCAATTTTACTACAATAAAAAAGCTTGTTTTTAACAACTCCACCGTCATGTGCTGAAATTACTTTATTAAGCACTCCTAGTGGAAAATCTTGGCCTGGCTTTAAATCTTCCTACAAAAGTAAGCAAAGTCATAGCCAAGCCAGACATGAGACTTGGGCAGACTAACAGCAATTGCCATGACCACCCCTAAGTCCATAGGCATCTTTGCTGCGTAGAATGAATACAACAGTCAGGGTTTGAGCAGGGTTAAATGAGAACAAAGAGCTGACTTCTAGCTCTTGTAAATAGTTTTAGCATTCTTTCCAAGTACAGTATTTTATATTGTTTTATCAGCCACATAATATATTTCAAATGTATGCTGATTTCATCCAATCTAAAGCTATACATGAAGTTCTTCACCACCAAAGTAATTTCCTATTTCGGTCAACAAGACACTTCTATTTGCCATACCCATCACAACACATTATAGGAAGAGTGCCCCAGGCAAGAAAGAGCAGGTGGAGAAACAGTCTGGCTGATTGCACCTTTCAGCCACAGGCCAAGATCCAATTTCAACAGTCAGGTGCGGGCATGCAAACTATTCAGCAGAAGCAAGACAGCATTAAAACAGTGTGCACAACTGAATATAAAATACATTAAATAACCACATTAAAACTGACTGATGAAATAAGAACAAGGAAGCACTCCAGGAAAAGTAACTTCACATTCAGTGAGATATCTGAGCAAGGGCATCCTGATCATCGCTTGACCAGTCTCTTCTGAAAACAATGTGGCCCTGACCTGGTTCCATCTTTGTATCTCAAAAGGGATATTAAAGGGGATTGAGGAGCTCCCAGTCTCTTCTGAAAACAATGTGGCCCTGACCTGGTTCCATCTTTGTATCTCAAAAGGGATATTAAAGGGGATTGTGGAGCTCCCAGAGGATCAGAGTTAGGTACTTGAAACAGTGAACACATTATCAAATTGAAGCTGCCACGCCCTGCACATGTTGAAGCTTGTTAACCAAACCGTAGTTATTTCTGTTCAAAGCACGCCATTTTCTGAAAACTTATACCAATGGATCCAGGTTAGTAGCACAGAATGAGGATGCAGTATCATAAACCAATAGAGTTTAAGTAAAAACAACTTCTTGAACACTGTCTAAACCTAAGCAGACAAGTTAAGGCTGAAGTTAACGCGTAAGCAAAAGTTGTTGACCTTTAAGGCACAAAAAGCATGGATTCTGCTGATAACACAGACCTACGTCAAGTCCTGCTGAGACAACAGTTGCCTTTCCAGATCCACAATAATTTCATTCTTGTTCAGCATCAACATCAACCAGATTTGCTGCGTCCACATGGAGAGTATTGCAGTAAAACTACCTCTAAGATAAGTAGTATGGAAAAGGTAACCAGGGCTATCAACACATAGTTTCCCTTGCAGTTATACCTCCAGACCAACTCTGCCACTGGCCTTCCATAAACAACTCATAGTAACGAGGAACACATGAGCTTCTGTGACACTCCGGATAAAATAAAGCCATTAGGTAACACCCCACATATAACACATAATGTAGGAAGGAGCGATCCCTCATAAGAGCAGCTTCTCATATCTGTGAGGTACTTCAACACTGCAAGAGCATCCAATGGTTAATGGGATCTAAGGACACATACAACATACAGGTGTAAAGTGACAAAACTCTGAAACACGTCACTGTCCATGATCAGAAGAGGGCTCTCTGAGCATACAGAAGTCTCTGGCCCAAGCTAGGCCTTAAACTCACAATAGATAATGTGGGTATGAAAATACAGTGTGGCCTCTTTCTCCAAAATGTTACCCAAAAAAGGGAAACTGGATATGGAATGATATTTACTCAGGAGATCAACAGTTTCCTGACAAGTATTTTGAAGCAAGTCAGACTCGCATCCTAAAAGAGGCAGTTATATATATATATATACACTGTATAAGTAAATTATAGCTGATCTGGGAAATTCGAGCACCAAAGGAGAGAGCTACTCGATAAGGTGCACATAAAATCACTCTTGTGTCTGAACAAACAACGCATGAGGGAGCATTCGGACACTGATTCTTGGCACATTTCAACCAATAATCAGTGAGACAAATGACCTAATGATGAAACCAGTGTCTGTCTACAAGGCAGACCAGTCTAAAAACGCATGGCTACTCTCTCATTCTTTTCATTGCAGGCCCTGCTCTACGAACAAAAATTTGTAAGGGATCCAGCTGCTAAAGTTTGGTCAATTCTTAGCTTCAAAAAGTCGCTGTAAACGAAAAAGTGAAGATGGGTTAGAAAAAGGAACAGCACTTTTACAGACTAATACACTGCAGGGTACAACTGACCTTGCACTCCGATAATTCACAGGCTAGTGGCTAATAACATGTATATGTTGCTTCACAGGATCTGGTGTGGCACAGTGCCGGATTAAAGGGCGCATGGAATGGCACTTAAATTATCCCTGAAGTGCAAACCAGACGAGGTTGGGTCCTTGCACTGGTCATTTGACTAGGAAGATGAAGCGTCTATGACCAAGACCCCGCCTCCTCCAGCCAGCTGCCTAGAGCCCACACTTCTGGCTCAACAATGGCTCTCTGAAGAATGTCTCCCAGAGTGTGAGGTGCAGGTCACAAGTTTGCATCTCCGAGAGGCCAAGACATCCTTTCAACCTTCTGAATTAGTTACACTTGGTACCATTATATTTGACAACAGCAGCACTTGTGACTTACAGTGCTTAAGAACAGCACACACTGTGACAGGCAACACTACATGGAAACAACGTATTGCTAGCTCAGATGGGAACACAACGAGGAAACAACATTTACCTACAATTCATTGAGGTAAACACATTCACCTAACATAGGAAGATACCTGTTCACACCACTGACAACACTACAAGAATAGGACTCTAGTGTGCTAAGGAAATCTCAGAATAGTCTGCGTGAAAAAGCTGGGACTCTGTACCAGAGACATAATGTGCGCCATACAAATGCCGATAACATAATGACCTGAGAGTCCAACGCCGCTGAGAACTGTAAAGCCTCACACGTTCACTTTTTAATATAACAATTACGCACATTAGCAAAGACCTAGCAATCAAGTTAGTGATAGGTATAAAAGAGAAAAATACGGGATAGTAAGAAAGTAAAGAAGAGTGAGAATATAACAGGAAGAAAATAATGGAAAGACAGAGTGTCGGTGAGAAAGTGAGCGTGGGACAATAAGTTGTAGGGAGTAAGAAAGTAATGCAGAGTAAGGAAGTGAGAAAGTAACGGAAAGTAAGAGTGAGAGAGTAAAGGAGAGAAAGTGAGTGTGAGAAAATAACTGGTAGTAAGAAAGTAACGCAGAGTTAATAATGACGAGAAGGTGAGAGACTATGATGACAAGCAAAGAGCAGGCGAGTGAACGAACGAGATTTAACGCTCGCCGCGGCCAGACTCACCTTGACGGAGAAGGGGAGAGCGGTGAAGCCCAGGCAGTAGAAGTTACAGAGCATGGCATTGAAGAGCGACCAGAGCACGTAGTCTTTGGACGGCGGGCACCATCAGCTGCACGGTGTCAAGGCGGCTGGAGCTCATCGCGGACGCGGAGCAGGGCTGCAAGACATAGGGTGGGGGCGATGGTCCCGCTGTAGGGCGGCGGTGGGTCTTGACACTTCGGGTAGTCTTCAGGGTTTATGGGCACGGCCACGAAGCCCTTCTCTGCGGAATCAGCCATCTGGTCTAGCTCGAAGTTTCGAGAGAGCCACGTCCGGAAAGTCCGCCTGAATAAGGTTTGCACCTTGTCTGAGAGCAGCGGCCCTCTCCCACTCCAGAGGCGGGGCCTGGGCTCGGCGCAAGCGGGAAGAGGGGGCGCACGGCCCGGAAACGATCACGAGTCCTGGCTGACAACCCCTTGAAAGCCGTGCACCCCCCAAACATGGGCCTCAGTCTGCCGCCCCTACCACACGAAGGGAAGCCTCCGTCCGCAACACCCCACAAGTGGAACAAGTAACCTGAAACTGGAATGCAGGCAGACCACCATCTGGCACACTGCACGCCGATGCTGATAACAACAAGTGAAGCGCTGGACAGCAGAGACGTCGACAGCGTGAGAGAGGAGCGGGGGCGAGCGCGGCAGCGTGCAGAGCTGACCACACGCTCGTGCACCATGGCCTTTTGCTCGCGCGTAACCGCCCGAAAAGGCCACGACGCACGAGCGTGTGGTCAGCTTCTGAAACCCCCTTACATAAAGTCTCGCCAGAGCAGCGCTTGCGCGCTACTCGAGGCTCGACCTAAAAAAGGGCCCAAAATGCAACTTGGACACATCACATTTTTCCACGGAAAACGGACCCTTTTTTTGCAATGTGGGTAGTTGTGGATTTTGGGACCTAGCTCAGCTGGCACCCAAGGAAACATAGTAAACCTGCACATTTCTGAAAACTAGACACCCGGGGGATTTGTGTGGCTTGCACCAGGTTTTCTTGCCCAGAAGCCCTTGCAAACCTCAAACTTTGACTAAACAAAAACACAATCTCCTCACATTTCTGTGATGGAAAGTTCTGGAATCTGTAGAGTGCCACAAATTTCCTACCACCTAGCATTCCCCTAAGCCTTCTGATTAAAAAAAATGGTACCTCACTAGTGGGATTAGGCCTAGTGCTCATGCCAGGAAAGGTCCCAAAACATTTCCTGTCATTATAATGACCTGATTTGGCAATAGGAGTAGCTGCAATTTTTGGGCCAGGGCTCAGCGGCTAACCAGGGAAATCTACCAAAAGCAGGCATTTCTGAAAACTTGGCAACCAGGAGAGTCCAGGGTGGTATGCCTCGCGTAGATACCACAACGTTTTGTCACCCTTAATGCCCTGCAAACCTCAGAGTTTGCCTAAAATTGTGCATTTTTCTTGCATTTCTGTGCCGTAAACTTCTGGAATCAGCAGGAAACCACAAAATACTTACCCACCCAGCGCTCCCCCACTTGTCCAGGTAAAAATGCTAACCCACTTGTGTGGCTGGGCCTAGAGCATTAAACAGGGACACAACAAACCAGGGTCATTGAGAGTCATCCTGCGGGACTCCCACTGACCTTGGCTTGATACCGGAGGCCTCAAATAAAGTCTTGCATCTGGGACAATGGGAATGCGGGAAGCTATGGAACTTCACAGAGAAGAGGTATGTTGTGCTAATGGAGAAGGAGTAATTCGAAGATGGAATTTCTCTCAGACTAGGGACACTATCCTCTCTAAAGGAAACACTTTTCCTAGAGTTTAGTGTTGCTCCTAGATATCATATTACTTGAACTGGGGGTTATGTCAACTTCAGTAAAAAAAAATTTATATTTATTTTTATTTGCATTTTTATAACATCAACAAACACAAACAGACATTGCCAGTGCCCACATGATACAGTCAGGTGAGACACAATTCTTTGCATGTATACTCCAGACACATTTCGACATCCCTGGTCAGTCCATGTGCGTAAGACTCGATGCAGCCTAGCACACTTAGTGTTGCTCCGGGATCCCCCACACACCCCAGGGTCGTTCTCGCCTCTGCTATAATCTATGAACCAGTATCAATCCCTCCTACGTTCTCTTAGTCCTCCCCCACCCGAGAACCCAGCCACCTCGTAAATGGTTCCCAGATGTCTTTTGGTCTTGAACCAACCGGCTGCAGCTCCCAGTAAGTTGTCAGTTGCAGCTTACAGTATGTAGCATCCCTTATCCAGTCGTCGGACCTTGGTGTTTTAGCCACCCCCCAATGTAGCGCTAATTGTCGCTTTGCTAGCAACAGCAGTATTGCGGGCAGCCTGCGCACCTTAGGGGCTATCATGTCCAGGATCCCAAGCAGGGACGTCTGTGGTGTACAAGGGAGATCCAACCCCGTGATCTGCTTTATGTGTTGGTGCACCTCCAGCCAGTAGTTAGCTATATGCCTGCAGTGCCATACCAGGTGGAGAAAAGTCGCCCTAGGAACGCCACACTTCCAGCAGCAGTCATCCGCCCGTAGGCCTATTCTGTGTAAATGTACGGGGGTCCTGTACAGACTATGCAAAAACTTAAAATGGATCAGTCTAAGGCGGTAGTTGGGCGACAATTGTTCCAGTTGCCTACAGCTTAGCTGCCATTGTGCGTCCGTAAGGGGGCACCCAGCTCCTCTTCCCAGGCTACCCTCGATGTTGGAACTACTATCGGTGCAGTGTTCTGTGTGTGTCTGTAGATGCGTGTGATCAGCTTACGTCCTGATTCTACCGCCAGTATATTTTCCAGCGCGTCCAAGGGTGGAGGCGGTGCCGGAAACGTAGGAAAGTTACGTTTACATGACGCTCTCAGTTGATAATAAAATAGCAGATCTAGCGCCGTGGGCTCTTCCGGGCCACACATCTGCTGTATAGTTAAATAATCATCGTTTGGGTAGAGATCTCCGCCCAGCCGGAGGCCATGTGTACCTGCGCGCTCTCTTGCACTACGGTCCATTAGTGTAGGGAACATGAGGATTATTAAGGATAGGCATTGAGGGTGTATATAGCACTCCAAGGTGTGCTCGTTTACGTAGACCCTCCCAGGCCCATCTCAGCACCTGTACCGTGTCTATCTCTCCCCGAGGTCTCTTAAATGGTTGGTACAGTGCTGTTGACACCGGCAACGGGGCCACTCTGTCTATCTCTATAGATACGTGTGGCTGATAGGGCGTGGGATGTACCCAGAAATGGAGATATTGCGCTTGAGCGCTGAATGCATATAAGGCCAGGTCCGGGGCCGCCATACCCCCTGACTCTGCGGCAGCGTCAAAACTTCCCATGCGATCCGTGGCTGTCCCCCCGCCCATGCCAAATCAACCATGAGAGATCGGAGTTTCTTCAGAAATTGAACCGGGAGAGGCAGAGGTATATTTACAAATAGATATAGTAATTTGGGTAAGACTACCATTTTCGCTATCGCAATCCTGCCCGCCAGGGAAAGGGGGAGAGTCTTCAATCCATGTCACCACCCTCCCATAATTCTCATTCCACAGTTCCTGTATATCTGCGCTTATCCAGACCCCCAGATACCGAGTTGGGCCAGAGGCCCAGACTAGGGGATACTCTGTGGCAAATGGCTGAGTGCTGCGCGTTAGCGGAAGAACAACCGACTTGCCCCAGTTTATGTTTACCCCCGACAGCCCTCCAAATCTCACTACCTCCCTCGTCAGAGGCGCCAAATTCTCTTTAGGCTGGATCATGTAAAGTGTAATATCGTCCGCATACATGGACACATTAAGTGCCCTAGTTGTAAACCCAATGCCCCTGTGCGCGTGATGTTGACGCAGTCGCGCCGCCAGTGGCTCCGTCGCTATTGCAAACAGCAACGGAGACAAGGGGCAGCCCTGTCTAGTCCCTCTTGTTATGTTCAACGGCTCGGACACCAGTCCGTTAATTCGCAAGCGCGCAGTGGGTCTGGTGTACAGTAGCTGCACATATTTAATGAAGAGAGGGCTCAGGCCAATCCTGTGGAGCAAGGGAAACAGAAATCCCCACTCCAGCGAATCAAAGGCCTTTGATGCATCTAACAGCGCGGCCGCGGCGGGTATGTGAGGCGCCAGGTAGTGCAATAGGCCAAAGAGTGTTCGGAGATTGTGTGAAGTCGCCCTTCCCGGCACAAAACCGGACTGATCCGGTAGGACTATCAAGGGAGCAGCGGCTGGAGCCTGTTTGCCAGTAATGTCGCAAAGATCTTCGCGTCCAGGTTTATTAAAGAAAGGGGGCGGTACGAGTCACTCCATTGTGGATTTTTATCGGGTTTAAGAAGGGCAATTATGATCGCCTCCCTCATGGATTGTGGGAGGATGCCCTCCTGCAATGCCTCCTGATACACCGCCAGTAGGCGGGGGCCAACTCCTCAGAGTATTCCTTGTAAAATCGTGCTGTAAGGCCGTCCGCCCCGGGTGCCTTGTCTGCCCGCATACCACCAATGACCCTCTTCACTTCCTCAACTGTAAATGGGGCATCTAGATATTCCCTGTGGTTATTACTGAACCACACTAAGGCTATAGAATCGAAGTAGTCCTCCAGCAGTGCTTCCGAAGGGGCCGTTCGGGATGTGTATAGGTCAGTATAAAAATCTCTCATAACGTTCAGTATCTCCGGTGGGGAATGGACTATGTTATCGGCTACATCGCGGAGCGACGCAATATATGCAGCCCCTCGTGGCGGCCTCAGGAGATTCGCTAGAGTTTTGCCCGGTCTGTCTCCCTCTCCATACGCTCTCGCTGTAGCGTGTTTATGCAAGAACCTGAGCTCTCTATCTGCCTCTTCCTGATAAGAGGTCAGTTTACCTCTAATTTGTCCCAGAATAGCAGCTGATGGTGTGGCATAGTATTGCTGCTCTAGTGCATGCATTTCCTGTTCCAAACGTGCTAGAGACCCTCTTATATCCCTTAGTACCCTACTTTGTCCCGCTATACAGTGCCCTCGCACCACCACCTTAAATGCCTCCCAAAGGGTCCCCTCCGAATCAACAGACCCAGTGTTTTTCTCAAAATATTCTTGTATGTGCGAGTGTAGTTCCTCCCTGAATGCGGAATCAAGCAATGCCCCCTGTGGTAGGCGCCACGAGAAAGGCTGTCTAAAAGGCTCAGGTATCTGCAGTGTCAGCGTGACTGGGGAATGGTCAGACATCGTGCGAGCGTTATGAGCCGCATCTATAGTCCATGCATGTAGATCAGGAGTAGTAAGCCAGAAATCCAATCGGGACCAAGCACTATGTTGGTGTGTAATGCACGTGCCTTCCCTGGTGTCTGGGTGAAAGTGTCTCCACGTATCCACGAGACAGTTATCCTCCATCAGGTGTTTCAGTGTCGCGGCGGCCTGCGGGTGGTGTGTGCGAGACACTCCCTCCCTATCCAAGCTTAAGGATATTACTGTATTGAAATCTCCGCCCCACAGTACGGATCCATCTCCCAGTGTTTTAATAGCATGCCACACCTCCTGAAAGAAGGAGGGGTCGTCAGTATTAGGGCCATATACATTCGCGACCGTGACCTCACGATTAAAAAGAAGCCCATGGACCAGCACATAACGTCCCTCCGTGTCACTCCTCACTTGTATTGTACGCCAGGGAATACCCTTTTAATTAGCGTGGCCACCCCTCTTGAATAGTTTGAGTAACCTGATGTGTATACCTCACTCCATCTACCCGATTTCAGCCGGTCCCCTGATCTACCACTTAGGTGGGTTTCCTGCAATAGGCATATCGCGGCCGAATGTCTCGTGAGATGTGCTTGTACTAGGCGCATTTTCCTGTGGTCATTTAATCCCCTGACATTCCATGTCAAGCATATCAAGGACTGCAGACTAGGGCGTGCGTGTTGTGATCCGTGAAAGATAGTGATGTACCAGTAGTTCCCACTTCGTGTGTTCCCTGTCCTGGTGTGTACCCGATTGTCTCCATCCCGACATGTCTGTATCTAAGCATTTATTGCTATGCAATGTGCAACAAACAACAAAAACGAACCCCTCCCTACCTCCACCCACTCCAACCCCCAATCAGGTTGAGATGTCGTGTGTCCCGCCCTTTGAAACTTACTACCCCAAACATATTTAACAATGAGGAATTATCCCAGGGGGCGTGAGGTTGCCGGCGAACTCCTCCGTCACAGATGGAACGGAGTGGCCGAGCTAATTCGTCTACCATACCAAACGTATATTTTTATAATAACGCATGCCCAAAAACCAGTAAAGGACATGTGCCATTACGGGAGTCCTCAACAGCAGTGTGACAGAGCGTATAGGTCCTTTCGCCCTCTTAGTCATTATCACTCATCTGGCTTTGCGCCGAGCTGACTTTTTCCTGTGCTTTGTCCCGACTGTGCCGCGCCTGCTGCTTAGCGAACTTCAGTGCCGCACCAGCTTCCACAAAGAACGTGGGCTTCCCATTAGTGTGAACTCTGAGCTTGGCTGGATATAACATTGCATATTTTAGTCCGGCTTGTTGTAGCAGCCGCTTGGCCGGAAGGAACTCCCTTCTAGCATTCTGCACAGCCTGAGTAAAGTCGGGATATAGCGAAATGTCATTGTTCTGGTACTGCAATGACCCTCTCTCCTCGCCAGGCGGAGGACCGTGTCTCTGTCCCTATAGTTAAGCAGCCTGGCCAGTATGGGTCGTGGCGTAGCACCAGGTGGCGGCCTCGGCCCAAGCGTGCGATGAGCCCGCTCCACCAGGAACATGGTGGACAGGTCCGTACCGAACAGGTCCAGAAAGAGTGCCTCCACATATTTTTCCATGTTAGTTATTGCCGTGGATTCGGGTACCCCAATAATGCGTATGTTGTTTCTTCTCGATCGCGCTTCCAAATCCTCGTTTCGCGCTTTTATTACTTCCAGCACCTTATCCATGCGCAGAAGATGTTCATGCGTTTCCGTGGTGCGATCATCCCCATCCGAGACTCGCGTTTCTAGTTCAGTCAGTCGCGAGTCATGTTTATCCACCCTGTTCGAGACTTGGTCCATCCGCGCCGCAAGGGAGTCAATTTTGGTATCAATAACTTTTAAGCAGCCCTTCAGTTCCCTAAACATAGTTCTGATATCATCCTCTGGATCTTGCTCCAGTTGGGTCTCTGGAACCAGTGTCTGCGTCGCAGGGTCACCATCTACCTGCCTGGTGCTCCGCTTCTCAAATGGTAATTTTGACTGTTTATTATCCGTTTTGCCCATTTTGTGATGTTGCCGGGCTCTCTGCCTGGCAAGGTATGGCAAACGGGATGGAAGCAGCTTTTTTCGGTGAGAGGGATCAGCCCCTACCTCGTATCCTCCGTGGGCCCCTCCTCCTGGCTATGCAATTTGCAGGTATCACAGCTAGCGCAGAGAAGTGCAGTCTGGAAGCCTCACACTGTCCACCTGCCAACAGTGCCCGCCCTCGTTTAGGAAGCTTCTGCAGTCTCACAGCCAACATGATCAGCCCTCACCGGCACCCAGGCAAAGCTTCTGTCTGCAGCGCTGTACGGCCGTGCTTCGTCACTTTTCACCCCTTGGGAGTCCGCACCTTCATGTGTCCGCTTTCCGCCCTACGTGATCCGGACCTGTCTGATCAGCCGGCACGTCTAATTACCGCCGCCGCCTATGTCTTCAGTGGCACACAGCGCGGCCAGGGCCCAGCGTAAACGCAGGCACAGTCTTCGCGTCTCCCGCCACTCAAGCGCCACCTACCCGCACATTCCGCCGGCGGTCAGCATGTGTCTACAGCCGCTATTGTTTCGTGTCTCCCTCCACACCACCGCATGTCCAGGGCAGCCGCAGTTTGGTCTCTGGGTGGCACCGGAGTCGCTGCATACACAGGCGTCTTCCTTCGCTGCACGTCGTGCTCCGCCTCAGTGCAGCCGGGCCTCTCTCACGGCAGCTCCGCTGCAGGCCCGCTTGGCGTTGTTCGGATTTCTCGGTGTCCGCTCCGCTCTACCTTCGAGCAAACACCGCCACAGAAGTAGCACGCACCGTCGATTCAGGGCGATCGCTGCCGACAGGATTTTTGGCAGATTTGTACAGGATAAATGCCGGATTATGGACTCGGCCGGCAGAGCCGCAGATTTAAGCGGCCATCTTGCTGCTCGGCTTGGCCACGCCCCCCCAACTTCAGTAAATTTAAGTGTAAACAAAAGAAGATGAGATTCAGTTTTTTTAATTGGGGTTAGTTTGAGGGGTCACTGACCGGTTGATGAGTATTTGATGACTGGTGTCCGAAGCTGCTTGTAACTGGAGATTGAGCCACCTTTCTTTTTGAACCGTTTTTATGGTATTGATATCTTAGGCCCTTTTGTTGATGGCAAGGCCAGTGAGGGGATTTACCCTGCCTTGGGTAAAAACACATGTCCTTATATTAGGTCTTAAATAATCTTTTTCTTATCACAAAACTACATGCTTTTATGATCTCTGCTTCATTTTTCTTTCTGCCTTCTCCTTCTCCCTCTGCTGATCAACCAGAGAAGAGCCAGAGAAAGACAGTAATAGGATTTTCATCTTGTGAGACTCAGCAACACGGAGAGTATGAGGGTGATACTGTGCCAGCAACCAGGTGCTGCCATTTCTGTGCCATCAACAGCTGCACCAATTACTTAGTTGTAGACTAGTGAATCCTACCATTTACTCAAAGTGTTCCTTGAAGTGATCAGGCAGGTTGCTGATAAAAGCTTTAAGTCTATCCCATATTTGTCTACCATAATGGCCATCGGGTGCTGTGGCACTAGAATTCTTCAATGCAGTGTTCTTTGTACCACATCTTTCATTCTGCCATGTTCATTCTCTTAGTCACCACATCTGGAGGTGCAGAGGTTTCAGGTGTTGATGCATGCCTTCTTCTGACTGATAAAACAATGATGGAATCAGGTTTCAGATTTGTTTTTAGAAAATCTGGGCCCTGACATGGAGGCAGTACTTTAAAAAAAAAAAAAACAACAAAAAACACAAAGCTTTAGAGTTGCTGCTTTCAATGTTGCAGATTTTCTTGCACTAGTTCAAAGAAACCTGGAACTAATAGGAGGAGAGACCTTACTGAAGCTCTTGGTTGTAGTCTCTCAATTATAACAGACATGCGTAACGCGGAGAGTTTCATTTAGTCACCTCTCTTACCAATACCTAATGAAATGTAATATTATTCGGGATGAGGAGTCTTTATTGTACGAAGAACATGATGGAGATGGTGACATACATCTTCAATGCCTTTTGTTCATAAGTGGTGTGCTTAGACTCCTTTGGGAGAATGATGATGCTGAGGGCGGTATGTCATCTTGAAGATTGTTGAGATGGCACTAGCATCTTCCTAATCAGTGGCGTTAAAGTAGGCTGAGACTCCTATTATGTAGGACTTGCAGAGTATCCTCAGGTAGAAGAGCAAGTTACTTACCTTCAATAACACAATTTCCAGTGGACACTTTACCTAAACGCAGATTCCTCACCTTAAAGAATATCCCAGTCATCGGATTAGAGCGGAGAATTTTCTCAGCAATTCACCACATACCTTGTGGCTCTGCAGTGACTCCATACTGGACGAGAGGAAAATGCATACAAGCACCACCCTTGCATGCCCTCAAATTCAGAGCACTACTTAAAGATTGTAGGTGACTGTGAAAAAACCTAACCTGGCATCTTACTAAGATCTTCAGAAGTCCACTCAACAGAAAGAGGCGTGGGGGAGGGAGGGGGCGTGTGTGTGTGTGTGTGTGTGTGTGTGTGTGTGTGTGTGTGTGTGTGGGAGTGGGGTGTCACTTCATAAACAATTACATTGGGAGTCATTCAATTGGGAGTGCTTTCATATCTAGAGCATTTAACATTGCATCAGTGAGTGAAAATGTTTAACATGTATTTATTGATAATTATATTTAATTTATTTTAAAGCTGATATATGTTTAAAGTACATTATTTATTAAACTATAATATATAAATTGTATTTTAAAAATAATTAATTTTATTTACTTGAAATGTATTTAGACATCTTGATGTCATCAATGATGTCACTCAACATGTCATGAGAGGTGACACGACATGAATGTGTGAGGTCATAAGCAGTGTGTGTTGGAAAAGCAAGCCCTAGTTAGCTCAGTAAACTATAACTTGTGCATTTCAGTGCTTTTGGTTTTTCAAATTTTAGTTTTTGCGTCATTTCAACACCTAACTATAATACAACTTAAACCTTTGTTTTTCTAGGTTTTATTTTTTAGGTAAAGTAAGATCTTATTATAATACTAAACTATAACGCCACTATAACCTTAGTTTATTTTCAGTGAATTTCAGTTTTTAATTTTTTTTTATTATTGTCACCCAAATCCCCCACTGAGCACAGCTTTTCACTGTGCACAGCAGTGGGTTGGCCGCAGGGCCTGATCTTCAGCCAGGCCCTGGGCCCAACCCACCGTGGACAGCCAAACCCCCACCGCACATAGCCTTCAGCTGTGGGCGGTGTGCAATTAACTGCATGGCCTTGCCTGCAGCCAGGCCCTGCGCCAAGCATCCTACAGGTGGCCAATCCCCCGCATATCCCACCCCACATTTTTCATATTTTCTTACATTTTTTGTGCTAGTCCCGTGGCACCGCTGCACTAGCTACATCCACATTGAACTGCGGGACCATGAAAGCATCACTTACTGAAGCTTGCACTGTCTTGTCGTACCATGGGGAGGCAGCTTGGGCGGCAGCATCCACAAGGGTCCCGTGGTACCACTAAAGAGGGCCGCGCTGGGTCCTGCTAGGGTACCATGATACCCACTGCATAAACACATTTTTCTATTTCGGCCTTAGGGGGTTGCGCCTGTGTCCCCCGGTCCTCTTAAATGTTTTTTTAATCAACGTCAAGACACGGGGACTCTGTCCCCATGTTCTATAATGGCAGCCACAACATTTTTCTTCAAGTTACGGCCAGCCAATCAGATAGTTTGGTACCAAGGGATCGGTCCTAGTCCCACGATACTGAAATGGTCGGCAGGAACAAAAGCTCCTTTGACAAATCGATACTGGAAGTTTTTTAAATTTACCCCCACAGGACTCTATTGAGGCTAAACTTCCAGATATCACTAGAATTTGTAACCCTTTCAAGCCCAACAGAGCACCCATTTAAATGTGAATTTCTCGAAAAGGCTGAAGGGATTTATGGCACACAAAGTTCTAACTTTGACACATTTGATTAACGTTTTGGAGCCCCCTCTTTTTTTGCCCCTCGCTTGACAAATCACCCCGAAACATTTCACAAAGGAGCTGAGTTGGATGAACTTAATTTTTGGGGGGCGTTTAGTGAGGATTAGTCAAACAGCACCAAAGTTACTAGCAAAATAATAAACACTCTTCCTTTCTGATCTAACTAGAACTATGGGTAACCGTGAAATATGAGCCTATATTGCCTTCAAGGGTTTCTTGTGGCAATTACAAACCATGAAACTATGAGATGAAGGGAGAGTGGTTACTCATTATGTATTTTTTAGATTGCATGATTTATGGATTGATGGTAGTGCTCTTTCAAAAGATTTATTGCATTTGAAAATCATCTGTTTAGTATTCAGTGGTTGCTTGAGACTGCAGGTATGTCAATGTTTTAAGAAATTCGTATTTTTGTGGAGATAATGTGCTTACACTGTAAATGGGTTTTATGCAACAATGTGTATTATTAAAAATCAAACTGTAAATGCAAAGAAAATTGTAAAGAAAATTAACAAGCATTGTAAAATGTGATTTACTTCTGTAGTACATTGACCCTAGAGTTAGGTTTAACAAAACATATAAAGACAGAAAATGAAGTGCCATGTGAAACAGTGCAACTTTTTGCTGGCTCACTCACACACAGGGAAGGAGCATGGGACTGCATGGGTGAGCTTGTCAGATGTGTTGAGTAATGTTCTAAGGGCAGCACTGTCGTCCTGAAAGTGTTTTCCACAAATCCTTTGCTTAACTGTTTTTTTTAATCTAGGAATTTAAATATCTTGCAAATTAATTCAGCACCGTGAATTATGGGAAATAATTCAGCTAGACTTCTTTTCTTGGAAAAATTAGCTTTGAAACCACTGGCAAACATTCAATAAGAAAGCTTAACCATGAGATATATATTTATATATATGCTTAGATAAATTTAAAAGGATTATGTTACTTACCCAGTAAGCATCTGTTCTTGGCATGTAGAGCTGTAGATTCACATGCTTTGCATACTCCTGCCATCTAGTGTCGGGTCCGGATGTTTGCAAGTTGTTTTTCTTCGAAGAAGTATTTCCATTCACGAGGTAGGTGACTCCTCCTTTCGGCTCACATGCCTCGAACATAAGGTTTTATATCAACTGTTTCTCTATTTGCTCTATTATATTTCGAGAAAATAATACAGCATGTCCATTTAAAAGTAACTTCAAATGTACTTCTTACAGAAATTGAGATATGCCTACCCATATAAAGTGCCCTTAGAGATGATAAATGTATTCTCTATGTGCTCTTCCTATACTCCTAGCTTGTTCTAAATACAAGTTGTTTCTGGTTGTGACGGTCTGTGTGCAGAGATGCCATTAGCAGTGTATTTGGTGCATCACTGACTTCAATAATATTAATACCAGTTTGTTTTCATTAGTTCTTGTTATTTTAAAATAGTTTTGTAATGAAAACTTGCACCAAGAAGGTCTCATGTCACCATGAAGAAATATGGGGTCATTCTATGTCTATGCATCCTACTGTGTTTTGTGGAAAAGGCAGGGTTTAGCTTATTTCAGGTCAAGTTGAATTCTTCACGTCGGAGAGGTTTAGGTAGGGTTTCTATAGATGAGCGTAAAAGAACTATGAAAGTTCTGCTATCAACTTTTTTTTAGTTGGAAAATTGTCATTTTTAAGAAGGGTTTGACGGATGAGTACAGAGGGTGCCAGTTATTTCTAGATTTTTTCCTTCAGAATACCGGGCCTTAGCTATAATTAAAGAATGTCTAATGACTCGCATACAATCTTTGAAATCGGATCCAGATCAACACTTGCACAAGAAATGCGTGTAACGTGTGTTCAGGAAAAAGAAACATTGTTTTTTTTTTTTTTTTACTGACCAAAAGGTACTCAAATGATGACATTCTGAAGATATCCTAAAACTTTGGGGCTCAGACAGACATGCCAAAGAGGAGCCCACTTCCAATATCCAAGCTTGTTAGCACAACAGTCAACCGCTTTTAAACGGGTGTGGAAAAGATATGTATGAAATAATATGGCTGTTCTTTTTCGTTGAAAAAGCAACATTTACATTGATTTGAAATTTGAGGAAATGAATTGGATTTCTTATTACTGTGGTGAGGGGTTAGACAAAAGACCCATATACAGTGGGCAAACCAGAGTGTTACCCAATAGTGACTCCCGAGTAAGAAGAATCTCAGAAACTGTGAGGATTAGCTTAAGAACATTTGCTGACATCCACCAGTGATCTGCAATGAATGCTAAGCCAGTGTGATACCTGCTCTATTTTGCAAGTTGAAAATACATTAAAATGTTTATTCCTTAATAGGGTTAGGGGGCTGCTAGATGGTATGGAGAGTAATATAAAAATAATGAAATCTTCCAGGACACACAACTTCATTTGGATCGGAATTATGCGGCGTTAGTGCAACTGACTGGATTCAGTATGAAAGACAATATTCAGCCCACCTCATTAGGGTTAAGCATTTGTCTTTGCCCTCAGATATACAGGATGGATGATTGCACCACAAGTAGTTGTAAGATCAAACAGGATCAGTGCTCTTACGCTGCCACCATCTACCTCCATTCTCATGTCATCCAAGGAATTCCTGTCCAAAAAGGCATTCCACAGGGGTATGACAACTACAGTTGCACCAGCACTTTAATAATTAGGCCCCATGATAGATTCATTGAGCTAAGCATTAGGGACCATCACTGCTTGTTTTAGTAACATTTGTACTGTATTCTGGGCTAAACCTTCGGTCTACACCTGCAAAAAGGTAACGTGACTTAACACCCCATCCGAGGAGTCTCTACTATTCCTGACCAGTGGGTTTACTGCCGTTCAGTGGTTGTCACAAACACAGCTTCTCTAAGCTCTTACAATTCAGAGCTTTGTGTGCTCCATACCATGCAGGTGTGATGTGTAGTACACATTCACTCACCTTTATGTACATGGCTGCAAACCATTATATAGGTCCTTCCCTAATTTTTTTTTTTTTTCTTTTTAAAAGGCCACAAATAGACAGAGGAATGAAGAGTGACAACAAAGGTAACTTAATCCAACCACTAAATCTAGGGACTCTCAAATCCCTAACCTTTGGGCAGGTTCCACAGCAAAATAGATATAGGAATAGAACAGAGGAAGTGGGAGAAAGACAGCATTGGGCAGGCACTTTCTGAGACAAACAGGGAAAATCTGCTTTCCGCCGCTGCTTTTGAAGTGTTCTATGACATTTAAACTTAAATACAGGTATTTCCATTTAAAATGCAAGTGATTCATTTTTATAGCAGCGCAGTGTCCATGAAAATACATACCTTGCATTTGAAATGTGAGTGAATATGCTAGTTTTCTCAAACAACATACACACACTCATTGACTTGCAGAACTCAAAATTCAGCTCAGTTCCGCTCTCTAATTAATGCCTGCTAACCAACCCATCCAAGACACATTTTTTATCATTTAATGGCACCCCTGTGCCACTGCTGGCTGTATTCTTTGGATGATGTTAGCAGATAAACATGGAGAGACAGAAAAGAAGTTATTTAAAGGATATCAAAAGAAAGACGGAAAAAAGAAGAAAACATCTATCACCAGCACAGACGTATCTGGGGAGGATTGCAGTAGCCAACAGTGCACTTATTGTGAGAAACATTTACATTTTGTCTTGAGAATCTGAAATCTCAGACTGAGTGTGGTTTATTCCAAATCATCTATCCTTGTTTGATGATTTTGGGCTCCATAAACAGCCAAGGATTTAGTGGAGGAGCAGAAGCTGCCACCAGAGTTAAGATACCTTCAATCGCAAGCAGAGAAGCCTGATGAATATTACCTTTAGAATTTTTGCTAAAACTGGGAAATTCTGCCTTGTTGGCTATATGATATCCTATTTAACAGTACAGATATCATAATCTGGCTTAAAATCCTTATCAGACTATCTCAGTTACTTGTGGTTTGAAGAGTGGTTTACTTAATTATCTCCAGAAGGACCAACGGAGAGTGCGAACGAAGGGTATTGAGCTGAACGTATTGGTACCATACTAACAGTAAAACAAAGTTGATTCTAATGCAGAGGCTTGAGTTAAGTAGGCTGTGGAAATCCTTTCCTGCAATAGTGCTTTTAAGGTGCTTAGTGTACGCATTTTGATGCTAGGGCATGTTCTAAGGACCCTAATGCTTGCATTCTCTGAATCTCAAATTCCATCCGTTTTAGGAAATTACTGAAAGAGGCTTTCCTTTGCACTTCTGTTTTCATATGATGATACCAAGTATTAAATAGAAGTCTTATTAAGTCAATGATTTAATTAGGCCATTATATTTCTGTTCTAAACAATACATAGAATGGTCCTGTTTTGTTATGTCTTTAAGAGGAGGACCTGCACAAAAGAGTAAAATGAGAAGTCAATCTGCAATATTCTCAAACACAGGTGCAAGGCCAACAAGCATTGGCATAGCAAATAGGTCTCGCCTTTGGGACCTTATAAATGTTTAGCCATGCAACAGTTGATGTTGTTGCACCAAGGATATTGTGCAAGATAACTAAACACTTATAAGGTCCCAAAGGCGAGACCTATTGGATATGCCAATGCTTGTTGTGCTTTGAATTTAACGCCGACATTTCACTCAAGGGAGGAATTAGCTTTCCTAATGTAGGCCGGGGATGGGTACTGAAAGCGCAGAGCTATAGTCACTTTTGGCCTCCTGTACTCTTTTCGGACAGATGCATTTTGTTGTGGGGGGTAACAAGACCTAAAGAACCTCGGAGGGTCTCGTTTATAGGTATGTAGATGTCCATCCCCTCCCGGTCCCTCTACCCCATTTATTGCAGCAGGGGGTGCGTGGGGGTCGGGGAATGTGGCCCCTTGTTACTGGGGGATCAGAGATTAGGAACCGGGCTTTTCAATTACAAGTCCTTGTTAGCACGTGTGTTAAGTAATTAACTGCCCCAACACTAAACTACAATGCAGTCCATGGTGAACTGAATCACTTAATACCCTCATCCAGAGGGAAACAAATGAAACCATAGAAGAAGTAAAAAATTACAACGACTCACAAACGGCGAACTGAAGGGGGATAAACAGACCGGGAGGAGTGCCTTCAAAGGCCGCAGAATAAAAGGTGCACACCTTTTATTACTTGCACCCAAGTAGTCTATACACGTGAGGCAGATTATAGAAAATCTGCTCTCGTGCTTAAGAACATCGTTATATATTACAAACCAGCAGGTTTGGCCATCTAGTGCATTAACGAGCAGAGGCCTGTAAAAGAAACCGATGGGAACTTAAAACACAAGAAACCGCGCTCATGCACCAGAGGAGAGCATGAAAGATCACCGTTGAAGGGGGGCCCTTATACACCACATTGTATGTTTATGGAGTGCTGGGCACCAAGCTACAGAAGGAAAGGAAATCATTATTAATGGAAACACGCAGAAAACAAACGAGAAAAGTGGAGTAGGGTTAACATAACACGCTCTTATCGCATACCGTGCAAGTCAAGTGCGCGGACAGAGGTGGAAAGGAGCACTTACTATACCAGATCCGGCCCTTAAATCTACAGATCCGTCAGTTAAATAAACAAGTTGACAAGGGAGAGCAAGCGCGCGCGGCCACGCTAATTACAAACAGATGGCCCCTGCGCGCCGCAGCTCGCTCCCGCAAGGTGGAGGCCGCCACATGCACGAGTATGTGGAATAGAGCAGACCAATTTCTAAAGGTCATCTCCTAGAGCAGCGCATGCGCGCTGCACTAGGCTCGACCTAAAAATGATCCATTATCCCAAGTGGATTCGAATTTTTCTTTTATATTCTTTTAAGTACTCTGCATTAAAGTACACAACACGTTTGTGTTGCAGCACACAATTCTCAAATTTCTCTTGCAAGTTATTCATAAATCAGTTTATGTTGAAGCAAACACATTTCATTACACTTCTATGCTAGGGTGGCTGTTTCCTGAAGGCTATACAGCTGCAATGATTATATGTCTAAAGGGAAAATGTGGAAAGCGAACAATCAACATTAAAAATAAGGAAAAGATATACAAAGGAAAATGACATAACCATGTGAAAATAAATAGAAGGAAAGGTTTTTTTGAAATGGAGATAAAAATAGTAATTAATGAACCATTTACCATTAGTGATAATAACCAAAACAAGTCAATACAACAGATCACTCCAGTAAGTTTAAATTTGATAAGGTACAAACAAAACGTAATTAAAAATATTTACTGAATGTGACTAGCTTAAAGGCTGAGTTTCTGTGAAATATCAGATAAAAACCTTTCCCCAAAAACGGACCTAAAAATAGTCACTTAATTTAAATGCTAAGTTAAGGGGGTCGGGGGGATCTAATGAGTTTCTACATTTGACTTCTTATGATATTGCAACTAATAGGGCTAAACCTCATTTTTATTTGAGGTAATCATGCATAAAGCAGAAATTATAGAACTAGAAAGAGCATGTATCAATTAACAACTTTTTTGTTCAGATTTTTAGCAAGCGTAGATATGCATCAAAGTTTGTGAGGGCAGAATATAAATGATTTAATTCAATAGTGTTAATGTGGTACTGAAGTCTTAAGGGTATTGTTATGGGAGCATTTTCTAAATTAAAATTAAGCTTTTTGTAAGTGTCAGAATGACGATACTAATCAGGTTTTTATGTATTTGAAGTCTAAAAGTATATTTGTAATTCTGAACTCTCATAAGTTTAGAGTCATGTTATGTTACTGAATGACATTTTTAAGCGCAGGCTCACCAAAGGTTCGGGCAAGAAAACCCAGAGCTGATCGAAGTTAAAAACCACTATCACCTAGTGGTTTAGATGACGACTTTTTATATCAGGTGGCATCGTGTTAGCTGCTTGCAAGTTGTACTTGCTATTGACTCTAGAGTTGCAAAACACTTCTTTGCTTCAACAAACTGATTTATGAATAAATTGCAAAAGAAATGTGAAACTTGTGCTGAAACATAAGCATTGCAATGTACTTTTAATGCAAATTACTAAGAAATAAATATGAGAAATACATTTTTATTCTATTGAACATGAATAATTGATCATGGTCAGCCTCAATACGCCTTTTGAGAATATATGAACTGTAGTGTAAGAAAAAAACACTACACCTCTGAAGCCACTGCACCGGTCAGTCCCTAATGCTTCTTGTGGTATCCTTCCCCTCTTTAGTTTTGAAAACACCTGTGACATTGTATATCCTAACTCTATTACAACACTGTATGCCAATGCAATACCCTCCCCGACGCCCTATGGCTCCCAGGGCAAACTACTTGAGAGACGGGTTAGAGAAGAACTGAAAAAATCACAACCATGGGAGAAGGGTACTGTGGCTCAAAAGTACTTGATCAAAGAACTAGGCATGTTCTATCCCAGTTCAGGTGATCATTTACACAGGCAACATTTTAAAAGAAAATGTACACATTTTTCATGAGCTGAAATGATTAGTGCTTTCTATGTCCAGCTAGAGGTTTTTAGAGGTCTTGACAAGATCAATGACTAGTAACAATAAGCATAATGCTTTCTAGTTGTAATACTAATTATGTGGGGTCTGAGTGAGAAACAATATGCAAATCGCGTATTATAAAGCAGTGCAGAATCTAAGCACCAGATTTTTAGTACCTGTTAATACTATCATTTGCAGACTGGATTCCACTGTCTATTTGTAGAACTGTTTTAAAATCAACATAGGCTTGTCTGTATTTCTCCACAGATTCGTATGCCATTGCTCGACGAAGCAGAGGTTTAATGGAAAATGGCTGGAGTTCCAAAGATCTAGGGAAAAAAACACAACAGGATTAGATTTAAACTGTTTCATAATTTAATTTCACAACAAAGCTCTCAACTAAGCCTACATAAATAGCAGTACAACTTATACAACGAGTACAAATATTAATAGATACGTCTGCTTCTTCTTGGGTCGGGCAGATTTGTTGTTGTCTTTTTGAACAGTAGTAAGCAAACTGGAGAGAATGGTAATGGTATGGAAGAAGAGGCGTGGGATGGGAAGGCATCGGATGGGGTCTAACAGTGAGCTAGGGAGGGACCCAAGTAATTTGGGGTCAGGGAAAGTACAGCCACCTGGGAAGTTGAAAAGTTGCAAAAGATAATGTGTGGGGTTGTCTAACCAATGAAATGAAAGACTGCAGACTAGAGTGAGGCTTGTAGTATGTATTATTTAACTATCATATCAGAATTTAACAATAGTTTTACTAAACTTGTATAATGTCCAGAGTGAAAGATGATTTTGAATTCCCAATCATACACAGTCTTTACACATTGTCAGCATTCTGGGGCCTAGTCACAAACTGCATTATCTATTACTACTACAGTACTACAAAATACTATTCACAAACCTATGCGTGTAAATGGAAGGAGAGGGGAACAGAGGCTCTCTGAAGGGTTAGACACAGACCTCGAAAAGGGATTACAGGAGAAAACCCTCCAGTCCTATATGTTATTTTAGTAAACCTAGACTGTATTTGAGGTCTTAAGGTTTCACATGTAATACTCAATCAAGAATTGATGAATCAATTAAGAATATCTTTTATTGATTTAAGAGTACCTTCATGGGCCAACACGTGTTTCATGACAACATGCCGCTTCATCAGGGCCAAACGATATATACTTTGCAAATGCGGTTAGTGAGCCAAAGCATTGACAGGAACATGAAAATATTAGAGATTTAGATGATAGAAACAAAAGGAAAAGTGACAGACAACGAAAAGACAAAAACATTTTGTTAAATAATTAATCTAACATGATTTTTCAAAATGAACAAAAAAAAAAAGAATTTAATGCAACAATTGCTACAGCAAGCTAAGTGATAAATAGAAAGCTTAGTAATGAAACACAAATAAGATCGGATAGAGAGACATTTTATCCAAGTGTCTTATGAGAGTGGTATCTGAGTGACATCTTATAAACAGTAGCACCACATGTTTGCCTTAAAAACCATGTATATGTGAGGGTAGGTGATAAGAGACCCAAGGACATAATATGATAGAATCTAGAAAGCCCAAACGATACTCAAAAGTTCTGGTTAGTGCAGTTCAAATAACTGTTCATTCAGAAAATGTGCAGCGGGAATGATAAAAGGTTCATTTCGCAAACTGGTATATATTGCGATTTTGATGGTGTTTTTAAAGCAGTGCACCACTTTGTTTACCAATTCGGCAAGCTTCGCAATTTAAAGGGCACAAACTTTTAAAATGTTGATAATGTGGTTGCTTTTAAACGCGCTTAAATCACCATGGTGATTTTGTGAGCTGTGCGGATGTATTTCCGTCTCATGATGTGAAGTGATTGTTGGCGTTTTTTGCCGCCTGTGTTGTTTAAACACGCGTGCTCTAACACTGTGTGATGTGCGGATGTCTTTCCATGTTGTGATGTGAAGTGGTTGGTGGTGTTTTGGGCTGCCTGTGTTGTTTGAACTCGCGTGTCCTAACACTTTGTCGAGTTACCGTACCATTTGTATTCAACAATAGGGTCTTAGTTTGTGAAACGAGTGATTAAAGGGATCGCAGAAATGCGCATCAACCTTCGGGAGAGTTTGAGAGATGTGGGAGTGTTTCACTACATTGAAGTTCTTTTGGTTTACTGGCAATGTAGTCCTTGTAACCTTTGCTAAATAGGTTCCCCATCATTTTTTTTTTTTAACTTGTAGGTATGTAGGTTTACTGCCAAGTAGTTCCCCATATTTGTAGAAAATAGGTATGCTCTAAAGTAGATGTATCGCAACAAGTGATTGCATCACCTTGCAAAGTATTATTGATAGCTTAGCATTTACATGAATACAAGCGTCGTAAATACGTATGTCTGGTCTTAGTGTCAGAATTGATTTGCGGCTACATATCAGATTTCATGAGTCAAGTCTGTCGCACTACTAAATTGGGAGCTTTAAGTTGTGTAAAATATGGCAACTGCATTTGGAGACTCTTACTTTCCACAACATTTTTTCAAGGAAACTGCAGGTTATTGAAATTCACACACTTCATTACAGCACTTTAATTAAACCGACTGTGACCACTAATTATTAACTCGGGCTTCTTGCTATATTTGAGCATGTAGGCAATGCCATCCGGTGGTTGGTTTTTGTTAGTTAATTGATCTCGATTCAGTTTCATTCTCCAATTAAGTTTTTTAATCCTTTTTACAGATTGTGAAGTCCACTTTCATCCCATGATCTGTATTACTATAACACAAAATCTATTTGTTGACATTGTAAGTATTGCAACCTGTGGTCAATGCGTTCAGTAGGTGTAAATTTACGCGTGTGTTATTAAGGTTTTGAACTGAAATGCCACCATCTTTTTCATAGATTCAGGATGAAGACCAAGAACACAGTTTTTTTTTTCCCATCACCATGCAAATGTTAAGTTAAGATATTTTCATATTTGTACGATTACATTATGTGTTAATGTTGTGCTTCTTTTTTCTATACTGAACTTTTTATCACTCCCGCTGCACATTTTCTGAAGAAACAGTTATTTGAACTGCGCTAACCACAACTTTTGAGTTTTGTTTGACCTTTCTCGATTCTATCATATTCTGTCCTTGAGTCGCTCATCACTTACCCTCACATATACTTCGTTTTTAAGGCAAACATGTAGTGCTACTGTTCATAAGATGTATTACTCAGATAGTACTCTCATAAGACACATGGCCAATTATCGCTCCGTATCTGAACTTATTTGTTTTTCTTTACTAAGCTTCCTGTTTGTCACTTAGCTTGCTGTACCAATTGTTGCATTAAATTCGTTTCAAGTTTCGTTCTTCAGTTAGAATAATCATGTTAGTTCATTTAACATAAATTTTTAATGTTTCAGTTTTCTGTTACTTTTCCTTTGTTTCTATGATCTAAATATTTAATATTTTTATGTATCTTGTTCCTATCAATGATGTGTCTCATTGGGGGACGTGGCCGAGCCGGCGGCGAAGATGGCCGCCTGCTAGTGAAGCTCCAACAATCGGCCGGTCCCATCGGCGATTTCCCCTGGAGAATGTGCTTACTTCAGTGCTGAAATCGGCGTCCCGGACAGAGGAAGCGACGCGGCACATGGCGATCTGAGTGCCGGGCGCCAGCTCCCCTCCGAAGTGCAGAATCGTCGTGCCGGAGGAGACCGGGGGTAGGCCGGCGCAGCCACGTCTGGCGTCCCGGCGGCTTCACAAGAGCGCAAGCCCGACGGCCGGAAGCCGGCGCCTCCTTAGCCTCCAGCGGACGGACCGGGTGAGTCGGGCCCGTGTGGGTTGAGCTCCACCCCCTCTCCCTTGCCGCGTGGTTCTGCTGCGGGCTGCCGGGCCGGCTGCTCTGCCCCGCTTTTCTTCCTTGCTTCACTGGGCTCGTGTGGGGACAGGGCCCACCTGCTACAGCCTTCGGGGGTAGGGCGCTGGCCTGACGCTGCGGCGGCTGCGGTGGGGGTGGGTGCGCGCTCACCTGCCGCTCGACACAGCGTGCGGTGCTGATCACCCGCTGGACTTCCCCGAGAGGGACAGACATCCTCTTTGGTGACACATGCTCACTTGATGCCATCTTGTCTTCGATGCCATGGAGACCCTTGCCTGAGTTCACCATACAATCTGCTACTGCAGCACAGCGCCGCTTAGCCCTTCAGTGCCAGTGTTTAGAACATGCATAACCCTCCTGCGATGGGGCCTACAAGTGTTTCGCAATAATACTCTCTTTGCTCGGTGGGGAAGCAGCCATTGTGTTTGCCCTTGCCACCGGGACACAGACCTGGCTCTAAGCGCGCGCTGGTGCCGACCTGCTGTTTTGAGTGCCTGAAGTGTCTGGGCCTGTTCAAAACTGTCATCTGCTCTTCTGCAAGTTCGAAATACATCATCGCCCGGACCCCCCACCCCCCACGTCTGCTTCGCGCACTTTGCGGAATGGGACGCAAGGATCCCAGGCAAAGAACCCTTCCTTTCAAAAAAGTGGCTGAGGGTGCACCATCGCACAACACAGTTATGGCTGACAAGGCCCCTGCGGCGGATCCACCTCGGCCCTCGGATGCCTCTGTTGCCTCCCTGTTGCTTGAAATGAAGGCGGGATTTAAGGCGCTGGACTCCCGCTTCGACACTTTGGATCAGACCATTGCATCCTTGGGCGCCAAAGTACAGGGCCACGACAGGCGCCTTGATGTGGCGGAAGCTCGTGTGTCAGACTTGGAGGATGGGACAGCTCAGTCTCTGAAGCGGCTGGAACAGGCGGAGCGCCTGCTCAAGGAAGTAGCCATCAAAAATGAGGACTTGGAAGCGCGCGGACGCCGCAACAACGTCCGCATTATGGGGGTTCCGGAGACGACATATACAGGCCGAATGGACCTCTTCGTGGAGAAGTTACTCACGGATCTGTTTGGAAGTGAGCCTTTTACACCTGGCTTTGTGGTGGAGAGAGCCCACAGATCACTAGGCCCCAGACCCAACCCAGGCCTTCCCCCTCGGCCCATCATAGCGCGACTCCTGAATTTTAGAGACCGGGACACCACTCTCCGTCTGGCAAGAGAACGCGGCACGGTCGAGTGGCAGGGGTCGAAATTGTCATTCTATCCAGACTTCACTCCGATGGTCCAGGAGGCACGCCGCAAATTCCAGGGGGTCAAAGCCACGTTACGCAATCTTGGGCTCAAATATGGCATGCTATACCCGGCGAGACAAAGTGGATGTCGGCGGCAGGTCCAGAATATTTGACACTCCAGCAGAGGCCCAGGAATTCTGCCGCACACACAAGACACGGAATTCGCAAAACTCGGCGGAGGGTGCACTCGCTTCCCCACCTCACAGCGGCTCTGACGCTAGTGCGGACCTATTCTCGAACATTGGCACTGGATGATGTTTCTAGAATGATCTCATGTTATCTATAGTGTGCATATGGGAAATCGCAATGTTTGTTTAGATTTTTTTCTACAGATACGGCACTGGGCCGGTTCGATTTCGGGCTGCCACCCCCCTCTGGTGTATCCGCTGAGTTGGTGCATTCATTTTGGGGCCCACTTTCTGGACCTCAACTGCGAGCCCGGTGAGCTCTATGTTTCCCGGGCAGGTTAACTTTCTGGGGGTTGGCCACCTATGGGTTGGAAGGCGGCTGGGTGGGGGGAGGGGGGATGGGGAAAAGTTTGCACATTGCAATTGTAGTTATTCACACTTTTGTTTAGCATTGCTTGCCAAGTTTTCATCGCCTTACAGTCCTGACAGGAAGATGCATGAACAATGTTTGGATGTCGCGGTTAGGTAACGTACAGGGGCCTTCGGCCATCACTTTAATGTCCTGGAATGTCAGAGGCCTCAATAACACCCGTAAAAGGAGGCAGGTGATCCACTACCTTCTTCGACACAAGGTTGATATAGCTTATTTACAGGAAACACACCTCCCCCCTACAGATTCCGCTAGTTTTGGCGCCAGCTGGGGCACACACAGATACTTTGCTAATTATAGCAACTACGCTAGCGGTACAGCGATATTGATACACAAGAGAGTCCCCTTTACCCTCATGGACGTGACCCGTGATCCAGTGGGCAGGTACGTGATAGTCACGGGCACTCTTTATGGCCACAAAATCACTATGGTTAATGTGTATGCTCCCAATGTGGACGCCCCCGAGTTCTTCCATGACTTGAATGCCCAGATTGCCAAACATGACACACATGCGCTGCTCCTAGGGGGGGACCTTAACTTATTGATAAACACCGAATTGGACAGTTCGTCAACCGCACCCGACGCTAAACCACGGGCGAGGCGGGCCTTGATGAACCTCTGTAATCAATACACACTGATAGACATTTGGCGACAGCGTAATCCCACCCTCACCAAATTCACTCATTCTGGCCCTCACGGCACCTGGTCCAGGATAGATTATTGGCTGATCTCTCCCAATGTCGCGGGTTGGTTTGGCTCCCACACTACACTCCCCTGCACATATTCTGACCATTCCCCAATAACTTTACATTTGTTGCTCCCACGCCCGGAAGGGTATGAACGACAATGGCGTTTTCCAAGTAAGGCCCTTCAAGATGAGGTGTTCAAGGCAGAGGTGCGCGAGGCAATAGAGGACTACTTCGAAACTCAATACGGGCTCGGTAGACTCAGTGGCGATGCTATGGGAAGGTTTTAAGGCGGTTATACGAGGAGTATGCATCTCCAAACGGGCTGGAGTACTCAGGGATCTTCGTCAAACGATGACCCGTATTGAACAAGATGTTGCCAAGCTAGATTCCCAGCTCACGGCCCTCCCTGACCCAGGGGCTATGACAGAGAGGCTCGCCCTTCTGGCGGAATACAGGGACACGGCAGACAGGGAGATATTGTATTTGGGTAAATATCAAGCAGCACGACGATACGGAGAGGGCGAGAGGCCTGGCAGGGTTCTGGCGCAAATGCTGAGACCACCTTATAGCAAATCCTACATTACTGAATTGCACTCAGCTTCTGGTGACACGCTCACCTCCACCTCGGCCATCAGAGATGCGTTTCTGGACTATTACACCTCCCTAAACTCCTCCAGGTCAGAACCCGATGGCGCAGCCCAGACTGCATATTTAGATGAGGTCGCACTGGTGTTCCTGGAAAAGCATATGGTAGACTTCATGGCGGAACCCATAACTGTTACCGATGTCCTAATGGCCATAGACCCCATGCGAGGTTCCTCCGCCCCGGGGCTTGATGGCTTCACAGGGGATTTTTATAAAGAATTCAAGGACGTTCTGGCCCCCCAGCTGATTGAGGTCTATGCAGAAGCATTAGAAAAACAAATTCTCCCCCCCACACTACGTGAAGCCGTAATCATACTCCTTCCAAAACCTGGCAAAGACCACAAGTTATGCGGCTCATATCGACCGCTGTCCTTATTGAATCTAGACTATAAAATCTTGGCAAAAGTGCTCGCGAATAAGCTGTTGCAGCTGATGGAGTACATCATTTCCCCGGTACAATCTGGCTTTGTACCCAGACGCTCGACATCCCTGAATCTCCGTACGCTGATTGCTGTGCTACACAGAATACAGCCAGACGTCCCAGCGGCGGCGATATTACTAGACGCGGAGAAAGCGTTCGATTCTTTAGAGTGGCCCTTCCTCGTGGAGGTGATGCAGCGTATGGGACTGCCCTATGGCTTCATTTCCACAGTCTCCCTGCTTTACAGTAAGCCATCGGCGAGACTCCGGCTGAACGGCACCCTGTCCAGACCATTCCGGCTATATCAAGGGACCAGACAAGGCTGCCCTTTGTCCCCGCTTTTATTCATCCTAGCCATGGACCCGTTGGTCAGGCATTTCCAGGAGCGCCACTTGCATAGAGGACTGCAATTCAACACTGGCCCGCTCCTAGCTTCTCTATACGCCGACGATACCATACTTTACGTCCGGGAACCACACCTTAATCTGTCGCCTCTTATCCGGGAAATCGTCCGTTTTGGCAGATTCTCAGGGCTAGGTATAAACTGGCACAAATCAATCATATTCCCGCTAACGGCGAGCACAGTCCAATGGGAATGCGAATTTCCTCTCGACTGGTGCCAAGACTCGGTAAAGTATCTTGGTATACACATCCATCTGGACACCACACAAATTATTCGCTTAAATTATGGACAGACTTTCCAAAAGTTAGAGGAACAGGTCGACAGATGGCTGAGGTTACCTTTATCCCTGGCTGGTCTGGTGGCTATAGTGAAAATGGTGGTCCTTCCTAAATTTTTATATCTATTTAACAATATCCCGATTCCCCTCTCAGATGGCTTCTTCCGCACTCTACAAACTCTCATGACAAGACTAGTATGGGGCGGGAAGAGACCGCGTGTCCGCTGGTCGATGATGACTTTACCGTACGACAAGAGGTGGGTTTAATGTTCCAGACTTCCAATTATATTATTTGGTAGCGCAATGTCATTATGCGTTCGCTTGGTTTCATCCAGATGCACGCATTCCGTTTCTACGGCCGGAGGCAGACCTGGTTCTCCCCGATAAATTGTGCGAGGTGCTACCGGGGGGCTTTCCACGTGACAGATGCGACATACAAACAGTATGCACGACTGCCTGGGCGTGGGGTAAATTGATAAAACGCACAGGCGCTACACTACTATATACCTCCGCCCTGCCGTTGCCCAATGCCAGATGGTTCCCAATCACTGGAGAGAAGCTGGTGCAGAACACGCTGTCCACACTAGATATTGTAAAAGTGGGCGATCTCTTCCCGGGGGGTCATATTTTCTCGATAGATGAGGACGCCAGGTTCACCGATTGCAACTTCATGACACGATTCCTCATGAGTCGCATGAAATCCGCACTGCGTGCTGCGCTCCCCACATATCCTGCTGAGCCTGACTCTTTCCCTCCACTTACTCTGGTGTTAGAAACCCCTAGCGGCACACGCCTCATCTCTAAAATGTACAAGGCATGCGCTGGGATGATTCCCGCGGACGATTCCAACCTTAGACAGACCTGGGAGGTAGGCACGGGGAGCACCATCACGGATGAGCAATGGGCAAAATGTTGCGAGGCCACCAAGGACATTTCACTCAACGCCCGCCACAAGTTGCTGCACTTTAAATTTCTCAGTCGCGCTTACTTTACACCAGCCTTGGCGCACAGGATAGACGCTGATAGGCCACACACCTGTTTGAAATGCACTGCCCCGCACGCGGATTTTATACATCTAGCATGGACTTGTCCCCGCTTGCAGACCTACTGGTCAGCGGTGCATACGACACTGGGGAAGATAATTGGCCTTCCACTGGTTCCCCTCCCCGAGATAGCTCTTTTAGGGTACACAGTCCAGATTCCTAAGAAAGTCATGAAATTAGCAGCATTGGGATTACTGCTAGCTAAAAGAGAGGTTGCCATTCACTGGGGCAGGAAAACCACTCCTCAGCTACAAGATTGGCTGGGGAGCCTGGTGTACTGCAACACCAATGCTGAGACATACGCCAGCCTCATGCCACCGACATCGCGACCCATAGATATTTGGGGACCACTGAGGGCCTACTTCGAGGCCACTAAGCGTGCCTCTGCCACACAGGCAGACAATGGAATAGTTCCTGAGGGTGTGGGCTGAGGGGATAATACCTGACCCCCCGGATATCCTTTTATGAGTGCAGTGTGGTCCGTGTGTGCCGTGGTCAATTAGCTTTCTGTGGGAGGCACTGCTGATCGTAATGTCTAGTCACTGGGATTGGGGGAGGAGGTAGGGGGGGTCTTGCTGGGGGCTGGTCAAAATACTAGGTTATACCACTGTGCAGATTGATATAGTGACTACCACTACCATTGTGAATGAAACTGTCAGGCACGAGTCGATTTGATTGTAAAGTGATTATATGCAATGCAATGTGACTCATTTTTTATCTGAAAAATAAAGTGTTTAAAAAAAAAAAGAAATGATGTGTCTCACTAACAGCATTTTCAAAGTATGTATCGTTTGGCCCTGACTAAGCGACATGTTGTCGGAAACACGTGTTGACCTATGAAGGAACTCTTAATAAAAAAACTCTTAATTGATTAATCAATTCTTGATTATTGAGTATTACACGTGAAGCCTTAAGACCTCAAATACACTCTGTGTTTATTAGGCGTGTAAATCTCCATCTCTCCTATCTTTTCTATGGGAAGATTCTCTAGAACTTAAGTTTACTACTTGCGGGCCGATTATGATGTCGGTCGGAGTTGCCTCCGATCGACATCATCGCGGAATCGGGACTGACCGACCTCTGGTCGGCGGTCTCAACCGCCTAATTACGATGCGACCGCACATGGTACGGTCACATACTCACATTTCCCTATGGGAGCTTGTGCTATGGCCATAATCCGGCCGTAGCACAAGCTCCCATAGGGAAATGGGAGGTTGTGTTCATCCCTGCACTGCGTAGCAGACACCCGAGTGTGCCTGCCTTGCGTTGCAGGCATGAACAGGGGGGGCACCATAGGTGCCCCCTCGGCCCCCAACCAGAGGCCGCAAAGAGAAGGGGGCCCTGGTAGGGGTCCCCATACTCACTTTTCGACAGGATTTCCATGTCGGAAAGCCCGACATGGAAAGCCTGTCGGAAACCAAGCATTGTAATCCCAACTATGGAAACGCCAGCCATTGGGATTACGGGCCGGTCTCAAACTGGCCAACGGGCTTCTTCAGCCTGTCGGAATCCAGCCGGAATTACCGGCCAGTTTCATTTCCGACCGCCTAGATTGCAATTAGGTGGTCGGAATTGAAACAGACGACCTCGGTCGGAAAGGCTCCGACCTCAAGTTGGAGGCTTTCCAACCGAGATCGTACTAGGCCTCTTAGTAGTAAATGTGGAAGGCATCAGGGGAGTGGTACTTACTACAAAATAGATGGTGTTTAGGGAGAAGTAAGGTGGGGTAGAGAAGGGTTTAGGGAGTGACGTGCAGCGACTCACAAAAGAGGAAGCCCACTCCTATTCATAAATTGCACTTCTATAGTTACTACAGCTAAGGAGGACCCAAAACAGTGGTAAATATACTTCCACTCAGAGCTGACGTCTATCATCACACATAGCCATCCACTGGTACTTCAACACCCTCCCATAGAAAATATTGGAGGCAGGGACTCAATAAAACCCAGTAGCAAATACTGTGAAATTCATTTAACATTAAAATAGTAAAAAATTTAATTCAATGCAGCATCAGTGGTTGTCCATGTATGGTGCTGGACTTTCTACTGCACCTTTTTGGCTGTAGTAACTTTACACTCATAAGTCTAGTTTCAGTGGGTGGAGACGTTGAAGTCTACACTTTTGAGTAACTTTACACTCATAAATGGTGAATAGCCAAAAGTAATAGAGTTAATCAAAATTTTAACCTGCATGTGTACCTTACTCACATGTTTAAGTTACCTTTATGAAAACCCATATGCCTTTCACTCTGAAGCATACTCTCTACAGAAGATGTCTGAAGAGTTTACTTTCTACTGTCCGTGCATGAGTACCTGTCATGGGCCAAGCTTTGAAGAGGATAAATTCAAATGCAAATTTTGATGAAAAGTAAACCTCTGAAGAGCAAGAATAAGATATTCATCCTGAATAACTGACAGAAAATAGGGTACTCAGAGTAAACGGTTGGCTTTCAAAGCAGTTGATGTTATTTTTGTATTGAAGCACTTAATTAGAAATAAAAGGTGCACTTAAGAGAGCACATACATGTTCAGATCAGCAAACATCTTGCATTTCTGCTTTAACCCTTCTGAACCATCCCAGGTATCACTGTCGGAACAGGTGCAAATTTTAAAGCAGACACTGTCACATTTACCAGTCCAAGATAGTGTTTCTCTCAAACCGACTAAGAGATTTATCACTCAGCTGTCAGGCACAAATGGGGCCATGGGCATTGTTAGAATAACTGGCAGAGCAGGAATTGTCAAAAATTTACATGACTATTAACTATAACGTGCCAACAGCATTGCTAGGTTTCAAACACAAATTGGAAATTGATTTGGGACAGACTAAAGAGGTGGTCGTACCCTAGCGGTTGGTCATACATCTAGTTTTAGACTCCTACAACTCAAAATACTACATTCAAAATATTATCAGTGGCCAACACTGCATGCAATGGATCTCTGATAGTGAGTGGGCTTCAGACAGAATGAAAGCACATCTTTCCATGCATTTTAGGGTTGCCCTAAAGTCCATTTCTTCTGGGTGAAGTTTCAGTTGGAGTTGGCTGCTGTCACAGCCACGATAAAAGTGTGAACTCACTGGGCATAAAACGATCCATAACACGGTGGGTCCAAAGGTAACCTGCACTCTTATTGCCCGAGGCTGGGTAATGATACACAGACACACATGAAGAAAGGTTCATATCCACAAATGAGTGACCTGGATGCACTAAAAACGAGAAATATATCAGAGTGTCACGGAGAGAAACCGGAGGGAGTTGCTGTAAGGGGGCAGATTGGATTCCTGAAAGGGACAGAGGAGTAGAGTGCTTCCAAAAAGTATTGCAACAACCTTCTTAACTGGCCTCTTTTTCTCATATGAATTATGTAATTTGTTGTTTTAAGGAAATCAATAAAAATGTTTTAAAATAGCAGAAATGAGCTAAAACAATTAAACATAATGGAATGCACCCATAGTAGCTATTAGTGCTTCAGACTGATTCTATCATTTCCACCCATTATCATTTTGCGGGCTCCCTGATCTTCAATCGGCCAGTCCCGACCAGTCCACATACATCGAGATTATGACACCCAAAGAAAGGCCTGACTGGCAAGTACCAAAGACATTTGGTATAACTAAGAATCAAATTTGAGATCCCCAAGTTGAGGCTTTCAGGAGAGCTTCAGCATAACCTTTAGCAACCTTCCTGAACTGGTAAAATCACAAACGGCACTGACAGATTTCAAATGTCAACTCTTAAAAGCTTAATCAGCACACCCTTGTATTTGTTAATTAGTACACCTCTATTGTATCAAGAGTTCAAATTCCTAGAAAAATAGACTAATTAATACAGTACAATCTAGCGAGCAAAGAACAATCAGTGTTGTACGTATCCAACAGACAGTCCAAAAACAACTTGGTCAATTTTCAGATCCTTGTCTTTATTGATTCTTTTTTTATATAAAAGATTCCCAGCACACGATCTAGCCGACACGTGTTTCGTCTGTACTCAGACTTTTTCAAGGCAGTTTGGGAATGTAATGATAATTGGTTCCAACTTCAAAGAGGCACACAGGTGCCTTAGACCGCGTGTGAAGTATCCTTACACTTGTCATATACTATAATCGGTGATCTTAGTAAACTAAAATCCAGTATAACTTTATATAATAGATGACTGACGGGTATTAAGTACTCCCGTTCAATGCCGGAAAGGTCTCGTTCTCTTAATAGGCATGAAGTGTATATGTTTGCATATCACGTAGAGAACTCAAAAGGGTATGTGCCTCCCAGAAAACATCAGACTAATAGGTACCAGTCCATGATAAGAGTGTACCCCTAAGATGTAATAATCCGCAAACGTAGGCCACACGGCAGTCTGCTCGCAACAAGTAGCTAGATCGTGTGCTGGGAATCTTTTATATAAAAAAAAAGAATCAATAAAGACAAGGATCTGAAAATTGACCAAGTTGTTTTTGGACTGTCTGTTGGATACGTACAACACTGATTGTTCTTTGCTCGCTAGATTGTACTGTATTAATTAGTCTATTTTTCTAGGAATTTGAACTCTTGATACAATAGAGGTGTACTAATTAACAAATACAAGGGTGTGCTGATTAAGCTTTTAAGAGTTGATATATGTGCACGTTAGTGTGTAATGTGCCAATAACATCTTTAGGTAGTAGATGTTACAAGCTATCCGGGCACCCCGCTCTAAACTTTTTGGAAAATTACGTCACACGCTATAAATTATCAAGATATATATAATAAGAATATTATTTGATGTGCGGTTTTTCCCTTTAGGGAACACTACTACCCCTTTTTTCAGATTTCAAATGTGCCATGCCCCAGCAAATAAGAACTTCAGGCTCTCACCAGTGAAACTGACAGGACTGGACCTTAAATAAAGACAGTGTACACAGGGATATGAGGGCATGAAGTGTGAAAGTGTAACTGTAGACACCAATGATCCCCAAACGCAATGAAGAAACTTGTCACACATTTCTAACATGAGGGATGCAAGTCAGCATGGCTTCCCAGATAGTGCAGTGAACATGTGACATCACAAACCCTAGACTCTAAGTGTCAGCTTCCATTTTCTCTGTAGGTTACTTCTATACTTCAAAACCGGGAGTGTCTGTATTGAGGCAATTTTCTGCTTGTTCAAGACTGCTAGCAAGCATTTTGATTCTCAATCACAGTGACTTTTGTTGACTGAGCCCAGCATTAAATTACTGATGTGCCATTTACATTTGTAGATCCTGATGTAGATGGGGCGGAGCTTGAGGCGGATGTTTTCATTATATAATTTCACTCCCAGATAATAG
The DNA here is from genome assembly GCA_963921515.1 of Calotriton arnoldi. Classification (NCBI taxonomy): domain Eukaryota; kingdom Metazoa; phylum Chordata; class Amphibia; order Caudata; family Salamandridae; genus Calotriton; species Calotriton arnoldi. Next base: position 970,137 of record CAWUFW010003752.1, on the reverse strand, counting down.
ACGAGGCTCGTTGAGGCTGGTCGGCCAAGTGATTCCCCCATTTGAAGTCTAGGTAAGCTAACAGTGATGCCTTTCAATGTGGCTTGATGCAGTTTCCTGGAGCTAAAATAAGTAACAACATTGCTGAGAGGAGTAGCAGAGTCAGGCGATGTGACCCAGTGGGCACTATGTCCCATTAACTATGAGCCTTAGGCTGCGAGGATAGATAAACAACTAAACACACTCCCTATCTGGGAGGGCAGAGTCAGATGGAGTAGCATAGAACGAACTACTACTTTTCCTCTGCAAAAAGTGACTAAATTACATAGGACCAAGTCCCAAAGCATGAGTGGAAGAGTCTGGGTTCCTCTAGTGCAAGATAATAGACAAGTCGATAGCCCACACTTTCTTCCAATCTATTGCTAGGTCATATGTACAGCAGAGTATGTGGTCCTAAAGTTCTGAAGGTGTTCTTGGTTTCATGCACATCAGTATATGCATTAGTATCTGACAAGCAAGATCATATCAAAAATAAGAAGAATGCAGGAAGGACACATCTTGTGTTAAACTAATTCATGAGGGTAATATCCCCACATTCCCAGACAAATTAGAGATTGTCGTGCAAATATGTGGCACTTAGCAGGACCGTCCAGCTGTGCAAGTAGCAATAACCACAGGCCAACTCTTCCTCTGATGCCGGTAAGTCTTTGCATGATTATGATCATCTCTTTTCAACATGGGAGTATGTTTAAACAACATATTAGAGGAGCGAACAGTACTGAAAGAATATGATGCCTTGTATGTCAATTAGCTAATGTAAACAATCACATAAATTGGCATTCATCTTGAGGAGTTGCTTCAAGTGTCATTATCAAACAACTGTTTACCTCGTCCAAGCTTTGACGGGATAGCGAGCAGATCTACCAAAGGGTTTGTTTGGCCTCTTGTCACTCTCTAAGTGAAGTGCATGTATGACAATTTTATATTTATGTACCTTTGTGTAGGAGGCTGGCTTAGTATATGGTGCACACTTATTTAAGTGAAGCACCTTGCACTAATCCAGACACCCCTATGGTGATTTTAGACAACAATAGAAAGCCCTCCAAGTGGCAGCTGTGGAGAGCAGCCTTCAGGCTTAGTCCAGAAGGAGTGTTAAGCAGCTTGTTTTACCAAAACGAATCATATAGTGCAGGTTAAACGAAAAAGAACCACACAGTGTAGTTATAAAAATAGGTATATTTATTATACACACTCACTAACACATTGGTATATCTCATACCTGGAGACCTCAACACAATACACACAACACTTAAAATGTAAACAGGTAAGTAAGCACAAATACATAGTGGTCTTCAGGGAGAAACCAAACCATATACTAAAGAAGTGGAATGCGAACTGCGACCGAAGTCGGGACTTGGACCAGAAGACTCAGAAGAGCTAGGGACACAAGGAACCACCTGAGGTAAGTACCCAGGAAACCCACGAAGGGTGTGTGCAGAGTGGAAACACAGCCGCGTACTCAATGCAAGTCAATGAGAAAGTCACGGTTGCAGTTTTCAAGAAGGACCCTTCCCAGTGGACCCTGAAGAAACCCTGTGGAAGACAGAAGGTTGGAGAGTCACCCCCGTAGATAGCCCAGGAACCAGGACACCTACACCAGAGAATCCGGGTGCACAGGTGCGAAGTGACATCGGAAACCACCGTAGACCACAATGGAGGACTTCAGGAAAGATGCCGCTGGCGACGAAGGTGGAAGAGTCCAGTGGTATCCAAGGATGGATTTTGGAAGAGAAGACCCTGCAAGCAGAGGGGACAGAGTCTATGCCACACGGAGGTGACAAGGAGGCACAGAACACCAATGACCACCGATGACGGAAGATGCAGGATTGATGACGGTGACCTTGTCGCTGCAGCTGTGAGGACCAGGCGACGCTGTGGTAGACCAGGAGCCATTCTAGAGCTGTCCCACGTCGGGAGTTAAGAACCAGGGGGTTCCGTGTCCGGCGGGAGCACCAACAAGCCTTGGCAGCAGTAACATATGTCGCAAACATAAAAGGTGCAACGTTGGGACCAGCAAGGTCCAAGGGACTCACCAAATGCAGAAGAGTCAGAGCAGGCCACGGGCAAGCAGCGGAGCCCACTGAAGCCAAAGAAGACCCTTAAGAGGACCCACAGGCCGAAGGCACAGGAGTCGCAAGAGGATCTCGAGCAGCTCACCAAAGATGCACGCCCACGGTGCAGAGGATGCGGTGAGGACACATATCTTGGCAAGAAGAGATGCTGGAGCTTCTTGTAGCCCGAAGATCTCTGGAGGACAGAGCCAACAAACCTTGGCAAAGGCAAATCGACGAAGTGCACAGGGTTTCTGTTCCAGCTGTTCTGACGAGGGATACTGGCCTCAAACTTGCTGAGAGGACAGGTCAGGCCTCGAGGGAGTTGCAGAACCACCACCTGTGTTGCTTAGCCTTTCGGAGTCTGTGGGACGTCAGGAGCAGAAGACCGATCAGCTTCATTGCGGTGCCTGCAGATACAGGGGAGTGACTCCTTCACTACAAGGGAGATTTCTTATACTAGGGATTTACATGGATACACCAGTAGCCAATTGAGAAAGTACCAAGGAACTTACTGTGCTTCTTCCCTAAATTTGACAGTTGTGACAGGGGTACGGATTAGCAGGATCCCAGTCAGACTAGTCAGAAAACAGAATAACACCAGCAATAAGTGGGGGTAACCATGAAAGCAGATCCTACTTTCCTACACTTAAGTTGTTCATTTCTCTGGGTTTGTGATAAATGGAAGTTTCTCTTTTACAATGAAATATAGGTTTCACTTAAGTATGTAAGAAATTCTATTTATCATGTATTCAACAATAATGAGTAGACTATGTGGATGCTTGATTTAAATAAGAAATTAGTTCATCTACAGATTTTATTTTGTGAAAAATGTCTTTAGCATTGCTTTGTACAGTTCAATGGTTCTAATGGACTCATTTATATTTCATAGTTAGTGTTTGATGTTTTTATTGTTCTGCCTCAAGTACTCTCTCTGGATAGTTTAAGCATATATTCAGCACTTTACTATATTTAAGGATGTAGAGTTTTGTTACTGTTTACTGTTGGGATTTTTTATTTAAACTGATTTGACTTGTAATGCACTATAAACATTTTGTAATATTTAATAAAAAAGAATTTAAGTATATACAATTCTTCAATATTTAGTTGACTTTTTTTCTTACTGTTGTCTTGGACACATGATATACAAGTGTGTTTCAACTACTCTTATTTATTGTTTTCTTTTTAGGAGTCCAGGCCACCTGCATCAACCAGTTCCTCATACCAGTCCATATCCTGCGGTTCCGGGATTTCTAGGGGATATTGCTCCCCCTCCGAATCCTCCGAATCCATTCCTAACCCTTCAGAATAGGGAAGGTTGAATGGCATGGAGCCATACGGCTCAGTCGGCGCCAGTCTCTGCGTCGGTGGACTCCCATCCGGCTCCGTGTCATCCGGAATGATGATTGGGGAAGCGCCGCCAGTGGGCGCTGGCAACGCTGAGGACCTCGGCGCCAGACATGGCGCCAGGGAAGGTCGTTGAGGGACGACTGGCACTGGTCTGGACCCAGGAACAGGTCCAGTAGGAGGCCATGGCCAGAGCTGAAGCCGCAGAACCCACAGGGACTCCTTCCTCTAAGCCTGCAGGGCCCGAGGGCGCCAGCAGGGTCAGGCAGCCCAAATATGGCCCACATGGCATCATAAAACTCCTTGAGTTGGGTGGGGGTCGCTCCCGGCCCCGGAAAGAGAGGAAAACGGGGAGCCGACCCAGGCACCCACTCTGCGGAGCGGGGCCGTCAACGCCAAGGTTCCTCAGTCTCATTGCGTGACTGACGAGGCGAAGTCGAAGCATGCTTCCACTTCTTATGCTTAATTTGGTGCCTCTTACCTCACCGCGATGACTTTAAGGAAGAGGCCTTCGATCCACAGAAGCGGTGCACGGACCTTCCTCTCGACTGAGACAGGGACTTGGATCAGGAGCGAGAACGGCGAGATGACCTTTAGGGACCGCTCCCTCAAAGCCTTCTGCGCCTTAGCCCGGCAATGGGAGCACAACTTCGTGTCGCGGTCGCGCTCCAGGCACCAGAGACACAATAAGTGGAGGTCCGTGACCGACATGGCACACCAAAAGGAGTCGACAAAAGTAAAAAAAAAGTCTGTCAAAAAATGACAGGGGGTAAGCTCTCTTCGACAGATCTGCGCTGGCTGGCGCAGAAAGAAAATAACTGATTTCAGCACACTGGAGTGGTGGTTACATTGATAAAGCGGACGTCACGACGATGAACACGACGTCACGCGGAGTCAACCGACGCCATCTCCCGTGCGCAGGGGTCCTGCTATCAAAAATCTTCCAGATCCAGCCGGATGTCTAGAAGTTCAAAGATAAGGAATCTGCAGCTAGATGTCTCTATCAGATACAACATACCCTCCAGCTGTGGTTCTAAATTGCAGAAACGGTATGAACATCGAAGGATAACACCCTCTCCCCCACCCCCAAATAAAGCAGTTAAGGATCATGGACAGAGGAATGAACTAACAAACCTGAAATTGCTGGGAAAACATTCAAGCCAAATGGACTGTAGAATCATGCAAAATCTCACCCACCGATGTAATTAACTATCTCCAAAAGGAAACAATCTTTTAAATTCAGAAACCTACGCTTCCTGCAAAACCACTTCATTACAGAGAATTCTTCTATCTTTCCAAACTAGGGATACCATACTGGTTGACCAAGCTTCTAAACACAAACCAAATTATATATTCACCAGATAAAACACAAACATTTTGGGGGCAAGGGTAAACGTCATCTTCGTCTGAAAAACCTTTTTCTTTTCCCTTAGTCTTTAAATACAATCTCAGGTTCTGGAAAGGCATGAAAGGGCCACTGTTCCGACAAGCTTTTGGATAATACCACAACTGAGTTCTCATAGAATACAGCCATCTGTCACCTTACCATGCAAATACTTCTACCACATGCGACACACATTATTTCTGAACGCTATATAAACAAATAAAATATGGAATGACTGAAGAATGGATGTTCAACAAGTTTGATACATTCAAAGCTTGACGATTATGAACTGAGCATGCAATTAAGTGCGCTAATATTGGTGTGCATTGTAGAAGATAGAAGGAATTGCTATGTAAGAGAGTAAGGAAAGATGAAGTTTTGAATGTGCACTAATAGTGGATTTCTATGTATGGCGGTTCGAAATAGACACCATCATTAGAAGCCACAGTGTTTGCCTTGGGTTAAAGAAAAAAATCATTTCCAAATGGTATTTTACCTCCTGCTCACACTGGATGTTTTGATCTCTTGCTCAAATATATTATTTCACTGACTTTAGGAAAACCAACTGAAATATAATATGAGAAAAACAATGGAATACTGTATTTGACTTAAAGTCCTGCATGGAGAAAGCATTAGCATTTTACATAAGTCTTAACTTGCTTTCTTTACGAGTTGTGCACTTCCTTCAGAGAAATCATCACCTGTGCTCTTACATGAGGTTACCAACAATGCTTTGGGATATTTCTCTTAAATCTTCTACTTATTATATTTTCAAGTTTAAACATTTCTGATTCTTGAGCTGTTTAGCCCAGCACATTCGATGTTAAATTCAAAGGCGTTTGAAAAACTGATTCACACAGTAACAAAACAAATTTATAGGATCCGGTTATCTACCAACTGCAAGTACAGGAAAGTGAGAGGACAGAGCAATTTAAAAAGAATTAAAAAATCTAATAAAAAAAATAATGGCATAATTGAATACAACTTTTCTGGACACAATTCCAACATGTGACTTAGAGGGAGGCGAACATTTAACTGCACGTGTATGCTGTGGAAAGTAAACACCACACTGCTGTGTAACATCACATGCATACTAATTAGTACAAATGGCAAATACTCTGTGGGGTTACACATTCTAACGAACCATCTTCTTTACCTTTCCAGATAGTAAGAATAACTTACAAAAGTGGATAGGTTATCACTACCTCACACTAACACAAACACTCAATTGTAGTTATACTCAACTTGCTGTAAAGCTTCATAGACGCATCATATGCAAATCCTCATGTACAGAAGTGGGTGTTGAAACAGAATGACATATCTAGAAGTAAAGCGGGTTGATGTGCTGGTTTTATAATACATTGCTCTACACACTACACCTTCCAACATTCACATGAGGTCTCTGGTCGAGGAGGCAATCCGGACCATTTTTTTTACACATTCTGTATAAAATGTAGTTGAAGGACCTGATCACAAGTTATGGGAGTTCCTGTGCACTAGTATGCCTACCAAAGTTAGCTGCACCTGTGGGTATCTGGTATTGAACATCTAAAGGTATTTAAGAACTCCCATCATGAGAATCAAGCAATACATGGCAAATGACTTCTTAAAACCTAATTCCTCAAAAGAGAAATTTTGTTTCTGTTAAGAAAAGAGAAATAAATGTTAACTCCTAATTAGAGGATTAAGTGCTTGAAGTTAGGGAGGTACCACAACGAAGAATGCCACCATCACCCAAGTCCAGATGCACCCCATACCCATGGAAGGCGGAGGACCAGGTGAGTCGATGGAGCAGGGGCAGATGACGGGACTGACTGCGACCTCCCCTTGGCTGTGTCATAGACAGTGAGGTCTGAGGCCTAGACTGCCAACTGGGGTTATTCTGGTAAGACTGACCCTCTTTCCGTTGGCCCCAGGTGGGGTGAACAAGCTTCCTGAGGCCCAGCCATGGGAGACAACACGTGTCTATTCTGGCAGGCAAGCCAGATTAGGGCAGGGATGACCCTGTAGTCATGGCCTGCTGAATTCGAGATCATGTAGGACTGGAACATAAGATTTCTCACCCTCATCCTATCTGGTTGCAACAAACAGTCTCACCTGTGGTTTCCTTTAGTTGAGGCCTATGGTTAATTTGCAGGACCATGTAACAGTCGTTAATACAAAGGCAATTGCAGTGTAAGATTGGTTTAAATAAGGTTCACGCTCCCACTTACTGAAATCAAGTCTGGGAGGGGGAGCGGGAAATGCTTCTGGGGTGGAAGTGTTGGGTAGGTGAGGGAAGTGGGGGCAGGTTAATGCCTAGGATCAAAGTTGCTTTTGACTTACGCTTTTAACAAGTAGAGTATAGTCATTCATTCAAAATCTTTATTCGGCTATTAAAAGAAAAACAGCCATAAAATACATCTAAAAGAATGAAAATATAGTTTACAGTTTCAATTATTAAGAACACTTCATTTCTTAAATTATAATATAATGCTTTTCCTTGCGTTGATCGATTTCAGGATGAACAGGGCGACATTGTAACATGTTAGTGGATTCTCTAATGTCACCAAGAATTTCATAGCTAGTTTATGCGACCTGATATTATGGGCAACAAACAAAGGTTTAAGTTAAAAACATCTAAAATTACGATAAAAATTACAGAATAATAAAAAGTGCAATGTGCTTTGTTTACTTTTGCTGTCACACGGACATGGTACCAAATCCGATGGACGGGACTTCATTTTAGGAAATGCGACAAGGTAATGAGTAATGCCACATCTCAATCTCAGTAGCACAAAACGGTGCTGTACATAGGTCACATTTGACAGATGGTTATTAGCTCCCTCCTTTAGATTAAAAGATTTGTATAAGGCAACGGTCGGTTTATTCAACTCAGACTTTACTCGAAGGTCCCGCCTTTGTTGCAAGAAGGAGTCTTTGATCTCTTTCTTTGTAAAGGACAATATTTTTGTAGAGTCCGACCATACTGATAGATTAAGCAAATTTCCTAGTGTGGCGTTAATATACGATAACCACGGAATTCTCAGTACATTATTCAAATTTAAACAGTCTAAAATGATTGACCTGGTAAAAGCTGTCTCTTCCCGTCTCCAAATTGAGGCCCATAATAGCAATGGTCCAGCCATTAAAGAATCTGCTAAAAATCGAAGCCCCACCTTATGATGTACAATGGTATTTGAAACAGAGGATGGTAAATACAACAAACGTTTTAAGAAACAGTTTTCTTCAGTTTGCAGGGCCGAGCTATTTGCGTAACCCCAAAGACCTGCCCCATAAAGGGCTGTGCTTACTCCTTTAGCTTGATAAACGACTACCATTTCGTTGGTTGGTCGATTTCCTAATTTTGAGGAAAATTTAAAAATCCCGTGATTAACCTTGCTCATTTTAGCTCTGGTATTTAAAATATGTTGGGTCCATGTACCATTTCCCAAAAATAAAATACCAAGGTAGCAGAAGGAGTTCACTTTGTGTATTGGGGTGCTATCAATAAAAAAAGGTTTTACAAGGTTTCTGTTTGGCACCGCAAATCATGGTGAATGTTTTTGATTTGTTTATTATCATTCTCCTTTGTGTCATAAAATCTAAAAAAATATCCATCAGTCTCTGGAGGCCCAGTGGGGTCCGTGCTAGTAGTACTGCGTCATCCGCATATAACAATATAGGAATCGGACGACCAGCCACCCTCGGGGCGTCAGCCTGTATCGATTGTAAATGGTTGTCTACCCCATTAATAAAGAGGGAAAATAAAATTGGCGCTAACACACACCCTTGCCGTATGCCCCGCCCTACTTTGAATTTGAATGAACATTCGCCTTGGGGGCCAAAGCGGACTTGGCTAGTTAGGTTCTCATACAAATGAGAAAGGAACCCAGCAATCGCCCTAGGAGCTCCCATGGAGGTCAGAGTTTGCCAGAGTAAATTATGGTTGACTAAATCAAATGCACTACTCAAATCGGCATAGCATAAGTACAAAGTGCCTGTCTTTGCCCTAGTATACTTGCCGATAAGTAACTCTAGGTTAATGCATTGTTCAATTGTCCCAAGTTGTTTCCTAAACCCATACTGCACAGGGGTTAGGATAGAATACTCCTGCGCCCATTCCTCCAATCTCATTAATAAAACCCTACTCATAACTTTCAAGGCAGTATCTAGGAGTGAAATGGGGAGGTAATTTTTAGGATCTGTTTTGTCCCCTTTTTAGGTCGAGCCTAGCGTTGCAGCGCATGCGCTGCTCGGTCTGCGAGGCATGCTGTAGTAGGGTATGCTGTAGAAGTGCTGTGGAAGCCTCCGCCCATATTTTTCATTGGCTGGTGTCATTGTCCTTGGTAAATGCTGGCTTCCGATTCAATATGAGGCTTCTTAGTCCCTCCTTGTTACCGCCCTGTCTCCGTGACCGCCCATAACGACTGGATCTTTTACTTGCGGCGTTACACGGTCTCCTTCATTAGTCGGAAAGCACTATTTTCTTTCAGTCGGCTTTGGCAATGGCGGCCGCGTGTTTATTTTTGCATCGCGCTTTCACTTTAACAATAGCTGCCGCCCCACCCCGCGAGTGCTGTGTGGGGCGGCAGCTATTGTTAAAGTGAAAGCGCGATGCAAATATAAACAAGCGGCTGCCTTTTTTCAGTAAAACGTCGACTTTTAGTCACACCATCTAAAAGAGCGTTTCTGTCAGCTGGGCATGTGGTTCAGCCACGCATGCCCCGCGCGCCGCCCTGACTGCTGGAGGTTTGCAGCATCCTCACCTGGGAGCGCGCCATTTCCTTGTTGACCCCCAGCTGCCGCCCCCACACGCGCTCATTGTCCGGTTCTGCCCGGGGCCCGTGCTGCAGGAGCCTGGAGGGGTCAGCAGCTGGGATGAGGCTCCCAGTGGCAGCGCTGCATGGAGACGCCACCGCACTGGCCGCACCTTCCTTGGGTGTTTCAAAGAGTCAGAGTGCGGTCCCGCAGTGTTTTACAACTAAAATTCTAAAATTAAACACATAAATAAAAGGCATTGCCATTTACAATGCCAATAGCTCAAACTCTCGCAAATGCGAGACCTATTGCATTGCAAATGCTTGTTTGTATATGGGTACAATGATGGATTCGCCCCATGTCTGAGGGATGTTATCAGTTGCGGCTGAATTAAATACTCTAGTTAGAATAGGTCCCCATAATTTAGGTGCTGATTTAAAAACGTCAACTGGGGCGCCATCAGGGCCTGGTGCCCGTCCCCCAGCACTCTCCTGAATGGCCTGGAGAACTTCTTCATTAGTAATATTCAGGGGAGGAGGTCTCCCTTCACAACGCTCCAAGTCAAACACCCCCAAGGTCTCCCCATTACTGCTAAAAATCCCTGTAAAATGTGTCACCCATTTATCTGAGGAGATAAAGGAGCAAAACTCTGGGATGTCATCGTTCTTCAAGAAGGGTGCATTTACTGTATCCCAGAAAAGTTTGTTATTCCTAGTTTTTACAGAAATAGCCAGGTTTCCCCACGCTTCTGCCTGCAGATATGGCTATTTTATACTCATTTCGTAGGTATTTAATAATCATTATATCTCGCTGTGATTTAGACAATGCATACTTTAACACTTGTAATGCTTTAGTGCAAGTACCATCAAACCATCCCTTTTTATTATTGCCTGATGTACCTATCTGCCTGGTTAAAAGTGATTTAATAGATAATGTAATACAGTTAAAATTTGCTAACACTATATTTGGAATAATCTCATCTTGAAGACAATAGGCTATTTCTCGATGGTTAGACATTTATTTGCTGCATAGTCAAGCATGGGCCAACACCTGTCCACTTGATTCGAATGCCATTGGTTCTAAAAGGGTTAATAAAATTGGCTAAACCATATACATCACTCCTTTGACCCCTGAAAAAGAACGATAGGGTGAGTAAATTATGGTCACTAAATATGGAGGGAACAACGAAAGGGTTGCCACACCTACAGATAGCAGAGGCAGACACTAGCATATGGTCAATGGTGGATTGTGTATTTCTCCCTCTAAAAGTTGGCAGTAAATCCCCTTTGGGGCCACGGCCACCCCCGAGTAGATGGAAATCATATTTGGAGATCATCCAATTTAGGGCTTCTCCATACTCATTATGGCAGAAATGGTCATTTCCCTCTCCATCCACGTTAATCTGACTGCATGCCTGATTGTTAGGTACATCACAGGCCTGTATATTAAAGTCTCCTGCCCATAGCAAAACATAATCGGTGCAAATTGGGGCTAAGAATGTTTCGAGGGCACGGTCAAGAGCTGTTACCACATTGGTGCATGTGGAATCAAAAACGTTGTTATAAAAATGTACAATTATCAGATCTTTCCCTCCTTTTTAGGTCTCGCGCCTAGCGTTGCAGTGCGCAGCCCTGCTCGCGCAGCGCGAGACCTCTTGTATGGGCTTCAGAAAGCTAACCACACGCTCGTGCGTGTGGTTTTGCTTTCGGAAGCCCACATTGGCAGTAGCGTGCTTTTTTTTAAACGGCACGCAATTGGGCAAAGGCGGGCACATGTCCCGCCTTTGTCCGCCCATTCCCGTCCGTGTCTAGGACACGCATCAGCGCGCGGCACAGACGACAGGCTCCCTCGCCCCCCCCCGCTCCTCTGTGGTGCGCGCGCACCACTGGTTTCACTTTCACGATTACTTCGCCAGGGGCCGGTGATTTCTGCCCTCCACGACTGTTTGAGGTAATAAAAAACGGAGCCCGGGATAAAATGTTAAAACGCGCCCCTCCCTATTTTTGATGCTTTGTTATTCTCCCCGTTTATCCCTCCCCGTGTGTAAAAATAAACAATAAATACATTTTTTTCTATTTTTTTTTTTTTTGGGCCCTGGAACTCCTATTTGCTGGTGCACCACTCCGTTTTTCAAAAGCGCTCTTGCGCACCTTTTTCAGTTGCTGCGGATGTAAGTCCCAAGTCCCTGCAGACCTGGGTTCCTGCGCTGGTTGCTCCCTCTGCAGGAGCCGTTTCTGAATGTCTGGGCACCTAATTGAATGTGGAAACTTCCATGGCTGGCACAGGCCCCGCTTCAGAGGCGGGCGTCCTGCCAGGTCTGTACCCTCGAGGCAGCAACGAACTCCTGAATGGAAGGGGGGGCGGGGATGGGCAGAGGTCTTCATCTCCTGCCAGCGGCTGGAAGCGCCACAGACGGAGCCGGCTCTGCGCCGTCGCTGCAGATTTAAATTGCTAATACTGGAGACATCCCATTACAGATAGGGAGGCGCTGGGAGGCAGGCCGGCGGGGATGAGCCCCTCCAAGTGTGACTAACACCCGCCGCTGCTCAGCCCTGGAAATTCAATTGCCTGCGCCGGGTTGGCTATGATCCTCATCTGGGAGAGGTCGGTCTGCGGGAGCGCCAGCTCTGCTGTGCAACAAGGGCAAAGTTATGGACTCGGGAACTGTGTACTATGCTCCAGTAATGCCTGGTCTGGTGACACGTTAACCACGAGGCCAAAGGTCGACAACTCTCTCAATGTCACCACAACTCCCAAATGGAATTTTATAATCGACACTATACTCACCCCTTCGTGTATTTGTACATCACAGGTTTCGTTACATTTAATGTTCCTCAAATAAATATTTTTTGCAACACGAACGTGTTTATGTTTAATCCATTAACAGTGGGTTGTGTGACTTGTGTCGCTGTCTCCCCTGCGGTCTTCAGTCAAAAGAAACGGGAAATTTATGTTAGTAAGAAGGCAGCTTCCAGTGAAACTGTTTGTTGTATAGAGAAACACCTGTTGGCCCACATTTATAATTTTTCAGTTGCTGCGGATTTAAGTCCCTGCAGACCCGGGTCACAGGCACGACATGCAGTTGCTGCAGATGTAAGTCCCTGCAGACCTGGGTTCCTGCGCTGCGCGCTCCCTCTGCAGGAGCCGTTTCTGAATGTCTGGGCACCTAATTGAATGTAGAAACCTCCATGGCTGGCACAGGCCCCTTTTCAGAGGTGGGCGTCCTGCCAGGTCTGTACCCTCGAGGCAGCAACAAACTCCTGAATGGAAGGGGGGTGGGGATGGGGGGGGGGGGAGGGTCTTCATCTCCTGCCAGTGGCTGGAAGCGCCACAGACGGAGCAGGCTCTGCGCCATCGCTGCAGAGTTAAATTGCTAGTTCTCTGGCTCTAAAGCAGCTCTGCTGACCTGGTTCTATGGCTCTAAAGCAGCTCTGCTGACCTGGTTCTCTGGCTCTACAGCAGCTCTGCTAACCTGGTTCTATGGCTTTGAAGCAGCTCTGCTGACCTGGTTCTCTGGCTTTGAAGCAGCTCTGCTGACCTGGTTCTCTGGCTTTGAAGCAGCTCTGCTGACCTGGTTCTCTGGCTCTACAGCAGCTCTGCTGACCTGGTTCTCTGGCTCTAGAGCAGCTCTGCTGACCTGGTTCTTAGGCTCTAGAGCAGCTCTGCTGACCTGGTTCTCTGGCTCTACAACGGCTCTGCTGACCTGGTTCTCTGGCTCTAAAGCAGCTCTGCTGACCTGGTTCTCTGGCTCTAGAGCAGCTCTGCCGACCTGGTTCCCTGGCTCTAAAGCAGCAATGCTGACCTGGTTCTCTGGCTCTAATACCGGTTTGTGCCCCCGTCACCCTCCCCCTCTTCTTTCTTGCTGTGTCTTTCACCCTCCCCCTCCTCGTTCCCCCCTTCATTCTATGTCTACTCCCCCTGCTCCTATCCCCTCTCCCCTTGCCTGCTTTTTCCCTTACGTATATGTCCTTATTGTTTGTCTCGACCTAAGATGTAATTATGGAGCTATGCTCTAATAACTGTGTAACCTTTGTAACGATGTAACCTGCAACTATGGTCTGATTCTGATGTAAAGCGCTCTGATACCAGCGCTATATAAATCCTTTCAAATGTTTACTAGTCACCTATGCTACCCATATACTACTAGCTACCTCTTGTGTACTGAATGGCGAATACCAAATGTATGTATACTACCTCAACCATCTAATGTTTAATAACTGTATATTGTAAAGCGCTCTGATACCCGCGTGGGTCATGTTCGCGCTATATAAAGCTTTATAAATAAATAAATAATCCTACGGACCCCTGTACAGGAGTGCATCTTACCCCCACTAACACCTATAAGAGGTGCATCTTGCTCCCTGAACAGGAGGTAAAAGACATTGTAATTTACAACGCCAGTTACTACGCCAATAGCTCTAAATTAAGCAAATGCGAGACCTATTGCATTTTTTACTAAGCCACAATATCTGTACGTAGGGTCCCACTGATGTAACTTTTTTGGCCCTGATAGAAATATTATTAGAGATAAGTATCTGTAGTCCCCTTTTTGCCCGCCCTGCCTGTGATCCAATAGCTGCTAAAACGTGTGAGGAGTATCCTTCTACATGTACAGGATTTATACACCAAGTTTCTTGTTGGCATATGATGTTGTAGCTAGATATAGTATTAACCCAGTCAATGTTCCCTACCTTGTTTAGTAGCCCATTCACGTTCCAGGTTACAAACTCAAACCCTTTCATATGGGGTTGTCCAACAGGCTCAGTATCTACTACGCCTGTGGGTATAATATTAACTCTAGGAGAGTCTTTACCAGATGCCTCAACAACCACAGGTTCAGCTAGCCCACCAATAGCGGGTGCCTCCGTGGTGTATGAGCGGTCACTTGGCGATAACTGGCTTATCTGGCTGACTATAGAAAACATTGTGGAGATCCCTCTCTGATAACTCCTGGGGTCCCCAACATGACCTTGTTCAGAGCTAAGTCAGTCATTGTCAATTAATCTGCTCAGCGTCTCATATCTATTGGGCATTGCAAAATCCAGATCATGTTGCAGGAACAGGCTTGTGGTATCCCTCTGTCTCTGTGGATTTGGTAGGCCCCTTGAGCATTGCTCCAAGCCCTTCATGTGACGGTAAAAAAATCCTAGTGGAGGTATACCCATGGCTTGTCTGTCTATGGTTGGTACCCCTATCATTTTATGAATACCACTGGCAGTTCTCGGGCTTCTGAAATTAATTATAACACAGTCACCACACAGATTTTTTTCCCAGTGGCCCAATCCACCCCACTCTTCTTGCAAACAGGATTTCCTGCGCTCTACTCGGGGAGAATAGATGTCTTGAACTAAGCCAGTGGACCAACTTATTTTCAAACATTCAGTGGTTTCTATGACTCCTGACTTTAGCAGGGGGACATTAACTAATACTGCCACATATGGGCAGGTGGCAAATTAATGGTAACTAGCTCTTGTACGGGCACATTGGTGCTGGGAGTGTGTGTATTTAAGCTTCCTTGATTTTGGTTCGGAGCATATATCCTGGTAGATTTACTAATAGACTCCTGTGTATTTCTGCTCAACATCCCCTCTTGGCTCGTGTAACTCAGACTCAGCGTGAGGAGGTATACAATCTATGTCGCTACTCATACCAGGGGCTACTCTTCGGGGCCTTTGGTCCAATGGCATTTTACCCAGATCAATAGCCATTTTCAAACCCTCCTCCACCTTGTCCAGTCTTTCTTTGAGGGGGCTTAATAAGATACAAATGACAGATGTTAATTTATCCCAAAATGGTGCCCATGTCCGATTGTCCATGAAGTTAGAGCTAGTTCCTTGTTCATGCCCCCCCACCCCCAACAAGATCAGTTCATCTGGGGATCTTAACGCAGCAATTATTTTGTGCTGTCTCTTCCTTTTCTGTTTGGCTGCAGGTTGACGGGCTGTGTTCGATATTTTAGCTGCTCGTAAAATTACTGATCCTGGGAGAGCAGGAGTAGGGACCTGGTCTGGGGCAGTTGGTATTCTACTTTTACTACGCGGTCATTACTTCGTATTACCCTTACTACGCATATTTTAGATCGCAGATGCCATTGCTTAGCATGCATTTACTTAGCATGCATTTACTACGCATGTTCCATTACTTAGCATGCACTTACTACGCATAATGGAGTTACTGTGCATTGTAGTATTAATTCTGTTAATGGGTTCAGGGTGCGTTTAAGGTTTTGGGGTACAGGGGTATTTTTAGGGGTCAGGGTGGGTTAGGGTTTTGGGGTGTAGGGGGTATTTTTAGGCTTCAGGGTGCATTTAAAGTTTTGGGGTGCTGGGGTATTTTTGGGGTTCAGGGTCCGTTTAGGTTTTGGAGTGCTGGGGTAATTTTAGGGGTCAGGGTTGGTTAGGGTTTTGGGGTGTAGGGGTAATTTTAGGGTTCAGGGTGCATTTAGGTTTTGGGGTACTGGGGTATTTTTAGGGGTCAGGGTGGGTTAGGGTTTTGGGGTGCATGGGGTATTTTGAGGGTTCAGGGTGCGTTTAAGGTTTTGGGGTGCTGGGGTATTTTTGGGGGTCAGGGTGGGTTAGGGTTTTGGGGTGTAGGGGGTATTTTTAGGGTTCAGGGTGCATTTAAGGTTGTGGGGTGCTGGGGTATTTTTGGGGTTCAGGGTGCGTTTAGGTTTTGGGGTGCTGGGATATTTTTAGGGGTCAGGGTGGGATAAGGTTTTGGGGTGTATGGGGTATTTTTAGGGTTCAGGGTGAGTTTAAGGTTTTGGGGTGCTGGGGTATTTTTGGAGTTCAGGGTACGTTTAGGTTTTGGGGTGCTGGGGTCATTTTAGGGTTCAGGGTGCGTTTAGGTTTTGGGGTGCTGGGGTATTTTTAGGGGTTAGGGTAGGTTAGGGTTTTGGGGTGTAGTTTTGGGGTGCATGGGGTATTTTGAGGGTTCAGGGTGCGTTTAAGGTTTTGGGGTGCTGGGGTACTTTTTGGGGTTCAGGGTGCGTTTAGGTTTTGGGGTACAGGGGTATTTTTAGGGGTCAGGGTGGGTTAGGGTTTTGGGGTGTAGGGGGATTTTTTAGGGTTCAGGGTGCGTTTAGGTTTTGGGGTGCTGGGATATTTTTAGGGGTCAGGGTGAGATAGGGTTTTGGGGTGTAGGGGGTATTTTTAGGGTTCAGGGTGTGTGCCAGGGGATAGGTTACTATTACGATTAATTTTTTGTTTTAAAGTACCAATAACGCGTTGTAACGGTATGCGTAATAATTAACTGCGAAGTAAAAGCATTTTTAATGTATTTGTGTATATTTGCGAAGTAAAAGCATGCGCACTAAGATCATGCATAGTAATGGTATTTGCGAAGTAAAAACTACGAAGTAAATACCTGCGGAGTAACGGTATGCTAAGTAACATCATATATTCGGGGCAGTTAGTGTCGATGTTTGCCCCAGAGCTTCACTTGGACAACCTACACTCTGAGTATCATGTTCACTGCCTATACTAGGTATCCCATTAGTAGATGGTACACATTGGGCCTCTCCTGTATGGCCGGTCGTAGTGAGGGACATACGCCGCTCTGCCAAGTCAATTTCTTTGGATAGGGCCCCAAAAAGGTGTCTATAGTAGTCCGTTTGGGGGTGCTGATTTGCTCGGTCAACGGCTTCACCCCTCCCACCTTTCGTTTGCCCAATATAGTCATATTGTCTCCTGTACCCAGATTCAACGACACCCATATGGCAGAACTGGGGAACCCCCGATTACAAGTTCATGAATGGGACTATTACTCAGGGTTCATCAAGAGATCTAGTGGCAAACCAATCCTGGTACACAAATCTTTCCTGGGATCCTCCTCAGTGATATATGTTTCCTCTCTTAGCAGATGATAGGCTGCAACCTATTAAAACGCTGGTGTCCGAGACCTCCCCATTGGAAAGTCGATCATGGGAAGAGACATTAACTCTGTTACACATGCAGAGTTGGACATATAGAAGCCCATTGCACAGCATACACACTGAACAAACTTCTTCACTGTTTTGGTAGTTTCATTGGAGCTCTGTGATGTGTGGCCCCTAGCAGGTTTTTCCTCACACAGATTTTTCTCTCAGTCATAGACTTAAATGGAGTAGCAAGCACACACAATTCTTCAGAGGGCCTTGTCGGATTACTCACTAGCGGAAATGTGAATAAGCTGCAGCCATTCCAGCACTGGGGGCATCTGTCCACTTGGTGATTGCTAGGCAAGTTCCCAGTATTCCTATGTGAAGAAATTGAGTCCTATTTTCAAATCAACAAAGGACAGGTTTCAACGGATGCCAAATTATGGGAGTCTCTCAAGACAGGGATCCAATGACACACTATTACATATCTTCGTAATAAGAAAGGGAGTGAGAATCCTAAGTAACCACACTAGTGGCCCAAATTCTTTCCTTGATTCCAGAGAGGAGGCCCTCTTCCGCCAACTAGAGGCAGCCAAAATGTAACTAAAACAAATAGGCTTAGACATAGCTGAGCTAATCTACATGTCCACACAACAGCACATTTATGGGAAATGGGACAAAGCAGGCAAGTTACTCTACTGACTGGCAGGCAGAGAGGCACCATACGAGGTTATTCCCTGGGGTACTCAACCTGGAAACCCAGCAGGTAATGGAGGCATCCTCAACTGCAGCCATGTTCGCAGATTATTACAGCCATCTCTATAAAGGGGATCCGCGTGCAGAGGTGGAACGAATAAGCCCCCTGCTGTAAAAGCCTTTTATTAGATTCCTCCACAAACAAGATCGCATGGGAGTCTTGGATGTGAGACTGATGAGAGTGCACAACAGGAAAATCCCATGGCCATATGGTTTCTCAATAGATTTTTTAAAGAAATGTACATCTTCACTCACCTCATCGACATGTTCAAAGAGGTGTTCCAAGTGGTCTATATCCAGGAGGACCTCTTTGGAACTCCGATTTTGAACTTATTGAAACCTGGGAAAAACCTGAGCCACTGTTTCTCCTATTGTCCTGACAAACAGATTAGTTAAGGTCATCACATCCATAATGCACCAAGACTAAAACTGATTTATGCTATGTAGGGGCACAAGCCACTGCTTCAGAAGGGTGCACTTGGTGCTTGTCCGGAAACAGGAATTCTCTGTTCCCAGCGTACTATTTTTAGTGGACTTCAATAACGCCTTTGACTTCATAAGCTGGTACTTCATCTACTAAATCCTTAGGAAAAATCAATTTGGCCCACAATTTCTCTTCTACAACAAACGCTCCAACAGATTTCTGGTGAGGGGAGGATCAATGGCACCCTTCCCTTTCTGCTTGCTTTCCAATTGAAAGGGGCACAAAAGAGGGTTGACCACTGTCAGCTTGCTCTTTACTAGAAGAGATGGCCGGGTGCAGGGATTTCAGTGGTGAGTATCCAAATCGCCACCAATCCCCACAGATGTTAGGAGGTCCTCCTCCTTGAACAAATTAAATATACTTGGCTGGGTGGCGGCTGTTAAGATGGTCACACAACCAAAAAAGCTCTACGTGTTGCACAATTATGCCTACCAGATCCCTTTGAACTTTTTACAGGACGGTACATAATTGTGCTCGAGAATTTGTCTGGGCAGGTAAACAAAGGAGAGTATCTTTCAATAGATGTGTACAATACCCATATGATTGAGGACCAGGGATGGCAGACATACTGCTTTATTTTTGGGCGGCACATCTCATCACCATTTATCATTGGCTATTCATGGATAGAGAGGATCCAGCTTATTGGCTGGAGACAGATCGGATTGATGACTCTAGCCTACTGGGATGCCAGTATGGCACTAAACCACATCCAGCCATACCGCTTATCACATTAGTGGCGTTGGTCTGCTGGTGGGCAGCGCCGAAGTAGATAGGTTGGGAGGGCAGAGTTACATGGAGACTCCCTTGTGGCGATGCACCAGTTATCTCACATATCACAACTAGTTGGGTTTAAGGCATAGGACTCTATTGGTACATCCAAATCACACATAAATTCCTTTGTGAAGTTAAAAGAGGAATTTGGATCCATAACTCAAGATTTCAACTGATTGCTGCAACTGAGGCATGCCCTGGGTGCTGACTAAGAAGAGTTAGCAACTGTCACAAAATGTAACCCGTTAGAAGCCAAGCTCACAATCAAACCAATAGGCAGAAAGGGAATCATCTGCATCTGTAGTGCCCAGGTAGAGGATACGCCCAACCGTAACAGGACTTTGTGAGAACCCTGGAAATCAGATCTGGGGCCCATGGAAGAAGATAAATGAAGGGAGGCGAAGATGGCCCCTTGGGAGTCAGCCACTTCTTCATGCTTGAGACACGCTTAATTTAAATTTCCACAGAGTACATTGCTCCTGAGATAGGTTGTGTAAAATATGCAGAAGCACTATCCCCACTTATCTGCATCGTAAAAAGGACACCAAAACCTTCTTTCATATCATTTGGAGGTGGCAGCTAATTGAGTGCTACCGGGGATAGAACCAATGCACACTTGCCATGATACAGAGAAGACCGATTCTATAGACCTTAATTAGATTTCTGTGATTCTAGGAATTATGGCGGGAATGGGGGGGGCCACAGGGTAGCTGTTTCTTAACAGGGATGGGGTTCCTGTTAGCCAACAGAGATACTGCAAGATGCTGGCACTTTGACATAAGTTCCCCAATTACTGAATGGATATTAGGAATGGATCATCTATCATGACAGGAGGATGCCATTTACAAGCCAGGGGATACCCTTTAAAACATAGCAACATCAGAAGAATCTGGTGCAGTCATTGCCAGATTTAACTAAATAAATATTGTTCAGATGCTGTGCTCTCCCTCCTGAGACGACTATAAGTGTACTTTATGTATCACTTTATTATGCAATATAAATCTATGTGAATGACTCTGCCTGTGTTGTGGGAGAATTAATTGAATGGAAAGAACTAAATTTAAAATTGGCTACACCTTAGCCTTACAAATGAATTTCAGGAGAATTATTAAGGCCATCAGGACCTAGATTCTAAAAAGATTGACGGCTGTTTGTTATTTTCTGAGATTGAAACAGGGATGATCAGGACTGTGAAATATGTTAATAAATATGGAAATAAATCAGAGTATAAAATAAAGAAAAATAAAAAGATAAATTAATAAATGCAATCATGGTACAAAGTAGATGAAAATGATAAGTAAAAACTGCACCATTATGTTCAGTTTTGAGTGTATTAACAATATTATGGCTATATTGGGTGTTGAGTACACAGTCTGTTTTTTATGTCTATCACTTGAAATCCACTTAAACGTATGCACACTTGTCGCTGGCCATGTGAGCAAGACCCGAGCAGGGTCAAAATACGGGTTGTCAGTTTCCTTGCAAAAATAAACTATTGGTACAACAACCGGTTGGAGTGACTCGTAATCCGTCTCCTTTGTGTAACGGACAGGGAAAACATATATACATACATATCCACCCACGCCTCCCCCTGCCCCCCTCCAGTTTATGTTACTTCAACTTTTGAATTTTTTGTTAATCGTTGCCTAGGGCTTTAACTTTTGCCCAAGCCACTAGTAGTTTCCACCAAATTTTTTGCACCCATCCCAATATAGATATTGCTGGACATCATGTTCAAAGTGTGTTGTTGCTCTTGCTTGCTGCTTATTAACAGCAGCTTTAGATGGCTATCAGCTGTCCTCTGTTTACCACTGTATGCGAGTCCTATAATGTTCCCATGTTTACCGCACCAACATTATTTTTCTTTAACAACATTTGATACCTTCAGCGATTGCCTCTCATAGCTCTTGTCGTCAAGCAAGAATCTTTGAGGGGCACCTCCTGTCTGTCTATTGTCCATCTGTTAGTTTTAATTCTATATGCCTCAAATCTTCTGTCCAAATTAGAGGACTGCGTGACCAGTACAAACCTAGTCCCCAAAACACAAACAGGCTTCAAAGCAGGAATTAGCACCTTAACCAACCTATCAGTGGTCACTCTTTTGGCCGAGCAAGCCATCATCAAAACCAGCAAACTCTACGCTTGTTTTATCAACCTCAAAGCAGCCTTCGACAAGGTCCCAAAGACGATGTTATGGAAAAAGATGGCACAATGGGGAGTGCCTGCGAAATTGTTGGAGGCAATCAATAATCTCTAATCAAACATATGGCTCCAGATAAAGCTAGGAGACAGCCGAAGCATAACCAATAAAATCTTCACTAATAATGGATTAAAGCAGGGATGCGTCCTGGCACCCAGCCTGTTCTACATCTATACAAGCTGACCTAGAGAACCATCTATGCCAAGACAGTTAAGGGAAACCCCCCCCCAGGTTGGGAAACGAGCCAATAAGAAGCATGCAATATGCTGATGATATTGTTTTGCTTAGTAAAACTCCGATAGGCTTGCATCGGTCGATATGCTCAATTACTGGGCAACACCACAAATGTGCGTTTGGACTTTAATTATAACAAACAAAGGTCCTATGTTTTTCGAGCGTGCATAACAGACAACCCATATTTACCTGGAGGGCAAATAGTAATGTTCTGAACAGGTCACAACTTACAAATATCTCAGAGTGCATTTATATCACCATTTGAATTACAAACGGAAAGCACAATCCAGGCAAACAAAGACAAACAAATTGCTGTTCGCATTCAAAATCTTGCAACAAAAGTTAAGAGACTTTTCAACAAACCATCTTTTGCAGGTCATAGGAGCAAAATTCATCCCCTCAATAGCGTACGGCTCAGAATTACTCAAAAGCAAAGATGCTGCGAGTTGGAACACTCTACAATCAAGCCTCTAAAAATTGTTCGGGATCCCACAACATAAATCACAAGCCCACATTAGGCTGGAGTTCAGGCTATATAATCAGATACCCGTTAGATAGGGCGCCCTAAGAAAATATTACTGGAGAATGAGGGCAGCAGACGCAAACTCATTGGCCTACCAACGTTGGCTCGAAATAGAAAAACAGGCCAGCACCAAGAAATCCGCCCTCACTATTACAGAAGTCAATAGCAGCCCTAAAATTAGAAGAGACTTGGTACACCATAACAGAATACCTGCGTTCAAACAGGCGACCAATAAAGCAGCCAAACGTCAATCATTTTTAACAGACATGGTAGCCTCGGTGAACAAAAGGCAAGCGTGGGTGGTCTTGCCTTCATACAAAGTTTTGAAACCCCAATCATACCCGTCAACACACTTCTCTGAATCAAAGAAGCACAACTTAATGCTAATTAGGCTGGGAGTCTTTTCATCAAAAGACTTAACACCGGCATGGAAACAGTCCTGGTCCACCACGGAGTGTCGACTCTGCAGAGACAGTAGTAAAACATTGCTCCACTTGTTGTGCATTTGTCTGGCGTTAACACTTAGGAAGAAACTACTACGTCCATCTATAAGACAGTTGCAAATAAGATCATGTCGGCCAGCCGTGATTAAGCTATTAGGAGGGTCCCCAGTTCAGTCAGCATGCAAGGCTGTGAATTTTTTGGCCCTAGCAGCCAAGGAGTTGGAAAAACTAAGAGAGACCCTGTGAGTCCTGGTGTGGCGTGGTAGAAGGTTTGCCATTTGTTTATGATTCGTACTGAGAAGAACTTTATAAGACATTAGTGCATATTTTCTGGTATTCAAGGCAAACTGATCTTTTCAGCACTTTACGCTTCGGGTGCAATAGCACCTCGCCCCAACTAATACATTTCAGCATGTCACCATTTGCTGTAGAAGCACTTTAAGAAAGGATTCAAATCATGGTACATTTTAGAGGTTTTAAAATGTTTTTAATAAACATGCACATAATTATGGTAAGTCTCTTTAATTGTGGGTTTAGCACTCATGCATTTGGCATTGTACATAGGCCATGGAACATTTTGCAGCTGAGGCCAATCTCACGAGGTGCAAATAACCACTAAAAGACTCTGTTTTTTCGCAAAACACAGGCAGCACAAAAAAGACAGTGGACAACGTACCTAAGTGATTGAGCATTTCATGTGATTCCACCCGTCAAAACTAATCTGTCACATTATTCATGTTACAATGGCCGTCCAAATGCATGTGCACTTTAATCAAGGTTGTGCTGCTCAAAGCAAGGAACAATTAGTTGCTATTCATATGCAGCCGACCAATGTGATATAATATTGTTGTAACATGTATGAACTTTTCTCAGCTTAAACTATTTTTGTTTTATGAAACTTACCTGCTGTTTTAGATTGCAAAGGTTTTTATTAACCATAAACAATAAAGTATTATTATAGTTTTAATTCTAGAGAAATCTGGGTGTAATCTAATAGCGTGACATTCCTGATCTTAGAAGAAGTCACTCCCTTGTGCAGAAAAGTGGTGATGAGAAAGTGATCCAATCTAGCATATGTAAAGTGAGCAGAAGAGAAAAAAATGGGCAATGCAGTCTGTTACTTCTGGATGTTAACATGTCATATCTACTAGTCCCATATGTGTCTTTGGTCACTTGATCCCACCAATCACTGAGTTCAGGTCTCCCTATATGAATGTAGTGCCTTCTGTTATATTCAGGATGTTCGTAATGGTTTCCCTGAGAAGACTCCCTTGACATGTACTGAAGGAATATCTGCTTGCAGTCACCAATGTGTGTACTATGTCATCTGAAACCATCTGAGCCACCTCCCACAGGCAATTATGAAAAATAAAGATTTCTACTTCTCCCTATGATAAAAACTGTCTCAGGAACCAACACGACTTATGGCAATTTTCTATCAGGTGCGAGTACTGAATCGGACATGTGCCTCCCCAGGATTCCCTCAGCATTCGAAGAAAAGCCAGCCTTTTGGAAGGACCATTCAGGCCAATTTTCAGCAAGGTTTAGCATGTGGCAGCTTCTGCTGTGGAAAGGCAGACAAACTAAAGGGGTGAGTTAACTGTGCAAGCCTTGTAGTATTATGAATGTATAAAGGGCAAGTGCTTTTGAATGGGCACATCCCTCTTCCAATCCCCTTAACTGTAAATAATAAGTCACTACAAATCTCAGTACTCTTTACAGGAATCAAAATAGGAATACCATTCCTATGCCTCCACCTGTGAACTATTCTCAGCCTTCGGGTTGCAGGCTTCAGGGAAGCTTTGCGTATCATTCTCCTCTTCAGGTGCACCCAATGCCGAATCTTCTAGGTTGTGTACGTGATTGTTCACTTGGATAATGTGATTTCTATTCTGCAGAATGTAAGTTTTTGCAGCTTCTAGATCTCAACTGGAAGGATTCTTTCTGCTCCTTCATGCTCATACCCTCTCTACCACAGTGCTCAAAGTATCAAACTGACAAATGATCTGGAGGCTTTTGGGTCTTCATCATGGTCACTCATTAGACCCAAGATAGTTTTGTGTTCTCAATAAACATATCATCGTCTTTTTCTCATTCACTTTAGAGAAATACTGTAAAGGTTGTTTTACATTTGACTGAACTTGATGATATATAGTTGGGGATAGTGTTAGTGTTATATCCCGCATAGATGCCCTAATGTAGACCCGTTCGTACATGCCCTAAAATGGAAATATTCATATTTACCCTAATATGGTCATATTCGTACTTGCCCAATTATGGTCATGGCCGCATATGCCCAATTATGGTCACAACTGTACATGTCCTATTATAGTAGGATTCCTTATATAGGCATGATCTTTCACCTACATTGGTCCCAGCTAGTACACAACGAGCTCGGAGGGCTGAACGTTATCTATCCTGTGGTTTCGAATGCAGCAGGGTTCTTCCAAACACAGGCCCACACTGTACTCCTTAATTATGCATGGCTTTCTAAGAATACACCACCGGCATAATATGTATGTACAAAGTTCACCCCTGACGTCTTCCTCATGTCCAATACAAACCATACTGAGGACCGAGACTCTTTAGGGTATAAATACACCACATCTTGCCCCGGTAAGGCATAGGGAACCGAGACTTCCATGCTGACACACTGACCAGAGACGCGGAGGCTCCTGCATGCAGTCGCTCAAGCTGACAGTGGTCTGACACCACCCGGACGGGGTGTCCAACTCGAGACCAGGACGGGGTCCCACACTCTCTCTATTCAGGTATGGGGGTTCGACTAAATCCTAGGCGGATTCTTGGCTCTTAGCTTCTAAGACCTACACACAAGCTAGGTACACTCAGGTACATCTAGGTAGGCATCGTAGGAGTACGCACACTTTGCATAATGCTTTTATATTCATGTATGTATCCATGATTATCGCAATATGGTAGAACTGTTCTATCCCTTTGCTTTTATCGTACTGCTGATAATATATCTCTGCTATTGTCTGCTGGTTACCGCAGCACATATATTTTACACTAGAATAACAATTGTTCAATAAATACTTATTGAAACGCCCGACTGTTTATTCTGTGTAACTCTCTGAGACAAACCGAATAAGTGAGCACGAGTGACTGAGCGAAAGGTAGTACATTGTTTCCACGATTCTGAGGGAATCAGGGTTGTCATGTTCTAAGGTTGCCAGAAACTAATCTCTCCCCGATAAGAGGAGACACTAGTGGCACTGCGAGCTAGCTAATGCAAACCAGGCTAACATATACGATGGGGTGTACGGAGTCAGTCTGCCACCAAGCCCGCAGTATATGTTATCCAAACGCGCAGGTCCTGCAGGGGTACTATAGGAGCTACACAACATTAGGAATATAAATAGGGCAATCAATGGACAGTGGAATTCTGATACTATGCACCTGCGAGTCCACATTTTTCTTGTAAGAATTCTTACTCTGTGCTAGGATGTATTTTCAAGTTCATGGATTATTATACTTACGATCTGTGTTATTCTAATGTAATTCAACATCATTAAAAAATGTTGGATAATAGATATAAGTGCCTGTTGAAAATTAGGAATCGTATAATTCTGATATTATGTACTTCCTGATATCAGAGTCTCTACTCAGTAGTGTTTGGGCATTTTACAAGGTCTAGGATCTTGAAGAAAGACTGAGCATGAAATAACTGAGAAGTTTTGTCTTTGTTTTCTTGTTACTTTTTGTTTTTTTAAATGAATGTTATAATATATAGCTTACAGTTTTCTTTTTATGTTTACTGCAGCCTTCCTTGATAAAGAAAAAAATCCTTGAAATGCATGTTCACTGTACATATATCAATTTTGTGAGATTGTAACAAATGAAGTATTGGAAGAGTTTAATTTCATCAAATTAATAAACTAATTGGAATAAAATAATAATTGAATGAGACTATTAACTTGATAATGACATCCATCAGGATATTACGAAGACTTGAATAAATCCCTGGATTGCGTCAAAACTTGGATTTTGATATTATTCAAAGTCTTCCTATTGGAAAAACAATTCCTAACATTGCTCCTGAAATTATGCCCCTCATCCAGTGTTGTTCTGCCAATTTGTCATCCATAGTTTTTTCAATATAGTTCATTCGTAGTCCTAGGGATGTCAGGTCAATTTTTTGTCCCTTGAAGAAAGACACTTTTAAATGCCATGTAGAATTTCTTTGGTAACCTCTGCTTATGCTAGCCTTTGTGTTTAATTATTCAAGGAGTACTGTGTTGCTGCCGAAAGATGCAGGTCTTTATTTTCCTGTGAAGACTTATCCGCTAACATGTCTTTAACAGAGGGCGTGCACTTAATTCAGGTTGCCACTATTTTACTAAAGTCAATTCAAGTGAGGCAGGTTTCTTTTCAAACAGTGGCCTTTCAGTTAGCTGAAGCCTAGGTTCCACTGGCACCTCAACATGAGTTTGTGAAACTCCCTTAAGAGAAATTATTTTGTCTGGAAACACTGACCATTGGATCTAAGAATTTTTCCGGCTCGACTTGACTGGGCCACAGGCTGCTCACAGCACAGTTGCGCAATTGTGTAGGAGATCACTTACAATTCTGACCAGCGCTGTCTCCTGAACTGCCTTTGCAGTTTTGGGCCAAATTATATTTTAGGGTACTCAATTACCCCAATTCATAACTAATTAGTTCTGTGGGTTTGTTATCTACAATACCAGTGACTCTCTGCACAGTGTAGGGAATTCTCTGTTCTCTCCATTACGTTCCCAGTGTCGATGTCTCAGAACCAAGCAGCGTACAAGACCTGCTCACTGGAGCTGCAATAGGTTGCAGCAAGGTGCATTCATAGAGTTTTTAAGCTGCACTTACTGCTACTCGATCGCTATTTAGTAGGTGGTTCCTCTGCTGTGTGGGTTTTAATTAAGCATTATCATGGGATCCAGGTTGCCACTGACAATCATGCTTATTTTCATTGTACTTACCGGATCTCCCCTGTGAGCATAGAATTACGTATGGTAGAACCGTATCAATTCTGGAGAATTTCCACTCTAATTCCATAAGTACCTCTTTGGCAGTCTGGTTTCCACAGTCACTTTCTTTCCCCACATATGCTCTCCATTTCCTCTGCTCAGGAGTAGGAAGTTTTGCTTTTTGCCCTGCCAACTCCTCCATTGGCTGAGTGTAGTTGTTAGGATAGCCACAACCACCTCTGCATACTCCTTGCAAATTCCCATAAATGCAGCCTCCAGTGTGACTCAGAACTCCAACTTCACAAACTGCGTCAGTACACCGTGTTGGAGCCCAGAGCAGCAACAGACTTGGTCTCACCGTTCGGTTGGGAACACCTTATTAGTCTCCCTTGATGGGCTGGGGCAGGTACTTAGCAAACAATGTTCTAAAAAAGCCATACCTCCATACTCCTCATTTATACCCTTCCTGTGCATTACTTTTTGTGCAGTAAATAACTGACTGTCTTGTGCATATTTGAGGGCCAAAAAAATGTCTGAACCTAATGCACAGTGTTGCTCTAAATTTTAGACTTGTGGGGGGTGGGACCAAGATGGCGGCCGAGGTAGGCGCGCTCCTCTGCCCGCCGTCCTAAGTTATCGAATCAACCTGTAGTGGGGATCTCCGGAGCTCCAGAATTACATTCCTGGGGGCCAGATGTCGCTGTGACTGATCGTGTGCCACTGGCTGCCTGGAGGGTCGCCTGGGACTGAAGTAAACCGAGCACAGAGACAGCAGGCGCGTTACACGCCTCCAATGTGGCAGCTGCACCCAGATGACGAGCCTCGAGGGAATGCCGGGGTGGGTGCAGGAGCACAGGCGGCACTCACTCTGGAGCGGCAAGGGGCCCAATGTGGGCCAGGCAAAGAGGCTACAGCAATAGCAGGGGCCCTGCCATGCCCACAGAGCAGCAAGGATGGGGCCATTCTAGAGAGTGTGGCCAGGCCCTAACAGTGCAGCAGCGTCGACGGAGTACAGGCCATAAGGTATGGGCGCAGGTGAGCTAAGCCATAGAGCCGCACAAGAGTAGCTACAGCGCCTGACACCTGAGGGCGGAACTCATGAATAGCTGAGCACTTTATATAGTGGCATCTGCCATCTCCATCCGGTGAGAACCAGAGATGACCACTCCCCCTCGCCCCCACAGCATCAGCAGCAGAGACGCACAGGAAGCGGGAGGGGAGAGAAATCCAAAGCCTATGCCAAGAGGCCCAGAGGATGCGAATCGTAGATAATCCACCGCAAAGCCACTGCAGTAGTGGGCAGTGTGGGGCCCAGATGCATTCCCTAGCGACTGGGCAGGGAGGACTACAGTGCCACCTCGCCAGCAGACACCATTCCAAACCCCCTACATAGGAGGCAAGCAAGCACCATAGTGACCACTAAAAGGCAAGAAAGAACATATCCTTAGGGAGACGCTCACTAGGTCCTCGGCCGCAAAAGAGATCCCAGAACAGGCAAGCTGAAGATACGGCGGAGGACTCGGAGACGCTCACCAGAACATTTATGGAGTCTTTGTTTGACTCCCTCCAAGCAGACCTACAAGTAGTGAAGAAAGACCTCATGCAAGAACTGAAAGGGGTGCACCAGGATCTGTGGGCCTTAGGGGATAGGGTTAGCACACTGAAAGACAATAAGATGGCTCACTGCGAGGAGCTAGAGCACATCAGAAAAAAGGTGCTCGGCCTACAAGAGCAGCAAATAGATCTACAAGCACATGCAGAGGACCTAGAGAACAGCTCCCGGTGGAGCAATATCAAAATTAGAGAGATTCCTACAGGCGTGGAGGGGTCCGACATACCCAGTTATATGTCTACTTTGTTTCTACATATCGTGGTCCGGGAGGACACAGCAAACATCCAGCTGGACAGAGTACATCGGGTCAGCCAGCCTGGAAAGGACGCTACCCGGCCACCAGACATACTGGTCTGCATACATGTTTTCAGCTGAAGGAGTAGATTATCAAAATAGCTAGGGAGGCCCACCCCCCTCGCTTTCCGAGGACACAAGGTGATGCTGTTTCAAGACCTCTTCTTCATCACCCTGCAGCAGCGCAGAGAATTTAAGCCAATAACAGCCTTCCTAAGAAGCAAGGTGGTCCCCTATGGTTGAGGCCACTCCTTTAGGATCATCTTTTGCTTGGAGGGTCGCCTACATCAGCGGAAATCCTTCTCTGAGCCTGCTCACATCGTTGGCCTCACGGAAGACAATCCCCAAGGAGCTACGCCAAAGACCGACCAGGACTTGAACGGACAGAACTAAATCACATAACACATGGTAGTCTATATTCCTCCCCCGTGATGACTGACACCTTGGCAGTATGGGACCACGTGGCTGAAAGGAGAAGGCTCACAACATTTCCATTCCCACTCACATCCATAATGTGCAATGTCCTATTACTTACTGGTAATCTTCATTACTCCGGGTCCCGTTGTCCTCGTCCCCTTCATACTAAACAAGTGAGATAATCTATCTCATTGACAGAAAAAAGAAAAGAAGGAATGCTGGTACACCCCTCCCCCTCCCCACTGGGAGTACATAAGCGTACCCTACCCAGCATTCCTCCTGAACCACCAAGCCCCAGATGAGGGCCGGAAAGCCCGGGAGGGAGGGAGGGATGCTATGAAGGGGACGAGGACAACGGGACCCGGAGTACTAAACAAGTGAGAATACCCAAGCAGCAACCGGCCATCATCACACAACAAACCACCAGGACACAGAGCCATAGCAAACCCAGCAATTTATTGAAAACAGCACAGTACCAAAGAAAAAAAGGGGAATCAGGAGCACACAGCCCGAAGCACCCCCAAACCAAAGTTAGCCTCATCCCCCAGAACATTCTGAATCCGGTAATGCCTAACAAAGGTATTAGCAGAGGCCCAAGTAGCGGCCCTACAAATCTCAGAAAGGGACACACCACGAACCTCCGCCCAGGAAGCCGCCATCCCCCGCGTAGAACGCCCCTGAACCCCAGCCGGAGGAGGGGAGCCCGAAAGGGAATAGGCCAACATGATGACTTGCTTCAACCAACGACCAATGGAGGAAGTGGAAGCCCGGCAACCCCTGGTGACCACCCCAAAGGAAACAAACAGGGAGTCAGACCGCCTAAAGGAACGAGTACGGTCCACATAGACCCTCAAGGCACGGCAAACATCCAGCAAGGACCAGGGAAGGTCGTCCTCATCCACCTGAACAGAACACAGAGCAGGCAAGACCAGCTCCTGGGAGCGATGGAATTGGGAGGAAACTTTTGGAACAAAGGAGGAATCCAAACGAAGAACAACTCCATCCGCAGAAAAGGAAAGAAAAGGCTCCCGAGCCATCAAAGCCCCCAGCTCACCCAGGCGACGAGCAGAAGTAATAGCCACCAAAAAAACAACCTTAAAAGTGACAAACTTCAAATCAACCTCCTCCAAAGGCTCAAAAGGCGCAGCTACCAAAGCCCTCAAAACCAAAGGGAGGTCCCAAAGGGGAAAAGAAGGCCGAACCACAGGACGGGAAATAGAAAAACTGCGCAACAAACGAGAAACCAGGTCATCCACATCAGTCAGATTCCCCCAAGGGGAACGGAAAGCCCGAACAGCAGCCCACTGGGCCCGCAGAGTTGAGACAGACAAACCCTTCTCGAACCCATCCCAAAGAAACTGAAGAACATCAGGCAAAGGACAAACCAAAGGAGACAGCGCCAGACCGAGACACCAACGCTCGAAGTTCCCCAATGCCTACCGTAGGACCGAAGAGTAGACGGCCTCCGGGACTGCTGAATAGCCAAAGCTAAATGCTCGGGGATACCCCGATTCCTCCACCCCTGCCTTTCAACCTCCAAACCGACAGCCGAAGCCGCCGGAGGGACAACATCGGAGAGGACCGCAAGGGAGACGGAGGGAAGGGGAAGAACCAAGGACCCTGAACCGCCAACAACTTCAGAGTTGGAAACCACGACCGGCGGGGCCAGAAGGGCACCACCACAACTACCTCCCGATCCTCCAGCACCAGCCGAGACAGAAACCGAGAGATCAGGGCAAGGGGAGGAAAGGCATACAGCAGGCGAGAAGGCCAAGGGAGGGTCAGGGCATCCACCCCCAAGACCCCTCCTGAGGAACCCGGGAATAGAAGCGGGAAGCAGAGCATTGAGCCGGGAAGCAAATAGGTCCAGAAAAGGAAGACCAAACCTCACGCACACCAGACGAAAGGCCACCGGAGTCAAAGCCAACTCCAGGGAGGCGGGAAAAACCGACTGAGGGCATCCGCCACCCCATTGTCCACCCCCCGGACATGAACAGCCGCCAGAGACAAGAGATGGCCCTCCGCCCAGCAAAACAACAGGGACACCACCGCATTCAGGGACTGGGACCGGATACCCCCCTGGTGATTCAAGTAGGCCACGGTCACAGTGTTGTCCGACCTAACCAACACATGGTGGTGCAACAGCAGACCCCGAAACCCCATGACCGCCCGAAACACAGCAGACAACTCCCGCCAGTTCGAAGACCGCCGACTCTCCAGCAGCGACCAACGACCCTGAAGGAACTCCGACCCCAAAGTTGCCCCCCAACCCAACGCACTGGCGTCCGTCGTAAGGACCACCGGAGGAGGGGACTGCAGAGGCAAACCTCTGGCCAGATTGTCCGACAAAGTCCACCAGCGCAGAGCAGGAAGGATTGACAGAGACACCGGAACCAAGAGAGACAAATCCCGAGACAAAGGATCCCACCGAGCCAACAGGTAGGACCAAAGAGGCCGAAGATGGAAACGCGCCCAAGGCACAGTGAACACCGTAGCCGCCATCAGACCCAGAAGGCGCAACCAAAGACGGACCGGGAAGGACCGACCCTCCAGAAACCGCTGAGCCAGGGAACACAAGGTCACTGCACGAGCAACCGGCAGGAAGACCCGATTCAGATCCGTGCGGAAACGAGCCCCTATGAAAGTCAAGTCCTGGGACGGCAGCAGCTGACACTTGGGGAGA
Source organism: Calotriton arnoldi (assembly GCA_963921515.1). Taxonomy (NCBI): domain Eukaryota; kingdom Metazoa; phylum Chordata; class Amphibia; order Caudata; family Salamandridae; genus Calotriton; species Calotriton arnoldi. The sequence goes on along the minus strand of CAWUFW010003752.1, from coordinate 937,343 downwards.
TTCAACAGGAACCCATGGGCCCCCAAGGTCGAACACACCAACTCCTGAACCTGCAACAACAGAACTGCGGAGGGAGCATGAAGGAGCCAATCGTCCAGATAAGGATAAACCAACACCCCCTGAAGATGCAAGGAAGCCACCAAGGGAGCCACCACCTTGGTAAACACCCTGGGGGCCGACCGCAGGCCGAAAGGGAGGACCTGGAACTGATAATGGACACCCCGAAGACAAAACCTCAGGAAACGACGAGAGAGGGGTGAACCGGAACGTGATAATAGGCATCCCGAAGGTCCAGAGTGCACATGTAATGACCTCGGAGAACCAGGGGAATGATCCGCTGAAGAGTCTCCATCTTGAACGGGACACGCAGCACAAACTTGTTCAGGGCCTTCAGATCCAGGACAAGACGAAACCCCCCTGTCACCTTGGGAACCAGAAAAATAATGGAATAAAATCCCTGACCCCTCTCCCCGGGAGGAACCACCTGCACCGCCCCCTTGTTCAGGAGAGACTGGATCCCCAGAGACAGTTCCGCCCGTCTGGACGGACAAGACGGCCACGGAGTCGGCCGGACCCCCGAGTCCGGAGGAGGAGCCGAAAATTCTATCAGGTATCCCAACCGCACAATGTCCAGCACCCACAAGTCTGAACAGGAGGACATCCAGGCTGGAAGAAAAAATCGAAGCCGACCTCCGACCAAGGATCCGGCGATGGCCGCCAGATAGTCAGGAACGAGGTTTTGCGGGAGGGGACTTCGCTTTCCTGTCACGACCCTTTCCAGACTGAAAACGACCCCTGCCCCTGGTAAACTGCCTGCGAGAAGGAGGAGGGAAGAAAGACTTGGGCTTAGAAGAAGCCGGCACCGAGGAAGACTGCTTAAAAGAGGAAGAATGCTTCTTCTCCTTAAACAGACGATGCAATTTGCCCTCCAACTCCTCACCAAACAACATAGAACCCTGAAAGGGCAACCGCAGCGCAGCAGATTTCTGGGCGGAATCCGTCTTCCAGTCTTTCAGGACCAAGTTACGACGAGCAGCCACACAAGCACCCCCAGAGAGGGCCGAGGCACGCACCACGTCGAAGGAAATATCAGACAGAAATTCAACCTGCCTCTCAACATGAGCCAGAAGCCCCGAACAGTCAGTGGCATCATCCATAGACCCATACAGGGACTTCAGGTCAGACAGCAGGGACTGAGCCACATAAGTCCCATATATGCCAGCCCGGAGCGCCAGATGGGAACCAGAATAAACTTTACGCAGGGAAGCGTCCACCTTTTTGTCCACAGGATCACGCACAACCGCATCCTCAGCCAAAGACGTGCGCCCCACGAGACTGGCCACAAAAGAATCCACAGGAACAGAGTCTGGCAAGTCCCTGGCCATATCCTGAAGAGGGTAGAGTTTCGCCATGAAGCGAGGAAGCAGAATGCGATCCGGATCCTTCCATTCCCGGTCAAGCACCTCCTTGACACATGGATGAACCGGCATAACCACAGCAGCAGAGCACTGGAACTGGCCAAGCAAGAAACTCCCAGAAGTACCAGGGGCATCATCGGCAGGAAACCCCATATTCGCCTTCACATGACTCAACAAGTCCGGCAACATGTCCTTGTCGACATATTTGCCTTTCAGCACATCACCCCCCAACCACTCCTCCTCAGAAGCTGAAGAAGAAGAAGAAGGCGGCGGAGCCCGACCAGAGGATTTGGACCGAGGAGCACCACCCATCTCCAATAAAGTCTCCTTAATGAGCCTCTTCAACCTGGCATCACCACCCCTGGAACGCCGCCCGGAGCGCGCAGGAGACGGCGAAGAAGAAGAGGAAGAAGATGAAGAGGATGAAACATCCACATGTCTGCTCTTCTTGGCATGTTTACCCATGGTGAACCGGAGCAGGGCCGCAGGGCACACGAAGCACAGCAAGCCACCCGGCAGAACAGGGCAGCCAAATAAGCCCCAGAGGGATACTGCACAGGCAACCACAGTACCCCCACAGGAGGCAGGCCCCCAAATGAGGGAAAGAAGGCAGGAAAACCAAGCGTCGGGACTGAGGCAAGCAGGAACCGACAGCACAAGGCACCGCAGTACCGCACTCCAGGAGCTGGCCCAAGAAGAGTTAGCACCTGAAGCAAACAAACGTGGGCAGCATAAATAACAAAAAAACCGCTACGCAGTACTTACAAGAGGGCTGGCAAACACCCTACTCCACCGCCGCCAGCCGCAAGAGATGAAACGCCTGACTTCCTACACCAAACAAAGGAAGTCAGGCAAGCCCCGGAAAGAAGCGCCCCAGCCACACGGGGGCCGCCGCACTCCACGGAGGACAGAACAGGAACTGCCGCGCTCCAGACAAGCCCAGCAACCCGGGAGGCGCAGTAACAGACACCAGCCGCCGAAGGAGATCCTGCATCCATGAAGGAACCGACAGGAGGCGTCAACAGGGCTCCCCCCAAGCCCGGCAAAAACCAGCACAAACCCGAAGCCCAGCAGCAGGTAAGTCCCCCAGGAGCCTCCCGGCTCCTGGACCTCTTCATACTGTCGAAGACAGAAAAAAGAACAGGAGGAATGCTGGGTAGGGTACGCTTATGTACTCCCAGTGGGGAGGGGGAGGGGTGTACCAGCATTCCTTCTTTTCTTTTTTCTGTCAATGAGATAGATTATCTCACTTGTTTAGTATGAAGGGGACGAGGACAGGAGGGACCTGGGGGTAATTAAGACTTTTCGCCAAATCACGATGGGAAGGACTTCTCTAAATGGCAAAAACAGAGATGTAAAAGGATTGGCAGCCTCTTCCACCATAAGGGTAGCATCCAATATGAGCAACTGAAGACAGATCACGTCCAGCCTGCATCTGAGAAACTGCATTGCATGCAACTCCAACACTGGGTGATCAGAAAAACTATAAAGTCTAATCCCATTAGACCAATGAAGGCGTTTGAGAAATGGCTACTAACAAAAGTTAACAGGCGGCTGCTTTCCTAAATTTACAAACACCCATTACAAAATGAACCACTTTATAAAATACCCAGCCATGAGACATGGAAAACTAAGAAAGTTGAACCGTTATAAAGAGTGGAAGAAGATCTTTTATATGACCAGAATTACAGTACATAGCAAGCAAAGAAGTGATGGCAAAAAATAAATTCATACTGGTACTAACACTAAACAGATTACACATCAGCTGGAACCAACTGAAATCTTATCTCTGTTGAGGGGATGTGAGGGTGCTGGCACATTACTCCACTTACCATTGCACTGCACTAAATCAAAATATTGAGAGGAGATCCGATACAACATTGATAGCATCTTAACACCTAGTGCCCAAGACTCCCAGCATACACTATCCTAAGCTTACTTATTTTATTTTTTGCAAACAGACTTTTATTGGCTTTTATCACAAAATCAGGTGTCAATGTACATTACAGACAGCTCTCCAAATCAGCCCATTCAATTACATAATAGAAACAACAACAACCTCCTCTCTCCCGAGCTGTGTCGTGGAAAAGGTCCCATGATTCAGCAGATTGTTTATCTGGTCTGAGGAGCGAGGTCTGAGATTCCCAGGCCGCTCCCAAACTAAGCACACACCCATTCTTACAGGAACACTGGGGCTGAGCATCCCTGCCAGTTCAGGTCTCTTCAGTCCACCATACTTCCTCCCCTCCCGGAGAGGACACTGCTGTGGAGGGATCAGGTTCCTTCATACATTCCACTTAAATCTCCCACACTCTAACCACCTGTATGGACTCCCGGCCCCTCCTGGCTTGCTGGAATAGTACTACACTTTCATACCTAGCCCACCTTTCTAGTTCCTTACGCCAATTACCTTCTCGGGCCCCTGACAAGCTTTCCAATTTTGGGTGATTTCACGCTCCGCTAAACCATGGCCAGGTCACTAAACATATTAGTAACTTTAGTTTTGGCATGGTGTTGGAACCAGTGCAACAGACACATCCCATGCGAGCACAGAGCCTCTCTCTGGGTGATATCAGCCACATAGTCTGTGACCCCCTCCCAGTAGTCAGTCAAGGAAGGGTAGGACCAAACCTGAGCCTTCTTAATAAATAAAAAAATCTTTTCACTCCTTAAAAGAAAAACAAATAGCCCTGGATTCATCTTCAGCCAAACAGGCCATAACCGCTATGTGGACAAACACCCAGTAGATGGAACATGGATATACTGGAACTATTGGGGATCGAGAAACTCACCTTATCGCTTCTGACACAATATTGTGGTAAAAAAATTGTTGCCAAAAATATTGTGTCAAAAAAATTGTATACTACAATAATGTGCTCCAATACATATAATGCAAATTATAGTATTATTGACTCAAAGAAATCGTGGAATGGAATTTGTCTAAACAGGTAAAAATATACACTTTAAAGTAATAAAGTTCAAATATATATCAAATTAAAATAATGTAAAATAAATAGCTTTCAGTAACTGTTATCTCATATATATATATATATATATATATATATTCACTGAAAAAACCATAGGTTTTAGGGACAGTTATAGTTAGTTGGACATTGCACTCGTACAAAACCCGTGAAATTCCCCCGTTATAGTTAGTTCAGCTAACTATAACTCGCGCCTCGCAATGCACTGCTGATGACGTCACATATTACATCACTCATGACATGGTCAGTGACATCACTGATGACATCACTGATGACATCTCAAATGACATCACTGATGACATCATCCAGTGACTGTGTGTTTCTGTAAAGTTTAAATATTTTTAATATATATAGGGAAAGGCGTATTGAAGAATGAGTGGGTGTATAAGTGTGTGTATGGATGATTTAGTAGGTGCGTGACTAATTCTATAAGTGAGTGATTAAACGTATCTTACTGAATGCATGGGTTAGTGACTAAACTGGGTTAATGTCTGTATCTGTCTGTTGCTGTGTAAGTGGCTGCATGGGTTTGTGAATAGCTACATGAGTGTCTATAAGAGTTATTGATTTGTTGTCTGAGTATCTGTATGGGTGCCTGAGTGTTTGTGTGGATGGGGTGTGTGCGACTGTGCATAGATGTGTGAGTGGGTGATTCACTGGGTGGATGGTTTCAAGAGTGCATCTGTGATAGACTGTATGGGTTGGTAAGTGTGTGTAAGAGTGTGTTAGTGAGTGAATGTATGTCCCAGTGGTACATGTGTGAGTAACTACATATGTGAAAGGCAGTATATATGTGTATTGGAGTATATAAATAGCTATAAGCGAGAGTGAGTGATTGTGATAGTGGCTGTATGGATGAGTGTGTGCTTGTATCAGTGATTGTATAAGAGCGTAACAATGTGCTAGTATTTGTATGATTAAGTGAGCTGGTGTGTGTATAACTGTATAGGTGAGTAAATGGCAGTGTGTTTAATTATTTGCATGACTGACTAGGTGTGTGAGTACCTCTATGGATGAGTGGCGGTGTTTGAGTGTCTATATAGGAGTAAGAGTGCATATGATTGTCCTGTACTGAGTGACCATAAGTATGAGTGACTGTACGGGTGAGTGAGTGGATGTGTGTGTGTAGACCTAAGAATCAGTGAGTGGGTATGTAGTTATTGGTGTTGGAGTGTCTATGGTTTTGCGAATGGCAGTCTGTAATTTAGATTGGGTGTATCAAAGGTTATATTAGGGTGTGAGGAGGTGCATCAGATTATCACGTGGATGATGTCATCAGTGATGTCATTTGAGATGTCATCAGTGATGTCATCAGTGATGTCACTGACCATGTCATGAGTGATGTAATATGTGACGTCATCAGCAGTGCATTGCGGGGCGCGAGTTATAGTTAGCTGAACTAACTATAACGGGGAATTTCACGGGTTTTGTACGAGTGCAATGTCCAACTAACTAGAACTGTCCCTAAAACCTATGGTTTTTCAGTGAATTTCAAAGGTTTTTTAAATGCTAATTTCTAACTATAACTTATCTGAAACCTATGGTTTTTTCAGTGAATTTCAAAGGTTTTTTAAATGCTAATTCCCAACTATAACATGTCTGAAACCTACGGTTTTTTCAGTGAATTTCAAAGGTTTTGTAAAAGACAATTTTTAAATGTATTAATTGTTATATTAATTTTTTTCATACTCATTTATTACATTTTTAGAATTTTTTTTTTTTACATATTTTATTTTTTAAATTACATTGTAATTACATTATACATTACAAAAAATACTTTCTCAGAATGAATTACTTTAGTTTAAATACTTTGCACATAGGCAATAGACTTTTAAGTACAGTAGTTACAGTTGTTGCAATGGGCACCACATTTTCAAACACAATGCAACATTCAGCTCAATGTGAATTTCTAGTTAAATGCAATTAGTTACTTTATGGATTACTTTTTCTAACCACAGGACTGGATCCTAGATTCAGTCCTGGTACATCTCCTGTAAACAGTTGAGTAAAAGCGTTTTGGTTACAGTCGTGATTTTTAAGGAATATTATTGTATTTTAAAAGTTGACACTTAGAAACTTTTTCTCATAGAATCACCAATGTTATCCTATGGAAGGAAATTCACTTAGCAGGTAAAAACTGTTATCGTTACTTTTTCTTACTCAGTGTTGGATCCTGGATCCAGCACTGGTGCATCTCCTGTAAACAGTTGAAAGAATGCGTTTAAGTCATACAGGCGATTTTTAAGGAATATTTGTAGTTTGTGAAAATCGACACAAACTTTTCTGCTGAAAACCAGACAATGGATTCCTATGGAAGAAAATATAAGTTACTGGTAAGTACGGTTAAAATTACTTTTCAGGACCAGTACTGGGCTGAAAGATGCAGCACTGAGGTCTCTCCTGATAACAGGTGAGTAAATCGAAATTCGTATTTCGGCTGATTTTAGAGGAATATTTGTATGTTTCAAAAATCAACACTTAGAAACGTTTTCAGCAAAAAGCAGGCAATTATATCCTATGGAAGGAAATTCAAGTTACTGGTAAGTACGGTTAAAATTACTTTTCAGGACCAGTACTGGGCTGAAAGATACAGCACTGAGGTCTCTCCTGATAACAGGTGAGTAAATCGAAATTCGTATTTCGGCTGATTTTAGAGGAATATTTTAAAGTTCCAAAACTCCACACTTAGAAGAATTTCCAAGTGAAACCAGTCAATGTTAGCCTATGGAAGGAAATTCAAGTTACTGGTAAGTACGGTTAAAATTACTTTTCAGGATTAGTACTGGGCTGAAAGATGCAGCACTGAGGTCTCTCCTGATAACAGGTGAGTAAATCAGAATTCGTATTTCGGCTGATTTTAGAGGAATATTTGCACAATGGTGAAGGGAGGGGGCGGGGCCTGAGGTGACATCTGTGCAAACGCGCCCCGTGGCGCGTTTTAAGTTGGGGGATTAAGTCCCCTTGAATCATGAGGGTCCCTACGGGCCAACTAGCCCACCAGGAACCTCCAGTATGCGCCAGGGGCTGCGTTGCAGAGCCATGTACAGAGGCCACACCCCTTTTACACCTCTCTGCAACGCAGCTCTGTGGCGCTTTCTGGACGTACCTGTTGGGCTAGTTGGCCCCCAGGGACCCTCAGGATTGAAGGGGATTTAATTCCCCATCTTAAAATGCGCCACGGGGCCTGTTTGCACACATGTCACCTGAAGCCCCGCCCCTCCCTTCACCACTGTGCAAACGCGCCCGTGGCGCGTTTTAAGTCGGGGGATTAACTCCCCTTGAATCCTGAGGGTCCCTGGGGTGCAACTAGCCCACCATATACCTCCAAAAAGCGCCACAGAGCTGCGTTGCAGAGAGGTGTAAAAAGGGCGTGGCCTCTGTACACCTCTCTGCAAGGCAGCCCCTGACGCATACTGGAGGTTCCTGGTGGGCTAGTTGGCCCTCAGGGACCCCCAGTATTCAAGGGGAATTCGTTCACTCTGCAAACGCGCCCCCTGGCGCGTTTGCAGAGGGGGGTGAAGGAAGGGGCGGGGCCTGCGGGCCCGATCGTTTTTTTGTGTTTTTTTTTCCCTGAAGGGGGCTGTGTGGCCCCCTTCCTTTTTCCTATTTTTAGGCCCTGGGGACCCCATCCCCCAGGGCCTTACCCCCTTTTTTAAATAAAAAAAACGGGAAGGGGGCCGCGTGGCCCCCTTCCCTGGGCCTGTATTGGCCCCGGGGACCCCATCCCCGGGGCCGGCCTTGCACTTTTTTACTTTTTTTACCTTTGGGGAGGGGGCTGCGTGGCCCCCCTCCGTGGCCACTTATGGCCCCGGGGACCCCATCCCCGGGGCCTGGCCTCTCGTTGGGGACTGTGGGGGTCCCCAAACCCCCACAGTCCCGCCGGCTCCCCGTGTCCTACGGGAGCCGGCATGCTTTACACATGGGGAGCAGCTAACATGCTGCTCCCCATGTGGAAAGCAATCAGCTTTGGATATTGGAAGAGAGAGCAGGTTTCCTGCTCTCTCTCCAATATCCAAGCAGTTTGCAATGACAGGACGGGAGCCGCGAGGCTCCCTTCCTGTCATTGCAAACAGCAGTGTCCCGGGGGTAGGCACCCGGGACACTGCAGGAGCCGGCCCTGGGGGTGGCGGTCCCCAGGGCCACCACAGGCTCCAGGAGGGGGCCGCGCGGCCCCCTCCTTACATTTTGAAAGCCCCGGGAGGTGGTGGTCCCCGGGGCTTGGGGTCCAAAACGGACCCCCATTGTAATTTTTCTTAGTGCCCCAGGGAGGTGGTGGTCCCGGGCGTGTGGGGGCTGGAGCCCCCCCACAGGTTTTTCAAAAATAAAAAAGAAGCCCCGGGGAGGTGGCGGTCCTCGGGGCTGCGGGAGGGCTCAGAGCCCTCCCGCACCATTATACATAAAGCCCCGGGGGTGGTGGTCCCCGGGCTTGGGGGCCCTTAGAGGCCCCCACACATAAAATTAACCCCCCAGCATGCCCCCGGGACTTGGCCCACCCGGGGCCATTAGCATCGAAGCGCGGGAGACCGCGCTCGATGAGCTTTTCGGCAGGATTCGCGCACCCTGAGCGCATCCTGCCGATTTTTAAAAAAAAAAAATTATTTTTGCCCAGGGGTCCTTGTGGGACCCCTGAGCAGACCTAGGGGGTCAGGGTGTTTCTACCCTGCTCCCTTTGTGCGCTTTGCGCACTTGTTTCTGTCCCTCGGTTCTACCGAGGGACAAAATGGCTGCCAACACTTCCTGATTTGGAGTGTTGACAGCCAATTAGCATGCAGCTCGTGATCGGGAGGGTGCGGGAATCCGACGCGGCCATAGATATATATATACTTTTACTTTTGATTTTCTCAGCAACTACTGAACGGATTTACACCATTTAACAAAAAGGGTTCTTTCTGAACCAAGAACTACCTCTTTGCCAAATTTGGTGTAATTCTGTTCAGCAGTTCGGGCTGTAGCCGTGTCTAAAGTTTCCTATGGAAAATTGCATGGGAAAACACGTTTTGGGACCCCCTTTTTCTCGGCCCCCGCTTGACGAATCCCCCGAGACTTTCAGGGTAGGAGCGGACCGGAGCGCCCCACAAAGTTTGAAAATTTTGCGAAGATACGTCAACCGGCAAGAGAGTTATTTCAAATAGAATGTCGCGGATTTCCTATGGATAATAGGTTGTAACTATAACTATCTACTGGCGACCGCCAGTAGATAATATCAGCATGTGAATCCCAAAGTATCCAGCCACAGCGGCGCAACACGAGGGCACAGACTCCAAGGCAGTGATGATGGCAAAGTGTCTTTATTTAAGTATTAATGTCCAATGTGTATATATGTATATATATATATATATATATATATATATATATATATATACATATACATACACACACACATATATATACATATGTCAAAGATGAACTTACCTGGGATGGAGATGCTGGCTTTTCCCAATAAAGAAACCGTTGTTTAACTGCTGCGAAGTGCGTCCTTTGAAAGCTTTCGGGCGTTTGTAGAACAAAATATTTACCACACGGCTGCCCTGCCGTGAAAGGACGCACCATCTCCCAGACCTGGAGGGGCTGCGCGGCTCGCTGGAACTGTCAGAAGAGCCGCGGTCAGTGCAGTAGTTGGGGGCACTGAAGTCAACATGCCATTCGAGGGCCCACTGAGGGTAACAATACTCCTTTATGGAACAGTATCGCATGAAGCTCACTGGGAGCAACAATAACTCTCCAATTGGGACTCGATGTCCCAGCATGCATCATACTATATGAACGCACTGCGCAGACCCACTGGGGGTCCCTGCATGCCTCAAAAGGAAGGATTGGAACAAATTGTGCGATACTCGAGCTTGCCCATGAAGAAGAGGCTGTGTCCTCGAAACGCGTCGGCAATGAACTTACCTGGGATGGAGATGCTGGCTTTTCCCAATAAAGAAACCGTTGTTTAACTGCTGCGAGTGCGTCCTTTGAAAGCTTTCGGGCGTTTGTAGAACAAAATATTTACCACACGGCTGCCCTGCCGTGAAAGGACGCACCATCTCCCAGACCTGGAGGGGCTGCGCGGCTCGCTGGAACTGTCAGAAGAGCCGCGGTCAGTGCAGTAGTTGGGGGGCACTGAAGTCAACATGCCATTCGAGGGCCCACTGAGGGTAACAATACTCCTTTACGGAACAGTATCGCATGAAGCTCACTGGGAGCAACAATAACTCTCCAATTGGGACTCGATGTCCCAGCATGCATCATACTATATGAACGCACTGCGCAGACCCACTGGGGGTCCCTGCATGCCTCAAAAGGAAGGATTGGAACAATTTGTGCGATACTCGAGCTTGCCCATGAAGAAGAGGCTGTGTCCTCGAAACGCGTCGGCAATGAACTTACCTGGGATGGAGATGCTGGCTTTTCCCAATAAAGAACCGTTGTTTAACTGCTGCGAGTGCGTCCTTTGAAAGCTTTCGGGCGTTTGTAGAACAAAATATATATATATATATATATATATATATATATATATATATATATATATATATATATATATATATATATCAGCATGTGAATCCCAAAGTATCCAGCCACAGCGGCGCAACACGAGGGCACAGACTCCAAGGCAGTGATGATGGCAAAGTGTCTTTATTTAAGTATTAATGTCCAATGTGTATATACACATATGTATATATATATATATATATATATATATATATATATATATATATATATATATATATATACACATATATATATATATACACACACACACACACATATATATACATATGTCAAAGATGTCCCTAACAAAATCCAATACAGTTAAAAAAACTAAAGAAAAATAACTATACAAATATTGCCTAGTGTAAATATTTACACACACATAAAAATAGTTACTTGAAATGAAATATATAAATTAAAAATAAAATCAATTATATGTATACATAATATGAAATATAGAAAATTACAGAAATAATATAAACAATGAAAAATAAATTACTATTTCTACTATAAAATATAATAATTAATTCCAACTTATTAATTAGTAATATATTAAACCACAAAAACATTTACAAAAAAATAAAAAAGTATACTAAAATAATATAAGCATTCAAACCAATTAAATATAAAAACAAAACAAACAAAATTAAAACTAAATAAATTATATTATACATTCAGAATCACCAACAGTAGTGAAAATGTTGGACTTCAGAGGGGTTAGATTTACTATTTCCTCTCTACTTTAACAGCAAGGAAAGTGTTAAAATTCGGAAGTGTTAGATTTACTATTCCCACTCGAGTTTAAGCAACAGGAGAAAAAGTGTTGGACTTTGAAGGGATTACATATAAGAAAACAAGTTCTAATTATTTACTAAAAAAACCTCAATAACTAATAAAAAGAAATATTAAATTATAGAACACAGAAAAAATAAATCCTATATTATTTAACACAAAAAAAAGAATATATAAATATAACATAAAAAATAAAATCACTTACCATTCACATGCCTAATTACAAACAAAATTATAAAATTTTAAAATCAGTACCAAATGATTTAACTGAAATCAATACTCAAAGAAATAACATTTAAAAACCAAAAATCATTCCACAGACATTTCTAAAACAATTAATTAAGAATTCAAATAAAACAAACAATCAACATAATAGGCACAACAGTAAAACTATACATAATTATCAATTGCACATAAATAATAAAAATATTATAACATTAATATCTTACCACCCTATTTCTCCACCAAAAATAGTATAGAAAAATATATACATAAAAACATAAAAATGAAAACATTAAGAGAAATAAAACAATACAAAAAGAAAACATCTTAAAAAGTAAATAATGTGCATAATTGATATTCAATGGAATATTTCATTAACATAAAAAGTAGGATAACATTAAAATTAAATGCATGTTATTTTAATTAACTCCCATCCTATTCCCCTGCAAACCCACAAACTGCTACAAAAATATAATTTACGATTACTAATGCAATTAAAATGTACATTAAAACATCCTAAACTAAATATAACTATTAAACAATCTACATAATTATTCAAATAATTAATTTACAATACAAACTAATTACCATTACATGTTAAATATTTAAAGCGTAATTAACTTTCCACCCTATTCCCCTAGAAACAACAACCTGCTACTACATTAATTACTAATTAGCTGTGAAAATACATTACTAAAAAATGTAAAATTACAAACTATAGTTTTAAAAAATTGATCACGTACATACTAAAAATACTAACACCTAAAATTATCATATTAACTAATAAATATTAAATTTATTTAAAAAAATATATATTTTTTGCAACTTTGTTACAGAAAGCAGTATCAAAAACATTCTTTAAAAGGTATTATATACCAAAAATATGATATTCTTGCCAGTGATACTCTGCCCCATGATATTTTGGTAATAGCTATATTTTTTCAACAATATTTATGTCCCACAATATTTGAAACCCCATATTTTGTCCTAATACCCACCTTATCGACAGACAAATCCTGAGGAGAAATTCCAAAACATGTGGTGCCATTCTGAAGGCTTCCTTTCAAATAAGTTTAGAAAGCTTATATGCCCTAAATACATGAGTTTTATGAATTATCAGGCCACCTACCAACACTGAACATTGAGAATGACTCAAATGACACAAGGTAGTGTAACCACATACTTTCTTATCAGGCGACATACAAACCTTGCCATCCCATACATTCTATATAAGCACTAACACAAGCAGATGTTCCCATAATAAAATCACTAGTCTTGTGTTATTTTGAGGGTGTGGGAGAGGTATAGAAAGAGTGTTTGTTATATAGGTTTCTACTCACTATGTTCCCCACCAGCCGATGGTTGTAGGTGGGTGTAGGTGTATTTTTTTTCTTAAAACATCAACAAAAAGAACTGATCCTTTAAAATTGCAATAGACCCACTCAGCCTTACTTAATTTATGTGAGGAAAACATTACTTATTTGTAACGTTAGTTTTACTGCTTTTGTGATGTCAAATCATAAAGAATTGCCACACAATGGTGGGGCTTGGGAAATCATCTTGCTTTTTTTTTTTTTTTTAAAAGAAGAAAAAAGGGGCTGACCATAAGGGCATCAACATTGACTGCCACTTCACCCACTATGCATTACTGAAAATGTTTTCTGTGACAACCACCACCAATGTTTGTCACCACTGATTGCAGAGGAATTCTTGTAGGGGTCTCATTTAACACCAAGTAAACAGAAGAGATCGTCATTAATAACATTTTGACCATAGTTTTCACTGTCAGGTTGGGACAAGGATGTAAGGGATAAGCAAAGTCCTTACATTTATATTGGCATCCAAAAACATTTTATGTGTACTAGAACACAGTTTTCCCCTTTCGAGTTCATTATAAATCCTTTCTTGAATGACAGTTGTCCTATTTGTATCTTTCTGTAATTGAAATAAAATAATATCACTACAGTCAGTAGCCATTGTCCGAATAATAGAACATATGGGTTATTTCGCTGTGCAAGTGAGTGGCAACCATTTTTAGGTATCTGCTAGACTTGAGGGACACTGATATGCTGAAAGCATTACTGGTAATGTCTTCCACATACTACAAAGCACATTAACATCTCCTGCATAGGGATATTGACGTACATATCCTTTAGCATGGTCATCTTATATTTTTTTTTACCACAAATGACTTCAGTTGGAAGTTGAAGTCCAGTATAGGTCCCAAAACTGCATCCTTTTTTGGTATGAAAAAGACAATTTCTTCCTTTCCTGAGTGGCATGCCCTCAATTGTTCATATGCTAACAAGGGCATGTTTTCTTTCTAAGCAGTAAAGAATTATTGCCTTAGAAGGAGATTTGTGAGTGGTTATAGGAATTTTATTCTATACCCACAAATAACAGTAAGCAGCAAACATTTGTTTAGGATTATCTCGCACCCCTGGTTTGTAGGAAACACTCTGCCAGGGAATTAAAACTGGTGGAATTTTATATACACACACATATATATATATATACACACATATATACACACACATATATATATATACACATATATACACACATATATATATATACACATATATACACACATATATACACACATATATACACACATATATATATATACACATATATACACACATATATATATATACACATATATACACACATATATATATATACACATATATACACACATATATATATATACACATATATACACACATATATATATACATATATACACACATATATATATACACATATATACACACATATATATACACATATATATACACACATATATATACACACATATATACACACATATATACACACATATATATATACACATATATATACACATATATATATATACACATATATACACACATATATATATATACACATATATACACACATATATATATATACACATATATACACACAT